>CM039469.1:26149498-26781593 GCA_022433065.1 Begonia loranthoides
AGAATAGAACTTACTTTCTATAGCAGAAGGCAAGTATACTCCACAAAAAAGGTAGAAATTACCCTTTCCATTATGAAAAATACTCTTTCTACAGCAAAAGACACATTTTCGCAGGGAAAAATTCCTTTTTTTACAAGGGATATTTTCCTTCCGCTGTGGAAAGAAAGTCCTTAGAATAGGCCACTTTTTGTAGTGAAAGACACATTTTTACATAGGAAAATGCCCCTTTCATAGCATTGGTATCCACCATTTAACAGACCCCCTAATTGTGAGGGTGACCATTGCTAATGCCTCAAATTTTGAGGTGTTACATAACAAAAATAAAAGTTTAAGATGTCAGTTAAAAATACCACTATACTTCATGGTTAATATTGATAATAGCCCACTGAATTACTACAAAACTTTAATATCCCAAAACTTATTATTTGTCATAGGATTATGGTTAATTGGTGTTAAGCATGAAAGTTGAGGTCTGAGTATTAAGTTAATAATTGATTGAATGATGAAATAGAAATAGAGGTTAAGTTTAGTTGTTCTCAAGTTGACTTGTGGTCGACTATATTCAGGGTAGTGGTCGACTAAATTCTGAACAGATTGAATTTTGTTGCTCTCAGGTAGATTTTTAGTCCACCGGATGAGGATTTGTGGTCGATCGGTGTAACGACCTGTTTTTAAAACCTTAACTTTTTCTTAGCTATATAAAATTTTTCTTTAATTTATTGAAAAACGTGTGATGGAAAAATACATCAGAGTAATTAAAGCAAAAACTAATAACAGTCTCAAAATATCAATTTAGCATTTTAACCAAAAGTCCATTGTTTATCAAAACATTTACCATCTTTCAAAAACATTTACAGCTATTAAAAAAACAACCAGTATTACATCTTATGAGTCATAACCCTTAGGTCAAATCCAGCTGATAACCCAAGTGCTCATCCTAAAATGCCTCTTCCTCCATAGGTATATCGCTGATATCATGACAGTCACCTAAATCATAGGATAAAACAATGAGCCTAATGCTCAACAAGGAATAAAATGAAATGCAATGCTCAATGCATGCTTATGCAGTCTGTCTCAGAATAGAAACTATCTTTTCTGTCCTTCTATTTACATTTCATTTATCAAAGAAATGATACATCCTATGGTCATGTGGCTTAACCTTCACTCCGTTGAGGAGATACATCCATTAGGGGTGTCACCACCTATGACCATCACTAATCTCTTCAATCCAAACGCTAGGGATTTTTGGTACAAGAGAAATGATACATCCTATGGTTCTTGTGGCTTAACCGTCACTCCCTACTTACGTGGGATGAATTGTATCCATTAGGGGTGTCACCACCAAGGATCGTCACCTACTCTCCCTAACCCCCACACGCCTATTTACGTTTATTCATTCATTTCATTAAACATGTCATGCATATGTCAACATTTTCATAAGTTCTAATCGTGATACATGTATATCATGCCATATTCAGTCCACAACAATATACAAAAAGGAAACATAGCATTCAAACAATGAGATAACAGTTCATGCCTTAAGCTAAAGCAATCCAATTCTTAACATATAGCAGTTTGTCAATGACAGTGGAAAAGCAAACAAGAAATCTATTATATTCAAGGATAGTTATTAAAATAAACTATGCAATTATTAATAGAGAGTAATTTATGAAGTCAGGAAACATTTATCACAAACAGAGCTGAACCATAGCAAGTCCGAAGAACTAATCCAAAACAATAGCAGAATAACACTTTCCATTAGTAACCAACACCTCTCGGTCAACAAGAAATCACAGAGTAATATCAAACTATGAATGATAGTAGCTATCCAGTTTCTCAATTCAATTCACAAAAGTAGTAACAAATCATTCAACACATCAGAACAATTCTTCATCATCTAAAGCTTCACAGTCCACAATGAAACACAGACAATATTCAATTCTCAATCCCACTATAATGGACAGAAGCTAAAATTTATTTACAGAAATAGAGTAATATTTCACAGCAAGTAATCCAAGCAATATTCAAACAAACAATAGTCCTATGTTGTAGGCCTCCATTGGCCACACATCCTATTTCTTACCTTCTACCGAAATGTCATTCCGCAGTAGGGCTTCTTCCTCAAACCACAGCACAACACACAGAGCAGCAACAAACTCCAAGAATCCAAAGCAGGCATCTTCCTTTCTCTCTCTCCCACACTCTGCTCTTTTGAAGAAAATAAAACACCCTCTCCTTTCTTTCTTTCTCTTTCCCTCAGCTTCAGTAAGCACTTCTCTCCTTTCTCTCCATAATACGAAAACACCGAATGCTTCTCTTTTTCCTTATGCCTTCCTTTTATAAACAGAGAAGAAGGCTTCCCTTAGAAGCCACAACTGATGAACGTTCACCAACCATGGAGGAAATGGTCCAATCCAACATTGCCACATGGAAAAATCTTATCGCTTATGGAGAATCAATATAAATTTATCGGGTGAAGCATAAATGGCCGCTGAAGGAAAGCTGTAATTTTAGACAATCACTTGAGACCGGTCGATCCTAAGATCAACTGCTGGGCTGTGGAATTTAGGATCGACCCCTTATTTGTGTGAAGTTTGATTTCTATCATATTCTCGACCTCTCCCACATGAAAAATTACATTTTCATCCTCTACGTTGAGCATATGCTTAAGCTCTCCCACTTCACATTCTTCACCATTAAATTGCTATTTTTCACAAATCCTGCTCTTCTCTCTCCTCTATTTTTTTTCTAATTGATTTAACATTTCCTTTTTAATTAATCCACTAAATTTCACTCCTTCAAAACAAATTTTATACCTTAATTAATCCAACAATATTTCTACCTTAATTTTTATTGCATTATGTCAAATGTCCTATACACAATTACAGAACGTATTTCCCTTTTTCCAAAACATATATTCCATGAACATTCTTTACATTATATTTATAGAGGGATTTATCCGGGTATTACAACTAGAGTTGTGATAGAATGTGAGAGTTGAGCTTCGGGTTGATTTGTGGTCAACACGAATTGGAGAGGTGGTCTATCGGGAATGTGTAAAGTTACCTGAAAATAGCATACGTGTCACAATTTAAGAGAGGAAAAGCATTGATTACATATAACTTCCTTGCTGTTGGAGTGCCACTTCCTTCTTATGGCTGAGGAGTGTGTATTTAACACTATTTTGTTAGGAAAAGAGAGGAGAACTGTGAAGTGGAACTAAAGGAAGAAAAGGAAAAGGAGGAGAAGAGAATGCTGAAGCGCATAGGAGAAGAAGAATCCCTTTAGGTATTTTTTGTCTCTCAACTTCTCCAAAGAAATTAAGGTAAGAAATGATTGTATGTTGTTTGCCCTTTTGGCTACATCACAAGAATTAGGATATTATTTTTGAGGATATGGTGTTGTGTTAGAACTTAGACTCCTTATGTGATGGTTGCTTTGAATTGGAATATGTTGAGGATATGCCATAATTGTTAGGTGTGAGATTCTATACATGATCATGTTGTAATGGAGGATTTGTTGCTAAAATTGAATGTTAATTGTTGTGCTTAAGTGTGATATTGGTGCTAGAAATCATGTACAGAATATGTTTAGGACTTGAGAATATATATTAAGTTGATAATATGCCTGTTTATGTGGATAATATGTTAATAGATACGTTGATGAATGCATATATGTTCATGCATCATGATTTTTAAGAAAAGTAAGAAAATTTTTTTTATATACACGTGTTTGCATATGAAAATGGAAATAAATGTAAGTATAAAAGGGTTTGAGTTGGCCAATGTGCACCACTCAATCCCTAAATGGTAAAAATGAAGGGTAACGACCAAAGTTCACTACTATGGCCAAAGTTCACAATTGATCAAAGTTCATCACTCTTCCTTAAGTAAAAGAATGTTAAGGAAAAAGAAAAAGAAAACTGAACTGAAAATTTTTTATAAGTACATTTTATGATTCATAATGTATCTCATTTTTTACTAAGCATTAGACTTATAGATTATGTCTTGTAATGTAGTTAAACATGATAACAAGGAAAGGAGCAACTAATGAGAGATTTTACGCGTTGTGGATCTTGTGCTGGCTGGGCTAAATGGGAAAGGGAAAATGAAAATGTATATGGTTTTCAATTCATGTACATGATTTCTAAAGTTTAAAGATTTAAAGAAAGAAATTTTATTTATGGAATTTCATTACATTTCTTCTAAAATGCTTTTGTTAAGAAAAGTCTTCCTCTATGCGTTTTATAAAAGAAAAAGTGTTTCCATCTCAATGTTTTAAGTAAAGGACAAACATGATGTTACAAAAACCAAACACATTTTAAATTATTATTCAAAATATACCTACTTTAAACATCTTCGTGCATTTGTTTGTTTATATTTTAGATGTAATGTTTATATTAAACATAAATTTCATCCATGAGTAACTTCTGAAATTTTTATTGGTTATCTATTTGGTCAAAAAGGGGTTACAAAAATTTTTATCTTCACACATAAAAGCTTTATATGAGTTGTGATGTCATTTTATGAACATATATTTCCTTGTATAACCAAGAATGGTCAAACTCATTTAATACATCTCCCTCTTCTAGTAGACAATAGCATCACTAATCAATTCCAAAGCTCACTACAAAAGAAAATCTACCAATTGAAGCACTATTTGCAACTCATCCCCTACCCAAAGCACATCACAATGATTCCACACCTATCTTTCGTTGAATCCACCTATATGAAATATTCAACCATGCCTAAAATATAAAGACTATTATTGTTCTCAAGCTCAAATTCTACCTCCATTTTTGTCTCTAGGTACAAAATATTTTCTTGAACATTTCATTTCTTATGATATATTTAAATCTTTTCATCATGCATTTACTTCTAATGTTAAACCTACGTCATTTAATTAAGCCGTTAAAGTTCCTAAGTAGGGGCAAGTGATGGACTGCAAGGTCCAATTACAAGAGCAAGGGCCCAAAGACTCATAAACACCTACATTGCTAACTATATAGAAGGTGGATCAATTATGGCCCAAATGGAGGAGCTTCCAACCCATGAAGCCAAAGGGAATCCCACACACTTATTGCTATGGAAAGAAGCCTAAGAAGATAGGCTTGAAGGGCAAGAAAGACAAAAGGAAAAGAGACAAGGAAACCTTCCTTAGTCGACCAAAGACAGATGGACATTGAAGAGCCGGTTATGCTTGCTTTTGGCAACCTTCCATGTGGTGAAATTAAGATGAAAGAAGCTGCCAAAAATTCACCATTTTGTGGAGCCAAAGCCAGCAAGGAGTTACCAAAATATTAATTTTAGAAAGTTATTAAATTCATATTTTATTAATTGGCCAATTAGGAGTGAATACTTGGTGTGTTTCCTATTTTATGCTTTGTAACTGGCTATTTTAATGCTAATGTTTTAGACATGGAAGTTGAATACAAAAAGCTCTTGCTTAATTTCAAAATATGAGCGATTCCTTTTTCAAACACATTGGTGAGTTGCATCCAAAGTCATCCTTGTGTTAATAGTTTCACAAGATTGGGCTCACTTGGAGTTGAGTGAGTTCACTTATTGAAAGCCGCAGACCTACTCCTTGGGAAAAGGTTGTGTGAAGTGGTGTCCAACCATCAAGAGGCGTTCCATCCACAGAGTCATCAAAAAGGGAGTTGCAAGCTATGTTACTTTCTATTTCAAAGCACTTGTGTTCTTCCAAGTATCTTTCCTAATCCTTGAAGGTTCTTCCCAAAGTTCTTTAATGAGTTCTTTCCTTATTCATCCAAGGAGGCGTGGTCAAAATTTTAGCTTAAAAGCTTCCAAAATGAGACAGTTACAAGCTTCCAAAGTTGGACTTTCCCAAAGTGGATTTGTGGCAAAATAAGGAAATAGAGGAACTGGTCGACTAGCTTGACCAATTCCTTCACGTTCTCCACTGACCATTTTGAAGTCGACCTTCTGCTTGATCGATTCCTTCATCAGTTGCCTCTGCCCTTTTTCTGGTCGATCCTCTAGTCGATATCCATCTGCCTTTGATCGACCGTCGTATCTAAAGACAGCCACCTTCAGTTGATCAAACACTCAACCTTATTCTACACTTCTTCAACCTATTGCATCAATACTTCAACAATAATATTTCAAGTTATATTCTAATCCCCTTCCGCTAGTGCATCAGCAAGTCATAGAAAATAAACTTCATTCTTTTGAAGAAACTAAAACTTGGTCCATTGTTCTACTCCCTCCTTATAAGAAAGCAGTAAGTTGGAAATGGTTCTTTAAAATCAAAAGATGATCTAATGGTAGCATTGAACGACATATGGTGTAGTGATCAAAATTTCCTTGGATGAATTTATAAATATTTATTGGTCGATTTTTTGGTGAGATATATTCTTTCATAGTTTATTGGATTAAAATATAGATTTAAGAATTCACGACCTTTAAAGTTGAGAATAATGGTTTAGAATATCTCATGGGCTATTGGGGTTAATTTATGATTCAAGATAGGTGTTGGTCCTAGGATAATGGAAAGGTAAGAGAGATGACATCATTGGGCAGCTACCCCATAGGAAGAAAGAGTCCGTGTGAAGAAGGAGAAGGGTGGACAGATTAATGGTCGTCGGATAAAGCTAACCATCGAATGAGGAGTTCACTAAAGGGGAACCGTTTGCAGATAGGATTGTGTTCGTGAAAGGATCGAAAGGAGCGGATGAGTTGAGGACCGTAGAATGGGAAGCACGAATTAAAATTTGACATTTGGGTGGGAATGTCCGAAAGAAAAAGATGCTATTGCGGAAAGGAAAGATTGCTTTTGAGAGAATAGTTGACCGTTGAATCAAAAAGGGAGAAGCAGATGAAGCATTGATCATCGGATCAAAAGCTAGAAGGAAAGATGCATCCGTGGAAAGCAAAGATTCCTTTTCGGGAGAGAGGCTGACCGTTGGATAAAATGAGAGGACAAAACGTGGGCCGTTAGATTAAGGAAAGATGCTTCCATGGAACGAAAAGAGTAGAGGCTGCACGGATAGGGTTAAACGATGTTGTTCGACTATAAGAAATGTAGAAAGATGTTAAGTGTAGAAGGTAAACGTCGTCATTTCAAGTTTAGAAACATATTTGTAGTAGTGAACATGCCCACAACAAGATAGATTGAGAGAAGAACAATGACATTTGGATTAAATGAAACAAGTTAAACGGTAACATTGCGAAAATGTTGACATCCACTGAAGGAGACGCTTCCAGAATGACGATGTGCTGGTTGGAGAATGATCGATTTAATCTTAAGGAAGTGAATATTCACTAGGAATATTCTCAAGCGATGTAAATTTGGCTGCCGCAGATGTAACGCCCTGGAGCATTAAAGACATTTTCTTTACATTTTTTTTAAATACATCATGTTTATAATAAATCCATAAAATGAAAACTTTTGCAGCCATTTAGAATTTAATGTAATAAAATTCACTAAAACTATAAGTCTCAATATCAGTAAGCAAAACTAAATATAAGGGAATCCGTTGATTAAAAATATGTTCAGAAAACTTAATTATTTTCTTCCTTTAGTACCCATGGTCAATATCGCTCGTACAATGCTCTAGCTTCCCCCATGAGTATACTCCTTCAACTGTCACATTAAAGTTTTGTTTCATCTGGTTCATCAAAAGTTTCATCCTCGCCTACACCATAAGGTTAAGCTAATGAGCATAACACTCAGTAAGAGATGCATAAAATAGAATATGGAAAAACAAATAATACATATCATATCGAAATCATGTCATGCTTAATTTTAGTCTTTCATTTTTCTTTCACTTTACAATCTGATCATTTGGGATATCAATCTAAGGGAGAGTGACACTATTTGGCCCACCTCATGTGAGACAACCATTTTCAACCTTTTCGAAAATGACTCTTTACATTTATTGGGTTTCTTTCTTATCTTCATTAAATGAATGCATGAATGTGCAGATGCAATAATCATCAATATAAAGTACATAAAATGAGCAGTATGGAAGAATCAATCATTAACATTACCATCATTAGAATAATAACATTACTATAACCATAACAGATCTTCAAGGTCACTATAAGCTAGAAATAAACCTAGTGTCTACCACAACATGTTACAGAGCATAATAATTCTTAGTCCAATTAACGTAAAATAATCACAGTAGGTAGGCAGCATATCCTCAAGAATATTTAGCAAATGACCACAGTATGAATATCAAAGACACAACAATATAATATCTAGTCATCAAGCATCAACATAATAAAGTTCCGTAAACATATAAAGAAAACAACAACCATATTGACAGATCCTCGAGTATCAAAATGGCTAGTGCATAAATTTCCTAACTTATCTACACCTTATGATGTAGACTGAAAGGTCACAAAACCTAAGACATCTCTTACCTTCGTCTAGGAGTTTAGTTTGCAAGTCCTTCTTTCTATTGAAACTTGTAGTATGGAATAACACTAATAAAGGAACATGACATGGGTTAACATAAAAGTGGCAGGAAACATCCTACTGAAACACTAACTCTCCGTGTCTTCATGATTTTCAACCAAAACTTAAATGTGCAGCATTCCTTCAAAAGCTTGAAGAGGAGAAGATAGAGAAGATATAGTTTCCCTCTTTCCTCCAAGCGGTCATGGAAGGAATAGGGTTCCCAAACCCTGACATGCAATTTATATAGACAGTCGATCATGGGTTAGGTGGGACAAAAATCTAGAGAAAATCACGATTCAAGCGCGATTGGAGGTTCAACCAATCGGGAACTCAGCTAGCATGGTTTCTGGATTACTCTTTTATTTTTTTTAAAAAGACTATTTTCCTGAATCGGGGACCCCTAGGCTTTTGTTTTAAAAAAAAATGTTTCGCTAAATCGCTGATGCCTAGGCTTCTGTGAAATCCAATGTTGTCGTGAAAACCCATGGCATCAAACGTACCGACAAGTCATATACCTTTTCTTTGCAAATTATTCCTCCAAAATGATGATGTTTTGAGCTTTGATCCCGCTCGCCTTAACTCAAATGATGGCATTTCATGCGTTTTCACAAGTCATCGCAAACACAAACACTTCTGCTAAAACGCGTTTCATACCAAAACGACGCCATTCTACTTAAAATCCTCTCTCCATTTAAATCATCCAATGGCACAAAACACTCCAGAAAGGAATCTTTAGCTTATGCAGGAGCATCTTCCATCAAATCGAACACTCCACGTTCCATCTTTGAGTTTAATTCGACAGTCCTCATTTCCTTTCTATGTTCTCACGGCTCCCCATGCTTCTGCGGAAACCTTTCATCCAATTTAGTTAGATGACAGCCGTCTGAGATTTGATCCAACAATCGATAATCCAATCGCCCGATCCACACACCACATGAATTCCTTCTCCGAATGGTGATGTTTCCTTCAAAATGTTGTCGCGTTCAATTTCTCCTTTCCTTAACAAGAATCTTATCTAAATCATTATTTTACTAACTAAATTTCAAATACAATATTAAATACCCTAAGTATACAATTTATCCAAAAGTTACCAAAAATATTTCCATTAAATCCCAATTGTTACATCATGTAGTAAAATTGTCGAATGAAAATCTAAGTGTTACATCCCTTCCCCATTAAATTAAATTTTGTCTTCAAAATTTTTAAAAAGCTCTAGGTACTTTTCTTCCATTTCATGATGCCTTTCCCAAGTTGCTTCTTCCGACGTGTGATTCTGTCATAATACTTTCACAAATGGATTTTGTTTGCATTGAAGTTCCTTGATCTTAAAGTTAAAAATTTGAACTAGTTTCTCCTTGTAACTCATTGTTGGTTGAATGGTAATTTCTTCATGGTGTACAACTCAAGAGGGTACGTGAACACACTTTCTCAACATAGAAATATGAAAAACATTATGAAATTCATCCATTGAAGGTGGTAAATCCAACATGTAGGCAGTATTTCCAATTCTATTCACAATAGTAAACGGTCCAATAAACCTCGGGCTGAGCTTGCTATTCTTTCCAAATCTCATGATTCTTTTGAAAGGTAAAACCTTCAAGGACTCCAAGTCTTCCAGTTTGAGTTCTAACTCTCTTTGTTAGTGATCAACATAACTTTTCTGACGGCTCTACGCAGATAACATTCTTTGCTTAATAATGCCAACAATTTCCACTGTTTGCTGAATAAAATCAAGTCCTAAATGTTGAGCTTCACCAACTTATTTCCAATATAATAGAGAACAACATTTTCTTCCATACAATAGTTTGTAAGGTGTCATACCAATCATAGCCTGATAACTATTATTGTATGCAAATTCCACCAACGATAACATCTTGCTCCAACTAATTTGAAATTTTAGAATACAGACACACAACATATCTTCCAATACTTGAATCGTCCTTTCAGATTGGCCATCTGTGTGAGGGTGGAAGGCAATACTGAACTACAATTTGGTGCCTAAAGCTTTATGTAAACTCTTCCAAAATGCTGATGTAAATTTCAGATCATGGTATGAGACGATAGAAATCGGAATCTCATGCAATCAGACAATCTTTTCAATATATACTTCGGCATAATATGTAACGACCCGAATTCTCACTTATCTTAAAAGCTCGTTGAAATTATGAATTTAAAGAAAATGTCATTTGGAAATCCTTTGATATTTAAAAATCTGAGTGCCGAGAAAATTTGAGCATCACCAACTTACAAAATTTTGACTGGTTTAATCAAAGAAAAGGGGAATTATGATTAATAAAAAGTAGCAGAAACGTAATTTAGAAGTATCATAAAAACAAACGTGAATTAAAATTCCGATCATCATAGTAAGTACCCAACTAGGGTTAAAATGGTGTATTAACGCTTACAAACCATGTTCAACATTAGACCATTTTCAAAACAACATCTTCTTCCTTAACTTGGTGCCGCACTACTACTCTGTCTACGTTTCCTCTAGACACGCCTTAGGCTCCACCGGAATGGCCTCCTCTACAGCCCCTAGCATAATCACTTCATTACCTACACCACAAGTAAGAACGTGAGCTTATGCCCAGTAAGAAAATGGGGGGAAAATAATTGTGCATATCTCTCTCTTAAATTCTTCTTGGAATGGGGGCCACCCAAACCAACACTTTTATTACGTTCATTGGTTCTTGGTTCTTTGCTCGTAATTCGAGCTAGAGATTGGAGGCTGTCCTTTGAGATGACCTAGTTTGATCGGCTTCTAACCTCTCGTGTGTGTACTAGTCCCTTGCCCAACTTGGTGAGGGAGTATCCCAGCTGCTAGGCAAGATCCAAACTACCCATCTACCCCAACTCCCTATTCGTCCCCTTTCCGGCGTATCCCTCCTTCAAGGCTCCTCCTCTTTCCCGCGTATCCCACCTTCAGATTTTCTTCCCTTCCGGCATATCCCGCCGTCAGGGTTCCTTTGGTGATGGGCGTATCCCGCCCATCCCGAACATTCTTCTTCTTAACGTTTTTCCTCACTCATGCATGTGGGTACCACCCCTAGGGGGTACCCCCTACTTGGTTTCTATTAACGTGAATATAGCCTAGCACTTCAAAATAAATAACACATATATGGGAAGTAAATAACAATGCTTTAGAGGGTCCACAAATAATTAATAAATAAAAAGAGTAATAGCACATGCTTGATATAATGAAAGTAACGTCTGTGTATAACTACGAGATGGAAGCTAAACATACTATTAACATCCAATAAAAACAAGAGTGGAGCATGCTTGTATATAAGGAAAGTAACGACAGCATAGAATAACGACTTAATGTTGAATTAGAACAACAAGCATGCTTATAAAACCTAAAGAAAACAGCAGCGAACACGTGTTGAATTTAAAACGGCCAAACATGTTTGTTGTCAACTAGAAAAGCAACAATAACATTAAAGCAGAACAGTGAGAACACTTGAATCAAATAGTGAACACGTGTAGCTTACATGGCTACTAACACAGTAGGAAGTAAATACTAATTATACTTCACATTAGCATGTTTTTATTCTACTAGTTAGCGGTAAGGGTGCGAGTAATGAAAACATATTTTTAATCAACTCTACAAACATCTAAACATGTTCTAAATCAACTAAACAGTAAGAGAATAGGACCACACAAGCATGCTTTTAATCGACTGCATAACAGGACTAAACATTCTTATACAACAGTAAATTACAACACCTGAACATGCTTTTAGATTGACTACGCAAGAGAACTAACATGCTTTTAATGACTAAACAAGACAACATAAAATGTATATAGCTAAACATATTTCTAATCGATTATAACAGCAGAAAAGAACATGATTGGCTAAGCATGCTTTAATCAAATTTAATAGCAGAATTTATAAATGACTACGCATGCTTCTAGTCGATTAAACGACAGTGATGAAGGATCGGGCGTAATGGCAGTCAAGTCCCCGGTAGCGAAAAATTGCATGGGACTGGTCTACTGTTACAGTCGACCAGTGCCACTTCATTTTGCGCAAAATGATTTTCTACCGCGACAAATCTTCAATGCTTTGTCCTATGCGATAACATTATTTTGTGGCAGCGTTACATTGGACCACTTCCTTCGATCTTAGTGACTGTTAATTAGCCTTGGCTTCCCCATGAAGCTTGTTTTGTCTATAAAATGAAGGTTAATGGGTGTGAAGCAATTTTGCTTTTGGAGGTTAAATTTTACAAAAAATGAGAGAGTACAAGTGTAATGACCCAGTTTTTATTATGTTTGAAAAATGCATAAAATTTAAAAGTTTTCTTTTATAAAATCAGAGTACGATTTTTCTTTTAAAACCAAGTGTTAAATCCATTACTTAAAGTCATTTTCAAAATTAATCATTTAAAACATTTTTAGCAGTGGAATAATTTTCATTTATAGAAATCATCTTTCTTAATATATATATATATATATATATATATATGGAAGCATTAAATAAAAGAGACATTTAATAAAATAGTTATTTAAACTCAACTATTTAATTGTAAAATCATGTACTCATTAGCGTAGCCAGCCACAAGATCCACTCGTGCAAATTCCTCATCGACTGCTCCTTGTATTGTTCATCTATTTCCAAGCATATACCTACATCAACAAGACTTAACTAATGAGTCTAATGCTTAGTAAGTGATATAAAATAAAATAAATATGCTATGCATATTTTAAATCCTTTTTTGTTTTTCGTTTCTGTTTCTTTCCCTTTTCTTTCTGTTTTTGTTTCACATTTCATTTCCTTTTCATTTTCAATCTTCTTAATCTTAACTTTACTTTATCTTTTCGTTTCGAGCTTTATTATTATTTAATTTCACTTTCTGGAAGGGAACCAATCCGTTCCATATACCGAGAGAATGGATTCATCATATAGTCATGTAGCTATCCGTCACCTCTTCATGGGGATACATCATATGGCCTCACTACCATGATCGTCACCATTATGTTTTTTTAAGACATTGGGAATTTCCATACAAGAGAAATGATGAACACTAGAGTCCACGTGGTTAACCATCACCCCGATGAGGGGATACATCATATAGTGTCCCCGCTGATGGACAATCACCAAATCTCTCATCCGTTCTATATACCGCGGGAATGGATACATCATATAGTCATGTAGCTATCCGTCACCCTACAGGGGGATACAACATATGCCCTCGCTACATAACCGTCACCATTCTCTTTTTGTTGAAGACGTTGGGAATTTTCGTACAAGAGAAATGATGAACACAAGAGTCCATGTGGTTAACCGTCATCCCGATGAGGAGATACATCATATAGTGTCCCCACCGATGGACAATCACCAAATCTCCCAAACCCCCACACACCTATTTACTTTTATTTAGTGACATGATTGATATTCCTATAGCAAAGTGATGGTTGTTCGCTCGGGTGATCAGCCCTTGAGAACGCCGTTCACTTAGTATGTTTGAGCATCCATTCCACCACTTATCGTTTTTCTTTTCAAAACCATGTATGAAAACCATTTTCGTATCTTTTGAAAACTATAATGCTCGTGAATGCATACAATTCTATCACATCTTCCCAATAATTTCTAAACATGCTCGTCTACGAAACACATCATTGAAAGAACCTAAATCTAATAAACATCCAGCAATAATAGCACAATATACGGAACATGCTCAATTTGTAGTAAAGCAGTAAACAACCTAAATATTCTATGAAAGCGGTAACAATCAGCAAACAATGTCCTAATTCTAGCGATGTAGGGTCCGAAGACCAAAACACAATAAGTATCAACTTACCTGATCTCCGTAGCAAGTTTTTGAAATTAACATTATCCTTCTTCCTTTAAACACCTCCAAAATCAACAATATTTAATTATTAAGAACAATCTCATAGTCTCAAACTTATAACTTGATCCTATGCACCTACATTATAATTCTATTTTATATTTCCTCAAATTTCTCAAACTTACTTCCTTCCATAACTGCACCTGCATAATAGTTCCAACCAACAAAGACTAACTCCTTGACGAAAAATAAACCAATACTGCTTCATAATTAACAAGGCAACAATGGCTTAACATAATTACAAACTTATCCCTTAATCACACATTACCTGTAATGACCCAGATTTTCGTAAATCGTTAAAATGCATAAAAATTTAAAATTTTTCTTTTTAAAACAAATTGTATCAGAGTGCGTCTAACCGGATAACTACTGGCTCCTTCCTTAAACTCGTTAGAAAAACCAATTAATAAAATGTGCGAAAGCGTTATAAGTAAATCCTTATAAAAACATGGCAGAAGCGTAAATAAATCGTTCAAGAAGGAAATAATACACAATCGAAAACACTGTGTTTAACAATGAAACTGATAATTAAACACTATTTGATTACGATCGTCTACTCATTTTTTCTTTGCCTTGCTAGCCCCGAGTCTCGTGCGTGCAAAATCATTCATCCCTGCTTCATTATGTGTTTATCATCTACTTGTTATCCGTTCGTCGTTGTACCTACACCACAAGTAATACGTCAGCCTAATGGCTCAGTAAGGAAAAGGGTTTAATGCAATTATGCTTATGACTCTCTTCAGTTCATTTGGAATGGGGCCCACCCAAACAAATCCTTTCTTTAGTCGTTTACCTTTTTATTACTTTACTTTAAGTCATTCGTTCGTTACTTGTACTTCGAGCTTGAGATTGAAAGACCCGTATGGGATGGTATAGTTGGACGGACCTAACCTCCTATGGGCAACTAGGTCCCGTTCCCAATAACGTAGGGGCATTACCTGATTGCCAGACTAGGCCCGCTACCCATCCGCCTCTCAACTCCCTTATTCTTTTCTTTGTGTCTACGCCGGGCTAAGCTACTGGACCACAAAGGCCTTTATTATCTTACCATTTTACTCATTTTCATTATTTATCCTCACTCATGCATGTGTTTGTACCACCCCATGGCACTGCCTATTAGTTTCTATTAACATGATGCATGCTCGTAAATTCTCAACCTAGCATGATGCATGATGCTTCACAATATAACATTCATAGAAATTGAAGTGCGCGTTTAATTATAGTAACGGTAACTGAAAACGCACATAAGGAAAGTAAAGCACATAATAGAATGAAGGAACTACGCACAACAGAAAACAAGTATAACATTAAATTAAGATAGCGAATTAACAATAAACTAAACATGCTCAAGAAGATAAGATGTTTATTCTAGTTCTTTAGTTATTTAGCCTAATTAACCTCCTAGTCCATTTACATGCTTCCTACATTTATATTTTTAACCCATTATTCTAATCAGTTATTAACATGCTCCTACGTTGATTTCATGCTTTTATTTTACTTAACTAATCATATTTGGTTTAGTAGAAAGTACATATTAAGGACATGTAATCATAATCGAGATCTTAAGCAATACCAAGAAAATAATAACAAAAGCAATTATAAATCATTCATTAGCATCGATATGGATTTAACAGGGAAAGCATAATTCAATTAATAGAACATAATACCATCAATTATCATGCTAATTCTTGTAGTAATTCTCTAGTTCATTTACATGCCTAATTCACATCATTAGTTCATTATATGACTAATTTACCGGTTTACCCTAACATGCTTAAGACAAATCAATTACCATCGATTACTAATTATCTCGCACATATGATATTTATACTAGTTCATTAACATACCCATCAACTACCATAATTAACATTAAAGCATGCTAGACCTAGTTAAGTTAACATGCTAGTTAATTAAAATACTTAGCTAATTGATTTACTTAGATAACAATTAACATGCTTGGAGGGAGATGACAATTTATTAATCTAATAATCATTAGTCGGTTTACATGCTTAGCCAATTTACAAGCTCAGAAGAATATAAATACAGATTTAGTAGTTTACATGCTTGATTAAACAATTAAATAGTTAAACTTAACTAACACAACTACTCCAGCCAATTGACAATTAAGCATGCTCAACTACAGAGATCAATTAAATTAACAGCAGAACAATAACTAAAGAGACTAACAATTCATTTTACTTTTCACATCATTCAATATTTCTCTTCCATCATGCGGTAAGAAACCATGAACTACAGCATGTTAACAGCGAGGAAGATAATCACAGAACAATTCATCCAGCAAGGAAATCTATGGATTACACCAATGAATGACATAAAACATTATGGGATACTAACAGCAGCAAACATTTATCTTTTCATTCCTTTGAACATTCATCATACCTTTTTACGTTGATATTCATCATTTTTCCTCGTTACTAAGCTTCTGTATCACTCAAACAAAAAATGAAATGGAGCAAACCAACAACGAAAGAAAAGTATCACAACACTTAACTAGAAACTTAACTAGAATTTACAGGACACACCAAGGGCATATAACATGAAATAATTCATCACAGACTCTTCAGCTCACTTTAGGCTTCACATAATCCCTATTCTTCTACATTTATTCATCTTTGAACATTAGCATTTATCATAGTGTAAATCGATTAAACACAACTAATAGTAAGGCCATCCAGCGAAAGAAATAACAACTACAAGAGATTACAGATAATAATAACACAACAGGGTAATCAACATCTACATAACATCAACAACTATCAATAGATTGTTTAAGAACACTAATACTGTACTCACACACACACACACACACACACACACACACACACATACACACTTGCGGTGTAGGGCCTCCACATGGCCAAGACTACCCCATTTTCCTTACCAAAATGAAGAACGCAACGACGAGGTCAGTTCTCCAGCGGACAGTAGCTCTGGTTCGCAGACGGCAGCTCTTGCAGCAGCTCACTCACATTTTCACTCACACAAGCTTACCACAGTTCCCCTTACACTGTGGAACTCTCCAAAGGACTTTTCTCTCGTAGGTCACCCGCTCACAATCTCTTTCCCTCACTGGGCTTCATACACAGGAGAATGAAGATTGAAGGAAAGGAGGCAATGGCTTGACTCTAAAGGAGGAGGGGACAACCGTACTTGGAAGGGTAGGCAGAGGTAGCTCCAGCAGTGGATGGTCGGCCACATATGGTCTGGGAGGAGATTTGGCGTCAAGGTTGCGTTTTCCATTAGCTAGGGGTCGTTTTCTTTCTGATTTTCAATCTCTGTCTTCGCAGTTCTGCGATGATTCAGACGAGTGCGGATGACTTGGCCTCGTCTGCATTCGTCCGCAAGGCTTAAATCTAAAAGGCTAAATCATGCTTGGGGACTAGGAGAGGCGTCCTCGTCCGTGTCCATATCGTCTGGAGGCGACTTACTGACGCGATATGGCGTCCACACGTGTCATCCTCCGTCATCCGAAAGTGTCCATAAAATGGACAGATTCAAATCGGACGATACCTTTACTCGTCCACAATCATCCTAGCTCTTACAAAGGTGTCCATGTTCTGAACAGATTCGATACAGACGAGGCAACTCATGTCCGCATCATCTGGAACCTAATCCACAAGTGCCTGTGATTGGAACAGAGGCGATTCGGATGAGGCTACTCCTCGTCCGTACTTGTCCGGAGTCGTCCGTAACTCCATGACGCAACGCAGTCAGGATGAGAAATCTCATCCTGAATCGTCCCAACCCCTTTACCGTACGTACAACGCATTTGCGGACGATATGTCTCATCGGCAAGTGTCATCCTCAGGCGTCCGCAAACGCCCAGGATAGTTTTTCTCTTTTCTCGCTTAACTCCTATCCCGTAACATTCCCCCATAGGCACACGACACGTACAATTAGCGATGTTACGTCCTAACTACTCCACCATCTAATTTGCATCTCTTAAATGGGGAAAACAAAACGGAAATACCCCTAGACTTAACTCTCTAGAACACCCTTGGTAATACCCCGATAATTTTCCAACTTAAAAAGTTGGGGTGTTACATTACCAACCTAATAACATATCCAAATGTAATCACTTCACAAAACCCACCAATTACCACCCATCCAACAACCCATAACATATTCTCAATTATTTCTAAAGTCGTAATTAAACAGGGAATCATTTCCAAGCTACATAACTTGTTCCATCCAAATTCCATAATAGACCAAGGGCATTTATCCAAACATTCTTTAACAAAATCCATCCAAGTTTAGTGGGCAAGAACTAAAATGCAGAACCAAATCATCAAACCACATTCCACAATAGCAAGCAATTGGACAGAAAACAACCCAAGGGATAAAACTAAACTAGCAGAACAACATTTCTCAAAGCATCTCACAAGTAGAGCAAAACTAAAGGATTGTACTCAAGCCATCAGAGTAATAGTTTCAACATACATTCTAGGCAGTATCCAAAGCAACCAACAGATTCAATCAATGGAGAAATTAGTCTTCATCCATTATTCATCATCCAATTCAGAACAGAAGCCCCAAACAAAACCCATCACCGAAAATAAAATAGGACTGGGAGTTCAGCATTACTCACCGAAATCGAAGAAGCGGCAAAATGAGCTGGACCCTGCCAGCTTTGGAAAGCTGTTGGAAGCTTCACTATCGCTCAGTATTGACAGTCAGGTGCATCGACATTTTGGCATGCGGGAGTTTCCCTTGTCGCGAACTCCACCCGCGAACTCTTTCCCTCTCTCTGCAATTTTGACCGCGGGCCTTGTTCTTTTCCCCTCCCCCTTTTTCTTCAGCATTTCTTCTTTTATAAAAACAAACTGAACCGATTCATGGAAACCGGTTCAATCACTCCCCTTTTCTCTAATTCTCCTTTTGTTTAATTTATTCTTTCCTTTATTTAATTTACTTAATCGACATATAATTATATAATTATATATACAATATACGTGTCAATTTACATATCGAATATTAACTAACCCAATTTCAATTTTTGACTTATTCCAAATATCGATTAAAGATTATTATAGGTCCAATTTAAATTTTCAATTCCATTTCCTAAATTATTTTCCATCAATTAAACCTCCAATAATTATCCAATTAATTCAACAACCCTCAATTAATTTCTCGCTTATTCTCACTTAATTTCGCTACGGAAATCGGAGTATTACATTCCTCCCTCCTTATATAAATTTCGTCCTCAAAATTGGCTCAACGAAATCATTTCTTCGATCTTCAACTCAACACAACTTTTCGTTATCGTACTTTTACACGAAAACCCTCAAAGATTACATGGCCTCTACTCCTGCAGAACACAAAGACTTAGCAAAATACAATTTCACACCCAAGTTATCATATTGCCCACTTGATTTGTCGTAAAAGAAAAGCCTTCGTCCAAACTTCTTTCTTTTTCATTAGATAATTATTGTCCAATAACTATAACGCGAACAAGTTTATTGCATTTTTAAGATCCTTATCATCCAAAATATTGCTTTTACTCACAAAATTTCACTTTCATTCGCATCATTCACAATAAAATATACCCTTGTAGCAACCATTTCTTGTTTCTTAAGTCACAACGTAACAATTGTTAACAAAAGGACCACTTTCATTTCACTTAAAACATCGCTTCAATCCTGCAAGGTATCTATCGAATTGATTTCCTTCACTACCTTCCCATTATTCTTCTTGAATTCCATAACCTAGAATTTAGCACATGTACATTTTTCCTAAACTCCCACTTGCTCTTAGGCCTTAGTGCACCTAAACACACCTTCCATCATTTGAATCCAGCCTCCTACACTTGTATGAATTGAAATCTTCTGTCCAATACATGGCGGTTTCCTTTAGTAATTTAAATCCTTTGGGGCCGTCACCTACTTGTCTCTCAGTTCTTCTAGTTTCCTACTCCCTTCCATAAATTGAAGCTAACATTCCTACACTATCTATAGTCTACTACTCATTTCATCACTTGGATTCCTATTCTACCAATATAACTTACTAAAACTCCATCCATTGGTAGAACCAAACTTAAATCCAAATCCTTAAACATAAAGTAACATACTTTCAACAATTATTAAACTATCAATTCATGTCTCATCACCCCCAACTACCGAGAACACCACGTTAAATTCTTTAAGACCAAGCAATTCCTTTTTCTCACCTTAAATTCCTTGTAGTGTAATCTAACCTCAACTAACTCGTTCTTCACTTTTACAGTGCCAATAATAACCAGCAAAAGGTGAGATAAATCATTGTACATTTTCACATTCAGTTCTAGCAAAATGTATACACTGCGAACCCCACATTGTTTTTAACATACCACCATACCCCGCCCAGTCCTAGTGTGTTCCAACCATTATCGTCATGAAGAATAAAATCTCAACTCACTTCACTCATTCCTTTAATTGAATTCAATAGTAACAAATTCAGAATATCAGTCGAATCTATCTTTACATATTACTGATTTCCCAACCATATTTATTTATTTATTTATATTATTATTATTATTATTTTTTCACAAAATCCATCCATATCTTACACCTCTATAAATCTTTGTCTTAAGTTTTTACGTAAACTAGTGCAACTTAAGCTCATTATCGCTCACACGATGAGAGGCAAACCGTGACGGTGCTTCGACTTACGCGCATACATCGTAACCGTTCCCACAAGCCAAAGCTGAGTAAATTCTATTAACTTACATGTCCTCATTGTGCGAGTAAGGTCCTTGTCGTAAAAGGTCTTTTTAAACTTTATTCACGTCATCGTAGTCACGTCCTTGGTTATCCTGATTGGTTTTCACCCGAGATTGAGGACTTAAACTTATCAATTTTAAACTTATCCCAATTTAACCAAATACTAGGATATTATTCTCAACATGACTTAGACCACAACCCACAATGACAACCAATGAGTTTCTTAACCATCAACAATATTCCAAGTTAGTTGTACAAATGGACTATATTTTCCAATTTCTAATTCATGACAAAAATCTAACTTAAGCAGGAAACGACAACTAATCAATCCCTTGTTTTAATTTGAACAGATTTCTTATCCTAATTTAAGGTAGATTCTTAGCTCAACCAAGCGGGTTGTGATCACTATATTAAATACCCAATTATCTATCACTAAGGATCCAAAACACTCTCCCTACAATTCCTTAATAATCCGAACCGAGTGGATAAACACTTAACTAACTAATTATCGTCCTCATAGTTTAGCTTAGTCACTAACCCTCCATGTTCTTTCGTCCATAATAAATCCACCATCTATCTAACTCCTTGCACTGTAGGCAACCTAGCTAAATTGTCTACTTAATCTAATCCATGTAGGGTTTGCTTCCCACTTATGCCTTTTTTCCAATTTATAAAAATTTGGGTAGAATCTTCCTTGTTTCTTTACTCCCCCAAAGCTAATTCCTACACTCAAAACCCAAGCAGTTCCAGTATCGCTTATCTTTTATCATATCTATCATTCTACTCTATCTGAAGAACCACAAATGTTATTACAATCATCCCAAGTACCGTAATAATCAATTTACATTACATTTTCCCTAAGTTCGCCAAGCAACGGATTGTTGTCCCATCAACTTATTCAACCGATAGATAGTCTCATCCTCGTTATTCGCAACATCTCCAATCCAATATGTCTATGTACTCTGGCCACGATACCCTTTTTATCGCAAGACAAAACAAACACTAGAATAATTAGATAAAAATAAAATAAACTTATTATAATACTTACAGTCGATGGAGAATTTCCACGTCAAAGCTTGTGCTAGTAGGTAGTATATAGAATCAGTTTTAAAACCCGGGTGCTCTGATACCAACTGTAACGACCTGGTTTTTATTATCTTTAAAAAACGTGTAAAATTTAAAAGTTTTCTTTTATAAAATTAGAGTAAGACTTTTCTTATAAAACCGAGTGTTAAATCCATTACTTAAAGTCATTTTCAATATTAATCATTTAAAATATTTTTAGCAGCGGAATAATTTTCATTTATAAAAATCATCTTTCTTAATATATATACACGGAAGCATTAAATAAAAGTGACATTTAATAAAATAGTTATTTAAACTTAACTATTTAATTGTAAAATCATGTACTCATTAGCCCAGCCAGGCACAAGATCCACCCGTGCAAATTCATCATCGACTACTCCTTGTATTGTTCATATATTTCCAAGCATATACCTACATCCACAAGACTTAACTAATGAGCCTAATGCTCAATAAGTGATATAAAATAAAATAAACATGCTATGCATCTTTTAAATCCTTTTTCATTTTCTGTTTCTGTTTCTTTCCCTTTTCTTCCCGTTTTCGTTTCACATTTCATTTCCTTTTCGTTTTCAATCTTCTTAATCTTAACTTTACTTTATCTTTCCATTTCGAGCTTTATTATTATTTAATTTCACTTTCTGGAAGGGAACCAATCTGTTCCATATACCAAGAGAATGGATACATCATATAGTAATGTAGCTATCCATCACCCTTTCATGGGGATACATCATATGGCCTCACTACCATGACCTTCACCATTCTATTTTTGTTGAAGACATTGGGGATTTCCATATAAGAGAAATGATGAACACTAGAGTCCACGTGGTTAACCGTCACCCCAATTAGGGGATACATCATATAGTGTCCCCACCGATGGACAGTCACCAAATCTCTCATCTGTTCTATATACCAAGGGAATGGATACATCATATAATCATATAGCTATCTGTCACCCTTACATGGGGATACATCATATGGCGTCGCTACCATGATCGTCACCATTCTCTTTTTGTTGAAGACGGTGGGGATTTTTGTACAAGAGAAAGGCTGAACTCTAGAGTCCACATGGTTAACCGTCACCCCGATGAGGGGATACATCATATAGTGTCCCCAACGATGAGCAGTCACCAAATCTCCCGAACCCCCACACGCCTATTTACTTTTATTCAGTGAGACGACGGATATTCCTATAGCTAAGTGATGGTTGTTCGCTAGGGTGATTAGTCCTTGAGCATCCATTCCACCCCTTTTCGTTTTCCTTTTCAAAACCATGCATGAAAACCATTTTCGTATTTTGTGAAAACCATGATGCTCGTGAATGCATACAATTCTATCACATCTTTCCAATAATTTCTAAACATGCTCGTCTACGAAACACATCATTAAAAGAACCTAAATCTAATAAACATCCAGCAATAATAGCATAATATACGGAACATGCTCAATTTCTAGTAAAGTAGTAAACAACCTAAATATTCTAATAAAGCGGTAATAATCAGCAAACAATGTCCTAATTCTTGCAATGTAGGGTCCGAAAACTAAAGCATAGTAAGTATGAACTTACCTGGTCTCCGTAGCTGGTTTTTGAAATTAACATTATCCTTCTTCCTTTAAACTCCTCCAAAATCAACAATATTTAATTATTAAGAACAATCTCATAGTCTCAAACTTATAACTTGATCCTATGCACCTACATTATAATTCTATTTCATATTTCCCACAATTTCTCAAACTTACTTCCTTCCATAACTGCACCTGCATAATAGTTTCAACCAACAGAGACTAACTCCTCCTTGACAAAAAAATAAACCATTACTACTTCATAATTAACAAGGCAACAATGGCTTAACATAATTACAAACTTATCCCTTAATCACATATTACTTGTAATGACCTGGATTTTCGTAAATTGTTAAAATGCATAAAAATTTGAAAATTTTCTTTTTAAAACAAATCGTATCAAAGTGCGTCTAACCGGATCGCTACTGGCTCTTTCCTTAAACTCGTTAGGAAAAGTAACTAATAAAATGTGCAGAAGCATTATAAGTAAATCCTTATAAAAACATGGCGGAAGCGTAAATAAATCATTCAAGAAGGAAATACTACACAATTGAAAACACTGCGTTTAACAATGAAACTGATAATTAAACCCCATTTGATTAAGATCATCTACTCATCTTTTTCTTTGCCTTGCCAGCCTCGAGTCTCGTGCGTGCGAAATCATTCATCCCTGCTTCATTATGTGTTTATCATCTACTTGTAATCCGTTCGTCGTTGTACCTATACCACAAGTAATACGTGAGTCTAATGGCTCAGTAAGGAAAATGGTTTAATGCAATTACGCTTATGATGCTCTTCAGTTCATTTGGAATGAGGGCCACCCAAACAAATCATTTCTTTAGCCATTTACCTTTTTATTACTTTACTTTAAGTCATTCGTTCGTTACTCGTACTTCCAGCTGGAGATTGAAAGACCCGTATGGGATGGTATAGTTGGTCGGTCCTAACCTCCTATGGCCAACTAGGTCTTGTTCCCAATAAGGTAGGGGCATTGCCTGATTGCCAAACTAGGCACGCTACCCATCCGCCTCTCAACTCCCTTATTCTTTTCTTTGTGTCTATGTCAGGCTAAGCTACTGGATCACAAAGGCCTTTATTATCTTACCATTTTACTCATTTTCATCATTTATCCTCACTCATGCATGTGTGCATACAACCCCATGGCACTCCCTATTAGTTTCTATTAACATGATGCAAGCTCATACATTCTCAACCTAGCATAATGCATGATGCTTCACAATATAACATTCATAGAAATTGAAGTGTGCATTTAATTAAAGTAACGTTAACTGAAAACATATATAAGGATAGTAAAGCATATAATAGAATGAAGGAACTATGCATAACAGAAAACAAGTACAACATTAAATTAAGACAACGAATGAACAATAAACTAAACATGCTCAGGAAGATAAGATGATTATTCTAGTTTTTTAGTTTTTTAGCCTAATTAACCTCATAGTCCATTTACATGCTTCCTACATTTATATTTCTAAGCCATTTTTCTAATCAGTTATTAATATGCTCCTACGTTGATTTCATGCTTTTATTTTACCTAACTAATCATACTTGGTTTAGCAGGAAGTACATACTAAGGACATGTAATCATAATCGAGATCTTAAGCAATACCAAGAAAACAATAACAAAAGCAATTATAAATCATTCATAAGCATCGATATGGATTTAACAGGGAAAGCATAATTGAATTAATAGAACATAATACCATCGATTATCATGCTAATTCTTGTAGTAATTCTCTAGTTCATTTACATGCCTAATTCACATCATTAGTTCATTATATGACTAATTTACCATTTTACCCTAACATGCTTAAGACAAATCAATTACCATCGATTACTAATTATCTTGCACATAGGATATTTATACTAGTTCATTAACTTACCCATCAACTACCTTAATTAACATTAAAGCATGCTAGACCTAGTTAAGTTAACATGCTAGTTAATTAACATACTTATCTAATTGATTTATTTAGATAACAATTAACATGCTTGGAGGGAGTTGACAATTTATTAATCTAATAATCATTAGTCAGTTTACATGCTTGCCCGATTTACAAGCTCAGAAGAATATAAATACAGATTTAGTAGTTTATATGCTTGATTAAACAATTAAATAGTTAAACTTTAACTAACATAACTACTCAAGCCAATTGACTACTAAGCATGCTCAACTACAGAGATCAATTAAATTAATAGTAGAACAATAACTAAAGGAGACTAACAATTCAATATTTCTCTTCCATCATATGGTAAGAAGCCATGAACTACAGCATGTTAACAACAAGGAAGATAATCACAGAACAATTCATCCAGCAAGGAAGTCTATGTATTACACCAATGAATGACAAAAAACATTATAGGATACTAATAGTAGCAAACATTTATCTTTTCATTCCTTTGAACATTCATCATCCCTTTTTACGTTGATGTTCATCATTTATCCTCGTTACTAAGCTTCTGTATCACTCAAACAAAAAATGAAATGGAGCACACCAACAATGAAAGAAAAGTATCACAGCACTTAACTAGAAACTTAACTAGAATTTACAGGACACACCAAGGGCATATAACATGAAATAATTCATCACATGACTCTTCAACTCACATCAGGCTTCACACAATCCTTATTCTTCTACATTTATTTATCTTTGAATCTTAGCATTTATCATAGTGTAAATTGATTAAACACAACTAATAGTAAGGCCATCCAGCGAAAGAAATAACAACTACAATAGATTACAGATAATAATAACACAGCAGGGGCATCAACATCTATAGAACATCAACAACTATCAATAGGCAGTTTAAGAACACTAATACTATACACACACACACACACACTTGTGGTGTAGGGCCTCCACATGGCCAAGACTACCCCATTTTCCTTACCAAAATGAAGAACGCAACGACGAGGTCAGTTCTCAGTGGACAGCAGCTCCGGTTCACAGACGGTAGTTCTTGCAGTAGTTCACTCACGTTTTCACTCACACAAGCTCACCACAGTTCCCCTTACACTGTGGAACTCCCCAAAGGACATCTCTCTCACAGGTCACCTGCTCTTAATCTCTCTTGCTCACTGGGCTTCATACGCAGGAGAATGAAGACTGAAGGAACGGAGGGGATGGCTTAACCCTAAAGGAGGAGGAAACAATCGTACCTGGAAAGGTAGGGGGAGGCAGCTCCAGCAGGGGATGGTCGGCCATGCGTGGTCTGGGAGGAGATTTGGTGTCAGGGTCCCATTTTCCATTGGCTAGGGGTCGTTTTCTTTCTGATTTCAAATCTCTGTCTACGCAGTTATGCAATGATTCAGACGAGTGCGGATGACTTGGCCTCGTACGCATTCATCCACAAGGCTTAAATCTCAAAGCCTAAATTTCGCTTGGGGACAGCGCCCTGATTCGTGTCCGTACCGCCCACAGGCGACTTACCGAAGCGATATGGCGTCCACACATGTCGTCCACCGTCATCCGAAAGTGTCCATAAAATGGACAGATTCAAATGGAACGATACCTTTACTCGTCCACAATCATCTTGGCTCTTACAAAGGTGTCCATGTTCAAAACAAATTCGATGCAGACGAGGCAACTTGTGTTCGTTTCGTCTGGGACCTAATCCGTAGGTGCCCGGGATTAGAACATAGGTGATTCGGACGAGGCTACTCCTCGTCTGCACTTGTCTGGAGTCGTCCGCAACTCCACGACGCAATGCAGTTAGGACGAGTAATCTCGTCTTGAATCGTCCCAACCCCTTTACCTTGTGTACACGTCTCATCCACAAGTGTCATCCTCAGGCGTCCGCAAACGCCCTGGACAGTTTTTCTCACACTTTTCTCACTTAACTCCTATCCCGTAACATTTCTCCCATAGGCACACGACACATATAATTACGCGAT
The DNA here is from genome assembly GCA_022433065.1 of Begonia loranthoides. NCBI lineage: Eukaryota > Viridiplantae > Streptophyta > Magnoliopsida > Cucurbitales > Begoniaceae > Begonia > Begonia loranthoides. Next base: position 26,177,059 of record CM039469.1, read on the forward strand.
GTACCGTCATAACTGCTCCACCATCTAATTTGCATTGCATAAATGGGGAAAACATAACGGAAACACCCCTAGACTTAACGCTCTAGAATGCCCTTGGTAATACCTCGATAATTGTGCAACTTACAAAGCTGGGGTGTTACATACTTCCCCCCTTAAAATAAATTTCATCCTCGAAATTTTCCCTTTCTAATACTCTCACTAACGCTAATCTACGCATCAAATCTCTTCTTAGCTACCCCATTTGATGATGTAGTACCTCTAACGGTCCTAATACTTCGTTTTATCTAGACCATCTACTCCCTTCTTAGCTATACTAGCCGCTCAACTTCGTCCAATAGCGTCTCTTGTACCAAAGATTGATCAAATTCACGCGTTCAGGGAAACCATTTCAATCACTCCCCTTTTCTGTAATTCTCTTTTTATTTAATTTATTCTTTCCTTTATTTAATTTACTTAATCGACATATAATTATATAATTATATATATAATATACGTGTTAATTTACGTATCGAATATTAATCAACCTAATTTCAATTTTTGACTTATTCCAAATATCCATTAAAGATTATTGGAGGTCCAATTTAAATTTTCAATTCCATTTCCTAAATTATTTTCCATCAATTAAACCTCCAATAATTATCCAATTAATCCCATAACACCCAATTAATTTCTCGATTATTCTCACTTAATATCGCTACAGAAATTGAGGTATTACAGCAAGAAAGGGAAGAAAAAGGGAAGGAGATGTTGTATTTTACAGAGAGCAGTGAGTGTGTGAGAGTGAAAGTGAAGCAGGAGCTGTTGCCTTGGAGTGTCTGGACATGCACTGCTGCTAGCATGGGGAGAGGATTTCGACCTTGAGAACTTCAAGTGAGGTAATAAGTAATTTCTCATTGTGGCTAGAGTCCTACACCACTAGAAAAAAAATGTGTCTATTTTATTGATTGGAACATTAACCAGTTGAATAGTTTGATAGTTATCTCTACTTGGAGTATATCTTGTTATATAGTTGCTCTGTCGAATTAGGGTTTGTTACTTAATGCATGGTCTGTGACTTTGGATTTTTATGTTATTCTCTAGCTAGTTCACTCTCGGATATTAATTGCTCGATTAACTTCAATTTGTTAGTGCCTATTTCATCTCTATGGTTAGTGATCACTCTGTTAATTTAGGGTTTAGCTCGTTGATTGGTTATGTTGGATATTGCCTCTATTTGGTTGCTTCCTGTTATATATTGGTCACCCTATTGCTATAGGCTAAGTTGCTCGATTGATGCTACTCTCTAATCATTTCTCAGTTATTTAGTTGCAAGCTTAATTCCATGTTATTAGTTGTTACCTTGTTCATTATTGCTTTTAGCTCGTTGCATTGAAAATGTGAGTAGTAATTCCTTATTGGATTCTGGCTGATGACATGCTCTGGAAAATGGTTATTCTGTGAATATAAGGTGTTGGGATTTGTTACTGTCATTGTTATATGAATTTGGTAAATAGAAAGAAAATGGGAAAGAATAATGATTTATTCTTGTGTGTTTGCTCTTTGATTGATGAAGTGAATCACTATAGTTCTGATGTTTTTCTGCTTGTAGCCAATAGACTCTATATTCTGCTACTACCAATGATGTGAGATTCATTCTGCTGAACTTACTGTATTCATTGCCCTATATGATATTGATATACTGTTGTGAATATTATTGCATTGCATTGCCATGTATCATGGATAGAAACCCTTAGGAATGCCATATATGGATTGGTATTGCATGGGAGAGCATTGCACGAGAGAGACTTGACTAAATGAATGTATTAGGAATTGGGGGTTGGGAGGTAGTTTGGATTCTAACCGAGAGACTCGAGATTAAACCCTTCCCTCATTGAGATGTGAGAGCCTCTCTCCTGAGTGTTAGTTTTTGATCAGGAACTATTCTCCTTGTGTGAAATATTCCCAATATCTCAGCTCAATGTATGAATCTAATGTATAAGACAGTGAATAAAAGATAGATTGGGTGGATTTCTTTCTGACATAATCAGACATGTGCATGCATCTTACTTCTTGATGAGTGTTAGGTTCACAGTTTTCTTGTGGTGTAAATGAAGTACAGGATACGAGCTTTATACCTTAGGAGGGAGTGGTTCATGATGAGCACTTGGGTTATCCAACGAATTTGTCCTAAGAGGTTATTGCTCATGGGATAGAAAAATTGGTGTTTTGAAATGGATTGAAAGACAATAAATATTTTGTTAAACTATGGACTTATGATTAAATGTTCAAACCATATTTTCAAATTGTTAATGGTTTCTGCTTCACTTACTCTAATTTATTTTCCTCTCCCATGCTTCTGCTTCAAATAAATCAAAAAGAAAATTTTTATATGGCTAAATTTTATACGATAGAGGAAAAAGAAAAGGTTTTAATAACACGGGTCGTTACAGTTGGTAACAGATCATAACCGGGTCAAATGCGATTCTGTAGACGGCTGGTAACGCAAGTCTCATCGTGGAATGCTCCTTCGACTATAAGTTTAGTTTTGTTTATAGAATTATTTTCTTTAACTTATTATTTTATAATGTGAAAATGTAGAAGAGTATAGAATGGCTAGAAGAGCAAGAGTCAACGTATGAGTCAACGACAAGAGGAATGAAGGAGTCAGTTAACACGAGAATGTAGAGGACTGAGAGGATACCAGTGTTCAGAATGAGAGGGATGAAGCCCTCAACCACATAGTTGCTATAGTGGAGCGGCAGTCCCATTATATGGAGCGATAGTTTCAATATATGGTGTGGCAGTTTCAATATATGGAGCATTTTATGGAAAGGGAGAACATGAACGGGAATGGGAATCATCATGTTGTTGTGGTTCCTGTGGAATCCGGCTGGGAAAAGTTCCAACGACTCAAGTCTCCCAGGTTTGAGGGCAATATTTCTAACATCACGGGAAATGAAGAGTGGATCCGGTCCCTGGAAGATATGTTTGAGTATACAGAGATATAAAGAGACCAATAAAGTGAAGTGTGTTGCTTATTTACTGGTCCAAGATGCCTGGTTTTGGTGGGATTCAGTGAAGGTGACGCAGGACGTCTGAGCTCTTGCGTGGGAGAAATTCAAAGTGCTATTTTACAAAAAGTATTTCAATCACACAGTCCAGACTCAAAAACTAGAGGAGTTTGTACAACTGTGCCAAACAAGGTCGGTGTCAGACTATGTTCAGAAATTTGAGGCGCTATCTTGGTTTGCTTTGCATCTGGCCTCCACCAATGAGCATAAGTTCCACCATTTCGTTCAAGGGCTCAAAATAGAGATCCTTGAGGGAGTCACAGTATCTGGTACTAAGGAGGTCCCTTATGCAAAGACTGTTGTGAAGGCACTGGCAGAAGAGAATGTGAAAGCAATTGCGGCAAGGCAAAGAGAATTGAGTCAGAGGTTTTTGAGAAACAACTCAATGATTGGGACAGTCGTTGCCCCTTCGGGTGCAAGAATGATTCAGCGCAATGTGTGTCCGAGGTGCAAGAAAAGCCACCATGGAGAGTGTGTCATGGGATCTGGGCAATGTTTCAAATGCAGAGGGCTGGGGCACATAGCCAAATATTGCCCAACCAACAGTAGAGGACAGGGAAGAATGGCTCCAGGGGTTTTCTCCTTGTATGGAAACGATGAAAAGGAGGAGCAACCAGCAGTGGTGTTAGGTACACATGACTTTATAAAGTAATTACATGTGTTTTATATGGTATTGGAGTACTCCTTAATTGTGTTAGAGATCTTGCGTGTAGAATAAATAAGTTTTTTGATCATGTTAGGTGCTATTTATGTTAGTAGTATAGCTGCATATCTTATTTTATTCGAAAGCTACTCACTCGTTCATTTCAACTGAGTTTTGTGCAAAAGTAAATTCCTTTCTAGTCTTATGAAGAGTGCGCATAGAGTGCTATTACCTTGTGGTGATTTCTTGTAACACCCAGGTTTTTTTACATTTGAAAACGTGTACAATTTTAAACTTTTCTTTTGTAAATGTAGCAGAAGACTTTTTGTTTTCAAGACTCCTTTGAAACAATAAATAGAAATCTTTTTCTGAAAACATTTTATAAGGCATAGTGAAAAACCAAATAAATAAAACAAGCATTTTTAAAATACAATAAATAGATTTTTTCCCTTTTCAATAAAAGTACATTTACAAAATCTTCTCAAACCCTTTCTTTTACATCCATTAGCCTAGCTAGCCATAAGATTCGCCCGTGCAAATCTTTCATCAACTGTCCTTGACCTGCTCTCCTATTTCGCGTACATACCTATATCATGGGATAAAATAATGAGCCTAACGCTCAGCAAGAAATAGAATGAAATGCAATGCTCATGCTCATTCAATATGTCTCATAAAAGAACTTATCTTTTCTATTATTCTCGAGAGAAAGGATACATCCTATGGTCATGTGGCTAACCATTACTCCAATGAGGAGATACATCCATTAGGGGTGTCACCACCAATGTCTGTCACCAATCTCTTTTGTTTCCAAGCGTTGGGGATTTCTGGTACAAGAGAAGAGGATACATCCTATGGTCCATGTGACTTAACCATCACTCTGCTCCTTACGTGGGAGGTGATACATCCATTAGGGGTGTCACCACCACTGGACCATCACCAAATCTTTCGAACCCCCACATGCCTATTTACATTTATTATGCATGTCATGCATATGTCAACAATTTCATAAGCCCTATTTATGATGCATGTATGTCATGTCATATATAGTTCACAACAATGTATAGAATATACCAAAGAAAACATAATAACGAAGCCGCGATATAATAGTTCATGCTTAAGCAGAAATAAAGAGCAATTCATATACTAATTGACAGAGGCAATTTATATGCTATTAATAGAGGTAAATTCACACGCTAGTTACTAACAGTTCATATATTAGTTAATAGGGATGATTCGTGAGGTCAGGGGAAATTTAAGAGCAACCCAATCTAAAGTAGTAATCCAAAAAGAGCATATCAATAACCTTCCTCTCTACCCTTTCTATTTTTCGGCAAGATATTGTTTCATAACAAGGCACTCGAGAACTTTATACATTCTTTATGTATTCATTGTGAGCCAACACATCACAATCCAAAATAGCAGAATAATACTCCAAGCCATTTTCCATTATCCATAACCCACGATTAGCAACAAATCTCATACCATTTTCTTACTTTTTCATCATACTAGAATTTAACAGACACCAAAAATCATTTAGCAAATAACACATCACATCAAGAAAATGTTTCAAGCAATAATCCACAACAATATTTAACCGAACAAAGCAGAAATCAACCACAAACAAAGTCTTATAATGTAGGGCCTCCACTGGCTAACTACATCCCATTCCTTACCTGTATCCCAAGTCCAATTCAACAGAAACTCCACCTCCTACCAACGGTTCACTGAGAAACCTAAGTCGATTGCTACACCACTTTCCTTCTCTTTCACACGCTCACACTCTATAATGAACATAGCAAATGCACTCCTTTGTCTTCCTCACTCTCTTCTCACACTCTTTCTCAGCTCACAAGAACCACAAAGTACAGAACGCCTTATGTTGCCACTGTCATTGCTTTATAGGCAAGTAAAGAGCTTCACGTGGAGGTGATGGCTGATGGACAATCCCCCATTTCAAAGGAGGAGGTCCAATTCATCCCTACCACGTGAAGAGTGCCTTATCGTCTCTAGAGAATCACATGAAAATTGTTGGAGAAATAGAAAACTACCAACAGGATAAAAATCTAATTTTTCGCAAAAACATGTTGCTTGTGGCAAGGTTATGTTTTTTTGGGGATGTCCATCCTTATAAAGGAAGTCCATTTTATTACATGTTCATGCAGCCTCCATTATTCATTCTTTAATGTCTGTCATTTCTAAGAGACGTCTATAAACTTCTTCGCCATGAGGGATGTCCGTTCCTTCATGAGGGACATCCGTTCCTCAATGAGGGACGTTCATTCCTTTCTAAAAGACTTTCCTTCTTCATTTCCAATCAACGCCATCCCATTTAATATTAACTATGTTCCCTTTTAAATTTTAACGTCATTCCCTTTATTTCTATTTCGGACGTCCTTTGTCCATTAAGGATGTCCCTTACTTCCCATTTCCTTCTTAGTTCCAAACGACGCCATCTCACTTAATACTAATGTTGTCTTCCCTTTATTTCTTTAGTTTTGGACATACCACTTTCCATTAGGGACGTCCCTCGCTTCCTAAAAAATGACATATTCTTTTAAATTCATCAATGTTGGAACGTTTATTTTCCCCTAGGGATGTCCCATGTATCAAAACAATGTCATTTTCTACTTACTCTTAACAAATGGCAACGACCCTGTATTACGTCAAACATTCACCTTCCATAAAGAGATGTTTGTTCCTCCATATATGTCGTCTGTTATTTACATCTATCGTCCATTCCCCCATAAAAGATGTCTCTTCCTCATCTTTTTGCCACTGTTTTGCCACTGCTACATTTAATTCCCCACAATCTACACTTAAATCCTTACCTCTCATCACTGCTCTTCTTTCTCCTCCATTATTCTTTTAATTAATTTAATTCTTCCTTTAATTAATCACCTTCATTAATCCTCCTTTAATCTATTTCTAATTAATTATTCACCAAAATTCCCATTTAACCAACTCTAACAATTTCCATCAAATAAATCTTCCATAATTATCCAAATAATTCAATTATACTAAATTAATTTTCCAATTATCTTTACTAAATTCCATTATGAGAAATCGAAGTATTACATTTCTTGTCTAACGAGGGCATTCTAAAAGCATGTGCAGTTAAGATAAATGGTCGCTCGTTCCATGCTGATCTAATTGTTATGGACCTGAAAGGATATGACATCATTTTGGGCATGGATTGGCTGTCTCATCACCAGGCAGTTATTAATTGCAGGAAGAGAGAGTCCACTTTTGCCCTCCTAGTGGCGAACATCACATTTTTCAAGGAGTCAAGGAAAATGGCAAGCTGATAGTTATTTCTCCACTCAAGCCAGATCGATTATCAAAAATCGGATGCGAAGGCTTTCTAGTAAATGTGATGAACACAGCAATGGTATCAAAGACAAAGATAGAAGAAGTTGTGGTGGTTCGAGACTTCCTAGGCGTCTTCCAAGATGATCTCCCTTCATTACCACCTAACTGAGAGATTGAGTTTGTAATTGATCTACATCCTGTTATAGAACCTATTTTGAAGAACTCGTACAAAATGGCATGAACTGATTTACCAAAGTTAAAGATTCAGCTGGAAGAGTTAATTAGTAAGGGGTTCATCCGTCCAAGCTTCCCACCTTGGGGAGCACCAATTTTGTTTGTGAAGAAGAAGGATGGATCGTTAAGAATGTGCATAAATTATCGGGAACTAAACAAAGTAATGATCAAGAATAAATACTCCTTGCCTCAGATTGATGATTTATTTGACCTGTTGCATGGTGCCAGTGTGTTTTCAAAGATTGAACATTGTTCAAGGTATTACCAGCTAAAAGTCAAGCCAGATGATATACTTAAGACAACATTTTGCACGAGGTATGGACATTATGAATTTCTGGTGATTTCATTCCGGCTAACCAATGCCCCTGCAGCTTTTATGGACCTGATGAACAGAATCTTTAGAGATTATCTCGACAAGTTTATGATCATCTTCATTGACGATATTCTAGTCTATTCTCATTCGAAGGAAGAGCATTGTGAACACCTCAAAATTGCCCTATCTGTTCTGGAACAACACTGGCTATATGAAAAATTCTCTAAGTGTGAATTCTTACCGAATGAAGTCAGTTTCCTTGGCCATATAATTTCTAAAAGTTGCATTCCATTTGACCTAGCGAAAATATAGGCGATTGTGGATTGGGCATAACCAAAGAATGTGGACGATGTGAGAAGCTTCCTCGGACTAGCAGGATATTATAGACGCTTTATAAATGGATTCTCTAAGATTGCTCTACCCTTCACTAGTTTAACGAAGAAGAATGTAAGATTTTGGTGGTCAAATGAATGCGAAGAGAGCTTTCAAAAGTTGAAACACCAGTTGACATCAGCACCTGTATGGGCCTTGCCTGAAGAAGAAGGCTATTTCTATATTTATTGTGATGTGTCCAAGAGAATATATAATACCCCAAATTTTTATATCAAAATTTATTAAGAATAATTGAAAATTAATTAGGAGTATTTGGATTTATCGAATATTTATTGGGGTATTACCAAGGACGTAACGTTATATTATAATTTAAAAGAAATTATTAGGGGTTTAATTGATGGAAATCCATTGGGAAATGAAATTAATAAATTTAAATTAGACCCATAATAATCCTTTAACGACATTCGGAATAAGTTGACAGTTACAATTTTGGGTCGGTTAATATGCGGTACAAAGATTTAACACTTAAACATATAAATTTAATATTAATTAAAGGAAAGTAGGGATTTATTGTTAAATAACTGAACCGATTCAGCTTTGCCATCATTTCATCAAATGGCCTTCGGCCAAACGAAATGAGTAGGAGGGATGAGATTTATGTGATAGATAAGATTAATTGTAATTAATAATGTAGGGGGAATTAATTAACTTGGAATAATTGGATTAAAAATGGGTAAAAGAGGTGATGGGAAACATGAACCGGTTCAACAGAATCGGTTCATGCCAATCATGGGCGGTCCAGGAACTTAAGCAGGGAATTAGAAATTTTAGGTTAAGGCTGGAGAAAATAAGGGAAGGAGGGAGGGCCCGAAGATTGAGAGAGAGAGAGAGAGGCGACCTGCGATCGGGAGACGGCGCTGAAGCTCGGGTTCGTCCCGGTCAGGCGAACGGCGAAGTGCGGCGACGAGTCGGCAGCCGGCGAGCTCGAGTGCGCAGTGTTTATGTTGTCCAGTGGCGTGCGAATGAACAACGGGCTTGGGTGTCGATTTGGCATTCGGTGCTGCGGTGCTCCGTCAACTTCCAGTGAGGCTCGACAACGATGGTGTGGTTGTAGCAATCGACGAGCTTGATTGGCGATTCGCGTTTGGCAGGGAGGATTCTCAGAACTGCCTTGTTCTGAAGGTGAGGCTTCTTCTTTTTGGATTTAAGCATTTAGACTTAAATGCTCGATTACAAATTTAACTTTGGCTATACTTCTGGAATTGTGAATATTGATTGGTGTTCTAGATGGATTTTTTTTGGAAGCAGAACGTATGAATTATGACCTATTGGTGATGGATTTGTTTCTGTATGGAGTCTAACCGTAATATTGAGTTGTTGTCGGATTACTTTAATTTGTTGAGTTATCCAATCAAGAATTCCTGAATGAAGCATGAATATGGCTCACTAGTAATGGTTGGTGATAAAATTGAATATATGTACAAAGTGCTCTATCATTGGATTGTTGGACATTGATCAATACAAATGTGCTAGGTTGTGTGGAAACAAGCCTCGGTAATTGCATTAATTTATTGGAATAAACAATCATGTTTATACATTAATTAATCGACTAGATTAATGATAAATGTTGCTAAATTGTGAATCAAAAAGGACAAGAAAGATAACGACGAAATGTGAATGCGTGATAAGTCTCGAGGTAAGGAAGATGGGGTGTTTTGGCCATTGAGGCCCTATACCACAAGTATGGGTGTGTGAGTTAGAGTATTGTTCTTAAAATGTTAACTGCTAGATATTGCGCCTACTGCTAGTGTTGAGTTCCTGTGTCTATTCCTTTGCTTATTCTTGTTGTTCAGTTTATTGTAAATGCTTCACTTGTGTGTTATTCTCTTTAATGATAGTGTAGAGACTAATTGTGAAATCTGTGATATTTCCCTATTATAGTTTAGCCTTGTTTTATTGTATGTTAAGTGATTCAAATGTAGTTTAGCTTGTTTTACTGTAAGTGATTCAAAGGCCTAATTGAATGAAGAAAGATAAATGCTAATGTTTAAGGGTGACGAATGTTCTAATACATGAAAGATAAATGGTTGCTGCATAGTATGACTGTTGTCCTTTCACTTTGTGTTTCTCTACAAGAATGGTTCTCTCACTCACGTCAAGCACATTTAAACACAACTCCTAAATTACAATCCCTAAATTAGAACTTGAGCATTTCTAATTGAGTAATTTGCTAAACTTGATGCATGATAAAGTACTGATCACACTGAGCATGTTTAATTGTAAATCCACTAAGTAGGCTATCCAAATTGTTTAATGAAGCATGTAAAATACTTAAGTTGTAATTATAATCTTTTGAGTATAATTGGTTGCAACGATAGAATCTAAGCATGATTAGTGATAGTGTTAACTAGAAATAACTACACTCTTAATTCTAGCATGCTTAATTGACTATGATAATCAGAATGAACATGTTTAATTAACTGATCAATTCATCGTAGTTTAGCAATAATTGTAGATAGTAATTGAGCATGTAAATTAAATAGAGCAAACTCAAGCATGTTAAATAATTAGAGCCAATAATTAGATTTGATTGACCCTTAAGGGTAATTAGGAAGTTAAATTAAACCAATTAGTATGATTAATTAACCAGCATGTTTAGATTGATTTACTGGCATGTTTAATTGTTAAATATAGCTAACTAGTTGTTCAATTAATAACTAACCTATGAGCATGTTAATCAATCTAAGTATGTTAAGTAACTAACATGTTAATTCACTCAACTAGATTATGTAATCAACTTAAGCATGCTTAACCGATTAATTAGGGTATGTGACTAAGTACGCCAATTGAGCATGTAATGAAGAAAGAAAATCACGAGCATGTTTATATTTTACTTGAGCATGATTTAGTAGCTTTGAGCATGTAATTAACTAAGTATGTCAATTCTTTTGTTGTCTAAATCAAATAGTGGCGTATTAGTCAACCAGAGTAATTAGTTAACTTGAGCATGTTAGACAACTAAACTAACGTTTATTAATTCTATTTGAGCATGTCAAAGAACTTGGATAGTTATTGTAGCTTGTTAACGAACTAGCGAACATGACTAAAGTAATCAACCCTTGAGTATATAAATTATTTAGGATAATTAACTAGATGGTAATTATAATTCCTCCTTGAGCATGATAATTTAGTTATGCTTCACTTCCATATGCACGTCGCTTGTGATCCGTTATATTTCCTTTATTATTGTGAAATATATATCCAAGCATGTTCCCCGTTGTTCATTTAGTTCTATAATTGCTTCATTCATATGTTGTACGTTATTAGGTGTTTCATTCCTTTTATTTGCGCTTTTAATTCAATTATTGTCTTCTATATGTGCACTTCAATTCCTATTAAAGTTATGTTATATGCATTGTGCGTCATGTTAGGTTGAGATCATGTTAATAGAAACCCAGTAGGGGGTACCCACTCGGGGTGGTACCCACATGCATGAGTGAGGAACAGTACTAAGAACAAGAATGTTTCAGGATGGGCAGGACACGCCCATCATTGAAAGAAACCCTCCAGTAGGATACGTCGGAAGGGCAGAAACCCTGAAGGCAGGATACGCTAGAAGGGGAGGAACCTTGAAGACGGGATACGCCATAAAGGGGAAGATCAGGAAGTTGGGGTAGATGGGTAGTCCGAATCTAGCCTAACAGCTAGGATACACCATCATCTAGTCGAGAAAGGGACTAGCATGCACACAAGAGGTTAGAAGCCGATCAACTAGGCCATCTCAAAGGAAAACCTCCAATCTCCAACTCGAAGTACGAGTAAAGAACCAAGAACCAATGAACGCAAGAAAAGAGTTGGTTTGGGTGGCCCCCATTCCAAGAAGAATTAAAGAGAGAAATGCATAATTGTTTTCCCCCATTTCCTTACTAAGCCTTTAGGCTTACAGTTACTTGTGGTGTAGGTACAACAACGAACATATAATAAGTAGATGATAAACACATAATGAAGCAAGGATGGATGATTTCGCATGTACGAGACTCAGGCCTGGCCAAGCAAAGAGAAAGATGAGTAAATGAGTGAAATCAAATGATGTTTAATTGTCAGATCCATTTGTTAAATGTAGTGTTTCAATTGTTTAGTATTTCCTTCTTGAACAATTTAAATATGCTTCCGCCATGATTTGCAAGGGTTTATTTCTTTACGCTTCTGCAAGGTTTTAAATAGATGGTTTCATTTTATTATTTACGCTTTCGCACATTTTATCAATTGGCTTTCATAATGAGTTTAAAGAAAGAGTCAGTAGCAATCTGGTTAGAGGCACTCTGATACGTTTTGTTTTAAAAAGAAAGAAATTTCAATTTTTCACGCATTTTAACGATTTACGAAAATCTGGGTCGTTACAGAATACTTGGTGGGGGTATTGATGTAGAGTGGGAAAGTGATTGTGTATCGAGACAACTCAAACCACACAATACTAATTATCCCACTCACGATCTGGAGATTGCTACAGTGGTATTTACGATTAAAATTTAGAGGCATTATCTGTATGGGCAATGATACGAGATTCACACGGATCATAAAATCTCAAGTATATTTTTAAATAGAAGGAGCTTAATATGAGGCAACGACGATGGTTGGAATTTGTGAAAGAATATGACTATGAGATCAAGTCTCATCCAGGAAAAGCCAACATGGTGGCTAACGCTTTGAGCAGAAGGGTTGCCATCATGAGTATAATATGTGAAGAAATGCCAGTGCGTCGCAAAAAAGATGTTTGAGAGTTGGACGTGCAAATGGTTCCTACACAGTTGGTTGTTACTTTGTTCGCGTTGACCCTGAAGCCTTCCATACTAAAAAGAATTAAAGAAGCCCAACAGAATGACGGCCAATGTGAAGACTTCAAGTTGAATCTAACTCTGGCAGAATATCAGGACAATTCTATATCTGTGGATGGAATTGTGAAATTTAAAAATAGGTGGTATATGCAAGCTGACACACTGTTGCAGTTGGCGATCTTGTGGGAATCCCATTCTTCAAATTTTTCCATCCATCCCGGGTGCAACAAGATGTACAGAGACCTTAAGGTGCACTATTATTGGCCGGTGATGAAATACGTATTGCTCAGTATGTAGCATTGTGCTAGGTATGCCAACAATTGAAAGCAGAATATCAAAGACTTGGTGGAACGCTTCAACCACTGCCAATATTAGAGTGGAAGTGGGAGCACATTATGATGGATTTTGTTACTGTCTTACCCAGTACTGTGCGAGGGCACAAAGCGATCTGGGTAATTGTTGACAAGCTAACTAAGTTTTCCCACTTCTTACCAGTAAAGATGAATCATTTTGTAGACCTGTATATTAAAAAAATTGTGCGATTACATGGTGTTCCGATCTCCATTGTATCTGATCAGAATCCACGATTCACCTCGGCATTCTGGAAGAGTTTAAATAAGGCCATGAGCATAGAGTTGAAGTTCAGTACTGCCTTTCATCCCCAAACACATGCCTAAAGTGAGCAGACAATCCATATACTAGAGGATATATTGTGTGCTTGTGTGCTTGAATTCCAAATTGGATGGGGGAAGTTACTATCGTTGCTTGAGTTTGCCTACAATAACAGTTTCCAGACCACGATCAAAATGGCACCTTACGAGGCATTATACGACAAAAAGTGCATATCTCCATTGTATTCAAGTGAGGCAAGTGAAGCCAAGTTTTATGGCCCAAACATGATACAGCAAGCAGCTGAATCAGTTGCAATCATCTGACAAAGAACGTTAGCTGCTCAATGTTGCTAGAAAAGCTATGCCAATCATCGTCGACGAGACTTGGAATTCAACGAGGGGGATTTAGTGTTCCTGAAAATATCACTTCTCAAGGGAGTTATGCTCTTTGGAAAGAAAGGGAAGTTGAGCCTGAGGTTTATTAGTCCCTTTACAATTACAAAAAGAATCGAGAAAGTGGTGTATCAATTGCAGTTACTGGCTTTCATGGAGGGTGTGCACAATGTATTCCATGTATCAATGCTGAAGAAATGCCTTGGGGATCCAACTCAAGTGGTACCTCCTAGTGATGTGGAAGTCCAAATGAACTTGAGTTATGAAAAGAGACCCGTTCAAATTTTGGATTCAAGGGTTAAAGAACTACGACATAAACAAATCTCACTAGTCAAGGTATTATGGTAGAACCATTCAACTGAAGTAGCCACGTGGGAAAGAAAGGAAGATATGGAAGACAAGTATTCAGAGCTATTTAGTTAACTACATTTTGAGGACAAAATTTTTGTTAAGGAGGGAAGAATGTAATATGCAGATAAATCCCTCTATGTATAATATAAAGGATTTTATGGAATAAATATTTTCATAAAAGAAAATACGTTCAGTAAATGTGTGTGGTACAATTGGTATAGTGGAATGATGATTAGGGTAAAAATATTGTTGGAATAATTAAGGTAAAGAATTAATATTGAAGTAGTAGAAATTAAGTGGAATAATTAAAAATGAGATATTAAATTACTTAAGAAAATCAATTGAAGAGAGAATAGTAGGGATGATGGATCGAGAGCAATGGCGGTCGAGTCCCCAGTAGCAACAAAATTGGGTGGGACCAGTGGACTGTTACAGTCAATCGAGAATTTTTTGTTTACTGCTCTTGTCAACCGGTGCCACTTCATTTTGTGAAAAATGATTTTCTGCCGCGGTAAATCTTTGATGGTTTCTCCTATGCGATAACATCATTATGTGGCAGCGTTGCATTGAACCACTTCCTTCCATCTTGGTGAGTGTTTATCAGCCTTGGCTTCCCCATGAAGCTTGTTCTGTCTATAAAATAATGGTCGATGGGTGTGAAGCAGTTTTGCTTTTGGTGGTTGAATTTTACAAAGAAGCAGACAATGCGAGAGAGAGAAGAGAAAAGGAAGGAGGTGCTGTATTTTACAAAGAGCAGTGAGTGTGTAAGAGTGAAGGAGTGGCAAGAGTTTTTGCTTTGGACTGTCTAGATGTGCACTGCTGCTGGCGTGGGGAGAGGATTTCGACCATGAGAACTTCAAGTGAGGTAAGAAGTAATTTCTCTTTTTTATTTTCCTCTCGCATGCTTATTCTTTAAATAAATTAAAAAGAAAAATTTTATATGGCTAAATTTTATACGGTAAAGGAAAAAGAAAAGGTTTTAATAACACAGGTCATTACACATTAGTTTAACCCTGTGGTGTAGGTGAGGATGAAACTTTTGATGAACCAGATGAAACAAAACTTTGATGTGGCGATTGAAGGAGTATAGTCATAGGGGAAGCTAAAGTATTGTACAAGCGATATTGACCATGGATAGTAAAGGGAGAAAATAATTAAGTTTTTTTAATAGATTTTTAATTAACAGATTTCCTTATATTTCGTTTTACTTACTGATATTGAGACTTATGATTTCATTGAACTTTATTAGGTTAAATTCTAAATGGCTTTTAAATTTATAGTCTTCAGCTACAAAGATTTTCATTTTATGGATTTATTATAAACTTGATGTATTTTAAAAAATTTTAAGAAAATGTCTTTGATGCTCCATGGTGTTACAACGGAAGCTTTGGCTTTCACAATAGAAAACTATCATTTTGGAAATTCTTCTGGGCATTGAACAAAGTTTGCAATGGTTGAGGCCCCAACATTTAGAAGCTAATGAAGGACTCTTAGTCATGTTTTAGCCACAGTAATGATTTACCAAAGTAGGAATCTAGATGTGTTGTTTTGGAGAAATAACGATTCTTGAATTCGAAGGGTGTCAATGTTGACTTTTCTTAGAGATATGTCAAGAGCTTTCTAACTTTTATATGTTGAGGCTCTCTGGGTGTAGGATAGTTAGTACCCAAGTTTAAGTGGATAAACACTATGTTTTAATGAGGAACTACTTACGGGAAAACGAATGGGACAACAACTGTTGTATGAGGACAATGAATGGTTGAGATCAAGGATGGAGAAGCTGCAGAAGGTGCAAAGGATGATGGATTAAGGCTCGTACAAAACACATGTTTTTTAATAGTAACGCAAGAGGTAGGAGGGTCGTTGGATTGGAAAGGTGGGTAAGGCGACAACAATTGGATCAAGGGAACATGCTTCTGCGAATGAGAAAGATTATGTTTCGAAAAGGATGGATGACGCGCTGGGGTGTTTAAGTGAGATAAATGTTTTCATTTTGGTTAGAGGCATGTGCTAAATATTGGAGGTCACAGGAGCGTAGGCATCCGAGGTGCGGAACATGTCTCCAGATTTAATGAAACGATGTCGTTTGGGTTCTGGTTGCAAAGGAAAATACGAGAGGTGCGGAAGCGAACCTGTCAATGGATGAGTACACTGCCACGAAACATATGTAACATGATCGTTTAAGTCAAAAATTAACAAAGAAAGCTACTTATCTCAGATGCATGGGCGTCTACGGTAGGCACCGC
The DNA here is from genome assembly GCA_022433065.1 of Begonia loranthoides. Classification (NCBI taxonomy): domain Eukaryota; kingdom Viridiplantae; phylum Streptophyta; class Magnoliopsida; order Cucurbitales; family Begoniaceae; genus Begonia; species Begonia loranthoides. Next base: position 26,193,377 of record CM039469.1, read on the forward strand.
TTCCATAAGATTTGCACAGTGGGTATAAAAGCGAGCATTTATGAGAAGTCACACTGTTTTATTGGTGTAGGCGATGGTGAGCTGGTATGAAGCTCCTGCAGGAAGGCATAACCTTCGGAGGACGAGGCATGCTATGGGAGGGACATTGCCAAGGCCGAACAACCTTCCTCCATTTTTGGAGCTCGAGATAAGTAATGCTTGCATGCTTATGGCCTCACGGCCTACAACGCAAGGTTCTAGGCAGGTTTGGGTTTTGTTTTGTTACTATTTTTACTGAATGCTCTCGAGGATATGTTACTTTCTTGCTATGTTTATTTATGCATACGAAATTGAGGATGTGATGCTCTGTTGGGAGCGATGAAAGATGTTGAATTTGTTTCTAGCTATTATTGATGTCGAGGATTTGATGTTTTGTTTTATGTGTTTTTTTTACGTTCAAAGGACTTAAGAAGTTATGCTTCTGTAATGGGTTATGATAGATGTATGTTTATTTCTAGCTTATGTTGTTATTTAGGAACTGTTAGTATACTATTGATGCCCTATTTTTTTTATGAATGAGGTTGAGGTTAGGTTTATAGTTGTTTGATGATGATAGTTCTGTTATGTTGAAAAATACATTTGAGGATCTGAGCTTTGATTACTTGCATATATCTCTTTGTACTTATAGGTAATGACAAAGATATGTTTCTGCTGCACTTTTTATGTTATGGTCATGCATGAGTCTGCATGTAATAAAGATAAAAATGATGATAAAATGTAATGACCTGGATTTTTCTTTACTTCAAAAATGCGTTAAATTAAAAACTTTTATAAAACAACTGAATCCTTACTAAAACTCTTCAATTGAAATCAAAGTTCTTTTAGAAAAACTCGATTGTTAAAACATCTTATATAAAACTCGTTACTGAAATCTTTATTAATAGTGAAAGACTTTATTTATAAAATCCATTTTTCTCATTTTACAGCGGAAGCATAAATCATTCATTTTAAAAGAAAACAAATAAACTTGTATTTTACATTTACAAAACTCTTATCTCTTTTACTTTCCTCAGCCTAACTAGCCACAAGTCCTGCCTATACAAATCCTTCCTCAACTGCTCCTTGATTTGTTTATCTTTTTCTCGTGCTTGTACCTACACCAATAGCAAACTATGAGCCCAAGGAGTAACACCCCGACTTTTTAAGTTGGTCAACTATCGGGGTATTACCAAGGACGTTCTAGAGCATTAAGTTTAGGACTAATTCCATTATGTTTTTCCCATATACGTGATGTAATCGAAGTGGTGGACTTGAAGGATATTACATGGCGTATCTATATGTGTCATCTGATGATGTGTATTTATGGGGGAAATGTTAAAGGATATGAGTTAAGTACGGAAAGATAAAGAAAAGTGGGAATTTTGGGTATTGGGACGAGGTAAGGACGAGATGTGGCATCCTAATGTGTCTGGAGAGGAACATCGGACGCATGCAGACGAACTTGTGGACGTGATATGTCGTCCGCAAGTGCTTGGGCACGCTAACATTAGACTTAGGACTAGTTGGGGACGAGATTTCTCGTCATGACTTCAGTACAGTGGAGTTGCGGACGAGGGTACGGATAATGCGGACGAGAAGAGTGGTGTCTGCATCGACTCTGTTCTAAACCTGGACAGTTTCGGACAAGTTGGGATGACTGCGGACGAGTTGAAGTATCATCCTATTTGAATCTATCCGATTTTTGGACACTTTCGGACGATAGTATGGACGATAGTGCGGACGCGAATTGGCATTCGAAACTCACCTGCAGATGGTACGGACAAGTCGGGAACGAGTTTTCCCGGCTGAAGCCTCAAAATAGCCTGCAACATGTAGCCTTGTGGATGAAGCGCGGATGAGATCTATGCATCCGCATCCGTCTGAAATAGCCCAGACCTACGAAATAAAATAAGAAGAAAATGATGGAAATCGTTGAATAACCCGATTTCTCGACAAGAATTGACCCTCCCCTCTCCATGGGTGACAAAAAATCATTCCCCCTATGCCATAGCTGACCTACCCCTCTCTTATGATCATCATGGTGTCCCTCCCCTTTTCCTGGTAATAGCTCTCCCTTCGTCTTCAGTCTTCAACAATTCTTGCGTGACTAAGAAATTCCAGAGGGAGTGAGAGAGAGAGCTACGAGCAAGAGTGTCTAGTGAGGGTGAGAGTTGAGTGAAATTGTATGTGTTGTGTGTGAGTGATGTGAAATGAGGATGTGAGGTGTGTGTAAACGTGAGTAAGCTAAGGAGTTAGAGTGGGTTGTGAGCTTGGAGCTAGGAGCTTAAACTTCCGTGAAAGGAGAGTTGTCCTTGAGTGAAAGAGTCTTCAAAAATTGGTATGGGAAATAGGGTGCTTTGGCCATTGAGGCCCTATGGGTGTGTGTGTGTTTTATGGTTGTTGTTAGTTGCTGTAGTGCAGGGATTTATAGTGTGAAATACGTGATGTTTCCTTTTATTGTTGAGCCTTGTTTGATTTGCTATTATGTGATAAAAATGCTTAGTTGAATGAATAGATATTGTGTTGAAGGAATGATGAAAGTTAAGGCATAAGGATGATGGATGTTAACTAACGGATGAGAAATGCTTAACGTTTTGTTAGTCTAAATGGTAAGTAGGTTGATTTGTCTTGAAATGCATACTGTTAGAATGAAGTAGTGTTAGTTAGATGATAGTTTCCCTCATTAAATTTCCTATATATGTCCTTGATACGTTCTATAATGTTTAGTTAAGTGTTGTGATTATTTTCATTGTTGTTAGTATGCAGTAATTTGTAAAATGCTTAGATAGAAAAATGATGATTTAAAAGAAAGCATAGTAGGTAAAAAGATTGTACAAAGTAAAGTCTGAAAATGAGATACAGGGTGATTGGATGTTTATATAATGCGGAGTTGTTGTTTTATTCTTTGAGCATGATTAGTTGACTGTCAAATTAATTGGGAAAGCATGTTGATAAATGTGAGTAACTAAATAAGTCAATCAATTGTTTATCCTTACTACAAAGTAGTCTCTAGTTGTTAATAATGGTTATTGAGAAATAGAGAAGTATGGACTAAGAGAAAGAAAGAGTAAGAATGAGATAGAGGTAAGAGTTTTATTTTGTTGATTAAACGACTAATGCTGATAACTTTTATAGTTTGTCCTGTCATCAATTAGTTGTTTGATTTTCCTAATTCTAGTATGTTTGTGAGCATGTCAACCAAGATAGTTAACTAGTGAAGTATGTATATTAACTAGCATGTTAAGCAAATAGAATTCAAGTTGTAACCATCATAAGAGCATGTTAATTAATTAACTAAAGAAATTTAATTTCTTGAGCATGTAACTAACTAAGTATGTAATCAATTAGTGACATGTAAATCAACTAAGATAATTCATTAACTTGAGCATGATAATGATCTAGCAAGAGAAATTAAAGTAATTGCTTGAGCATGTAATTAATTAGGATAACAATTCCATGCTAGTCTTTCTTTGATTTTATTCCAAATGTTACACTTTGTTATGATTTCGTTATATTGTCTTTTACGGCGATTTCCTTTTAGAAAATAAAAGGATAAAGAAGGTGAAAAGAGAATGAATTAAGGGCCTCATGTGAATGTGTGTTTTATAAGTGATTCTGTTATTGTCTCCTGGTAGCAAGTTATGGAATGTTAAGAAGGATAATCACCTAGCCTAATAAATATAGGAAGTATGTAAATGGACTAGAAAATTATTTGAAGTACCTAATTAGAGTAATAAATGTAATTGCTAGTTGAGCATGTACATTGGTAATTGATAGTCGAGCATGTAATTAAATGACTAGTTTCGTAATTGAAATCGGTATTCTTGGATGTAACTAATAAAGGCTTTTGTTATTGTCTTCTTGATTGTCTCTTATATTGAATGTTTTACCTTCACGCTCTCAGTTATATGTGCAATTTTAATTATAGTTATTTCCTTCTATTATATGTTTTACTTTCTTTATGCTCACTTCAATTATGATGAATGTTATGTAGTAAATCATCATGCATCATGATAGGTTGAGAATGTATGAGCATGCATCATGTTAATAGAGACTAATAGGGAGTGCCATGGCGTGGTACGCAAACACGCATAAGTGAGGTAAAATGTTAAGAAACATAAAGGAGAAGAAGGAAATTGGGAGTGGATAGTTAGCGGATCTAGCCTGTGATCTAGGCGTAGCCCCTCCCTCATAGGGTACAGGAGTTCTAGATGTGAGGAAAAATGCTAGGTCCGACCATTATGCCATTGCACGAGAAAGACCTCCCAAGTCCAGCTCAAAGTACAAGTATTAGAATGATAGAACGATGGATCCAAGGGATCAAAGAAAGAAGAAGTAAAGTAATAAACGAATTAATAACTTAATGAAAGGATCGGTTTGGGTGGCCCCCATTCCGAAATGACTAAAGAGTTGCATTCATGTTGCATTTTCCTTTTTCCTTACTGAGCCATTAGGCTCACAGGTACTTGTGTTGTAGATGTAGGTACTGTACGTAGAGTAAATGCATGGACTAGAAGTAGAAAAATGAGCAAAGAACGAACAATAGAGAGTAGGGATGATGGGTTTGCACGCGCGAGGAAGATCGTGGTTGGCCAGGCATATAAAGAGGGTAAACGAGAAATGGTTTAAGTTTTCTAAGTTGTAATTAACATAAGTTTTATTTAAAGTGTATTTAAATTGGTTAGTACTTTCATTCAAATTATTAATGCTTCTGCTATGTTTTCAAATGGTTGTATTTTAGCGCTTCCACAACGTTCTATTACATGGATTTTATAATGAGTTTTATGAATGATTGGTAACGATCCGGACTTAGGCGCTCTATGATTTGGTTTCAAAAAGAAATTTCAAATTTTCACGTATTTTCAAGAAATTACGAAAATTTGAGTCATTACACGAGGCCCAATAAGAAATAAGATATGCAATATGTTATATACCTCTCGTTCATTCTTTTGGAATGGGTACCGCCCCAAACCTTTCTTTTCTTAACGTTTCATTCTTTCTTTCATAACTCATACGTTGAGCGGGAGATTGGAGAACGTGTGTGGGAGGTAATAGTCATGGTCAGCTTCTAACCTCCTATGTGTAGCTAGTCTCATTCCTAACAAGGGAAGGTCGTAAGTATAGCTACCTGATTAGATCCGAACTACCCGTTTGTCCCCCAACTCCCCATTTCCTTTCCTTTCATTCATTTCATTTCATTTATCCGTTTTCCTCACACAAATGCATATGAGTACCACCCTAGAGGTGGCACTTCCTACTTGTTTCTATTATCATGATGCATGTCAATGAGAAATATTATCGTGTTGCATGTCAATGAGAAGTAGTAATCGTAACAATATAAAAGTATGAGACATAAAGCAGTAATCACAATAATATAAAAGTATGAAACATGAAAATCTACTAACATACTATACATGGTGATATACTCTAAAACATGCTTGGCAATTTAAAGGAAACAATAACAATATAGGCATGCTTGGCAATTTAAAGAAAGTGATAACGATATAGACATGCTTGACAATTGAAAGGAAACAATAAGAATATAGACGTGCTCGGCAGTTTAAAGGAAATAATAACAATGTGCTAACATCCCAAACATACTTAGAGATTAATTTAATACATGCGAACAACATAGGCATAATATGGCAGCATAATAGAAACGCAAACAAATAATTAAAGGAAAGACACTGCTAATGGTGTAGGGCCTCCACAGGCCAATGACTCTACTCAATTTCTTATCTCGTAGCTTTATTGCGCATTAGCACTTAATCGTTATCCTTTTTCTCTTTCCAATACGTACACAATTAAAAACATTTATCATGAACAACTTCTCATCGAATTCTATAAACTTTTAACACTTAACAATTCCAATAATCACAACTTAGCAACCAACGGTGAAGCATTAACTAACCACAACGCAGATTCATATTAATCAACGTCCAATAATACTATCCTCAATCGCTGAATAATCAACCAACAGTGGAGTCTCCCCAAGCCCATTAACCAACAAACCCTCAACAATGGCAGTCAATACAACCATCCAAACATACTGAATCAATATATTCACTAAGAATACTTTAAGGAACTATGATGCAGCTAAACAATAGGGCATTATTTCATTATCCATTAACACCAACTCAACAGAGCACATATATATATATAGAAGTACAATTGACAGAGAACAATTCATTTCCAACTTCAGGCAACAGAGAATACATACACAACATATATGCTTCACGAAACCAATACGCAACAAGCAACCAAAGTAGCATCCAATTTACCACAAAACTAAGGAGCAAAAACCAACATAGGCTTAATTCATCAAGATAATATACATATATACCAGCATAACACAAACAGAGAACCATTCCATTGATAGAGTATACTTCTATAATCCATAAAAACCATTGAAGAGAAGAAATCATTTTACCAAAAACACCTGAGAAGCTTCTTCTCTTCAGCCCCTCCTGCTTCTTCATTTCTCCTTTTCTCGTCTCCCATTCCCTTTTCTTCATATAGAGCACACTCTGTTGTCTCTCTCACTTTCTTCTTCTCCTATATCACAACTCACCAGATAGCATTTTTGCTTGCTCCTCCCTTTTTCTTTTGCATTTTCAATTCACTAGGGGCACCCCTGACCATGCGTCAGACACTCGTGCCTTACCACCAAGTCATACCTTGTATCCCACGCTTGTCCATGCTGTCGACTTCTGTAGAGCCAGAACCAGTAAGGACCAGTTTGATCCAACATCGAACAGACCGCCCTAGCTGATTCCTCACGAACTGCCAGCCCCTGCCTTCGCCAATCCCACATGTCGATCGCCATTCCATCGTCGCAAGTCAGCGCAATTGACAGAGCGCCACAGCACATCACTGCTCGATGCTACACTAATGACCCGAAGCTGCACCGAACCATCCCACAGAGTAACTACCCTGAGCCCTAGCCCACAACCCGACGCTCCATCAGCAACCCGCAACTCGCACGCCTGCCGGAATGAACCTGAGCTGGCCGACGAAGCCTAGCCCTAAGCTCACCTCCCCTCTCTCTCTCGTGTCTCCCTCACCTCTTGGCTCTCTCCCTCTTCTTGGGTTCTCTTTCTGCATAGAATGGCCCGCGGCCATTTTTTTGTTTCCACTCAAACAGGTTCACGGAATGAACCAGTTCACTCCCTCTTCTTTTCTTAATTCCTTCTTTTATTTTAATTCCACTTAATTTCTAATCCCATTTCAATCATTCACTAATCACTCTCTTAATTTCTAATTTCAACTAATCTTCTATTTCTTTTTCTTCCTTTAACTAAAAACCTGCCATCTATAATTTTTGGACCAAGCCGAACCAAACTGGTTCAATCCATTATTTCACTCCTTTAGAATTACGATTTCAGATAAAGGAAGGCGTCTGCGCCTCATCCGCATGCATCCAAAAAGTTCAATAAATTGGACAAATTCAAACTCTTCTCGTCCGTCATCGTCCGCGCTCGTCCTGCATCATCCCAAAACATTGGGGACGACATGCAATGCATTTTTAGACGCAACCCCCTCGTCCTCATGTCCTCCACGTGCGTTCGAAATCTCCAATTACACCTTTTTCATCAAAATTTCATACTTTAATTACTCCATAATATATTCCTCATATTTACACGACATAAATCAACACATACCGTCTTGCAATATAATATATTAATTATTCCAAATTAATTACATCACATATGTGGGGAAAATATTATCAGAGTATTACATAAAATGTAAATAGGGATTGAGGACATGCTTTCCAAAAGGACAGACTGGTGGGACATTAGCCTATTAGCTTCCTTCCGATGAAACTCGGGGCTAACTGGCACATGGGGCGCTAGGTCACCATGCATTAAATTGCACTATAGCTAATGGAGAACTCCCCAAAAGGGTGGAGTATGTCTTTACAGGGATTGGAGACTCTCCCAAAAGGGTGGAGAAAAGTGGTGTGTGTCTCACTGCCGAGCCTATTCATATCTAAAAGTGAAAGAAAAGAAAAGAAAGTCAAAGAAGAAAGAAAAAAGAAAAAAAGATGAATTTATGTCATAAAATGTTATGTTCATGGTCTCATGCATTATTTGCTTAGTCTAAGACTTATAGATGAACTTTGCTTTGTAGGTAAAGAAGAAATGGAGAAAGCGATACAGATGATATACAAGTTGAGGAAGCTCGCCCATAAGGACAACTTGGTCTTGTTGGGGTTGTTTGATCGTGGATCATGGTTGATGTTTCACAACTAACTTTTGAAATGGTTTTATGAAAGCTTCTGTGGTGTTTCTGGTTTCTTTGGTTTAAGTAGTGGATTTTATACATATTATGTAAATGACTTTTAAACTTGTGTTTTGGCAAGAATTATGTTATGATTTGGTGTAAGTTTTCCACTACAAAGATTTTACAAATGCATGGTTTAGTATTTGGTTTAAAATATGGTTTTATTTCGAATGTTATTTAAGTGGCAGATTTTCAATTGTAATGGCTTTTAAAAAGAAAAAAAAATTAAGAAGATTCAGATTTACAAAAAGGGAATGGGGTATTACATATGGCATGTTTGGTCACTAAAAGCTTTACATATGTTAAGGGAGTCAATTATCATGAAACATTTCTGTTGCGAAATTGGTGATAGTGAGAGTACTCTTGGCCATTGCAGCTATTACACAATGGTATTTACATCAACTTCATGTTCAAAATTCCTTCCTTCACAGTGACCTAGACGACAAGGTTTACATGTCTATGTCATCTGGGGCATCCTCGAAAGTGGGAGCCCTCGCTAGTTTGCAAGCTTCATAAATCCTTGTGTTAAAGCAAAGCATCTCATTGATTTGCAAATTCTCTCATGCTATCCTTGATTTTGGTTTTATTGAATCACATGTGGCTTTTATTGAATCACATTTTGGTCTCTCTTTATTAGCTCTTTGTGATGGATCTTCTGCTATTTTCATTTGACTTTATGTAGATGACATGAACATTACTGGTAAAACCAACATCTCATTAGCAAAGTGAAGGGTTTTCTTCTTAGTTGCTTTCGCATAAAGGATTTGGGCTCTCTTGAATATTTTCTTGGTATTGAAATTGCTTACACTAGGAGTGACATTTACTTGATCCAACACAGATATGTTCTTAACTTACTTTCTGATGCTAGACTTAAGAGTGCTTGCACAAATACTCCAATGGAACTCAACCTCAAGCCTTCAGATTATGATCGTCCTTTTATTATAGATGCTTCCGATTATCACAGATTGGTTGGTAGGCCTATTTACCTTACTTTCACAAGATATAGTTTTTTCAGTGTGATGCGCCCCAAGACCCTACTGCCTAAGTCGAGCCATGATGATCCTTGTTTATCTAATAAACTATTATTTTGCAGTAAATGCTACATTAATGAAGCTTGAGGAGGAACCTTTGCTTGGAGAAAGGGGAAGCTTCTCAACATGTTTTCACATGGAGTCCTCCAACATCAATTCGGCTAGGCCAACACTCTCTCAGTTTTGGATGTCTCATTTTGGCCGATTCTAACAAGGTCAATTAAAGAGAGAGTTTTTTGAAATTTTAACATTGATTTATTTTGAATCAAAGTGCTCGGTTTGCATGTAAACTGAGCCCTCATGCCTATTTTTGAGAACTTAAGGGCAATCACGTAATTTTCTTGCAATGTTCGTTAGAGTGGTATTTAACTCCCTCTAATGAAAACCCTAAGGGACTTTTAAAACACAAAATTTGATATTGAATTTTTGTTGAGAGTTATCTCTCTTTTCTCCACGGTGGTTCGACTAGCTTCACGGCTTCCTCTCCATTTTCAAGTCTTCCTCTCCATTTTCAAGTCTTCCTCTTTGTTCTTGTGTGGTATAGGAGGGGAAGACTCATACTATCTCTTCCAGCAACTTCATCTTGAAGTTGTCCTTGTGGCGTGGAGGTAGAAGATCACGGCAAAAGCTAGGTTGAAGTGGTGTTTTTCGAAACATCCGAACAAGTCACCCCCTTGGCCAAGTGAGGGATCCGCAAACCAACTTAGTGCCCTTAGTTCTCTTGATTCTCCTAAAAGGGGCTTCTGTAAGTTCACTCCAGATCTGTTAATGTTCTAAATTTGTGAAGTTTGGGGCATTATTTGGTGATTTGGAGAAAGTAAATTGAAGCCATACATTGCTATCCCCTTGTTGCCACAAATTTTTTTTTTTTTTCTGCAAACCCTAGATCCGAGGGGATCCACAGACCAACTTGGTGCCACGATTTTTTTTTCATTTTTCCTGAAGGTTGATGTTGTATTTTTATCTGAGATTATTGGCTCTATAACACCCCGATAATGTTTTCCCCGTATACGTGATGTAATCAATTTTGGCATAATTAATATATTATATTATGTATCGATACATGTTAAATTATGATGTGTAATTATGGGGAAAAGATTATGGAATAAAAATTAAGTAGGAAAATTGGAAGAAAAACTATAATATGAGAATTCGGACGTAGGCGGACGACTCAAGGATGGGGAGTGTCGTCCGAAAAAGCATGGAACTTCATCCCTGCGTTTTGGGATGATACAGGACGAGACTCCGCGTTCGATTTCATCCGTCGCTCGTGATCGGGTGATTTTGGACGATCCCAAATGATGGGGGACGATAGTGGACGGGGAAGATTTGAATCTGTCCAATTTTTGGACAGATTCAAATGAACGCGGACAAAGGCAAGGATGCCTTTCATTCGAAAACACGATTCTATCAAGAAGAATGGCGATTTCGGACACATGCAGACGAGGCCAGGACGACTCCTTTCGTCCGAAAAGTCCCAGAACTGCAAATATAATAGGTTTTAAATGACAGACCATTTTTCGTTTTGCCATTTAATACGCACTTAATCGACAGGGAGACGATCTCCCCACGCCTAGGCACTCCCTCCACCACGTTGACGCATGCCCTCCCTCTCTAGCGGGTGTACGATTTTCGGTTACCAGGTAAGGTTTTACGTTTTAAGCCATCCTTCTCTGTATCTCCATCTTTAGTTTTCCCCTGCGACCGAGAGTCTTCTTGCGAGCAAGAGAAATCCTTCCAATAGAAATGATGAGTGTCTGTGAGTTAGTGTGTTACGAGGGTGATTGTGAAGCTCTGTAAGTTGGGATTTTGCTGTCTATGGTTGATTTCTTCATCAAAAGTAAAGATTGAGTAGAGTCTTGGCCTGTGGAGGCCCTACCCACAAGTAGTGCGCGTGTGTTTTGTGTTAATTCCTGCAAATTCTTTACTGCAACTAAATACTTTCTATGTACTGCAACTCAATGCTTTCTATGATAGAAGAATTTGATAATGAACTGCTATGATATGAATCGATGACTTGAACTGATGAACTGAAGATGTCTAAATGAAATGATATGTATGAATAAGTTGTTTACAAATTCTTAGATACTAGTTCTGTTCTATTAGAAATATTGTTTCTGTAACGACCCGATTTTACTTATTCCTTTAAAATTTCGCTGAAATTCAAAACTTTTGTGAAAAGCCTTGTTAAGAGAATATCAGAGTGCAAGTCGGGCTATTAAAACTTAGCGGAAGCAATTGTATGAAAACATAGCTGATTTATTGAATGGTTATAAAATCTTTTGTGAAAACATAACTGATTTGCAAACTTAAATCGTTTGTTTTGCTTTATGAATACCAAACAAGTGAATACAATTAGATTACAACCCATTTATCTCTTACTTCTCATAGCCAAGCCAACCACAAGCTTCGCGCATGCAAATTCTTCATCCCTGTTTCTAATCTGTACACTATCTTCGCCTACGAGTACCTACACCACAAGTAAACTATAAGCCTAACGGTTTAGTAAGGAAAGAGTTAACAATGAATTTAATTAACTAAACATGCTTGGAAAACTAAACATTTGATAAACAAGAATTTATGCTAAAACATACTCAAATAGTTAACTAAACATGTGCGACCTAGGTAAACATGCTTGCCTTCCAATTTACTAACATACACAATGAGATTCTAGTTTGTTAAGTGTGATTCCTATTAATTATTCTAGCTTATTAACATGCTCACCTTTTAATTTATGAGTTGTGTAAATTAAACGTGCTGGATGTCAGTAAAGGAATAGCAGAGAAATAACAACACAATATCACATTTTGCGAAAATTAAAGTGCAGGAACCAATGCAGCAAAATCCTCGCAAAAATCAACAACAACATATACTTTTGTAGAAATTAATAGCAGTAAAGTCAACCAATACAGAGAAAGCTAACGACAGAAATCAACCAACCATAACTCAACTCACGCACACTACTTCTGGGTAGGGCTTAGACAGCCAGACACACTCAATCCTTACCACTAATGATGACACAATAACAGGGACTGCAAACTCCAGCTCCAGCTCGCAGTTCCAACTTTACCCACGATTTATTCTCATTCACGGAGGAAGCTCACACTCTCACAACTCACACACATCACCTAGGAGACTCACCACTCACCACCCTCACATGCAGGAAGAAGGAGAAGAGCTCACACAGGAAGAGAAGCTCTTGCAGAAAGAAACCTCAGCTAAAGAAAATGGGGAGAGGATAGCTTAACACTAAAGGAGGAGGGACAAGTCGTACCTATGGAGAGGGAGGGAAGTGGCACCTATGGAGAGTAGAGGGGGAGGCAGCCATGCAGGGGGAGGTCGGCGCCTACGTGGGTTCGGACCAGGAGGGGGCGATTTGGTGTCTGGAGATCGCGTAATTATGGACTACACGACAATTTTCATCATTTTAACTCTAATTTAATCGTAGGTCTGACCTATTTTAGACGAGTGCAGACGCACAGGTCTCGTCTGCATTCATCCACAAGTGCAAAACTCCTAAGGCAAAATGGTTTTTACGGATGAGAACTGGCGTCCTTGTCCTGTCCGTACCGTCCGTAGTCGCCTTCAGACGTGATATGGCATTCGCAAATAGAGGCGACTCCCATGTTGAGTCTTCCAGACTGGCAATTCAGATGAGATTTGGCATTTGCACGCGTTCGAATATGTCCATAAATTGGACAGATTCAATTTAGACGAGGCCTCTCTACGTTCGCACTCATCCGCAAGCATCCGGAAGTTCAAGAGACCAGTGAAGTCAGGACGCGGAATCACATCCTGAGTCTTCCCAAGGTTCAGGGGCGATGTGTAATGCATGTGCGAATGACATACCTCATCTGCAGGCGTTCGGAAGTCCAAGACACCAGTGAAGTCAAGACGCGGAATCGCGTCTTGAGTCATCCCAAGATTCAGGGGCGACATGCAATACATGTGTGGATGACATACCTCGTCCGCAGGCATCTGGAAACGCCCAGAACATCATTTCCTCACCTTTTTCCCACTTAACTCCTACCCCATAATACTTTCCCCCTAATTACATGTCATAAAATAACACGTAACCATACGAAATGTAATATCCTAATTACCATATCCTTCAATTACATCGCATGTATGGGGAAAATGTTACCAGGAATACCCCTCAACCTAACTTTTCGAATACGTACTCGGTAATACCCCGACAATTATCCAACTTAAAAAGTCGGGGTGTTATAGTTTCTCATATTGTTTGTTAAGATAATAGACTTAGTCTATAATGCTGCTATTTCTGGGTACTTGTTAGGAGTTGCAAGTTTCTTTAATACGACTATGGATGATAAATCACTATGATGACTTGTGTTAATATTCAGTAACTTCAAACAGATTGTTAATTCTAGCAAAAAAGATTTAAACCATGCTTTACTCTCGAATGTATGATATCATTTGTCCACTTAATTATAATCGATTCATGTCCTTAGTTCGCATCAATTTCTTAAGCACTATCGAATTTCTAAGTATGCTTCTATGAGCTAATTATTGAGCATATTTCCGTTTAATTATTAATTTCATGCCTATGCCATTGTAAAATCGTTAATCATGTTAGTTCGTTCAAATAACTCGCTGGAATGTTGTGTTTAATCTCAATTAATAGCATGATTACCTTGCCATTCTTTTAGTTCAATGCTCTGAAATTCAAGCATGTTATTCGTTGTTTCAATTCGCTGCTATAATTGCTCTCATTTATTTTTTTTAATTACTGTTATTCATTTATATGCGCTGTCTAATTTTCGTTATTTTTATACTGTATCAACATGCATCATGATAATAGAAACAAGTAGGGAGTGTCACCTTTGGGGTGGTACTCACATGCATTATGAAAGGAAAACTGATAATGAAAAGAATGAAGGTAAAAGAAAAGAAATGAGGAGTTAGGGGATGGATGGGTAGTTCAGATTTAATCAGGTAGACTGGACTAAGCCACTCCCTCGTCGGGAATGGAACCAACTACCCTAGGTGGTTAGAAGCCAACCAAGACTATACCTCTGACATGGGTTCCTCTAATCTCCCACTCGATGTACGAGTAACGAATGAATGAATGAATGAACGAAAGCAAAGAAAATATTGGTTTGGGACGGTACCCGCTCCAAAAGAACTAAAGATAGGCATAGCATACTGCATAACCCCAATTCCTTACTAGGCCTTTAGGCTCATGTATTACTTGTGGTGTAGGAAACGAGATGATAATGTCAGGAGTAGAGGAGGACACATTTCCGTAGAGCCTGCAGATTATCCGAAAAAATCACGACCCGAGTAGAAGTATGGCCCAAGAGAAAGAGGAAAGAATTCACTATTTTGAAAGGGTTTGTTAATGGACACGTTTTGTAAAATATTAACTTTTATTCCAACCGTAAAACCATGTTTTAAATATTAATTATGTTTATGTTTTTAACCCTGAACTTTATTTAATGCATTAGTTATGTTTCCGCTTTACTCTGATTAATTTACGCTCTTTAGATTTTCATGTTAAACTTAATTTTTACGTTCATTTGTTTTTAAGTAAATAAAAAGAAAAAGAAAACTTTTTACACGAAAACTTAAAGAGAAAAGTTAAGAAAGTACAGTTTTGACGAGGGGTGTCACAGGCTTCCCTGTCCTTGTGAAATGCTGGGTGGTATTGTTTGAATTAGAATCGTATTTTTAAAGTTATTCCCATTTTTCTAAGAGTGGCGCAAACATGCTTTTCTGAAAATTTCATTTCCGAGTTCCAGATTCTCTCAAGCATAGCTTCATTTGTGCGAGGCATTTAAAGGTGGTTTTTGGAGGTGTCCTTATTATGATTATTAACTACTTGCCCTATAAATTTGGGGTCCAAAACCCGTATACAAGTTGAGTTCTAGTTGTTTAAAATCTGGTGTTTGAGTTTAGCACATTGGCCGAGTGCATTTTCTTATTGACTGTCAAATTGGAGACTTTGGATCCTATCACAACGTTAATGTTCTTAGTCAATTCATGCATGCACATCGGAAACTACATTTAGATGATGTTCATCGTCTCCTCCGATACCTCAAGACCTCCGATACCTCAAGAAAACACTAGGACAAGACATTCTTTAATCCTTCTCAAATTCCATTTCACTTACTGTAGATAGTGACTCCGATTGGGCAAGTTGTCTTATGACAAATCGGTCTATTACATGCTATCGTATATTTCTTGGCACTAGTCCTATCTCTTGGAAAAGCAAAAAGCGACCAACAGTCTCTCATTTATCTGTTGAAACTGAATAATCAGTGAGCCTCTACCACTCATGAAATTATTTGGCTGCAAACTTTGTTACTGAAACTTGGGTATTATTTTAACAAAACCTATACTTTTTATATTGGCGTCAAGCCGTTTTCCATGAGCAAATGAAGCACATTGAAATTGAATGTCATGTTTTCTTGGTGTTCTTATTCTGTTGCCAACTACTATAATTATCCACCAAGTAACTGATATTCACACCAAAGCCCTTAGTAAAGAGATTTTTTTCTTTTACATTGCAAGCTTGGCATTTGTGACTGGGGGAGTACTGGAGGAGAATGAATTAGGTATGATTAATGCAAATCATCAATTGCATCTCGGCTTTAGCCTAAAGTGTAGTTTTGTATCCTAAAGTAGAATTTTTGTACTTGTATAAATGCACATCAGCAGTAAGAAATTGCAACAAATTTTCATGCAAACTCTGTTACCAACTTTGGCAAACCTAAATGCCCAAAACACAAAAAAACAAGAAATAGTAAATTTAGTGTTGTAAGTGTACTGTGAGCAAACAAACAACTCAACTGGCATGCTCACTTCATCTGGTTCAAAATTTCCACAAAACACAAAAAAACAAGAAATAGTAAATTTAGTGTTGTAAGTGTACTGTGAGCAAACAAACAACTCAACTGGCATGCTCACTTCATCTGGTTCAAAATTTCCACCTCTGCAATATTCGCTCACACATTAATATTCGAGGTGAGTAGATTGCAAGAGAAGATAAAAAAATTTCAAAATCTGTACAGAAATTTCAAGAACTCAACTAAATCATTGTCAAAACATGTTTCAAGTGTAGGATCTCAAAAACCAACATCCCTACCAACCAACACAGCCGTAAGAGAGAGTTGCCCTGACATTCTGCAATGGCTACATCAGTTAGAAATAGTGCATACCAAAACATAGAATTTGCACAAAAAACAGAGGAATTTCACCCCTTCTCTCATGCTCTATGATGCCCCGTCTAATGGGATTTACCAAGAGAATACAACCCTGGATCCACTTGCAGAGCTTATTATTGTGTACACGTCCTCCGGCCATTATATTTTCTTTCCACTGATGGATTTCCAAACCCTTTTCTTTTTCTTCCACCGCAAAACTGCCTGTCTTTCAGATTTCCACTTCCGATATCGTTGCCGATTCTTCAACCAATGAACATAATCTTTTCCCGGCTTGCATTCTATAAAATCGGTGATGTCATCATAACCAGATCCATTACTAGTGTCTCCGACTAGGCAGCTGAGAAAAACTTCACCACTGCAATTCTCCTCCGTTTCTTCCTCCATATCAATATATGACTCCTTCATAAGATTACTTTTAGAAGCATTTTCGTGAGTTTCTGGTTGCTCATCTTGGATTCTGCCATTTAAACCAGAGAGTGTGTCCGTTCTGCGAAGAAAAGGAGATCCGTTCGGCTTACAGAAGCCATGGTGGACTGAATGATAAATGCTAATTGTATACAGCAACCACATAAAATAACTATAACCAAGTTTCAAGTATGCCAGGACCTAATAAAACCAAACAAAAAAGAGCAAAAATTTTTAATCAAAAAATACCATCCCGTACCTTAGGTTTAGCGTCAGAATCTTTTGAAATTTTGACGCTACTCTTATTGTAGATTCTTGGTCCACCATGGCCTGCATGAAAATATAGTATAAAAAACAATGGGAGATGGCCAAAAAAGCTTATCATAACTATTAAAAAGAAGGATTTACGGTTACCTTATCAACTTTATCAGAAGACGAGTTACATAAGAATGATTGTGGTCCACACTGGCATAGTGAAGCCAATGCAGCTAAATTGCCGTCCTCGAAAATAAAAATATTCAAAATGGCCATCAAGAGATATATGCAGTCTTTTACTAAGAACTCATTACCACTATTAAAACTAAATGCTAACAGGCCTGCAAAATGCAAGAGCATCCCCTTTAACTCTTCATGCCTCCTTGGGTGAGGTCCTATAATGTCGGATAACAATGTCTGATTCGATAAGCAGACATCGAATTCTCGAAAATGTCTAATGATACACAAAATAAAATCATATTCCTTACATGATGAGCAGCCTTGTGAAGTTTTAAGATCTCTAGACTTACCACTATGCCTTATGCACCAAATAGCAGATAGCAATGTTACACTCATTAACTTCAACGAAGACGCAAGAACATAAAAATCATGGGGACTAGGATTACCGCTTTTGAACCTCTCAGTGTCGTAAACAGCATTAAAGGCTCCAACTATTATATAGTGTAAAATTGATAGACCATCGTCTTTAGACGATTTGTCAAGAATATCCCCATTCTCCTCTACGTATGCAAAAGACAAAGCTAATAGGTCCCCTTTTAATTTCAAAATAGGGCAGGAAGCCCAAAACTTATCTGAACTGGATATTATATCATTTATTTTCTTCCACCTGATTTGTCGAATGTAGGACTCAAAAGGCAGCTGAAAATTTCTTGAAAATGAAGGTGAAATGAAGGACTCTTTGGAATTTTTTGGACGCCTTTCTATGTGCATACCCGGCATATGTTTGGTATACAATACAACAGACCTTCCAAAAGCCATTAGGTAGCAATCCATAAGTTTAGGATCTGGCTGCAAAGCCTTAGTTGATATACTTGTTTTAATGACTTCAGACACCAATGATATATGATGCGCCTGGACCATTTTAGGCAGAGAAACCATGATGGGGTCGAGAAGAAGTGATATAGCTGTAGTTAGGCTTAGTTCTGGAATTCTAAATTCTTCAATTTTCTGCCAGCATAATTTTCTGAGGAAAGTAAAATATGATTGCTCATCAGACACTGAAAGAATAAAATGAGCAGAAATCACCTCCAGCACTGTCCCGATTTCTCCACGAACTAGGTTATGCACGAACAACATTTGACTTGTCGAAGAGGTAGCATCAACAAGCATAAAGTACTCTCTCAATGATCTATGCGCAAGAAGTTCGTCAGCAAATACCTGTCAGTTATCATTCCAAGTCAAAATGCGTCTTCCAGGCACACACACACACAACAATTAAAGGGTATAACCATTAAAAAAGATGGACATTAATCAAATTTTTTGAAGTTTAGGAAAGGAGATTTGAAAGTAAATAAATCTTTAATAAGAACAATTCCTCCAAGGACATTCTTCACCAAAGAAAATCGCATGAATAGGATAGAGGATACTGATTAAACAATCATCACATATAAGGAGAAAAAAAATATACACAAACATAAAAAAATAGATAAAATGAATGGACAAAGATAGCGTAAGTGAAAAGACAAATATAAACAGTATATTATGCAAATTGCAATGGGAACGTTAGATAAAGCTTCTGATCACTGAGAAAAGAATGTTATCCGCATATTTCAAAGACTAGGCAACGTTAAAAGATCCCCTTAAACTATTACAAATGATCGGACCATTGACCTAAACATACGCTGCTCCCCATTCCAAGGTCACAAATTATTTTGGACCCCATTACCCATTAGCACTATGATAAAATGAGAAACATAATAAGAATCCAAATAGATCAAGCTGTCGTAATTTCGTTAATAGATTTTCTTTCAAAATTTCTTTCAAAATCATATTTACGATAATATGAATCTGACTAGTTAATCCCTTTCACTAGAATAGGATTCTGATCCGTCAACCCTCTTATACCTCAAAAATGCTATGTTGTTCCAGGCCTTAGGCTTTCACCTTTCCATCAAACTTAAAACAAACTTGAAAATCAAATAAAATTTTCAAATTAAATCAGAAATAACATAAATCTGGCAATAAATCTTCAGAACAAGTTTGATGAGCCGTGGGAAAAAAAAGTATGCAGTTTCTATAGCTTATCACAATAGGTAAAATCTAGGTTCACTTATCTATTTTCAACCTTTTCAAAAATGAATCAGAAAGGGTTATTTCTGATGCACACTGACAAAATGAGTGACTGTTTGTGGTTTGCTCTATTTCTATCAACTCAAACAAAGGTTTAGCTTCTAGTCCATTAATATATTGATTGATATTGAATTGCTGAAAGAAATTATCTACGGCAATCTCATAAAATAATACAAAGGAAAAATAAGTAAAAAATAAAGTTACATTCAAATGCCGAAGCCTCATTGTATTTGCACGATGGTAATGACAGGAACAATGTTTTGATTTACCTCAAGAACTGCACATAGGAAAGGACGACAAGGCTCAGAAGGTCGTGATAAACAGAAGGAAGCAACCAAATCTTCTGAGACAAAGATACTAGCGCTAGAACCCGAACTAGAAATAGTGCATTCTTGAGAAAAGGACTTCTCTAAGCTTATGGAATAGATCTCATTATCACTACTAGCAATCAACCAAGTTAATGTCCTGAGTACTGAAAGAAGAACTCCAACTTTCTCTAGTATCATAATTTGATCATAAGTAATCAGAGTCATAATAACCAAACAACATCTTAAAACCAAAATAAATCCTTCAAGAGCTGTCCACAAGTTAGCTTCCTCCTTACTGGCGTCATTGGGAACACCATTGAGCGAAATGCGATAAAAGTCAGAGAGAAGCTGTTTAAATCTCCTGTCAAGATCTTGAAACAAAAAATGGGCCAGGCAACAAAAATTTTGAAAATTCGACTTTAACCCACTCCGTTTAAGTACAGCATTTAGCTCACCAACATTAAGTTCACAGCTTGACTTGGAAGCTGGTTCTTTTAACGACAAATGCAGTAGAAAGAAATACAAAGTTTTCATGATTTGGCAGCTACAGACCCTGAAACTTTACAGAACATAACACAAAAAATAAATAATAGTTACGAAGTCATTTAGCCGTCTAAAAAGGGAAAGGAAATGCGTTGGAACGGCAGATCCAACTTGTTAGTTAGCCGTTCACAACACTCGACCCGGTTCAGTCGCAATCTCTTGCAGCCAAACCAGGACAGTATTTCGTCCCCAACACCCAGTTGCTCTGACCTTTGAAAGCACAGCCAACATAGCAGAGAACCTATGAAATTGGACGAACGAAACCCTGCAAGGAAACAGAATCCCAACTCCGAACAACCGAGCTCCTCAAATCAAACGGTATGACTTTCCGTCAAACGCCCAACAGAGAACTCCCTCCCGCCGAGCATTCATCGATAATAGCAGACAACCCTTTCCGGCGATTATTCACGGGTTGAACAGTTGTCCATCACCAAACCACACCATCAGCCACCACGCTCAAACGGAGGAGAACAAGGAGAAAGAAACGGGTTGTCAATTTTAACCCAACCCGGCCTAGAAAACAGCCCAAAAAACGGCTCAATATTAGACCAGACCCATCACAGCGAACCAAATCAGGTCCAGTTGAACCAGCCCAGTCCAGATATACTAGACCAGATCCAGTCTAACCAAAACCGGCCCCAATAGAACTAAATTGGCCCTAAAAAGGTCAATCCAAATAATTTTTAGGGAAAATGACAAATCAATTATCATTCTTTACTGTTGGTTGATGACAAACCAACCATCATCCTTTATTTTCTAACAAATTAATCACTGATGTATGAGAAAATGACAAAGCCAACATCGCTGTCACGTTTGCCGTTAACAAGCTGATGTGAAGCCGCAGCGGTTCACGGACAAACTGTCGCGGCTCCGTGGTTTTCTAAGAAAAAAAGAGCAAACCGCGGCTGTCTCTTGAGACACCACCGCGGTATCTCGAGACGCCGCTGTTGTCGAAAAAAATTTTATCGCAAATTTGAGTGCTTAAACGCATGATTTTGGACTCGAGAAAGGGGGGTCATTGGGTAAACTATATAGTGATGATAAATCTCTGAGAGAGTTTCGATTGCATATCTTCTAGAGCCAATTCTGACACTTGTAGCCAAAGTTATGGTCCTTTGAAATTGAAGAGGTCAAAAATCTAATAAAAGGATTAGATTCGTAAAACATATATATAAGGACTTTGAAGTAGCCATGAAACTCTTTGTTTTTCATGGCTACTTCAAGGTCCGCAGCGATTCTCAGTTTTTTGTGTTTCATGACTACATCAAAGTCTCTATGTATATGTTTTACTAATCCAATCTTTTTATTAGATTCTTGACCTCTTCAACTTCCAAAGACCATAACTTTGGCTACAGGTGTCAAAATCGGCTCCAAAATATATCAATTCGAAGCTCTCTCAGAGATCTATGACTTTTCATTGGGCTTACTCTATGACCCACCTTTATCAAGCCCAAAATCACACGTTTAAGCCCATAAATTTGTGATCAAAAATTTTTCGAGTCATGAGACCGTCGTAGTCTCATGACAAACCGTCGCAGTGTCTTGGGACACTGCGGCGGCGTCTCAAGAGACTATCGCGGTTTGGTCTTCTTTTCTTGGAAAACCACAAAGCCTCGACGGTTTGTCCACGAACCGCCGCAGCTCCACATCAGCTTGTTAACGGCAAACGTGACAGTGATGTTGGCTTCGTCATTTTCCCATACGTCAGTGGTTAATTTGTTAGAAAATAAAGGATGATGGTTGGTTTGTCACCAACACTAAAGGATGATGGTTGATTTGTCATTCTCCCGAATTCAAATTATAGTGTTTCAAGTTTTGGAAAAAATTTCTATAATTTGGTCGGATTAATTTCAGGTTCAAATATTAGTCTTCAAATATTTTGGGTGAAATTTATGAAATTTTGGGGTGGATTTATTCTGATTGTGGAGTTGATCTTTGTTTGTTAAGATATCGTTTATTGTTTGGCTTCAAATATTGGAGTGGTATATTTTGTTGAAGTTGTTGTTTTGTTAAGATAAGCTCACTAAAATTTGATATGTCGTTATTGGATCAAAATACAAGATTTCAGTTGTAGTAGGTTAAACTAGAAAATGCGTTGTTAGAACTCGATAAAATACTCATGTCATGAAGTGAAGAGGAAAAATTTTGATAGGATCAAAAAGCTCTATCTTTGAAACATTTACATTTATCAACTTAGATTTTGCATGACTATGATTAAAATGAGAAATTTGTTGATGAATTATGATTAAAATTAGAATAGTTGTATATGAAGAAAACTCTAACTAGCTAGTTGCATTTTAAGTAACGACTTTATTCTCATTAGTTTATGGAAGAAGCTTTAATTATAAAGCACTTGACTGCATTAAAAGAATGAGTTTCAAATTTGGGAACTATAAGATGCAAGTACGATGAGGAGGATTTTGGGTTGATTGTACTTTGCTCATTGTCTGCTTCATATGGTGCTTTTAGAGATACAATCTTATTTAGTAAGGAAAGTCTAGATTTGGAACAAGTTTATATTGTCTTGTTATCAAAGAAGAAAATGAAGCAAATTATTGTTAGATCCAAATCTCGATGAGAGGGACTCGTTATTCGAGTTAGAACAAGAGAGTTAAACAACATAGGCAGTGATAAAGTTTAGGGTTCGAAGAGCAAATCAAAGTCAAGAAACCATGATAGAACCTATTACTTCTGTCTGAAGAAGTGGCACATAATATCTAAGTGACATAAATTGCATAATGAAATTAAAAAAGCTGCTGAGAAAGGAAAACTACTAATGACGTTTGATGAAGTTGTTGTCGTAGCAGAAGAAGACCATAGTGATAGAGATTTTCTAGTTGTGTCAGAGGAAAACTCAAAGTCAAACAATGATTGAATTCTAGATTCAGCTTGTTCGTATTATGTGTTACGATCGGGAGTGATTTTTGGCATATGAGACTGTTTCAAAAGATGTTGTGTCAATGGGTAATAACACGCCTTGAAAAATAGCTGATATTGGTACCATCAGAATCAGAATATTTGATGAAGTTGACAAGACACTGGTAATGTGCAACACATTCCCAATTTGAAGAAGAATCTAATCTCATTGAGTACTCTGGATTCGAAATGGTACAAGTACAACACTGTAGGTGGAGCTATGAAAATTAGGAGGGGTGCTCTCGTCATGTTAAAGGGACACAAAAGTTCTGCAAATGTGTATGTGTTACAGAGTTCTACAGTAATAGATAATAAGGCTGCTAAATTTGTGAATTCACTTTCTAAAAGATTGTTTAAGAAGAGTCAGAAGAAGTTAGGTTCTTAGTTGAAGTTCAAGTTGGGATCGAATCTACATCAGAACTGATATGTAACACCCCTTTTTCGTAAATCTCAATTTCTCATAGTTTTTTTTTTGAAGTGACAACAATTTCAAAAACCTATCCTTTATAACCATAATAAAATTTCTTGACTTAAGACAACTTTTTTCTATAAAAAAAAAAGCAGTTCATCATTCCATAGGTCTTAACCCACGGTCAAGGTGTCCCAACAACAGCTTCTCATCATGAACATACTCCTTCAATTTGTACTTCATCGGTGGATATTTCTTCTAAAACTTCCTCACCTACAACACAAGGTTCATCTATAAGTCTAAAAGTTAACAAGTAATACATGATAATATGAACATAGACATGCTATTTATAAAACAATATTTTTAAGTTTTCTATCATGACTCGGAGGTGGGCCTAACAGAATCATCGGGTCAGGTGACCCGGTTCTTAGAGAGAATCAGATCACCCAGCTCAAGGCTAAAGAGAAGCGGAAGTTTTAACACGAAATTAAGCTCAAACCCAATTCACATGAGTTGAGATCCACAAAGTGATCAACAAGAGACAAGATGGTATAATAATAAACAAAAGAAAGTAGTGTGCAGGAATTAAACCAAACAACAAATCTCAAATGTACCAAAAGACGTAGGGATTGAGCTAACAAATTTCCTCTCTTCCACGGAAAGATCAAATCACCACTAGGGAACACTAGCAGTGCCTCACGACAACAACAAAGGTACCCACACAGATCCTATACATTAACCTGGAGAAAAATAAAGTATAAGGGGTGAGTGACAAGCTTAGTAGAAAATCTATACTAAATGCAATGCATGCTAAAAACTGTTTTTCTCATCTTTTTGAAAAGCATTTTCATACTTCTCATCTACCGTACATGGATTTTTAAATTATTTAAAACCACTTTACCATCAAACCAGCCCATGGCCCTTTGATGTGGAAACTAACAAGTTTAGGAGGGCTATAATCTTGCAAAAGCTTCACAATTTCAAATCTTCGATGCTTCTAGACGAATAGCAGTCGACCGGCTGCAAAGAAATGATCGACTAGTTGGCTGGAAGTTTCTATATTTGCCTCAAATCACTTTAGGAAATATCTATCTTTATAAATCCATAACTTGATGAATATGGAAGATTTTCTAACAAAATTTGGACAACAACTCCTTTAATGAATGATGAATAAATTCTCCAAAAATAATGCTAAAAATAGCCACTAATAAGAAAATATGCCTGATTGAATTAGATTGGAAAACAATAACAAGAAATCACAATTTGCACTCTCAAACGGAAAATTCAACCAATTTAATTATTCTTGAAAGTTGAACACCACTTCACATGTCCTTCTTCAAGTAAAAAAGAATACGGATGTCAATAAGAAAGATTACTCAACTCACAAAGTGATGCTGTAGTAGGAGGATGAGAAATTAACCTGTAAGTGGCCGATCAAGTGAAGGAAGTGAACAACCAGAGGTTGCACAATATAGGCGAAGTGGTTAATAAACACAGGCAAAGAACAACCACAAATGATCGTCCGCACAATCAAAGATGAAAAAGCGGTCGATCAGTAACGAGAGAAAATAGATAGATTTGAACACCTGCAACTGGAGCCGTCGGTCGAGTGAAGAGAAGGAGATCGACCGATCGGCTTGAACTTTTTATAACTTGTCGCAAATCTTCTTTTGAAAAGTCCAACTTCGGAAAGTAATATCTCTCTGAGTTTAGAATCTTTCTTCACAAAATTTGGACAACAACTTTTTAACAACCCGACTTTTTATAACCCTTTTTAAAATGAGTTAAATTTAAAACTTTTCATTGATAAATAGCGAAAAACCTTTTGTTAGAAATATAATTAGAGTGCCCTTTGAAAGCCGGACCATTAAAACTCTTTTTGTTCTACCTGCTATGAAAATCGTTACAAAATCTTTTACCAAAATATAGCAGAAGTCAAATCAAGAAAGATAGCAGGTTTATCAAAACATAGCGGTAGCGTAAATAATTCGTTTAAGGAAGAAATACTAAACAAAGCATTACACATTAATTACAAGCCACTTTATCTTTTACTTCTCTTTTTCTGACCAGCCACAAGTACTCATGTATGCAAATCATTTACCCCTGCTTTTTGATCTGTTCATCGTTTCCTCGTATATGTACATACACCACAAGAAGATGTGAGCCTAATGGCCCAGTAAGGAATTGAGTTTATGCAATATGCTATGCTTCACTTTAGTTCTTTTGGAGTGGTTACCGCCCCAAACCAATCTTGTCATTTCGTTCGTTCGTTCGTTTTTTACTCGTACGTCGAGCGGAAGATTGAAGGACCCATATGGAATGGTATAGTTGATGGATTTAACCTCCTGTGTGTAACTAGGTTCCCATTCCCAGCAAGGTAGGGGCTTCGCCTAGCTACCAGACTAGATCCGCTACCCATCCGCCCCTCAACTTCCTATTTCTTTTCTTTTCCTTCATTTTCTTTAACATTTTCCTTACATAATGCATATGAGTACCAACCCCAAAGGTGATACTTCCTATTTGTTTCTATTATCATGATGCATGTATGACATAACAATAACCATAATTGAATAGTGCATATG
This sequence comes from Begonia loranthoides, assembly GCA_022433065.1. Taxonomy (NCBI): domain Eukaryota; kingdom Viridiplantae; phylum Streptophyta; class Magnoliopsida; order Cucurbitales; family Begoniaceae; genus Begonia; species Begonia loranthoides. The sequence continues at coordinate 26,219,624 of CM039469.1, forward strand.
AGGAAAGTAAATAACACTCTTTAGCTCTTTTGGAGTGGGTACCGCCCCAAACCAATATTTTTATTACGTTCATTTGTTCTTTGGTTCTTTACTTGTACATCAAGCTGGAGATTGAAGAACCCATATAGAATGATATAGTTGATCGGATTTAACCTCCTATGGGTAACTAAGTTCTCGTTCCCGATAAGGTAGGGGCTTCGCCTAGATACCAAACTAGATCCACTACCCATCCACCCCCCAACTCCCTATTCTTCTTTTTCCTTTATTTTCTTAACGTTTTTTCCTCACATAATACATGTACCACCAGCAAGGTGGTACTCCCTATTGGTTTCTATTAGCATGATGCATGATGTTACATTCTCCAAATAACATAATGCATGATGCAATATAACGTAACAATCGAATTGTGAATATGAAAGAAGGTAAATGACAATAATTGAATAACACATATAATGGAAGTAATTAATCACAATTGAATAGCGCATATAAGGGAAAGTAATAACAATTAAACACCCAATAATTGAATGACAGAATTTAAAAGTAAAGCACATAAAGGGAACAATTATAGAAACTATTAAACAGTAAGGGAATGCTTGAACATATAGATCACACTGAACATATAGATCACAACAATAAAAGAAACGTAAAAGAAACATCGGGTACAGTGAACATATAGATCACAACAATAAAAGAAACGTAAAAGAAACAATGAGCGGGCACATTGAACATATAGGTCACAACAATAAAAGAAGCGTAAAAGAAACAATGATCGAGGATGCAATCATAAGTCAACTCACTACTCAAACAAGAGTATAACGACAGTAAATAGACATGGGTAACAACATGAATCAAGTATAAGAAATTAGAACTAAAGGTAACGTTCATCTAAAGTAAGGTAAAGGATTAGAGTTAACAACTTAGTTCTAATTGTTATTCCAGTTAACTAATCATGCTCAAGTGAGTAAAATTAATTAAGCATGCTTAGAATTAAACATGATCGGATTAAGTAAACATGCGTGATTATTGACATGCTTAAACTAATGGTTATCAACATCTAATTATCACAGAGATTCCTACACGAACAATAGTAGAAAATAGTCAAGCAGGGTTTAATGACAGACTAACTAGTTAGAGTAATTAGTTAACATGCTCAGACTAACTAGTTAATTAGTTAAGCATGCTCAGATACTTACATAGATTGATTTGTTATCATACTTGGGTTAACTAGTTACATAAGGAATTTACATCGAACACATAAGGAAATTAAACAGCGAATATTAAGGAAATCAATTAGTGAATCGTGAAGGAGTAACAGTAAGGAAACCACAGGACAATAGCACTACACATTCACACACTACCAGTAGTAAACATTCATCATTCATCAATTTTCTATCGTTAAGCATTTCATTTCATATATATTGTAGTAAGGAAAATACAGGAAATTAACAACGAAGGAGTTAACATCAACAAATTCTAAACATATATTTATTACTCTAGTTAATTAGTTAGTTAAACATGTTCAAGGATAGTCTAGTTAGTTAAGTGTGTTCAGAATTCTAGTTAATTAACATGCTACGACTATTATTCTAGTTAGTTATCCTAATCAATTAACATGCTCATGGAAGATTACAATTATTATTCTAGTTAGTTATCCTAGTTAATTATCATGCTCAAGAAATAATTACAATTATTATCCTAGATGATTAAACATGCTTTTGTATTCTGGTTAATTAAAACATACTCAAGGAAATAGTTACAATTAATAGTCTAATGGATTAAACATGCTTAGCTAGTTAATCAAACATGCTTAGTTACTTAAACTTGCTTAGAATTCTAGTTGATTAACATACTCAAGTTAGATTACGATTGTTGCTCTAGTTAATTATCCTGGTTATTTGCTTACCCTAGCAAGTTAAACATGCTTCTAGGTAGTCATCCTAGCCAAGTTACATGCTCAAGAAAGATTACGATTGTTACTCTAATTAGTTATCATAGTTATAGTTAATGAACATGCTCAAGAAAGATTACGATACTCTAGTTAATTAACATACTCTAATTAATTATTCTAGTTAATTAACATACTTAAATTAAGAGGATAATAACTTCTATGAAATGATTAGCAATAACTTCTAGTTAATTAGCATTAATAGCAATAACTAGTTATCACACAATAATTGCTCAGAATATAAAGGAAACTCTTAGCTCATTATGATCATTCTACATTCCGCATTCCATTCTACAAGCTTAACTCATTCATCCAAGCAGTAAACATTAACAACAATTAAAGAGTACAAGTAAAGAGTTTAGCAAAGGAAATTACAGGGAACTAAACACAAAACTCTCGCACACTACTTGTGGGTAGGGCCTCCACTGGCCAAGACACACCCAATCCTTACCTCAAAACTTTATCGCACATTAGCACCGAACGTTATCTTTATTCCATCTCAATACCTTCATAAATCCATAACATCATATCATTACTAATCACCAATCATTAATCACATTTCTATAATTCATTATCTTCAGCAACATTGAATTGATTAGTTCAAACCTAATCGCCTAACGTTTTCCATCGACTTATTTTCATAAATACTATACCCAATAAAAGAGCAACCTGGATTTACAGAACTTTAAACTCACACTTCTATTCATAGCAGCGATTAAATAATACCTCATGGTCACCAAGCTTCAACAAAAGTGCCAATATAGAGTAAACTACAAGGACATATAATTATTGATTTCAAATCAACCAACAACAGAGCAATAATTCACTTTCCAGCTTATAAATCAAACCATCAGAGACTCATTTTCCAGAAGTTGTAGCCAATTAGCAATAACAGAAATAGTTTCTCACAACAATGATCCAAACAGAGAACAAACCAGGTATATCAACCTATTCTAACTAGTAATTCATTCACAGAACCAATAAGCGGAAACCCAACAGAGACATGCTTTCAAAAAGATATCATAATCCTAACATTATTCATTACTAACAAATAAGAATGTCCAAAAAAATCCAGAATAGAGAAGGAATCATCCTCACCAGCAGGCAGAGAAGCACTCATCTCATCCAACTTGAAGGAACAGAGGAGACCCAAGAGTTCTTCCCTCCAGCTTCTCCATTCTTCTTCTCTATCTTTCACAATTTCCTTCTCTAAAGAGCATTTCCCCTCCATCGTAGCTCACCCGTGAGCTCATCTCACTGCTAGCCACTCCCAACTTCTCTGCCTTTCAATTACACCAGAGAGGCATTCCATGCCTCTAGCCATACCTGGACATCAGCACCATACCACGCATGTCCCACTGTCGGTTTCATCATAGCAGGACAGACCGGTTTGGGCTGAACTGCAAACCGGACCCCCAAGTCCTCAGTCATTTTGTCCAGACCGTCGGCCCTCTGCCATCCAACCCAAGGCTGGAATCACAGCCCCTTCAGAATGCCAAAACTCCTCTGCCTATCATCGTCCTTGTCGTCAATCCATCGACGCCGGCATCGCCAATCACCTGATGCTGCACTAAAGACCCGAGACTCCACACCCAATCAACTCACGAAGCCACCTCCCGAGCCCGCCGTCGTTCGCCATTCGCCAGATGACACGCACCCAAGCCCGAGCTCATCGTCGCCGTCCCTCACCTGAATGCCCTCCCATGCACAGTCACTCTCCTTCATCTTCGTCATCTAACTCCCTTCTCTTCTGTTCGCGAAATGGCCGAAGGCCAATGAAAATCCCCCTTTCTCTTCTTTATCTCCAAAACCAAATCAATCAGCGTGAACCAGTTCGGCTGAACCGATTCAACCATCCATTTCTCCCCCTTAATCTTCTTTAATCCAATAATTTAATTTATTTAATCATTCCCTATTATTTTTCTCACATTTAATTTAATTCATCAAATTACCATTTATTTTAATTCCTCAACCGAGCCACTAAATTTTCGGATCGAGCTGAACCAACCTGGCTCAATCCATATTTCTCCTTTTGTTAATTATTATTTTCATTCGATAAATTTCCATAAATTATAATTTAATGAATACGTCATTGGTAATACCCCGAAAATTATCCAATTATCCATATTAAATTCCAATATAAAAGTCGGGGTATTACAAACTTCCTTGATGAATGAAAAAGAACTCCTCTAAGAATAATAATAATAATAATACATGCCACGACTTTTGAAATATGCACGGAAGAAGTTGATTAGCCAAAAATAGCAAGAAGTCACAACTTGCACTCCCGTAGGGATGACTTTGCCAACGTAACTCCTTTGGAAAGTTGGACACCACTTCACACACTCTTCTTGTAATACCCCAAATTTTTGTATTAGAATTTATTAAAGATAATTGAAAAGTAATTGAGTCTATTTAGATTAATTGGATAATTATCGGGGTATTATCAAGGATGTATTCGTTAGATTATAAATTATGAAAATTCATTAGATAATTATTAAGGATTTAATTGGGAAGCACATATAATTGGATATTAAGTGAATGATTGGATTAAAGAAAATTTAAAATGGAGGAAAGGAAAAAATTGGATTAATTAGGATTGAGAATAATTTAATTAAATGAAAGATTTAATTAAATTATTAAAGAGGAAATTAGTGGGTGATAATTATTAACTTAAGGAGAGAAATATGGATTGAACCAGTTTGGTCTAGCTAGGTCTGGAAGTAATTAAATGGTTCGACTTTTAGTTAATTGTTGAAGAATAAAGGGAGATTTAATGGATTTGTTGAATTAAGTATAAAGAGAGGGCATAATTAGAGATTAAGCGATTATTTATTGTGGAATTAGAAATTAATGGTGTTTGGAGATGTAGAACCAGTTCGGTTTGTGTGGTTTGTGACCGGTCTGGTTTAAATTAAAAGAAAATGAGAGACTTATTTGGCTTGCGGTCTGCTAAAGGATGAAAATAGAGAGAGAGAGAAAGAGGGATCGGGACAACAAGAGAAGGAGAAGGAGACCAAGAAGGAATGGGAGCTCGGACGGCGAGATCGGGCGATGATGACAACAATCCGATGAGCGTGCTTCGTCGCGGTGGGTTGGTGCGGTCTGGCTAGCGTACGGGAGCCTATCAACAGTGCAGGTTACGGTTAGGGCTTTGCATCGTGGGATAGATCGATGAAGCTCCGAGTAGAGGTGAGTTGCGATGGGGAGTGTTCAATCGATTTTGATTATCTGGTGATGTTTGGCAGCGACTGGCAACAAGGAATGGCGACGGCGAAGGCGAGCTGTGACCAACATGAAGGAACGGCTTGGACAGGGCTTCAATTTGACTGGGCAGCTGCTGGTTCGGTCTACACTACACGTTGGACCGAGCCGGTTCGCTGGCTGGTTCCTGCCTGTGAAGGACAATGGCTTACAGCTCAAGATGTGGCCGAAGAATCTGCACCATCGCATAAATCATGGGATAGCCTGTTACAACGTTTCAAATTCAATCGTTTGAGTATATACTGTGAGAGAGAGGGCTCCACAGCTGGAGAAAATTTGAAGGGAATTGAGGGACTGCGAGTGATAGAGTTGAGGAAGAAGAAGAAGAAGCAGGAGAAAGAAGAGTTGCTGCCTCGGGTCTTAACGGTGAGAAGGATTTCTTCTCTGTATTCTGGATTCTAGATGTGGGTATTTTGCTTTTGAGTATTGTCTGGATATCATTATTGAGTATTGTTTGGATGAATTGTTGGAAAACAATAATATGTTAGTTTGGATGCTTCTATGGCAATGTTGGGAACAACTCTCTAATTAACTATTGCCTTGTTAAAATGATTGAGGATATGTTCTGTAAGAGTTATTGTTAGAGATTCTGGCCTGTGATGGAGCTATGATTTATCCTCTATTGTTGACAACCTTAGTGTTTGATTGTGAAGCATGATTATATGCTGTGTTTTGTTCACTGTTGCGAGATATTATGGAAGGTTATACTTGGTTTAATGTGTTATATTCTTCAATTTTGGCACTGTTGGTAAACTCTCTTAGGTTGATAAACCATTGGATTGAGTTATTTTATACTCTTTTATAAAGTGTTATGGATGGTGAAATTGTGATTCTTGTTACGTCATGAAATCTGTTGTTGTTTGGAACATGTTTTGGATTTGGTTATGCTCTATTTGGTTAGGCTTGGGGAAGCTCCACTATGATTATTCAACTTCGGATTATATTAACTGTTTAGAGATTGAGTATTAATATGGATTAAGCAATTCTATAATATAACAATTGAGAATTAATGATATTGAATTATTGAAGATAATAGACTGTGGTAACTCGTGAATTGTTCTGTGAAATGAGTTGTTAATCTGCAGCTTTGGTTATGGCTTGACACTATTGAGTTGTATTGTTCTGATAAATGTGCCTAGCTATTCATGTCAGTTACTAATGGATGGTATTATGTTGGTTTGGTTTCAATCCCTTAATAGATAAATATATTATGATAATTGGATTAAGTCGTTGTATGTTTGCTAGGTTGATAAATGTTGTTGTTGCATGCCTTGTTTGAGTATTAATATTGAGCGTTGGTTTTTTGGGGTATTCATAGGTTCCTAGAATTACTACGCGATTAGTTAAAATTAGATTATGAAAGTAAGTAATGAATAAAAATTTAAGATAAGAAAAGACGACGAGATTAATAAGTTGATTAATCAATAGACTAATAATTAAATGTTGTTAAATTGTGAAGGTGCTAAAAAGAAGAAAGGTAGTAATTAAGTGAGAACACAAGGCATCGAGATAAGTGATATGTGTGTGCTTTGGTCTTCGAACCCTACATCACAAGAATAGGATATGTATGTTTCATTGCTTATCGATTTTCTAGCATGTTTCGATGTTTCCAGTTTTAAATACATGTTTCGTTGTTTACAACTTTATTAGTATATGATTAAGCATGCTTCGTTGTTTACTATTTTTAAGAACACATTTTGTTGTTTACAGTACTTAAATGCATGTTTCATTGTTTACTATTTTTATAGGATGTTCTGTGAATCGTACGTTAACTGTTTATTTACGCTTTTATATGAACTGTTGTATGCATTCATGAGCATCACGCATCACGATTTTCAAAAGAATACGAAAATGATTTTTATGCACCGTTTTGATAAGGAAAGACGGAAAACGAAAAAAAGTATGAATGAATAAAAAACGAAAAGAAAGTACAAAGGAACGATTAAGAAAGATAAAGAAAAAGATTCTTGTGGACCGGTAGGCTAAGCCCGGCGCAGGAACAAAAGAAAAGAAAAGAATATGAAAAGAGAAACAGATACTGATACGAGAACAGAAACATAAATGGATACGGAAACGGTATGAGCATAGATACTGAAACGGAAACGGGAATAGAAACAGAAACTAAAATGGAAACGGAAATGAGTTTCCATAAATGAAAACGGATACAGATACAGATACAGAAACAGACACGGGAACAGATGCAGAAACGAGTACGATCAAGGATACCGAAACGGATACAGAAACAGGAACAGATACAGAAACAGAAAGAAAGTACGTAAATGTGAAAAGATAAAAGATAAAAAGAAAGAAAACAAAAAGAGAAACTGCACACGGTTTTTAAAATGGCACAGCATGTGCATGTAGCATATTAGGTATTATCACTTACTGAGCGTTAGACTCATAGTTTATGACTTGCGATGTAGGTACAAACAAGAAAGAAAATGACTAACAAATTAAGGAGCAGTCGATGAAAGATTTGTATGGGCGAGACTTGTGGCTAGCCAGGTTAAACAAAAGTAAAGAGAAAATGAATTTTGTAAATGTAAAGTAACATTTTATTCATTTATTGTCTTTTCAAATAAACGATTTATGCTTCCACTGTGAATTGAGAAAAAGAATTTTATAATAAGTCTTCCGGTGTTATAAAGATTTTAATAACAAGTCAAAGAAAAAGGGATTTTAATGGTTCGGTTTTCATAAAAGAACTTTGATGTTTATTTAAAAATATTTTTCGCTATTGTTTTATAAAAGGAAAAGAAAATGTTTTAAATTTCACGTATTTTTAAATGTAATAAAAACTAGGTCGTTACACTTCCTCCAAGGAGTAGAAGCACAAATTCCAATAAGAGAGGCTACTCAACTTACAAGTAACCTCAATCTTGTGATATCACACACACAAGCAACTTTGGATATAACTCACTAAATTATTGAAAAAGGAATCGCTCCTATTTTGAAACAAAAAAAGAGCTTTTTAATATTCAATCTTCACTATCTAAACAATTACATAAGATGGTTATAAATAACTAATTACAAACTATAGAATAGTAAATATTAAATAAGAAACAATAACACTGAATCGGTTATAATACAAGCTTGGTAGATTCTTTACTTAATGGTTACTATGTAACTTAACTTAAAAGATTTCTTAATTAAATTTTGCTTTCTTCTTCTCCAAGTCTTGATGTCTTTTGGCAGCTATTCCTCTTAAACTCGGCCACTTGGAAGGTTTTCATATCTTCTCATGCATTGACTTTTCTTATTCTTCATGTTTGGCCACTTGAGATGGTTTCCATATGAAACATGAATTGACTTTCTTAGCTTCCCATGAAATGGTGACTCCTCCACTTGGTCTACTAATGGGTTACCTTCCAAATATGAAGAAGACAAGTGCTTATGAGTCTTTGGGCTCAAACGTTTGTGATTGAACCTTGTAGTCCACCATTGGGCTTCAATATTTGCTCTCTGTTCAAGGGGCTTTTGACATAGCAAAAAAACTCTCATTTTAACAAACTAGCCCATTCTAGAAATCTTAGGAAGTGAGGTACAATCTTCATGAAGCATGCTTTTTGACACACCAAGGGGTGCCAATGATCAACAATGGGGAAAATGGTGGTTGGTGGTTTACTCCAAAATCTGGACACCTAAATTGTTTCCCCTGTAACTTCCATTCTCAATATCCAAATGAAACTAAATTTGGAGGGAAGATACAATTAACAGAGTAAAATGGCTCCACCAAAAATCATGACCAAAATCGTTACAATAAGGAAGTTATGCTGATTACAAAATTCTGTCCAAAAAGGCACCAAGAAAACAATTTTGACACCCAAAATGGAGGCTTCACAAAATCCATGATTTCAGTTCATATAACACCACATTTTAAATCTAGTAACCAAGCAAATGCCAAAATTCTAGAGTCTACATCGCAATATAAAAATGAGAACAAAAATCAAACCTACAAGCTGGTCCAAGATTGTCTAAACTGGAAATCTTGACTTCAATGGATTTTTTATCCAAGAAACCTCTCTACCTTGCTTCACGCTTGATCTTCTAAAACCCCATGTTGGATACCACCTCTAGATGAGATGATGGAGGCTTTAGTGTAAGAGTCTGACTGTAATATTCGAAAAATATGTATACATGAAAATCTTTGTTTATGTGAAATTCAATGCTTGAGCATTTTAAAATTTGTATTTCTGAATTATTCATATTATTGAGATTATTTTTTTCTCCAATAATTGGAAAAATAGCAAAATTATGTAAGTTTCTTCGTATGAGGTATAGTTTGGCTATATATATATATATATAAGGGAATAAACAAATTAATGAAGAATAAGGGTGCATGGGTGGAGGGGTCGATCACTATCGAAAATGGCAGAGGCAAATATATTGAAGTGACATTTTTGATTGACCAAATCCTTGCTGCTCGACCACTCCGTCAATCAAAAAACTAGGATGCAATCTATAATATATTTTGGATGACCAAATCCTCGCTATTTGACTACTCCATCAACCAAAAAACTATGATGCAATCTGTAATATATTTTGATTGACCAAATCCTCATTACTCGACTGCTATGTCGACCAAAAAACTAGGATGTAATCTGTAATATATTTTGGTTGATCTATTTGTTTTCATATTCGACCGATTCGTCGACCACTACATGTTATAGCAGCGTTTTATAAAGAATCGATCGACAAAATGGTCTGCTACTTTATCAACCGGTGCGCAATCTTCAGTTATGAAATATATGGTAACTGGTAATTGAAAGATTTTGAATTCGCGTGGAATGTGGATCACGCCTCCTCAATGCCCTCTAGGGTTTCACATCTATAAATATGAAGGTATTTGTCAAAGGATAGAGCCAGAAATGTCTTTAGCCTTCTTTTGGGTTTTCCTTTTGCGTCGGGTCAAGGGAAGTTGCTACTGAAGGTGGAAGATTTCAGTGGAGAAGGCTTTGTCAAAGGAGGGTTTAACAAGGTGAAAGGTAAGAGATTTGTGTGTGTTTTGCCCAAAAGGGCCCACATCATAGATTTAGGTTTGTGTGATTTTGTTATGGAATATGTTGTCTACTTCAATGGTGCAAAATTGATTGTTTTCTCCTCTGTTATTTAATCTGTTTCTTGTTAACAAACCATAGAACATATTCGTACTCTATTTTTGATAATGAATAAAAGAGAATTTTCATTGTTGGTTGTTAGTTGTTGAGAATAGAATCATCACTATCTTTTTATTCCATAATGACTAGAAGAGAAATATGTTGTCTGTTCTTTGCTGATAATAATGGAATTGTCGTTGCTTGATGGAAATTCACTGATGATGAGGTGTTGTTAGAATCGCTAGACTTTGCACGATAAAAATTTGTTAAAGGCAGAAATACGTGGTTGGCTTATTCCTTGTGCATCTCATGGTTGATTTCTTGCATATCTCTTGGTTTATTCTCTATTCATTGCTTGGTTATTCCTTGTTTATCTCATATATTAGCTAGGGTATGAGAATTGTTAATAGGTTGAACTAAATTAGCATGACTTTCTATTTTATTTCAATGATTAGGGTGCGTTATAGAACAGTCACTTAGTCATAGAAATCGATAATTGGCTGATGCATGATAGAAACTGGGAAGGATAAGATTAAATGTGTGGGTTCGGCTTATTTAATTTTGTTAATAGCAACATGTATAGAGTAAGTTACTGTTGTTCCATGATTTATATCATATGAATTTATTACCTTACTACTATGATTATTGACAACATGAGATGTTAGTGACAGTATGTACTCCGGTTATAGTATTCAATTGATTTATGCGTTGTTAGAACCATGTTAGAACAATTGCTCGTAACATATTTCGAAGCTTGATAAGATGATATTGAAACTGTTAGAAATAAGCATGTGGAAGGATGAACATATAGGTTTACTGCTCTGTTGTCCTAGATTTATTATAGATGCATTATAATTCATGCTGCATTGGTTGTGGTGAAACATGTTAAATTCCTACTTTAATAATATGTTAGTGACAACATGCATAGTATTAAATCATAGTAGATTCATGATTCGTGCTTCACTGTTACTGAATTATTGTATTGCTTTCTCGTGATATATGAACTGATGTGTGATTTCATATAGGTATCTCAGTTAGGGTTGCATATCATGCATTGCACGGGATAATAATGAACATAATGTATGTAAATAGACGTTGGAGGTTGGGGAGTATAGTGACAATGATGCTTGAGAGAAATGCGAGATAATGTATCTCTTCCCACGTAGGGATTGAGTGACTTGTTCTACCTAGGCTAGATCCCAAGGATATATCTACCTCTCTGTGGGAAATATCTTCAATGTTCTAACTGAAAGTGAAACGATAAGTAAAATCAAAAGCGATGGGTTCTCTTTTGACATGACAGACATGTGCATAGAGTCAGCATAAGAATTCTGCATTTCATTTATATCTCTTACTAGAAATTAGACTCATTATCTCTCCTATGATGTAGGTAATGAGAATGATCCAAATGATGTGTACGTGGAGGAAGTACGATGCGATGAGGACTTGTGTTACCCGACGCGTGATGACCTGGGGGTTTTGGCTCACAGATGGAATAAAAGAGTTTAAATTACATTTAAGGTTTTTAAGATAATTTGGTTTTATGATATGTTATTTTTACTTTAGAAAGAACGATTTCATGTTTTCCGCATTTATGTACTCTGATATATTTTCCTTCAAGCCTTTAAAATATAGTTTTGAAAAGAAAAATTTTTATTAGAAAGTTAAACAAAAATGGGAAGTTACACTCACTCCATGATCAAGATATTGAGTGAGACAATCTTTGGTTACAATTTTTGGGTGAACCTTAGAAATCCAAGCCAAGAGTTTTTAGAGTGAAAACTTCAAACACAATCTGTAGCTCTATTCAAAATTCCAAAATTTCCTCTTACGACCACCTTAAGGAAGTTTAAATACTTCCTTAAGAGTTATTCTAAAACAAAATTTATAAAAATACCCTTAAGAGGGAAAAATTCAGCATAAGTGCTCGGCTAACATACTAGTTGAGCACACTAATTACCTAAAATCCAAATAGCCATAATGGCGACAAAAATACATCCAAAATCCAATAATTTACTAAAACATAAAGTAAATAAATATGTAAAATTGCTGGAGAAAGATATCTTCAGCTTGTGATCCTTCTTAAGCCTCAGCAGCATGAACTTCAAAGGTTTCCTCGAATGAAGTTTGTAGCTCTCTGTTAAAGGAGTGTTTGACATAGTAAACAAACTCTAAATTTTACGAATAAGCACATTCTGGAAACCTTGATACATCAGCTACAAATTCCTTGAAGCTTGCACTTTGATAAAAGATTGTTTTAATGGGAAAAAATTTAACAAGTACTTGGAGGTCAGATTCTAAGCGGATTTGGGAAGTTCCATTATACTTGATCTTCCACCTATGTTTTAGTTTGAATGTTTTAAGGTCATAATTAAATACCTTAATAGCCCTTTCCCCTTGACTACCTACAAAGAAAACACTTGAAAAATAATTAAACAACTTCTCCATTTGATCGAGGTTGAGAGGATTCCATGGTGCATCATCTTCCTGGGGTGATTAAGGATTTGAACTCAAATCCAATGCTTGTCCCCTCTTCACTTTAGCTTCTTATACTACCTTATTCCCACGGTTTGTAGCTATAGCATATATCTTATCCCCCTTTTCAATTGAATTTCTTATTACCTCTTGAATAGACTTCACTTTGTGAGCTTCCTTCACTAATGATACCCTAAATCCACAAATTGGTACAAAAAGTTTGCTCTTCTTAATAGGACAATTTCCATAATATTATATGTAGAGAAATTAACATCAGGTAAAATATCAACCTTCCAATCGATCCAACCAATTTTAAAAAGCCAAGCAATTAACATATTTAATAGCATGTACCTATTTGGAGTAGCTTCGGCTCTTTTGCTTGATTCTCCATTTTGGCATTTTGGGATATAAAGATGAGGATATAAGAAAGTTTCCACACCAATATGTTCATCCATGATCTAGGAACGCATAATGTTATAACTCCCTTTATCAAAGATCAATGAACAAACTTTGTCCTTATTCAAACATTGGGTAAGAAAATTGTTCTTCTTTTGATATTCTTCTTCTCGAGTTTGTAGGGTTAAATCCCTTTGAAGCACCACACAACGATTTTCATCTTGAGCATAAAACATCTCCTCATGTTTCAACTTTCCTTCTTTAGTGGCTGTCAATAATTTTTCTTTACTTTCTTTATAATCAACTAGGAAGATTTCATCTTTTAATCATTATTCCTCATTCATTGGAGACTCCATCATGAATAATAGACCTTCATGAGCATCTATAAGTTCTTCTTTCCATTCTACTTCTTCATTAGTTGTTGCCAATGAGTCATCTTGGCTTCATTTATCAACCAAGTCCTCCAATAATATCATAACCTTTTGGTTCGAACATTGTGAAATAATATGTAATACCCCAATTTCCCACGACGAAAGTAAGGGTAATTGGAAAATTAATTGGGTCAATTAATGTACGGTATGTATAATTAATACATGCATATATTATGTTAATTAATTAAATAAAGAGAATTAAAATAAATGTTAATTAAATAAATTAAAATTAAGGTAATTGGAATTAAGAATTAAAAAAAGGAAAAATTAGAGGAGGAGGACCGGTTCGGTCTGGCTGGTTTGGTCACGTTTTGTTGGTGTGGTTTTAAAGAAAAGAAGGGGGAGATAGAGATGAAGACCTTGGCTCGCAATTTCTGAAGAGAAGGGATAAATCGAGAGGGGAGATCGGCAGAGCGAAGGGTGAGGCTCAAGAGAAAGCTTCGCGACTGGGAGAGCTCTGTGGGCGATTCCTCTTCGCGATGGAGGAATTTAGAGGGCAATGGTTGGGCTTCGCTAGTGAGAGTGGAGCTTCGGCGTGGTGCGGGTTTGGCATCAGAGGAACATTCGATCCGTGGGGACGATTTGGACCGAATGAAATCGTGGGTTGTAGCTTTGCAATGCTAGGCCAAGGTAAGTCGATAGTTTCTGTTTTGTGTTTCTTTTGCTCTCCCTGGTGTTCTGTTTTTAGGCAATTTAGTGTGTCGATTTGGAGAATGAATGGCAGAGATGAAATTGGGAAGGAGATTGTGTGTGTGAGCTGCGTGGGTGCGACAGGGTGCATCTCGTTGGACCGCGACCAGTGTGTAAACAGGCTCCTTTGGTTTACTAAAATATTGAATCGGTTTATTTCATTTTGGCCAAGACGATAATGCACGATACTCCCTTTGCAGATGGGAAGCCCACTTGCTGGAATTGTGGGCAAAAAATTAGATTTCTCCCTCGGCATATCCTCTGCTTCTTCGATAATTTCACGTGCCTCTTCAAAGAATGACCAGGACTTTCCACACGGCATAAGCAGGTTGGACCTTCTCCATTGATATGTGTGATTGTCCATCTCCGTACGCTTCTTCGCTATAAATCAATTGTAGCAAGTGATGTATTCTGTAGTATTACAGAGTGAAGAAGAGTGCGGGAGTAGAGAAGGAAAGGGGTGACATATTGAATGTGAAGGTGAGAAGAGCTCTTTGTGAAAGGAGTCGAGAGTGTCTTGTAACCAGAGAAGAAGAAGAAGTCGGGCCGAAAGAAAAGAAGAAAAAGAAGGAGAGGGAGGAAGAGTGTGAGGTTGCTCTTGGGTCTTCAGGTAAGGAGAATTCTCCCACGGGTTTTCTTATGAACTTTTAAGGGAATATATTATACAAAATAAAATGGTTATGAATGTTAGATGGCCTGCCATGTTGAAGATATGTTTTTGTTTAATGATAAATATTGATGTTGGGATTTATATTTTGGGTTTCTGGAGGCTATGAATGAATTATCTGCTACAGACATGATAGTGGTTATGCTTCTTGTTTCCTTTGTGATTTCTCTATAAACTATTGATTGAAAAGCTACTGCCTTGTGGGATACTTTGTTGGATTTTGGAGGTTTCTCTCTGTTTTAATTTTGGATAGTTGGATGAAATATGCTCTGATTGCTTGGTATTTCTCTATGATGTTTTCTCTTGATTTTATGGACCTTGCTGGGATAACCGTAGAAGTGAAAAGGGTAGTGGATATTAATAATGCTCTCTGTTTATCTCTATTATGTGAATCCTTCACTGGCGGATTTTGGTTGAGAAACACCTTGTGAATATGTAGAATGGAAAGATTAATTAAATGGTGGAATTATACATGTTGAATGGGTTTTGGTCCTCTATGATGTTACGACTTACTAGCTATTATGGGGCATCAAGTTCAACTGTTGTTGTTAAACATTGATTATTAAGTGATTGGGTATTAATTTGGGTTAAACAATTCTATTACATAATGAATGAGAATTTAGGATATTGGGATTGTTAAGGATATGGCCATTGAAGTAAGGTTAATAATATGTGATTTTAATGATGAGTTATTTAATAGTTTTTGAAGATATTAAAGGAAGAAAAATAACGATTAAGTGCTTAGGTGGACTACGGACTGCAGGTAAGTGATACATATGTGCTTTGGTCTTTGGACTCTACATCGCAAGAATTAGGGTTGTATGCTGACTGTTTTTCAGATTCAAGTTCTCTATGTTATAGATTTGATACGATTAAAGTTTCGAGGATTATAGGAATCGATATTAATATGCTTTGAGATTGTATTGTTGCTTGATGCGTGTTTATTAGAAATATGTTCTTTTAATGATGTGTTTAATGGATGAGCATGTTTAAAGATTATAGTAATGATATGATAGACACTATGTATTCATGAGCATGACACGCATCATGGTTTTCAAAAGATACGAAAATGGTTTTCATGCATGGTTTTGAAAAGGAAACAGTAAAAGCGCATTATGATGGCCGCAGTTCACCATCATGATGTAAGTTCACTGTTTGCGATATAAGTTCACTATGCTGGCCTGAGTTTACCAGCATAGTACAAGTTCATCATGATGGCCGAAGTTCACCTTCATGATTCCGCTAGCAGAAAGGAAACAGTAAAAGTGCATTATGATGGCTGAAGTTCACCATCATGATGTAAGTTCACCGTTTGCGATATAAGTTCACCAGCATAGTACAAGTTCATCATGATGGCCGAAGTTCTCCATCATGATTCCGCTAGTAGAAAAGAAATGGTAAAAGTGCATTATGATGGCCGAAGTTCACCATTATGTTGTAAGTTCACTGTTTGCGATATAAGTTCAGTATGCTGGCATAAGTTCACCAGATAGTACAAGTTCATCATAATGGCCAAAGTTCACCATCATGATTCCGCTTGTAGAAAGGAAACAGTAAAAGTGCAATATGATGGCCGAAGTTCACCATCTTGTTGCAAGTTCACCGTTTGCAGTATAAGTTTGCTATACTGGCCTAAGTTCACCAGCATAGTACAAGTTCACCACGAGGGCCTAAGTTCACCCATATAGCCTAAGTTCATTGTCAGAATTAAAGTTCATGAAAGTTAAAGTTAAGCAAAAGGTAAAGTAAAGTCAAGATAATAGTAAAAGTAAAGAAGGGAAACGAGAATAGCAACAGAAACAGAAAACGAAATAAAAACTGCATTGTTTTAAAAGCTGCATAGCATGTTCATTGTATAAATTATTTTATATCATTTACTGAGCCTTAGGCTCATTAGTTAAGTATTGCGATGTAGGTGCACGCAGGAGAACATCTTAAGAAGCAGTTGATGAAGGATTTGCACGCATGGATCTTGTGGTTGGCTAGGCTAAAGGCATTTAAAGGAAAACTATTGTAAAAGGTTTTGTAAATATAATGTAAAAGGTTTATTTATTATATTATTCAAATGATTGGTTTTATTTACAAAAGCTTTCCGCTGCGATTTGTAAAAAGGGTTTTATAAAAGAATTGTCTTCCGCTACTTTACAAAAGAAGAGAAAAAGTTTTAGTGTTTAATTGTCAAAGAAAATAATATTATTTATTTCCGCTGTAATTTGGAAAAAAGTTTTAACTAAAGGATTTAATAATCAGGTTTCTAAGAAAAGAATTCGATTTATAATTTACGAGGTTTTAATAACGCAAAGACTTTCACTGTGTTTATAAAAGAAAAGAAAAGTTTTTAAATTTTATGCGATTTTAAAAAGGTAATAAAAATCAGGTCGTTACACAATATGTAACGCCCCGTTAATTTTAAAAACATTTTTCTCATTTTAAAAATACGCCATACAAAATTTTTCGCTTAATTTATTCATCGTTTGAAATTCATTTTAGAAGAAAATGAAATCAGAGTAAATAGTGCGGAATAATAATAGAATTTAAAACATAGTTTCCAAGTATTTTTAACAAAATACCAAAGTCCCTAATACAACGTTCCTAACATTCAAAATATTGATAATAGTGAATTACCAAAATACCCATTTTTACCAAAACACCAATAATTTCAAAAATATGTGAGCCGTACCAATCAGGTCAAACCGGTGGATAACACGAGCGGTCATCCTGAAACATCTCCTCCTCCATTGGTACAAAATCTTCATTATAATAATCACCTACATTACGGGGAAAACAATGAGCCTAACGCCCATCAAGAATCAGAATTAAATGCAATGCAAATGATGCGTGATCACAAAATGCATTACAGAAAAGAACCGTTTCTTGTCTGCTAACCGGGGCGATGGATAAATCCAGGTCTCGTGGCTTAGCCGTATTTCTTGATGAGGAAACACAACAATCGAGGTGTCACCATGAGCTATACTCATTCACTTTTGTTAAAGACACTGGGGATTTTAGAACAAGAGAATTGAGAATCTTACGATTCCTGTGGCTTAACCATACCTCACCGCCCCCTAAATGGGAGTAGGCACTCTAATAGGAGTGTCACCACGACAACCATTCTCAATCCTCCTGAACCCCCACATGCCTATTTACATATATTTTAGGATGACATACAATATGTGACAACTTATAAGCCCTAGGATGATGTATAAATGCCGTAAAATAAATCAGAGAAAAGCCATACACAAAAGAAGCACAATCATTTCCAGTACAGTTTACAAATAAGAGTCCAATTCAAGATATCACAATTATCATTTGTTTCATTATAGAACTAAGTTTAGTTTTTGCATTATTCTTTAACCACTACAGGCAAAGAAACATAATCAGGTCGAAATATAGTTCATGTTCTTTATTGCTTCTATTACACCAAACAGATTTCCAGATTTAACCCAAGAACTTCATTTCTAACCATGCTTACAATTGTCAAATACGAATAGGACAACAGTTTTCATCATTTGCTTCTAAACTACCCTATATCATCTCATGCTCATTACAAGTCACAGCCATATTAATCATACCTAGGAAAACAATTTGCATCATTAAACTTTCAGACTGTCACCTTATTCATACTCATTCTCTTTTATGTTTCATAGTCACAACACCCTCCATTTCATGCACATTTCTCAGACATAGTCCAAATATGAAGAGCATACAAATCTTAAGACTAAAGCCAAACATTAAGAGCATGACATATCCAAATTCAACAACATACAAAAATTATCATTTTCAGTCATCAAACCACAGTAGTTCATTAACATCCAAAACAACCTGTAATGTAGGGCCTCCATTAGCCAACCAAAATTCTGATTCTTACCTTAGTTTTCCAGCAGCTTAACCCAACAAAACAGCAGCTCAATGAGTGTCTACAATCCTTCCAAAGCTTTCGATAGTCCTTGAATATAGCAACATTTAGGATACATCCTATCTCCACATCCAATTTGACCGAAACTAGAGCTTCATAATCAAACAAATAAACTCATACCTTGTCTCAGTTCACGGTTGGACAAACAGAGCACATAACAAATCTATTCTCACCCTCACTTCACGGTTGGACAACCTAGTGACACTTCACCATAATCCTAACCCAAAGCACACTCTCTCACAATTAATCAGCCAAAGTAAACAATAGAGACACATAGAGCTCACCATTTATAGACAAAGAAAAGGAAGGAGGCTGGCAACAACAGGGATAAGCTGCAGGAGAGGTCAGGGCACTTCACCCACTTCAAGGGAAGGAGGTCAAATGAGGGATTGCCATGTGGAAAAGCCCTCCCCATCTCTAGGATAGACTAGACATCGCAGCAGAGATTCGGAGGAGAGAGATTTCATGGTAGCAAACACAATATCGGAAGGGAGAGAAGAATTATAAATGGGTTTCTCGGATATTTTTGACTTTTTGGACGAGGTCAGTCGTCTAAGGTAGATTTTGGACGAGACCCACGCGTCCGAAAATGCAGCAAAACTTGTACAGATTCGTTTCCTTCTTGACCGTGTTGTCCGCGCCAGATTTCAAACGAGACAAAGGCGTTCGAAAATGTCCAAAAAATTGTAGAGATTCAATTCAACAACATCCGCGCCGTCCGTGCCGTCTAGACCCTATATCGGACTTCGTCCAAAAACTCACCAATACACTTCCTCCTCAACTTTTACACTTCAATTAATTTCAACTTTAACCTTATACTTTTCAAGCATAATTTAACGTGTATCATCATGCAACATGATATGATATACATATGTATTAATTATCCCAATTTAATACATCGATAAACAGGGAAAAATATATTTTCGGGGTATTACATCCTACCCACCTTACAAAAATTTTGACGCCAAAATTTAGCTAAACAAATAATTCTGGATCTTTGGCCAACATATCATCTCTTCTTTTCCATGTAGCTTCTTCATCGTTAAGCTGGTTCTACCATAATACCTTCACAAGAGGGACATCTTTATTGCGTAATCTCTTAACACTAGTGTCTAAGATTCTGAGTGGCTTCTCTTCGTAGGTCAGGTTAGTGCGCACCCTGATCTTCTCCTGAGGTCTCATGTGCACGGTTTCGCTAAGGCATTTCTACAACATTGACACATGAAAGACATTATGTACTCTCAACATAGCTTCTGGTAGGAGTAACCGATACGCCACAGGACCGATTCTTTCTGTGATCTCAAAAGGGCCAATATAGCGCAGATTTAGCTTTCCCTTGCGCCCAAATTGGATAACACCCCTGAATGGTGATAGTTTCAAATAGACATGATCCCCAACAGTGAACTCCAAGTCTCGCCGACGATTATCTGTATAACCTTTCTGATGACTTTGTGCAGCTTACATCCTTTGTCAAACAACATCTATGATCTCAGCAGTCTCTTGTATCATTTTAGGACCATAATACTTGTCTTCACCAACTTCGCTCCAATATAGGGGAGATCTGCATTTTCTGCCGTAGAGTGCTTCATAAGGTGTCATGCCAATAGTTGCCTGAAAGTTGTTGTTGTAGGCAAATTCCGCTAACGGAAGGATCTTTTCCCATCAAATCTGATAGTCAAGAATGCAAGCACGTAACATATCCTCTAATGTCTGAATAGTCCGTTCACTCTAACCATCAGTTTATGGGTGGAAAGCAGTGCTAAACTTCAATTCTGTACCCATTACCCTATTCAAACTCTTCCAGAACATCAATGTGAATCGGGGATCTCGATCAGATACAATAGATACGAGAACACCATGAAGCCGAACAATCTCTTTAACATATAATTCCGCAAACTAGTCCATTTTGCATGTCATATGCACCGATAAGAAATGGGCAACCTTCGACAGTCTATCAACAATCACCCATATCGCATTGTGTCCCTTCAAAGTCCTTGGTAGTCCAGTAACAAAATCCATGGAAATATGCTCCCACTTCCACACGGGTATCGGTAGCGGTTGGAGCATACCCCCAAGTCGTTGATGCTCTGCTTTCACCTTTTGACATACATCACAATGAGTAACATAGAAGGCAATATCGCACTTCATTCTCGGCCAATAATAATGCTTCTTCAAGTCTTTATACATCTTGTTACACCCCGGGTGGATAGAAAAATTGGAAGAATGTGCCCCTTTCATTATCGCAATCTGTAATAATGTCTCAAGCTCATACCACCGATTCTTATACTTCACAATCCTGTCTGCCGACAAAGAATAGCCCTGAAACTCAGGAAGAGTTGGATCGAGTTTAAAATCTTCACATAGAGCATTAGCCGCTTGTTCTTCCTTAATTCTTTCCAATATTGAGGGCTTAAGAGTCAAAGCTAATAAAACTTCTGTCAACAGTTCAGGAACTAACTGCACATCTAATTTCTGCATATCTTTCTGTAAGCCTGCTGGCATCTCCTCGCACATTATGCTCATTAAAGCAACCTTTCGACTCAAAGCATCAGCTACGACATTTGCTTTTCCCGAGTGATACTTAATTTCGCAATCATAATCTTTGACAAACTCCAGCCAACGTCACTACCGCATATTTAGATCTTTCTGCGTAAAGATATATTTCAGACTTTTGTGGTCAGTGAAGATCTCACATCGTTGTCCGTAAAGATAATGCCTCCAAATCTTCCACGTAAAGACTACAACAGCTAGTTCGAGGTCATGTGTGGGATAATTAGCTTCGTGTAGCTTAAGATGTCTTGAAGCATAAGCAATCACCTTCCCATTATGCAATAGAACACCGCCAAGTCCACACTTGGATGCATCACAGTATATACAAAAATTTTCGTCTTCAACAAGTAAGGCCAACACTGGTGCAGTAGTCAAACGTCGCTTCAATTCCTGGAAGCTTTCTTCACACTTATCGGACCACCAAAATCTCACATTTTTCTTGGTCAGACTGGTGAGAGGCATAGCAATCTTTGAAAACCCACTGATAAATCATCGATAATAACCAGCCAGTCCGAGAAAACTCCGAACATCGCTTACACTTTTTGGCTGCACCCATTGAACAACTACCTGAATCTTTACAGGATCCATAACAATTTCTTCTTTTGAGATAACATGGCCAAGAAAACTGACCTCTTTTAACCAGAATTCACACTTGAAAAACTTTGCGTAGAGTTGGTGTTGCTTCAGAATAGATGAGAATTTCTCAAATGCTCAATATGTTCTTCCTCTGATTTAGAATATACCAGAATATCATCAATTAAGACAATGATGAATTTATCCAGATAATCCTTAAATATGCGATTCATCAAATCCATAAAAGCCGCAGGGCATTGGCTAGCCCAAAAGACATCACGAGGAATTCGTAGTGTCCATATCTAGTTCTGAATGCCGTCTTCGGTATGTCCTCTTGCTTAACCCTTAACTGATAATACCCCGAACCCAGATCGATCTTCGAGAATACACAAGTACCGTGTAGTTGATCAAATAAATTATCAATCCTAGGTAAAGGATATCTATTTTTGACAGTCACTTTATTCAACTCGCGATAATCCACGCACATTCGTAAGGATCCGTCCTTCTTTTTCACAAATAAGACGGGAGCTCCCTAAGGCGAGAAGCTCGGTCGAATAAACCCCTTTGTAATTTACTCTTCAAGCTGAACCTTCAACTCTCGTAACTCAGTGGGCGCCATTCTGTATGGATTTTTTGAAATTAGTTCCGTACCAGGATGTAGATCTATAACAAATTCGATTTCTCTGATAGGAGGCAATCTAGGAAGATCATCCAGAAAAACCTCCAGATAGTCACAGGCCACCATTACATCCTTAACATTTGCTTCCAATTTGATCATGGTGTTTATAACATTGACGAGAAATCCTTCACATCCATGCTTCATCAGTTGATATGCCTTTAGCACATAAATAATTGCAAGTTTGCCTTTCTCTTTAATTCCTTGAAAAACGTGTGGTTCACCATTGATAGGATGAACGTGTGGTTCCCGTCTTGCACAATTAATAACGGCATGGTTTAGAGCCAACCAATCCATGCCAAAAATGATGTCGAACTCCTTTATATTCATAACAATCAGATTCGCACTAAAATTTCGGCCATTGATCTGAACTGCATAATCTTTAAGGATACCATTAGCAGCCAAATATTCACCGGAAGGCGTGAGTACACAATACCCGTTCTTAGGGATACCAGGTGAACAACTTGCCATTGTACATAATTGTGTTGAGATAAAGGAATGAGTGGCACCCGTATCAAATAAAGTATACGCGGCCGCATTATTAATATAAGTTGTACCTAGGGTATTAGAAATCACTTATTTAGGCCTATGATTCTAAAGTTTATAGGGATTTGCATTAACATCATACACGTAAAAATATTCGTTCATAACAGTCAAATAACAATAGGGTACCTGATATGACAGCCGATAATTCTTCCTCTTCATTTTCTTCTTCTTGCAGCGAAAATACACGTGGAGCTACTCTGTTAGTCAAAGTTAGGCAATGTCTCGATATATGCCCAGACTTGTCGCATCTAAAACATGCGCCAGTGCCAACCTTACAAGGCCTAGGGTGACTCTTTTGACAAACGGGGCACGGTTTAGGTGCCACAGGTGCTGCAACAGTTGCTTCAATCACAGGGCACTTGTCACACCCATGTTGTGTCTCAAGTCCAGGTGGCCTCCTTACGCCACAATTCCCAAGTGGAACCCCACGCTGCTGAATAATCGGATTATTCCTTCCCATCCTCTGAGTAAACTCTCTCTGTTTGGTGGCAATCCTTTCCACGTCCTCGACATCCAGTGCCCTAGCCACGATATGTGAATAAGGAACACCCTGGATACCAGACATCCCCACACATCTCAGAATCTCATCCATTAATCCTTGTATAAAATGCTGCACCGTAGATCCATCATTGCTGACCAAGTATGGGGCATACCGGGATAGCACTTCAAACCTTCGAATATAATCAGACACAGTCCCCGTCTGACGTAGTGGTATAAATTCTGCAAACTTCTAATTTCGAACGGTGAAACTAAAATACTTATTATTGAATAATTCCTTGAAACCCTTCCAAGTGAGAGTCTGCATCTCCAGAGTTAGCTGTATAGCTTCCCACCAATAGTGCGCATCGTGAGTCAGCAGATAAACAGCACACTTCACTTTTCACTTTCTCAAATGTCGGCATAGGCAAACATCTCTCAATTGAACAGATCCATGTCTCAGCTGCCGAAATATCAGAAATATTGCCTTCAGAAGTTGGCAGTTTAAGTCGCAGAAACCGCTCCCAACCGGCCTCCGCAGGTACCATTGCAGCAAGATGATTTCCGTTACCGTAGCCATTCTCATGCCCATTGCCATTACCGCGCTCCCCAAGCCTTTCTATCACATGGGCCTGCTGCTCCATAAATTGAGCCTGACGCTCAACCACTTCTACTATGCGGATAAGGGCTTCGTCCTGCTCATTAGGTACCGGTATGTCATTCCTTGCTCTTTGCGTCATTTTAGTATTTCCTCTACATTTTAAATTTAAGACTAATAAGTTATTGGGCATAATTAAAATTTAAAATTTTAATTCTACTTACAGTAGGAGGAGTGTTCCACGACGATCCTTATGTTATCAATAGTCTACAGAACCGAGTTTGACTTGGTTGTGCTTTGATACCAACTGTAACGCCCCGTTAATTTTAAAAACATTTTTCTCATTTTAAAAATATGTCATATAAAATTTTTCGATTAATTTATTCATCATTTGAAATTCATTTTAGAAGAAAACGAAATCAGACTAAATAGTGTGGAATAAACATAGAATTTAAAACGTAGTTTCCAAGTATTTTTAACAAAATACCAAAGTCCCTAATACAACGTTCCTAACATTCAAAATATTGATAATAGTGACTTACCAAAATACCTCTTTTTACCAAAACACCAATAATTTCCAAAATATCTGAGCCGTACCCATCAGGTCAAACTGGTTGATAACATGAGGGGTCATCCTGGAACGTCTTCTCCTTCATTGGTACAAAATCTTCATTATAATAATTACCTACATTATGGGGAAAACAATGAGTCTAACGCCCAGCAAGAATCAGAATTAAATGCAATGCAAATGATGCGTGATCACACAATGCATTACAGAAAAGAACTGTTTCTTGTCTGCTAACCCGAGGCGATGGATACGTCTAGGTCTCGTGGCTTAACTGTATTTCTTAACGAGGAAACACACCAATCGGGGTGTCACCACGAGCCATACCCATTCACTTTTGTTGAAGACACTGGGGATTTCAGAACAAGAGAATTGAGAATATTACGATTCCCATGGCTTAACCGTACCTCACCGCCCCCTAAATGGGAGTAGGCACTCTAAAAGGGGGTGTCACCGCGACAACCATTCCCAATCCTCCCGAACCCCCACATGCCTATTTACATATATTTTAGAATGACATACAATATGTGACAACTTATAAGCCCTAGGATGATGTATGAATGCCGTAAAATAAATCAGAGAAAAGCCATACACAAAAGAAGCACAATCATTTCCAATACAGTTTACAGATAAGAGTCCAATTCAAGATATCACAATTATCATTTGTTTCATTATAGAACTAAGTTTAGTTTTTGCATTATTCTTTAACCACTAGAGGCAAAGAAACATAATCAGGTCCAAATATAGTTCATGTTCTTTATTGCTTCCATTACACCAAACAGATTTCCAGATTTAACCCAAGAACTTCATTTCTAACCATGCTTACAATTGTCAAATACGAATAGGACAACAGTTTTCATCATTTGCTTCTAAACTACCCTATATCATCTCATGCTCATTACAAGTCACAGCCATATTAATCATACCTAGGAAAACAATTTGCATCATTAAATTTTCAGACTGTCACCTCATTCATACTCATTCTCTTTTATGTTTCACAGTCACAACACCCTCCATTTCATGCACATTTCTCGGACATAGTCCAAATATGAAGAGCATACAAATCTTAAGACTAAAGCCAAACATTAAGAGCATGACATATCCAAATTCAACAACATACAAAAATTATCATTTCCAGTCATCAAACCACTACAGTTAATTAACATCCAAAAAAACCCGTATTACCTTAGTTTTCCAGCAGCTTAACCGAACAAAACAGCAGCTCAATGAGTGTCTACAATCCTTCCAAAGCTTTCGATAGTCCCTGAATATAGCAACATTTAGGATACATCCTATCTCCACGTCCAATTTGACCGAAACTAGAGCTTCATAATCAAACAAATAAACTCATACTTTGTCTCAATTCACGGTTGGACAAACAGAGCACATAACAAATCTATTCTCACCCTCACTTCATGGTTGGACAACCTAGCGACACTTCACCATAATCCTCACCCAAAGCACACACTCTCACAATTAATCAGCCAAAGTAAACAATAGAGACACATAGAGCTTACCATTTATAGACAAAGAAAAGGAAGGAGGCTGGCAACAACAGGGATAAGCTACAAGAGAGGTCAGGGCACTTCACCCACTTCAAGGGAAGGAGGTCAAATGAGGGATTTCCATGTGGAAAAGCCCTCCCATCTCTAGGATAGATTGGACATCGCAACAGAGATTCGGAGGAGAGAGATTTCGTGGTTGCAAACATGACATCGAAAGAGAGAGAAGAATTATAAATTGGTTTCTCGAATATTTTTGACTTTTTGGATGAGATCAATCGTCCAAGGTAGATTTTGGATGAGACCCACGCGTCCAAAAATGCAGCAAAACTTGTACCGATTCGTTTCATTCTCGACCGCTTCATCCGCGCCAGATTTCGGACGAGACAAAGGCGTCAAAAAAAGTCCAGAAAATTGTACAGATTCAATTCAACAACATCCGTGCCGTCTGCGCCGTTTAGACCCTATTTCAAACTTCGTTCAAAAACTCACCAATACACTTCCTCCTCAACTTTTACACTTCAATTAATTTTCAACTTTAACCTTATACTTTTTAAGCATAATTTAACGCGTATTATCATGCAACATGATAAGATATACATATGTATTAATTATCCCAATCTAATACATTGATAAACTGGAAAAAATATATTTTCTGTGTATTACACAATATGTCCAAACCCTAAGCACTTAGTGCACTTGATCCCTCTAGACATGGTCCAAGAGCTTTTCTCCACAACTTTCTTCTCCTCCACCCCTTTGCTGGTCATAACTAATAAAACAAAAGGCTTATCTTCAGCTTCAACTTGTGGATTGGAAATATTGGAGAATTTATTGCTTGACCGAGAATGATAAGTCTTGGACTCACTTCACATTCTTAACTCCTTTACGCACCCAAAAATTGACTCCGTATATGATACCACAAGGTATGTACACTATATAATGCATCTTCCAAGATAGAAAACACCTTTGGTGCACCCATTTTCTGTTCCTTATGTCAAAAACAGACAATCATTGACAACATGGCCACCCACATTTCATTTAAAACATCGCTTTGAGCCCGCAAAACGTCTTTCAAACTGATTTCTTTTACACTTTTGACACTACTTAGCTCTTAAAGATGCAGCATTTTCTTTTTGAGATGATGCGTCTCCTTGAATATGTCTCCCATTTCCTTGTGACTCGCCTTCAATGAAAGGCTTCTTTGATCCCTTTATCTTGATTAACCTTCAACCAGCCGTTGGGACTGCATTTCCTTTATCTTTTTCATATTACTCTCCCTGAACTTCATGACTTGAAACTCGGCACACGTAACTTTCTCTTAAGTTTCTCTTGCTCTTCAACCTTAGCGTACACAAAAATACTCTTCACCATTCATACTCATCCTTCTGAGTTCGTTGGATCACAAACATCTCCTTCGAAATATGGCAACTTTAATCGTTGAAACCCTTAGCATCCAAATTCTTTGGAAACTGTCAGCTGCTAGTTTCTCTGTTCTTTAATTCCCTACTCCGTTACACAAATTAATCCTAATGTTCCAACACTTCTGCTAGTCTATTGACCATTTCATCCCTTGGATCTCCTTGTCGCCTTACTTCTCTCACCATCTTGTTCTTATTCAATCAACATGGTTTATTAAAACTTCATTCATGGGCATGACAAAACCTAAACCCAACTCTCCCTTTCTACATTAATTCTATTTTTCTTCTTTCCTTAAAAATCGTGGAAGACTTCAATCTTTTTTCTTTTCTTTTTTTATAAAACAATAGCAAAACCTGTTAAAGTAAAATCAGAGTTCTTTCTCAAAACTGAACCGTTAAAATCATTTTTTCTTTGACTCGTTACAAAAATCGTTATAAATAGTAGAAGACTGGAATTATAAAATCTTTTTTCTTAAAACATAGTGGAAGCATAATGATTCATTTAGATAAATAAACTGTTTAAGTTAATTTTACAAAAATCTTTTCTCTTTAATCCATTAGCCTAATGAGCCATATGACTCGCCCGTGCAAATCCTTCATCGACTGTTCCTTAGTCTGTTCATCATTTTTTCTCGTATTTATACCTACATCGCAAGTCATAAACTATGAGCCTAATGCTTAGTAAGTGATAAAACCTAATATGCTTGATGCACATGTTGTGCCATTTTAAAACGTATGCAGTTTCTCTTATCTTTTTCTTTCTTTTATCTTTTATCTTTTTCTCGTTTACGTACTTTCTTTCTGTTTCCATTTTCGTTCCTATTTTTGTATCCATTTCACTATCTATGATCCTATGTGTTTCCATTTCCATTCCCGTGTCTATTTTTGTGTTCATATCTGTATCTGTTTCCATTTCTGGAAACTCGTTTCTGTTTCTGTTCCCGTTTCTGTTTCAATTTCTATGCTCATACCATTTCCGCATCCGTTTCTGTTTCCGTTCCCGTATCTGTATCCGTTTCTCTTTTCACATTCTTTTCTTTTCTTTCATTCTTGTATCGGGCTAAGCTACCACACCACATAAACCTTTATCTTTTCTTTATCTTTTGTTCACGTGTCTGGCTAAGCTACCAGACCACACAAACCTTCATCTTTTCTTTATCTTTCTTAATCGTTCCTTTGTACTTTCTTTTCATTTTCGTTTCATGTTCGTTTGTACTTCTTTACGTTTTTTGTCTTTCTTTTTCAAAACCGTGCATAAAAATCAATTTTGTAATCTTTGAAAATCGTGGTACATGATGCTCGTGAATGCATACAATTTCTAACATATCATTAAAGGAATCTAATAATTCAACCAACATACAATTCATAGATCATGTTTCATAAAATGGTACACATGCTATTAATATTGTAGACATGCTTTCAATAAAATAAACATGCTCATAAAGCTGTAGACGTGATATTAAAATAGTAGACATGCTATTGAAACTATAGACATGGTCATAAAGCAGTAAACAACGAAACGTGCATATCTTATTCTTGTGATGCAAGCCTCAAAGACCAAAACACATGCATATCACTTACCTCATTTCCTTTAAGCGCTTAACACTTAAACGTTATCATTTTCTTCATTTCTTAGTACATTCACAATTAACAACATGTATCATTAATCTATACTAATAAGAACCTCATCTACTTGGTACTATTATTCCTCATTCGTTTCGTGATATAATATTATAATCCAAATACTCTTATTCACAAAACAGTTTATAAAACCCACAACTGAATAACCAATAGAGCCGTAACTATTATTCCAAAAGGTGAACAAAACCAACAGAGCATAAGCTTCACAGTTTGTCCAAACAATAACCAACAGGGATCATTTCCATATATTTTGACATTCAATAAACCACTCCAGATCATCAATCCAATATGTTTGTAGATCAATAACAAACAAGGGAAAACTTTGTTACCTGAAGGAACCCGAGAGCAACAGCTCTCCCATGGTCAAAACTAGCAGCAACCCGCCAACTCCAAATGCCACAGGAGCTATAGGGTCAACCCAATACGCAGTAGCTCACCAATAGAACACAGAACAATCATCACAACCGAGGAAAACAACAACACAGGAAGTTAAGAGTCCAATCACTAAAGACTTACCACGAATAGTGGAGGCCGCAAAAATCAGCAACAATCAACTGACTCGAACACATGATGCAGTAGCGAGGGAATTAGCCACCAGAACACACACACCTGAGCACACCGTCCACCCTCAGTTCACTCACATCCTGCTCACAGATGGGGAAATCGATAGAACCCACTCATTCACTTCTCCTTTTCACCATAGAGGCGCGCCATTCCCTACCATGGACACCCACACACGTCCCAAGCCATACCTTGTCTTCATCATTTAGGTGTCCGTCAACCTAGAGACATCCGTCAATCTCTTTGCCATGAGGGACATCCGTTCCTCATGAGGGACATCGTCACCTTAGTATTCCAGATGTTTTCATTCCACTTTTAACGATCGTCAGCTACCTTGTCATGAGGGACGTTCATCGACTTAATGTTTTATTCGTTTTTCAGTTTCTTCGCTACAACAGACGTCCATTTCTCATGAGGGACGTCCGTCACCTTCACATTTTAGTCATTTGTCAGTTTCTTTGCTGTAACAAATGTCTGTTCCTTATGAGGGACGTCCGTCGCCTTCACATTTTAGTCATTCGTCAGTTTCTTTGCTGCAACGGATGTCTGTTCCTCACGAAGGACGTCTGTCACCTTTACATTATATTTGTCCATCAGGGATGTCTGTCAAACCTAACAGATGACTGTCTTCTTTCGCCATGAGGGACATCCATTTTCCTATAAGGGACGTCTATCTTCGTAAAAACGATGTCGTTCACCCAATATAAAACATCCGCTACTGACCAGGAACGT
The DNA here is from genome assembly GCA_022433065.1 of Begonia loranthoides. NCBI lineage: Eukaryota > Viridiplantae > Streptophyta > Magnoliopsida > Cucurbitales > Begoniaceae > Begonia > Begonia loranthoides. The sequence goes on from CM039469.1 coordinate 26,250,346, forward strand.
CCACCTTCCATCAAATGACATCGCACCCAATATATAAAATGTTCACCTTTGCTAAGGTATGTCCGTTTTCCTGTAAGGGACGTCCACCCTAGCCTCAAATGACGTCACGCTACTTATATAACTAACGTCCGCCATCCATAAAACGTCTACCTCCTTTCCACCACGAAGGATGTCCGTCCCATCTTGAAGGGCATCCACCTTGCTATAATGGACGCCCGTCCCTTAATTAAAGGACGTTCGTCATCCACACAAAATTACCATTGTTATTATTTGTCACTCACTACTCTTCTCTCTCTTCACTTTTAATTAATCCAACACTTTAATCACCATACCTTTTTAATAAATCCAACACTTTAATCACCACAAATACCCCACTTAACCACTTCTAATAATTTCATCTAATAAATTTTAATGATTATCTAAGTAATGCAATTACACCTAATTAATTTCCCAATTATCCCTTACTTAATTCCATTACGAGAAACGGGATATTATATACTTCCCTCCTTACATAAATTTCATCCTCAAAATTTGCTCAGCACAAACACTTTCCTTAACTTAACCATTAAAACACAACTATGGACAAATGAAACTTGCATAAATAACACTTGCATTTCCTCCTTAATACTTTCTTACAACAAATCTTTATCCAAAATTCGATACAATAACATAATTACAGACACTACGCATCGTGCCACACACTAATACGACCCCACAAATACACTTTTCACTTACATTCACATAGATCGAAGTCACTATGCTAGAACTGTTGCTGGTTTACTTCCCAATATTAGACAGTTCTTGACCAAATGTCCCATCTCACCACACTTAAAACACTAATTGGTGTTGAATTTGCACTCCCCAACATGCTTTTTCTGACAAATAGTGCACGATCTAACATGAAGAACCTTAAGCAAAGTAGTATCTAACTCATTTCGTGCCTGTATGTCCTTCATATATTGATCTTCATTGTCAAGCATCCTTTTAATTCCACCAGATGTGTCCGCTTCATCCCATTCGTGTAGCTGAAATCTCTCAACAGAGTCATTCTGTTTCAAAATTTGAACCTTAATTTCTTCAATGTCCAAAGATTTTGATACCACATCCTTGTAATCCACATCTTGAGTTCCTGATATCACAACACCCTTATGAATCTTCGTCTTAAGTCCTTGCACAAAATAGTGTACCTTATGCTCATTACTACTCACCAGATGAGAGATGAACCGCGACAACGCCTTAAACTTGTGAACATATTCTGAAACTAATCCTTCTTGCCATAGCTGAGTAAATTCTACCAACTTCTTTATCCTTGTTGAGCAGTTGAAATACTTGCCGTAGAAAATCTTCTTGAACTCTGTCCACGTCATTGCAGCCACATCCTTGGTTACCTTGATTGAGTTCCACCAAAATCTTGCATCCTTAACCAACATGAACATGACACATGCTACCTTTCCATCTTCCTTTATCTTAGCATAGACAAACATGTCCTCCATAGTTCTGATCTATTCTTCTTCATCGTCAAGGTCCGTAGTATCTCCATCAATAGAGGTGGTCGTAGTCGTTGCAATTTCTCCCAGCTCACACCCTACTGCTCAGCCATTCTTTGCTCAGAGACACGTTCATTTCCACGCGTAATTATTTCCATAAGCTTCTCCTAGTTTTGAGACTATCATTTCAATTATTGAGTTTGTCGTTCCACTAACGTTGTCAATCAATTGAACGTCTCATCCATAACACTCACATCTCTTTCTTACCCAATCGTTCATCCTACTCAAGCCATGATACCTTATGTTGTAGAAAAAAATAATTGTAACTTAGGAAAAATTAAATTTAGTAACTTACTTGCAGTTGATGGAGTATTTCCACGTCGAAGCTTGTGCTGGTAGGCAATCTACAACACCGATTTTACAACACAATTGCTCCAATACCAACTGTAGCAACCCAATTTTTCTTCTTTCCTTAAAAATCGTGGAAGATTTTAATTTTTTTTCTTTTCCTCTTTTATAAAACAATAGCGGAAACCTTTTAAAGTAAAATCAGAGTTCTTTCTCAAAACTAAACCATTAAAATCTTTTTTCTTTGACTCGTTACTAAAATCATTATAAACAATGGAAGACTGTAATTATAAAATCCTTTTTCTTAAAACTTAGCAGAAGCATAAACGATTCATTTGGATAAATAAAATGTTTACATTAATTTTACAAAAATGTTTTCTCTATAATCCATTAGCTTAGCCAGCCACAAGACTCGCCCGTGCCAATTCTACATTGACTACTCCTTAGTCTATTCGTCATTTTCTCTCATGTTTGTACCTACATCGCAAGTCATAAACTATAAGTCTAACGCTCAGTAGGTGATAAAACCTAATATGCTAGATGCACATGCTGTGCCATTTTTAAACGTATGCAGTTTCTCTTTTTGTTTTTTTTCTTTTATCTTTTAACTTTTATTGTTTACGTACTTTCTTTCTGTTTCCATTTTCGTTCCTGTTTCTGTATCCGTTTCAGTATCCGTGATCATAAGCATTTCTTGTCCGTTCCCGTCTCTATTTCTGTAGTCCTATCTGTATCTGTATCTATTTCCATTTTTGGAAACTCATTTCTATTTCTATTTTTGTTTATGTTTTTGTTCCCATTTCCGTTTCTGTTTCTATGCTCGTACTGTTTTCGTATCCGTTTCTGTTTCCGTTCCCGTTCCCGTATCATTTCTCTTTTCATATTCTTTTCTTTCCTTGTCTTTTCTTGTCTTTCATTCCAGTGTCGGGCTAAGCTACTAGACCACAAAAACTTTTATCTTTTGTTCATGTGCGGGGCAAAGCTATTGGATCACACAAACCTTTATCTTTTCTTTATCTTTTGTTCATGTGTAGGGCTAAGCTACCCGACCACACAAACCTTTATCTTTTCTTTATCTTTTATTCATGTGTCAGGCTAAGTTACTAGACCACACAAACATTTATCTTTTCTTTATCTTTCTTAATCGTTCCTTTGTACTTTCTTTTCATTTTTCATTTCCTGTTTGTTCGTACTTCTTTTCGTATTCCGTCTTTCCTTTTAAAAACTGTGCATAAAAATCATTTTCGTAATCTTTGAAAATCGTGATGCATTATGCTCGTGAATGCATACAATTTCTAACATATCATTAAAGGAATCTAATAGTGCAACCAACATACAATTCATAAATCATGCTTCATAAAATGATAGACATGCAATTAATACTATAGACATGCTTTCAATAAAATAAACATGCTCGTAAAGCTGTAGACGTGCTATTAAAATAGTAAACATGCTATTGAAAATGTAGACATAATCATAAAGTAGTAAACAACGAAACGTCCATATCCTATTCTTGCAATGCAGGCGCCGAAGACCAAAACACATGCATATCACTTACCTCGTTTCCTTTAAGCGCTTAACACTTAAACGTTATCCTTTACTTCCTTTCTTTAGTACCTTCACAATTAACAACATTTATCATTAATCTATACTAATAAGAACCCTATCTACTTGGTACTATTATTCCTCATTCATTTTATAATATAATATTAGAATCCAAATACTCTGATTCACTAAATAGTTTATAAAACCCATAAATGAATAACTAATAGTGTAACGACCCAGTTTTTATTTACTTTAAAATCGCATGAAATGCAAAACTTTTCTTTTTATATAAACATCAGAGTATTCTTCCTTTATAAAACTCGCTCGTTAAAACTCTTTACTTAAAACACGTATCAATTGCAGCAGAAGTAATAAAATTCTTTTATGAAATGCAGCGGAATTAAAACAAAATGTTAAAGAATATTATGTAATTTACAAACCCTTTTACAAATAATTTCCTTTTAAATTCTTTAGCCCATCCAGACATAAGATCCACCCGTGCAAATCGTTCATCAACTATCTTTAACCTGTTCACCTATTTCTCATACGTACCTACATCACAAGACCTAACTAATGAGCCTAACGCTTAATAAGTGATAGAAAGAAATGCAATACAAATGATATGCAAAATCATACAATGCATTACAGAAGAGAACCATATCTCTTCTGGAAGTCAGGGTGGAATACTCCATAGGGTCATGTGGCCTAACCAGTCACTCTGACGAGGAGATATATCCATCGGGGGTGTTTCACATGCCGGTATCCTCACTTTTGTTAAAGACATTGGGGATTTCAGAACGGGGTAAAGGTGAACCCTAGATTCTATGTAGCTAACTCACACCTCACCGCTCCCTATGTAGGAGTATCCTACAGTATAGAATGTCACCGATCACCTGAACCCCCACACGCCTATTTACATATATTAATTATGTCATGCAATATATTCGTGAATACATATAGACCTATATGATGATATAAATGTCTAATAAACATATCATTAAAAGAACACACAACATACAATCCTAACTCTTGTGAAGTAGGGTCCGAAGACCAAAGCACAGTAAGTATCAACTTACCTGGCAGTCCTTAGCGCATTTCAAAATTTAACGTTAACCTTCTTTCTTTAATACCTTCAAAAGCATTAAATAATTCATCAACATATCCATCCCATTATTCTTATTATCAAGACAATATTCTAGCAGCAGAATTATCAACCTTACCATTATTCCATACCCATTCATAATAGAAAGCATAAATTCCTCAACCCACGAAGTATATCAATCCAAGAGGTAAAAACACAGAAACTCATTCTTAAACTACATGGCATATCCTTTTATCTTTATCGAAACAAAATGCATTAGTGCAACACCTCACTGCTTAACATTATCATTTTCGTGCCAAACATAAAATCCAAACAACAAGAAAAGGCTCAACTATTGCACAATCTCTAATAGCCATAACTTGATTAACAACAGTTCAACTTAGCAATTAATAGACATCCAAAACAAGGCCAATCCAATATCCAGATATTTACTATCCAACAGAGGCATCCCAATGTATTTAACATTAAATAACTCATTCAAAATATTAGCTTTCACAAGCTTCAAACCAACAACACCAACAGATTACCCAACACAGTACCAATCAAGGAGACTGTGATCTATTTCCCACTTATTAATCCAAAAAATAAAGAGCAACACCCAATTTATATACACTCAACAATAATCAATAGAAGCATCATTCAGAAATTTCCATATCAGATTACCACAACCAAAAGCAAACATCCAAACAGCAAGGGAAGAAATCCAACTTACCAAGGAGCAACCGAGGGAACCAATACAAGCTTCCAATCATTAGATCATCCGACTCCAACATCCCCTACACTCACTTCATAGCTTTTAATGCAACACCAAATGAAGGAACAGAACACCCGAGAAACAGCCAACCCGACTTGCCTTTCACCAAAACACACGAGAGAAAGCCTCCCTTTTCTCCATTTCTTCTCTTCTATTTCTTCACAATTCACAGCAATTCACAGAGAGTACCTCACACCATTATAGAATAGTCCAGAATACATCATCACTGGCTATACCTCACTATTAGCCAAGGAGAAGGCTTCCAGTGAGGCAAAGTTGATAATTGCCCACTTCAACGAAGGGTGGTCCATTGCCCAGCTTCCATGTGGAAAGTCTGCTAGAGGAGGAGCTGGAGGAACCAGCTCCAGTTCGGTCCAGCCATCGAACAAACCGCCCCAGCAGATACCCAGCAAAAATTGTCGCCCCTACCTCCGTTGATTCCACGCATTGATCACCGCCTAATCGGCCAAATGACAGAACGCAAGGAGAAGAACGGGAACCTACAGACATACTAACTCAACGACAGAATTCATACCGTACGGTTCATCCAACTCCCGTGGAATCGCAGTCCAACCGTGCCTTAGCACATGTGAACGACGCCGGCAGACCACTGCACGCCGGAGTCACACGCCGGTGCCATCCCGAGCCATCGTCGCCAGCGCTCTAATGCTCACTTCTCCCTTCGTCCCGCTTGGTCTCCCTCTCCTCTCCGTCCTTTGTTCTCTCCCTCTGTTCGTCGAACTCCCTCTCTCTCAAATGGCCGAAGGCCAATTTCATTTAAAACATAAACCGAACCGGTTCAAGTCCCTCTCATTCTTCCTTAACCCATTTTCCCTCCCTTTTATCTCCTAATTCTATTTATCTAAATTTCCCTAATTTTATTTAATAAATCTCATCTTCATTTTATCTATCCCATTAATTTAATTCTTCCACTTCTTAATTATTCCAATTTAATCCCATTATTTATTTTCTTTATTTTTAATTAATTATTCCAATTTAATCCCATTATTTATAATCTAACAATTACGTATTTGGTAATACCCCGATAATTATTTGACTAATTCGAATACCTCCAATTACTTTCCAATTTATCCTTTTTAAATTCCAATATAAAAAGTCAGAGTATTATAAATAGAGCCGTAACTATTATTCGAAAAGGTGAACAAAACCAACAGAGCATAAGCTTCACAGTTCGTCCAGACAATAACCAACATGGAGCATTTCCATATATTTTGACATTCAATAATCCACTCTAGAACATCAATCCAATATGTTTGTAGACCAATAACAAACAGAGGAAAACTCTGTTACCTGAAGGAATCTGAGAGCAATTGCTCTCCCTCGGTCAAAACTAGCAGCAATCCGCCAACTCCAAACACCACAGGAGCTGCAGGGCCAACCCAATACGCAGTAGCTCACCAACAGAACACAGACCAATCATCACAACGGAGGAAAACAACAACACAAGAAGTTAAGAGTCCAATCACCGAAGACTTACCACGAACAGCGGAGGCCGCAAGAACCGTCAACAATCCACTAACTTGAACACACGAGGCAGCAGCGAGGGAACCGGCCACCAAAATACACACACCTAAGCACACTATCCAACCTCAATTCTCTCACATCCAGTTCATAAAGGGAGAAATCAATAGAACCCACTCATTCCTTCTCCCATCAATTCCTCACCCGAAGCACACAACTCCATCCTAGAGCATTTTTCTCCTGCCTCCCAGTTCATCCAGAGCTCTACTCACACTCTATTATTCTCAACTTCACTTCTCCTTTTCACCAGAGGGGCACGCCATTCCCTACCACGGAGACCCACGCACGTCCCAAGCCATACCCTATCTTTCTCCATTCCACTCTATAGGGACATCTGCTTACTAGTATCGCTTGGGGGGGAGGGGGGAGGGAATCAGCTGTCTTCATCGTTTACGTTCGTCAATCTCTTTGCCGTGAGGGACGTCCGTTCCTCGTGAGGGACGTCTGTTGTCTTAGTATTCCAGACGTCTATCATTTTACTTTTAACGATAGTCAACTGCCTTGTCATGAGGGATGTCCGTTCCTCATGAGGGACGTCCATCGCCTAAACGTTTTATTCATCCATCAATTTCTTCATTGCAACGGACATCCATTCCTGATGAGAGATGTCTGTCGCCTTCACATTTTAGTCATCTGTCAGTTTCTTCACTGCAACAGATGTCCATTCCTTATGAGGGACGTTCATCACCTTTACATTTTAGTCATCCATCAGTTTCTTCGTTGCAACGGACATCCGTTCCTCATGAGGGACGTCCGTCGCCTTCACATTTTATTCGTCCATCAGTGATGTCCGTCAAACCCAAAGGATGACCGTCTTCTTTTGCCATGAGGGACGTCCATCTTCCTATAAGGGACGTCCATCTTCGTCCAAACGATGTTGTTCACCCAATATAAAATGTCCGCCACTTACCAAGGATGTCCACCTTCCATCAAACGACATCGCACCCAATATATAAAATGTCCATCTTTGCGAAGGGACGCCCGTTTTCCTATAAGGGATGTCCACCCTAGCCTCAAACGACATCGCGCCACTTACATAACTAACATCTGCCATCCATAAAACGTCCACCTCCTTTCCACCATGAAGGACGTCTGTCCCACCTTGAAAGGCATCCACCTTGCTATAACAGACATCCGTCCCTCAATTAAAGGATGTCTGTCATCCACACAAAATCACCATTGTTATTATTTGCCACTCACTGCTCTTCTCTCTCTTCACTTTTAATTAATCAAACACTTTAATCATCATACCCTTTTAATTAATCCAACACTTTAATCACCACAAATACCTTACTTAACTATTTCTAATAATTTCATCTAATAATTCTTTAATGCTTATACAAGTAATCCAATTACATTCAATTAATTTCTCAATTATCCTTTACTTAATTCCATTACGGGAAATCAGGGTATTACAAATTCTACCCTCCATCTAACCCTTTGCAACCTAGGCAACCTTGCCTAATTGTCTACTTAATTTTGTTCATGCAAATTTTGCTTTTAACCATTTCCCTTTTTCCAATTTATAAAAATTTGGGCTGAGTTTCTCCTATTTCTTTACTCCCCCAAAGCTAATTTCATACATCTGCACAAAACCCAAGCAGTTCTAATATCATTTTATCTTTTATCGCATACAACATTAAACTTAATCCAATCACACAATATACCATCTTATTTTCTAATTTCAAAAGACTTCTATCATCCATTTTAAACTTTTCTTGACTGGAACAAACATAACATACTTTTCAATCTCATCTCTAATCTTTCTTCCTCTCTCCATGTTGTCCTTTCAATCACAAAATAAAATACTTAGAAAAACAAATCTATGAATATAATTATAATTGATGGAGTATTTCCACGTCAAAACTTGTGCTTGTAGGCAGTCTACATAATCGGTTTTAAAACCCGGGTGCTGTGATACCAACTATAACAACCCGATTTTTCTTAGATATAAAAATGTGTAAAATTTTAAAATTTTTCTTTTATAAAAATAATGGAAGACTTTAAAGACAATAATTGAAATCATTTTCTTAAAAAATTTTATGATTTGGAAAACTTCTTTTATAAAACATAGCGAATGAACTTTTAAAACAAAACCTTTGAGAATATAATAAATAAACTTCTTTTCTTTTACCATTTCAATACTTTACAAAACTCTTTACAAACTATCTTTCTCTTTAAATCCTTTAGCCTAGCCAACCACAAGATACGCGCACGCAAATCCTTCATCAAATGCTCCTTAACCTATTCTCCTGTTCTTGTACGTATACCTACATCAACAAAACTTAAACTATGAACCTAACGCTCAATAAGTGGTATAAAATAAAACATAAAACATGCAATGCAACTTTTGAAATCCATATGAAATTTTATGTTTTCTTTTTCGTTTTTTGTTTGTTTTCTTTTCTGTTTACATATGTTCTCAAGACTTTTGACACACAGTCTCATCTTTGAATGCCTATGTTCCCGTGCCTTTTGACACATAGTTTCATCCTGTAATGCATTCGTTCCCAGGCCTTTTGACACACAATCTCATCTTGCAATGCATTCATTTACGTTCATTTCCATTTAGTATCCATTTTTGTTTCCTTTTTAAAACTATGCTTAAAACAATTTTTGTAATATTTTGAAAACCATGATGCATGAATGCTCTGAATGCATACAATAACTATATTCTCTATGCAAACCTCAAAACATGCTTAATAGCGTATCCTTAACTTAAAGAACTTAAATCTATTAACATGTCATTAAAGAACTTAATTCTAATAAACACATATCAAACATCACTACATCCTCGAAACATGATCAATATCTTAATATTCTAATAAAACAATAAACAGTCAGCATACAATTCCTAACTCTTGTGATGTAGGGCCTCAAAGACCAAAACACATACAATATCAACTTACCTATAGTCTTCAATGAAATTATGCCCTTAGTCTTAGTACCTTCAAAATTAATAGCATTTAACCATCAATAACCATATCTCTAGTAACCATTTACAGAGTTCTATAAACCATATCACCTAACAGCTCCAACATTCACAACTTAACAACCAACAGTGGAGCTTAGCAACCAATGGACATATTTATCAAGCGGCAGTTATTAAAACAGAGGACTATTCCAACCAACAAAGCCATCAACAATCAATAATCTCCCAATCGCATATTAACAACCCATTTAACAAACCAAACCCCCAGCAATGGCTAGCAATACTAATATCCAAACATACAGGACTAATATAGCCAATGGAAATACCTCAAGAAACCAAGAAGCAGTTAAACGACATGGAAAAATCTTCATTTACAGAGCATATGAATTCTCGCGGACCCATTACTAATTATCATCCAACAGATGACCACTTCATCAAAATCATCCAACAATAAGGAAGAAATTGTTACCTCAAGAAACCACAAAGGACCCGAGAGCAGGGAGCTCCACCTTCCTGCTTCTCTTTCTCTCTTTCTCTTTTCTACTCTATCAGCCTTCTACATGGATACTAACATAGCCCAAGTCATTCAGAACATTAATCTTAACACATTTTATGGTGCAACAATAAATAGAGAAAAACTCTGTGCATTACTTGAAGCTCACCCATGGAAGGAAGCAGAGGACTTCTCCAGAATCTTTCCTCTTTCTTCTTCTCTTGGTCTTCTGCTTCTTTTGTAACAACCCAGATTTTCGTACATCCTTTAAAACGCGTGAAAATTTGAAAATTTTCTTTTAAAACAAATTAGAGTGCGTCTAACCGGATCGCTACTGACTCTTTCGTAAAACTCGGTACAAAATCACAATTAGTAAAACTTATGTGGAAGCGTTATATCAAAACCATTAATGTAAAACGTTGCAGAAGCGTGAATACACAATTTAATTAAAGAAAACAAAACATTTAAATATGATTTATTACAACTTAACTTAATTAAAACTGTTTCCCCTTTTTACCATCTTTGTGCCTGGCAAGCCACGAACTCCCTCGCGCGTGCAGATCCTTCATCCCTGCTTTTATATCTGATTACTGTCTTTCACATTTACTCATAAGCTTGTGCATTTCTTTTCACGTATGGTACGTACATCTACACCACAAGCAACTGTAAGCCCAAAGGGCTTTGTAAGGAAAAAGGAAAATGCATTATGTTTATGACTCTCTTTAGTTCATTTGGAATGGGGGCCACCCAAACCAATTGTTTTCTTACATTTCTTCTTTCTTTCTTTCTTTCTTTCTTTCTTTCTTTACTCGTACTTCAAGCTGGAGATTGGAAGAACCCGTGTGGGATGGTGTAGTGGGTCGGACCTAACCTCCTATGGACAACTAGGCCCCATTCCCGATAAGGTAGGGGCATTTCCTAATTGTCAGGCTAGAACCACTACCCATCCGCCTCCCAACTCCCTTTTCTTTTCATTCCTTTCCTTCGTCTTTTCTTATCATTTTATTTTCCTTTCCATGCATGTGAGTACCACCCTGAGGGAGTACTCCCTACTTTGTTTCTATTACATGATGCATGAACATACATTCTCAACCTAGCATGATGCATGATTCTTCACAATACAACATTCATAATAATTGAAGTACGCATTAAAATAGAAGTAACTGGATTTGAAAGCGCATTTAACAAGGAAAGTAACCAACCAAATGGAATAGCATGCTCAACACAAATAATGAATTTAAACAAGGAAGGCATACTTGAACTATTAGAACACAATACGACAAATCGATATGTTAATTCTTCTAGTTGAGTTCCTAGTCCATTTACATGCTTCCTATATTCATCTCTACTTTAATTATCCTATGTGTGTTACATGCTCACGTTGATTTAACGATTCTAGCTAATTAACATGCTCAATTGATTGCGTAGTTAATTTCTATAGTTAATTAACTAATTACTCTAGTTAATCAATATAATTACTCATGCCAGTTCGTTGGCATGCTCGCTTCCAATTAGTACTTTTCTAGTCAGTTTACATGCTTATCTAGTTAGTTATTGTCCCTAGTTGATGATCATGCTTACAAGTTCAGTTAATTGACATGCTCGAGAAATTGAACATACTAGTAAGTTAGACACACTAGTAATTTATACACCCTAGTTAATTGATTCCACATTTCCTAGGTTTGAGTCTAGTGGTTTATCCTAATTGATTACATGCTCAAGGAGGATACGATTAAATCCTTAATCGATTTACGTGCTCAAATCTAGTTAATAAATTAAACATGCTTAAGAGATTATTCATGCTAGCAATTTGAATACGTCAGTTAACCAAACATACTAGTTAGTTACTTATAAGCAAACTAGTTAAACATGCTAGTTGATTAGTTTCCTTAGTCAATTAACATGCTGTTTAATTAACATGTTAAACATACTCATTAATTAATTTGTTTGTTTGTTAATTACAAGTAACATGCTTACTCTTACTAACAACCCCATTTAGTTAAACTTAGTCAGCTTATCATACTAGATTACTAATTAAATCAATTATCTCAATTAAGCAAATTAACTATTAGTCATCAATGATTAGTTAAATTGGACATGCTCATGTTCATGGTTTATCCATTAATTAAATATCAAATTCGTAAGGAAACACGCAACAATAATAAGGGCAATAGGATCCATAAAACTCTGACTCGTATTTGGAGTTCACGTAGCTACTCAACATTTACTTACTTCACTTATCATTTCAACTACCACTATCACTATCAAAACTACTACAGTCAATAAAAGAGTTCATAGAGCTAGCAACCAATTAATTTACAGCAAAGAGTTCAACACTATTCTAACACAATCAATAAGGGAGGTCATAGAGCTACCAACAATCAAGCAATTACCCACAGCAAGGAACTTAACACTACTTTGTCAACAAATCACAAAGCATTACTAATACTAACAAACATAAGCACTAAACTAACATTAGTTAACATTAACACTAAACTCACCCACCCATACTTGTGGTGTAGGGCTTCAATGGCCAAAACACCCCATTTTCCTTACCTCAAATTTTGATGCGAGTTAGCGCTAAATCTTTATCCTCTTTCTCTCTTTGATACCCAAAATCGAAGGTGGAGCTGCCACTGTCGTACTGACCCTTCACCTTGCCGTTCGTGGTTCCAAAGTAGTTGCCGACCACAAACCACAGCAGTCTCGTGCCAGAACGAGCCCGCGAAGTCGAAAAACCCAAACAGACAGCAGCTCAAGTCGTCGAGATCGTCGGTTCGCCTCTACTGTTCGCCAGAATCGCTCCTCACCATTGAGAAGAAATCCATCTGCAAGCTCACCTGTCGTCATCGCTTCATCGCCGGCAGCTTACTCGTTCATTGAATGTTGATTCATCGCCGCGACTCCCCTAGATCGTCGATCTCTCTCGAGCTCCAACTCCCTCTCGCAGCCTCTCCCTCCCTCCCTTCCTCTCTCTCGCTCTCTCTCTCTCTCTCTCTCTCTCTCTCTCTCTCTCTCTCTCTCTTTTCTTCTCTTCAAAAACACCCGATAACCTAATTCTTTCCCCCCTAACTTTCCTTCTTGAATCAGGCCACACAATAACCACTGAACCGGTTCTTTGTTGAGCCAGTTCAGCTCTCCAAACAATCTTCCCCTCATTATTTGATTTCTTCCTTAACCTCTTTAGCTCAATTAATTAATTTCATAAAATCCCCCTTACATGGTAATCCAATTTATTCCATAAGTCTTCCATAAACCTTATTTACTCTAAATTATTTACCTCAACACAATAATTTAATTTATAAAATTAGCATCTATTTTAATTCCAATTTATTCTTTAATTTATAATCCTACGAATATTTCCTTGGTAATACCCCGATAATTATCCAATTTAAAAAGTCGTGGTGTTACATCTTCCTTCACTCAGATTCTCTCAGACTTTCTCCTTTCTCGAGAGAGAACTTCCTCTCCTCTCACTTCTCTGTCTCTTTCTCTTCTCATAGTTCAGGTTCCTTCCAGAGAGTTTCTCTTGCAAACTCTCCCTCTATCTTTTTTCTTTTCTTTCTCAGAGAAGTGTCTCATATAAGCTTCTCAACAATCCCAATAAATCTCACCTAACTCCATTTATAATTTGCCGTCTATAAAGGAGAGGCACGTGGGAGAATCACAGAAACAGCCGCCTAGGGATCTTCAATCTCTTTGCGAAATCAGTTGGAAGCAGTCGATAGATGATCGACCACAAGCATCAGCCACTCTAACATTTCAAACTCATTTTTTGAAATTCCATGTGGGAGCGGTCGATCAATTGATCAATAGCTCGGCCATGTGGAAAATGCCGTTCGAGCTTATGCTTGACCGCTCCCACATAAAAACCAATTTTTCCATTTATGCTCGACCTCTCCCACATGGGAATCAACTTTTCCATTTCAGGGTTGATCCTATGATCGATCTATCCCTCATGCCTCACAACATTCTTGCCACTACTATATTTTCACGACATATATTTTCACACCATTGTTATATATATTTGCTTAAAACCTACTCTTCTCTCTCATCTTAATTAAATTAACAATCCTTTTTACTTAGCTTAATATTCCATAATATATTTCACTTCTCCTCATCCACACACACACTCAACTATATTATCCCAAAAATCATGTACAATTACATCAACTTATTTTTGGGGTAATATATTCCATAATAAAATCATTCCCAAAATTCTCAATTATTATTACCCTTGGTCCTAACTTAATTTCGGGTAATACATGCAATATCTTCAAATTCTTCATAAATGCAATAAGGAAACAAGCCTTGTTTGTTGAAGTATTCCCACTCTCATGAATTTCCCGAGAACTCATTCTCATGTAATTTGCAATGGCTTTCTTCATAAAACCTCTTCTCATGCTTAAACAATAACTCAGGTGCTTGATTCTCATACCTTGCCATCAAGCTAGTGGTAATGCAGACCTCCTCCTTTAATTTACCAAAAACTCCCATAGATGCACAACTAGGTAAATAGTGTATGACTCCAATCAAGCATGATAAAGGTAATCTTTGTATTGGTGAATGAGCCACTAATTTTGTCTTTCCTTTCTTGTACTTTATCATATATGGAAAACATTCTACTAACTCATTTTTGGACAATAATGCACAACTAGGTAAGTAGTTTTTGAAACCATAAAACAAACAACTATCAAGCTCAACAAAATCATAATCATCTTATTGTCATAGAAGTATTGCCATAGAATCAAACTAATATCAATGTCATGCAATATCAAAGTTTTCCTCACAGTGTAACATATTCTTCTAGCCCCAAAATAGCAAGTAAGTCCCACACCAAGATTCAATAAGATAAATAACAATCCTCTTTATCATTCACTGGTGAATTTTCATCATAAGAGCATCCTTATCATAGTGATTGTCATACCAAGTTGATAATATTCCAATATCAATTTCATAAGAACCTTTAATCCATCCAATTCTAAGAATCCAAGCAATTAATTTATCCATTGGCACATACCTTTTTGTCACAAGTATACTAGTTTTTATCCGAATTTTTTTCAATGCTTCATAATCTTTTGCAACTTGCTTTGTTTGAAGTGGAGCTAGCTTGATCATCCTTTCATTACGTAACAACTCAGTTTTTCGTAAATCCTTTAAAATGCGTAAGAATTTGAAATTTTGCTAAGACCGTTGAAATCTCTTTTAAAACAAGTATCAAAGTGTGACTCTAAACCGGACCGCTACTAACCCTTCTTTTAAACTCATTATGAAAACTAATTAATAAAAATGCATAAGTGTTATAAAATCATTTGTTTAAAACGTTGCAGAAGCGTAAATCATTAAATGGAAGGACTAAACAATTAACTACTACCTTTTAGAAATGCATTCTAGCAATTTAAATACAATTTATTACAACCGTTTTCTCTTCTTGCTCTAGCTTGGCCAACCCCAATCTCGCTCGTGCAAATCCCTCATCCCTGCTTTATTATCTGTTTATTATCTGCTTATTATTTGTTCATCGTTTGTACCTACACCACAAGTAACTATAAGCCCAAAGGTTTAGTAAGGAAAAAGGTTTAATGCAACATGATATGTCTTTCTTTAGTCCTTTTTGGAATAGGGGCCACCCAAACCAATCCTTTCATTAAAACATTCGTTCATTCATTACTTTACATTCATTCATTCATTACTTGTACATCGAGCTGGAATTGGAGGATTTTCCTTCGGAATGGATAGTTGGTCTGATCTAACCTTTTACTTGTACTAGGTCCCTGTTCCCGTCATGGTTAGGGGCCTTGGTCTAGTGCAGGCTAGACCCGCTACCCATATACCCCACCTAATTCCCCTTTTTTCTTCTTTTCTCATTTTCTTAACGTTTTACCTCACATAATGCATGTGTGAGTACCACCACCAAGGTGGCACTCCCTATTGGTTTTCTATTAACATGATGCATGATCATACATTCTCATCCTAATATGATGCATGATGCATAACTTTAATAGTAATTGAAATGCGCATATAAAAAGGAAGTAACTGTAATTGAAATTGCGCATAGAATGAATAACAATAATTTAAAGCGCACCACAGAGAACAATTATAAAACAACAAACATTAGAAGGGAATTAAGCAACGAACATTAAGGAAATGTGAATCATGAAGGAGTTACAGAAATTGAACACCTATCTCACAAGATGCAATGAATTAAAACAATGAAGGCATGCTTGGATATGAATTTCACAGTATTAAAGGAAGCACAACGGAATTAACAATCGACGTGCATCAGAAGCAAAGCATAATTTAATTAGCATACTTAGAGTTGATTACATGCTTTTATCCTAGTTAACTAATCATGCTTAGGTTTAGTGGAAAGTGACATGTGAAGGATTACAATTAAACTAACATACTTAGGCAATTAGAAATAGAAATATGCATAGACAACAAATAATGGAAATATGCTTGTAATTTGGTAACTCTTATTCTAGTTGATTACGCATGCTTTTATTCCAATTAATTAAACATGTTGTAATTAATGGTCTAGTTGATTATCCTAATTAATTTCATGCTCAAGATGATTACATGTCTTTACGCTAGTTAGTTAATCAACATGCATCAGAGAATACAATTTAACCTAGTTAATAGTTAGACATGGCATGACTAAGTTAATTAACATGCTAATATTATTCTAATTATTTACATGCTCAAGTTTGGTTTAATTACTAGTTGATTACTCTAGTTAATTACTTGTTCATGTCTAGTTAATCATTCTAGTTAAATCTAGTTAAGTTAACGAACTTGCTTGAGTCTAGTTAATTATTCTAGTTAGTTAATTGCTCTAATAAATTGACATGAACCAAGAAACGATCAATTCAATTAAATTAATTAATCATGCTTGGGTTGGTTATAGTTAATTAATTAAACATGGCGTAACTTAGTTGGTTAACATGCTAACCTTATTGTTAATTAACATGCTAATGTTATTCTAGGTAATTAATTAAACATGCTAGTTAGTTAATGTGCTAATTACATGTTATGATTATTATCCTAGTTAATTACCTTAGCATTTTTGTTGTCGCTAATTAGTTGGTTAATCAACATGCATATAATTAGCATGCCTAATTAATTATGCTAGTTAATTTACCCTAGTTAATTAGCATGCACAAGTAATGGTTACACTAATTGGATTAACATGCTCAACTAATCGATTAACATGCTAATTACTCTAGTTAATTAACAAACAGGCTACTAGTTATTCTAATTGGTTAATTAAACATGCGAACTAGTTAATCGAATTACTGTCTTAGTTAATTAACATACTGCTAATTAAACATGCTAGTAAATCATTCTAAACATGCTAGTTAATTGATCATACTAATCAAGTTAATTTAACATGCTATACATTGAATTAATGAAATGACAGTTGAATTAGTACAGAGAATCAAAGACAGCAAACATTTAACAATACAGAAATCCTTAGCTCGTCATGCTACTCATCATTTACACACTCATCATTCTACACTTCACATTCATTAAACATTTATCACAACCACTTATCAATCAAGCAAATCACAGAGCAAGTCAATAAAGCAATATCTACACAATATCTATGTAGTATCAACAAGGAAGCTACACTATCACAAGGGAACTAATAGACAGCAAGGAAATCAACAAAGGGAATATAACAGTAGTTCATTCAAGGGATTATCACCTAAAAACTAACAACGAGCATTACCCTTATCAACTTTTCTAACTAACAATCACAGTATAGAAACATGGTACTAAACATAATAAAGAACCAAACATAAAACTCATACACCCCTACTTGTGGGTAGGGCTTCCAAATGGCCAAGACATACTCAATTCCTTACCTAAACCGATGACACAATAGGGACAACAACTCTAGCTCCCAGCTTATGGACAACAAAGGCCCCAGCAGCACATGGAGCTCCAACAACACACTCCCCAAGCTTTCAGCTCACTAAGCTTCACTCACGTTCACACACGTAACACACCCACTAGCTAACCCACAATTTTCCTCACTCACTGGAACTCTCTCATGGACCCTCACTCACTCTCGCAGGTCGAGGTCTCACGCAGGGGAGGGAGAGTCCACGCATGAAGTGAAGAAATGCTAGATGAAAGGGAGATGAAACTTATACCTAAAGGAGGAGACAAATTTCATACCCATAGGGGACAAATTGGACAGCCAAGGTAGAGAGGAGGAGGCCTCATGCATAGGGAGGGCGACTTCATTGTCCAGGGTGGGGGAGGGTAATTCTTTGTCTGAATTAATGACTAAACGACAATATTTCATCATTTTAACCCTAATTTATCGTTGAACTGGGTTATTTCGGACGAGTACGGACGCATTGGTCTCATCTGCATTCGTCAGCAAGAGTAAAATCTCATAGGCTAAATCATGGCTTCCAACGGGAAAAGGCATCCCCATCCTGTCTGTACCATCCGCAGATGATATTCGGACGCGTTATGGCGTCCGCAGGAGTCTGAAAGTGTCCCAAAATCGAACAGAGGCAAATCGGACGAGACTACTCCATGTCTGTAATCGTCTGCAGTCGTCTAAAACTATCCAGGATTTGGACAGATTCAAATCAGATGCGGCTAGTCCACGTCTGTACTCGTCCGGACTTGTCTGAAAGTCTGCGACATAGTGTAGTCAGGACACAGAATCACGTCCTGAGTCGTCCTAACCCATTCCTCTTTTGTGCAATGCGCTCTTGGACAAGACAACTCATCCGCAGTGTCATCCGTTGGCATCCAGAAACGCCCTGGCCAGCAATACCTCACATTTTCTCACTTAGCTCCTACCCTATAACACTTTTCCCTTAAATACGTGTCATAAAATAACACGTATCAATATGCAATGTAATATCCTAACTACCTCATCCCTTAATTACATTGCTTACATGGGGGAAAAAGTAACAAAAATACCCCTAGACTTAACGCTCTAGAACATCCTTGGTAATACACAGATAATTGTCCAACTGAAAAAGTCGGGGTGTTACACATTATCTTTGAATGAATAATTAGAATAGCAAATAGAAGGCCTGTCATGTGTAGGCCACCTATCAAATAGCCATGGTATTCACCAAAGTAAACGGCTTGCACTTGTTGGCATCATATCACAAAGCACTATGTTAGTAAACCTTCCAATGGAAAAATCAACCAAAATTTCCTTGTTTACCTTGATGCCTTCTTTTTCATTCAACCAACTCAAATTTTCCTTAAAATCCATGGAAGCCATATTGGTGCAACTTCTTTCATCAACGATTAAAGAACATACATTTTTCTTGATTAAACACTAGCTATGACAATTTTGCTCCTTATCAAAGTGCCACCATAATTTGTAAGAGATGTCATGTATCAATATCTCCACCTAAACTAATGCACCAGTGAAAGGGAATAGAAATATAACCTGTAAATATTTGAGAGGTTGATGAATATTTGTTGAGGTGTTGATCGACCGAGGATTAAAAGAAGTGGAGAAGTGGTTGATCACTACAAAAGGAGATCGACCGGGATTTCATGGTTTTGATCGTCTGTGCGGTTGCTAAGCCGGTCGATCATGAACAGGAAAAGATATTCCAGAGATAGTTGATTTTACGAGTGGTCGGTCAATTGAGTATAAGGAGATCGACTAGTTCTTCAAGTTTCTATATTTTGCCGCAATTCTCTTTATGGAAGGTCCAATTTTGAGATTCGATAACTCCCTCATTTTAAAAGCTTTTCCTCTGAAATTTGGGCAGCAACCATATTGATAAGTGAAGAATAACTTCGCTAAAAATAATGGTAAGATTCACTATGGATTTGGAAATATGCACTGAAGAAGTCAATTGGCCAGAAATAGCAAGTGGTGACACTTATAACTCCTGTATGGATGTCTTCGCCAATGGAACTCGTTTGGAAAGTTTGACACCATTTCACAGACTCTTCCTCCAAGGAGTAAGAATGCAGATGCTGATAAGAAAGGCTACCCAACTTATAAGTAACCTTAATCTCGTGATAGAACACACACAAGTGGGAACTTTGGATATAACTCACCAAAGGTTTGAAAGAGGAATCACTCCAATTTAGAAAATAAAGCAAAGGTTTTTTCTATTCAATTTCAACTGTCTGAAACAATTACATAAGGTGGCTTTAAATAGCCAATTACAAACTAAGAATAGCAAATAACTAAATAAGCAAGAATAACACTAACCTGGCTATAGTATAAGTTAGCTCGATACTTTACTTAATAGTCACTAGGTTAATTAACTAAAATAATATTTAATTCATTTTTCCTTTCTTCTTCTCCATGTTTACAGGTCTTTTGGCAGCTATTCCTTCTTGGTGCTCGACCTCTTAGATGGTTTCCATGTATAGATTTCTTTGGTCTCCAAGCTTGTACACTTGGGCTTTGCACAATATTTGCTCTCTCTTTCATAGGCTTTTGATAAACTAACCAAACTCCAAATTTAATGATCTAACACATTCTATAAAGCTTAAGAAGTCAGCTACAATCTTCATGATGCACTCTTTTTGAAGTAACGTCGTTCTGAATGCCAAAACCATCAAACACTCATCAAAGGTCAAAAAGTAGACAGTTTTGGGAAGTCCTTCTATTATTCTCCAATTGTTCTTGAACTTTCACCTATGCTTGACTTTAAAGAATTCCATGAACATCTTGAATGCTTGATTGATGATAGGATGGATCTGTGGTCATACAAGCCATGTTAATACCAATTCTATCATCAATGAAACAAGAGAAAACTTTGTTCTTGTTTGAGCATTGAATATGAAAGTTTGTTTTTTTGACAATACACTTCTTGAGTTTGAAGAGTTAGAGCACTTTGAAGCTTTATGTCGAAAGACTCCATTTGAATATGATACAATGCCTCTTGTGGCTCCTCTTCTTCATTAGTTGCTATCAATAATTCATCTTCACTCTTGTATTGTTGTCAAGGAGTCAACTTTGCCCTCTATATGGTCAGTTTCGAGTACTTATTCTTTGAGACAATCTTCCTCATCTAATTAAGACTCCAAAGATAATAATGGCCCTTCATGAGGTAGTATAACAACTTCTTCAAATTGTTCCTCTGCTCCTAGGTTTTCTTGTAGTACCTCAACATTGTCTTGTGCACACAATAGTGGGGTGCATGCTATACTTGATTTGAATTTATCGAGTTTTTGCAATATCTCTTCATAAAAGGTCTTTTCTCTAATGGACTAAGCTTGTCAATGATGGAGAGATCTCTCATATCTTGTGATTGATGGTGGTGAGACGGTCTTGAAAAGTTTTGGAGCATACCTTTTTCTCAAAAATCTCTTCATCAATCCCTTCGTTTTGATGTCGTCTTCTCCGTATTCTTTTTGGTAGGTAATTAAATTGTTCCACCATATTGAAGTCCTTCCTTTAAATTTAGAATAAATAAGTTTTACCAAGTCCTTTTTCCGAATAATAAACACTCTGTATAATTTTCGTAATTTCGTCTTCCTAATCTAAATAATCTTCGATACCTTTTGTGCTGCTAAAAGTCAGAATAGATTGGTGGTAAATCTTCTTTGTCTGAAATATAATTCATTGAGTAGCTTCGGCCCTAGTCATTGTGTTCAAAAAGAAGAATCACAAAGTAATAGGAATTTTATCTCTAATACCAAATGTGTGCCAGCAGAAGGAGGGTAATAAATTAATCTATAAGTGGTCGATCAAGTGAGGAAGTGAACAATCGGAGGTTGCACAATATAGGTGAAGCAGTTGATCAACACAGGCGGAGACCAACCGCAAATGATCATCAGCACAATCAAAGATGAAAAAGTGGTCGATCAGCAACGAGAGAAAATAGACAGATTTGAACGCCCGCAGTTCGAGCGGTCAGTCAGCTGAAGAGAAGGAGATCGACCAGTCGGCTTGAACTTTCTATAACTTGTCGCAAATCTTCTTTTGAAAAGTCCAACTTTGGAAAGCAATATCTCTCTGAGTTTGGAAGCTTTTTTCACAAAATTTGGATAGCAGCTTCCTTGATGAATGAAGAAGAACTCCTCCAAGAATAATAAAAGCCACATATTTGGAAATATGCACGGAAGAAGTTGATTGGCCAAAAATAGTAAGAAGTCACAACTTGCACTCCCATATGGATGACTTTGCTAATGTAACTCCTTTGGAAAGTTGGACACCACTTCATACACTCTTCCTCTAAGGAGTAGAAGCACGGATGCCAATAAGAGAGACTACTCAACTTACAAATAACCTCAATATTGTGATATGACACATACAAACAACTTTGGATATAACTTACTAAATGATTGAAAAGGGAATTACTCCTATTTTGAAACAAAACAAAAGCTTTTTAATATTAAATCTTCACTGTATAAACAATTACATAAGGTGGCTATATATATCTAATTACAAACTATAGAATAGTAAATATTAAATAAGAAACAATAACACTAAATCAGTTATAGTACAAGTTTGGTCGATTCTTTACTTAATGGTTAATAGATAAGTTACCTTAAAGATTTCTTAATTAATTCTTGCTTTCTTCTTCTCCAAGTCTTGATGTCGTTTGGCAGCTATTCCTTCTTGAACTCGGCCACTTGGATGGTTTCCATATCTTCTCATGCATTGACTTTCTTTATTCTTCATGTTTGGCTACTTGGGATGGTTTCCATGACAAACATGAATTGGCTTTCCTTGCTTCCCATGAAATGGTGACTCCTCAACTTAGTCCACTAATGAGTTACCTTCCAAATAGGAAGAAGATAAGTGTTAATGAGTCTTTGGACTCAAGCTTTTGTGATTGAACTTTGTAGTCCACTATTGGGCTTCAATCAATATTTGCTCTCTATTCATGGGACATTTGACATAGCAAACAAATTTCTATTTTAACAAACCAACCCATTCTAGAAAGCTTAGAAAGTGAGCTACAATCTTCATAAAGCACGCTTTTTGATATAACATCGTCCTAAATGCCAAAACTATCAAATACTTCTCAAACATCATAAAGTAACCAGATTTGTGAAGTTCATCAAATATTATACAATTATTCTTGAACTTCCACTTATGCTTGATTTTGAATAATTCCATAATATTATTGGAAGCTTGATTGTTGATAGAGTGGATCTATGGTCCATTGCAAAGTAATTTCAATGTGATATCATACCACAAATTTTGGATGAACACACCAAAGGATAGAAAAAGGAATCACTCTCAATTCAAAGATAACAAAGCAAAGCTTTTAATATTCAAAATCCATTATCTAAAACAATCACGTAAGGTAGCTTAAATAGTCAATCATAAACTATGAAATAGGAAATAACAAAAAAGAAAACTAAATAATACTACTAAATTGGCTACACACACACACACACACATACTTGGTCGATTATTTAATACCCCGACCTTTTATAACAGAATTTAATAAGAATAATTGGGGGTAATTGGATTAATTGGATAATTATTGGGGTATTACCAAGGACGTATTCATTACATTATAAATTATAGGAAATTATTAGATGATAATTATGATTAATTTGGAAGGAGTATTATATTGGATAATTAAATTCAAGATGGAAAAATGTGTATTTTGAGATTTCAGACGCACACGGATGACACAAGGACTAGAGGTTGCCTCCAAAATCGCATTACACGGTGTCCCCAATGTTTTGGGATGATGCAGGACGAGGCTTTGTGTCCTGATTCGTCCTTCACCTATGAACGCGAGTTTTCGGATGAGTCGGGATGAGTGCGAATGGTAGCGGATGCAGAGAGTTTGAATCTGTCCAATTTATTGGACTTTTCAGACGCATGCGGATGAGGCACAGATGCTTTCCTTCGTCCAAAATCGCAATTCTGAAAGGAAGAATAATTGATTGAACCTATTTAGTTCGGTCCAGTTCGATTTGAAGACAAAGGAGTGAGTTTTGAAATAAAATGGAGATTAAAGTAATTAAAATAAACGTTAATTTAATTAATTAAATTATAATGTTTGGGGATAAATAATTTAGAAGGAAAATTAAAAGAAGAAAAGTAAGAGATAAGGGGGAGAAGTGAACTGGTTCATTTTATGTCTTGATCGTTTAGATGTCCGTCAACCATTAAGAGACATCCGTCAATCTCTTTGCTGTGAGGGACGTCCATTGCCTTAGTATTCTAGACGTCCGTCATTCCACTTTTAACGACCGTCAGCTACCTTGTCATGAAGGACATCTGTTCCTCGTGAGGGACGTTGTCACCTTAACGTTTTATTCGTCCATCAGTTTTTGTGCTGCAACGGACATCCGTTCCTCATGTGGGACGTCTGTTCCTCGTGAGGGGCATCCGTCGCCTTAACGTTTTATTTGTCCGTCAATTTCTTCGCTGCAACGGACGTCCGTTCCTCATGAGGGACGTCCATCACCATCACAGTTTAGCCATCCGCTAGTTTCTTCATTGCAATGGACGTCTATTCCTCATGAGGGACATTCATCGCCTTCACATTTTATTCGTCCGTTAGGGATGTCTGTCAAACCCAACGGATGACCATCTTCTTTCACTTTGAGGGACGTCCGTTTTCCTATAAGGGACGTCCATCTTCATCCAAACGATGTCGTTCACCCAATATAAAATGTCTGCCACTGACTAGGGATGTCCACCTTCCATCAAACGACGTCGTACCCAATATATAAAATGTCCACATTTGCTAAGGGACGTCTGTTTTCCTATAAGGGACATCCACTCTAGCCTCAAACGATGTCGCACCACTTACATAACTAACGACCTCCATCCATAAAATGTCTGTCTCCTTTCTACCATGAAGGACATCCTTCCCACCTAGAAGGGCATCCACCTTGCTATAACGGACATCTGTCCCTTAATTAGAGGATGTTTGTCATCCACACAAAATCACCATTGTTATTATTTGCCACTCACTTCTCTTCTCTCTCTTCACTTTTAATTAATCAAACACTTTAATCACCATACCCTTTTAATTAATCCAACACTTAATCACCACAAATACCCCACTTAACCACTTCTAATACTTCCATCTAATAAATCGTTAATGATTATCCAAGTAATCTAATTACACCCAATTAATTTTCTAATTATCCTTTACTTAATTCAATTACGAGAAATCAAGGTATTACAAAATTATAAGTTTGGAATCATTTTACTATCATTGAAAAGTACTGATCATAATAATCCTAAAGCAAAATGTAATCATTATTTACAGACATATATGTGTCATGCATCGAAGAATGGTACATCAAACTTGTGAAAACACATCAGTAGTTGCAAAAAATTGTTGGCAAGTGTGGATATGAAGCAAAAGACTTGAGCTTCCAAAATATGGATAATATAGGATCCAATCTGTCATGTTTTAGTGTTAGACCTTGTCGAGAACTACTTGCAAAAATGATTATTATTAATAAATTGCCATTGAAGTTTGTTGAAGGAGTAGGTTTTAGAGCATATTCCCAAATATGCAACCGAAATTTGTTGTGTCTTTTAGAACTACTATTGCAAGAGATATTACTAGTATTTATGAAAAAGAAAAAATAAAGTTGAAAGAATACTTTAGAAAGACATCTCAACGAGTATACTTGACTACCAATACATGGACTTTCATTCAAAATTTGAGTTACATAGCATTAACTGCTCATTATATTGATAGAGATTGGCCCATGCATAAGAAAATTATTACTTTTTGTTTGATTTCGAACCATAAAGGTAAAACTATTGGTAGAGAAAGTAGAAAGATGCTTATTTGACCGGGGAATTGAAAATGTTTTGACTATTACAGTTGATAATGCTTCTGCAAATGATGATGCAATTTCATATTTAATCAAAAGTGTTAGAAATTGAAATAGATTAGTTTTGAAAGGGGAACACATGCATATGCTATGTTTTGCACATATTTTGAATTAGATTGTATGTGATGGTTTAAAAGATCATCAAGAATCTATCACAAAAGTACATAGAGCTGTGAAGTACGTTCGATCTTCACCTGCAAGGTTACAAAATTTTAGGAATTGTGTTGAAAATGTTAAGATCACGTGCAAAAGTAGTGTTTCTCTTGATGTATCTATCATATGGAATTTTACATATTTGATGTTAGAAAGCGCTAAAAAATTTGAAAAAACTTTCGAGAAGTTAAGAGAAATTGATAGTCATTATCTTGTTAATTTGTGTGGAGAAAGACCTCCCACGATAGAAGATTGAGCTATCATTTGGGAACTCATCAATTTTTTGAAGATTTTTTATGATACGACTATAATTGTTTCAACTTTCTCACATGTTACTTCAAATATTTATTTTAGTGAAGTATGTAACTTAAAAATAGTTATCCAAAAGTACGTTGAGTGGGATAATGCATTATTGAAAAAAATAGTTATTGGAATGCAAGAAAAATTTGACAAATATTGGAAAAGTTGTGATAAAATTAATTTTGTGATGTATATGACAATTGTATTAAATCCCAAAACAAAGTTTTTGAAACATTATCTTCCCATGTTACTTGATAATGATAAGGCAAATGATTTAGTCCGTGAAGTTGAAATTGTGATTGAAAGATTGTATCTTGAGTATAAAGGTGATTTGGGTTTTAAAAATTCAAAAGACAATTGTAGTAAAAGTGTTGCAACAATGTCTACAGTTCTAAGACAAAGTAGTAGTTTTGCCCACAATAAGGTATATGAGATATTTTGTAGCCATCATGATGAACAATATGTTTCAAAATACTCAAACAGAAAATTGATCAATATTTATATGAAGGCTTGGAAAAATTTTCAAACAAACAAGATATTCTAACATTATGGAAATTGAATTTTATGAAATTTTCAATTTTAAGCAAACTGGCAAGAAATGTATTGATTATTCCTATTTCAATAGTTGCTTCAAAGTCAACTTTTAGTAGTGAATGACGGGTACTTGATTCATTTCGCTGTTCTTTGTCTCCAAAGATTGTAGAGACACTTATTTGCACTCAAAGCTGAATTTAATCATCAAAACATCAATCTATCAACTTTAATGATGTAGTGGATGATATTGACAAATTTGAACAAGGTATATTTTATATTTCCTTTTTCTTATATTTCTTTTATTAATTATTATTTCTCTATATATTTGTTTTGAATTTATATTTTTCAAAACTTATATCAATTATTGAAGATAAGGAAGTGAACTAGTCAAAACTTAATAGTGATGACTTAGAATTTGTATGTATCTATTTATTTATTTTTGTTAATTACATTATTTCAAATAATTTATTCAAAATTGTATCTATTATTTTGTAGTTTATATCAACTGAAAACGCTGGACATTACGAAATGCGATGACAACTTAGAACTGATGATACAATTTTTATTTTATTATTTAGTTATATTTTCATTACTTTTGAGTTTTAATAAGAATATTATAACTTTATTGTCTTGACTCCCTTAATATTTTGATTTGATTTTGTATTTTTGTTATATTGTTTTGTTTGAAATTTATATTTTTATTCTTTTACCGTGGAAATAGAAAGCATAAATATTAGAAGAAAGCAAATGTATTTTTTTAATTTTTATTATTTTGATATTTGAAAATAAAAATATAGGTAAAACAAAAACTGAACCGAAATCGGAATTGAACCAGAAGTGAAGTTTCGGTTCGGTTCGGTTCCAAAACACCAAATTCTCGAGGATTCCACACTAAAACCAAGCCGAATCGAACCCAACCGCATGTTGCACACCGTAGCAGCAATTTGGAGATTAAGATATCTGGGGTTCGCATTCGCAGACGGCTGCCAAGAAGATCATTGCCATTCTAGGCGTTTCCTTGGACAGGAACAAACGCCATCTCGTTTGTCACCCGCAAGTATACAAGATCCGTGGCTGCCAATAGTAGTTTGTGTTATGATTTTTCGAAGCGAGCACTTCTAATACTGGGATTTGGTTTGCGTCTAGATCGATTTGAGAGCTAGAAATGGGTACCTTGGGAGCGATTCTTAGACACCCAGATGATGTTTATCCTCTTTTGAAGTTGAAAATGGCAGGGAGGCATGCAGAACAGCATATTCCTCCAGAGCCACACTGGGCCTTCTGCTACACCATGCTTCACAAGGTCTCTCGTAGTTTCGCCCTCGTCATTCAGCAGCTTCAACCCCAACTCCGCAACGCTGTAAGTTGTAATTCACATGAACAATATCCTTTGCTTTGGATGTGCTAATTGTTCTGCGCTTAAACATACTTGCTCTTAATCACTTATAGGTTAGAATAGCTAAACTATCCAAACCCCCTAGGTGAAACTTGTCCAGCCGTTGTTTCTAATCCTGCTTGTTCATCTCCCTGCCATGCAATGTTAAAGAGTAAGAGTAAATTCTCACCTGTGGTTATTACACTTTCTATCAGATTAGGCACTCCTCACAGATGAGTTGTTGTTTCAAACCTGGTAATTGAACAATCAACCAACTAAGAATGATAGTCCGATGCTAGTGATGTTATTAATTATTTGAATATATTTTCCTCTTTTTTGGTAATTTGTATAATTGAATTCAGCAGGTTAACTATTTGCACAATCGATATAAGTGATGTGATACTGATACTGAATGCCTTCCTTTAATTTTTTTCCTCTTAATTTGTAGGTTTTGTTTCTATCAAATTCTACTAATATACTTTGTAATTCAAAAATTTTGCAGGTGTGCATATTTTATCTGGTTCTTCGAGCCCTTGATACCATTGGTATGCTATTACATAAAATTCGTTATCAGTGAAAGGTTTCTAGCTGACATGCCTTTTGGTTGTGGCTCGAGTTTTTTTGGTTTCATTATCAATTGTGGATGATGAGAAAATGTAAAATTAGTCTAGTGTAAGGGTTGACAGTGAAAAGGTAGGGGGCCACGACTCCATTTTGACTCTCTTTTTTATTTCCTTGTCTACTTCAATATGGGCTCCTTAACAGCTTGGTGAACAATTTAATACTCAAGTCTATTTGGCACATCTTCTAAAAGTTGTGCTTTGAGATTCTAGGTTTGACACTAGCTTTTTGACTTGCATAGATGAAATACTAAAAACAGTTTATGTACTAAAAGCTCTATCAATGGAAGTAGTTTATTTTTCTTCTCTTGGGAGAGCTTTAGAAAGTTTTTTTTTTTTTTAGTTTTAGATAAACTTATTTATTTGTCTATTTACCGGTTGTATTAATGAAAAACAAACGAATTTCCACTTATATGCTTTCACATAAAATTGGTTTTGAATTCTATCATCCAAATAGTAACTCAAATGTTTGAGCATTCTCCTTTTTGTTTCAACTGGAAAAATTTAATAAGTAAAAGCAATGTTGAAGAAGTTTACT
The DNA here is from genome assembly GCA_022433065.1 of Begonia loranthoides. Taxonomy (NCBI): domain Eukaryota; kingdom Viridiplantae; phylum Streptophyta; class Magnoliopsida; order Cucurbitales; family Begoniaceae; genus Begonia; species Begonia loranthoides. Next base: position 26,279,855 of record CM039469.1, read on the forward strand.
GTTTACTTTCTCTCTTTCTATTGCAAACTAATATGCTGCCTTTGAGTGATATTGATGAGGACATCGCATGAGCTATTACTATTTGTTTTAACTATGTTATTGCTTTAATTTATGTTTTGTAATTTGTTTTAATTATGTTTTGTAATTGAGCTTTATCCTCTATAAGGTCCATTAGTTAAGTTTTTCTATTTAATCTTCATGATGTAACTATTTTAGTCAGTCGATGAATATTGGAAAATGTTGAACTTCGTAACTTCCCACTTCTCTCTCTTCGTCTAACTATTTCTTCCTCCTTCCTCTCCTCTGGTTTTTCTCCCTTGCTTCCTTCTATTCTCTTCAATTTTCTTACTCACTGATTTATTTCATCTCTGCTGCATCAGTTTGGTATCAGAGCTCCCTTTTATTGTTTTCTCAAACAATAATTCTTCGCGCTCACAAATTACTTTGAAGTCTCCTTGCAACACCAACAAAACCATGGCCACACCAACAGACCCATGTCGCTCCTATCCATCCCACGTCTGTCGCCGCTAATCGTTGCACCTTCCACCTTCGACCTTCCACGTCCTTCTCCACCTCTTGTTTCTCTTTCAGTTCTTCTCCACTTCAGTCAATTTTTGTTCCTCGCCAGAAACCGATTTCATTCCTCGCCAGAAACCGATTTTGATCCTCGCCAGAAACGACCGGGTCCGCAGCACCTCCAAAGGAAACCACCGGTTCTGCAGACTCCATTCCAGTCAATTTTCGGCAGTACCTCCGATGAACTCTGACATTGGGCCGCCGGCCAAGTCTGTTTCATCTTCGTGCTCGTCACCTTTATGTTGTCTAACCCTTGCTCAATCTGGGCATAACCACTGCGGAATCGACCTTGCTGCAAACAGAAGCCGTTCTTCTTTGTTGTTCGAACTAGCAGCCTCGATCGCAAAGAGAATACCAACAATTACTTGTTCTTGCTAGACTGACACAGATATTGAGAGACAGAACATAAGCTACTCTTAAAAGATATTTTTATTTGGATGAACCGGACATACCGGATCCAATCGAACCGTGCACACTTATTTTGCCGACAACATTCCAACGAAAGGGGAGTTTTCTTATCCAAATCTTTTAATAGTAATACACTGTTTATTTTTTAGATAATGCGTTAATTTTGTTCTTATTAGTTGTGACTTATTTATAATCGATTATCATATGCATATCAAATATCGTATCCTATCTGATTATATTTGGCCCACCTTAATACTATTTGATTTGAACTATCACGTGATTTAATCATTGCTCATTATTTTATTTTCCAAATATTTTGTTCACCACTGTTTTGTTAATCAAATTTGTGGTGGTTGATTTTTCTGACGTGGTATTTGGCCTTCGCTTTATTATTTTAAAAATATTAGCTCTATTTGTTTGCTCTATTAGAAGTTAAAAAAAAAAATTAAATACACTTTAATTTTGGGTTTAGTAGATATGATTCATTTCTTGCTATTACGTGCTTATTGATCTCTACATTGTCCTTCATTTGAAGAATGTTGCATTGCATACAGTTACGTAGTGGTCGTCAGGTCTCATCTAGTACTAGTATTGTTAGGATGGATCCTTCCCAATTTGATATCCTTACTCGACAATTAGCATAATTAGGTGCCAACCAACAACAATTTCAGGAACAATTAGCTGCCATTCAGACTGAGTTGGCCATTACTCGTGAAGCGAATATACATCTTGAAAATAGGTTGGACAATATGGAATAAATCTCTCATCCTTCTGATTCAAACAATTCTGAATTGTCTCACAATAGACCCAACCATCGTCCGTTAGATGCTCGACAACAATTTAGACGTGACCGTAGAGATAGAGATTATGGTTGTGAACGAGGTCGAAATCATTACCATCAAGATTCTCAATCTCCTAATTGTCATGACGAACAACTCTTTAGAAATATCAGGTTAGATGGTCCTACTTTTGATGGTCGTTTGGATCCTCGTGTGATAGAGTCCAAGACTCTAGATGTCTAACAATCAAAAATCTATTATCGGCTAGTTAACCAATCCGAGCTCTAGATTTAGAACAGGGGCAGCTCCAATTGCATACGGATTTAAGAGCTCAAATTTATAGGTCTAATGATCAATAATCCAGAGAATAACGTGTCCAAAAATCAGCTTCAAAATCGCTTCAACAACAGAGTTATGCTTCAAGGAAGTTCAGCTTCAGATTAGGGTTTCAATAAACAGATTTTGGATACCAATATTAGAACGATAATAACTTCATTTGCATATGCTCTTTAAGCCCCAAAATTACAGGTCCAGTAGTTAACAAATAAGGCAACAACACTCTTAAATCTTGGCTTCAAAGATCACGCACACACGAAGTTGTGCGTGACGCAATCCGAGATTTAGATCTAGAATTGCAACTAACAGATTTGCGACAATGATTTCTTTCCTTTTAAAAGTCCAATAATCAATATCTAATCAGAACAAAAGTTGTACCAAATCAACCTTAATTGAATGCTAGCTCCAGGGGATAAAAAAATAAAGAATACCTTTCACGAAAAATAACCAAGAACAAGAAACTGCTTAGGTCCGCGGATCCCTCCAACACCAAGGGGGCAATTGATTCGGTCACTCGATGAAGTGACACTCCAAGCTGGGGTTTGCTGAGTTTTTTTATCTCCTCACCCCGAACATAACTTCACTAGGAGGTTGCTAGAAGAGATAGTTTTAGCCTTCCTTCTCAAGACCTAGCAAGAATAAGAAAGAAGATCGAACAAGAGGAGGGGATAGCTGAGAAGCTTCCACACCCGCGGGAGACAACACAAAGGCAAGGCTCAAAATTGATAATTAGAGTTTTCCAAAAGTCCGTTAGGGTTTTTCATTAGGAAAGATAAATAGCTCCCTAATGAATCAAAAGGTAAAATTACAAATTTGCCCCAAAAAAGACAAATTACAAAAGAAACCTCCAAATAATAAAACACAAAAAAAAACAGTTGCTTGGCTAGTTTTTATCCTTCTGTTAAACCAGCGTTTGACATAGCAAACGAGCTTCAAAATTAACGCCAAAGTACTTTTTGGAAAACTTTACGTATCAGCTACATTTGTTATGAAGAGCACTTTCCAATATGAAGTTTAATAGATTGCCAAAAATGCCATGTACACCTCGGAGGTCAATTTACGAGCAGATTTTTGGAATGTGTTATCTATCTCCAAAACTTGTATTATGTCTTCCATCTATGCTCAACTTGAACAACTCCATGATAGACATGGCTCCATGTGAAGACGTGATACTAAACCTCATTGTCTTTATGAGTTGGCTCCTCCGTAACTTCATTAAACTATGATTTCCTGCAAAATAAAAATTCGTTAGATAAGCAACGAACCTTTTGGCTCGAGATTGGGTCATCGGTCCTTGGGCACATAATCGTATCTTTACTCAATGGGTTAAGGATATGGATCGTTTTTTCATTTGGTACGGAGTGCTAGAAAATTGAAGAGTTCAATTTGCCAGTTTAAAATTAACTGGTAACGCCCAATTGTTTTGGGAAAGTGTAGAGGATCTCCTCGAGAGGCGTCATGTGCCACCTGTTGGAAGTTGGGAGGAAATGAAGCGACGACTACAAAAGAAGTACTTACTCCAATCCTACCGGGGTAATCTGTTAGATCAATGGAATGCCCTTTCCCAACGTAACAGGTCAGTTATTGAGTATGTCAATCAATTTGATGAATTCAGAATGAGAAGTCAAGTTGTTGAAAATGAAGCCATGACTTTGAGTAGATTTCGACCTGGTTTAAAAGATGTCCTTAGGCGTGAGCTTATCCTTCGAGGTGTGAATACCTTAGACCATGTTTATTCCTTAGTTTGAGATTATGAATTAGTGACAAAAACTTCATATGGAAAACATAGTGACAATAGACCTCCTCTTGTCTCGACTCCTGCTATTCCTAAGTCTCTCATTGGTCCTCGTCCATCTCGTGCCTCATTTGTTAAAGCAAATAAAAAAAAAAGTTTGAACAATTCAAGAAATTCTTCTCATTTGCAGTGTTACAATTGTAAGGGTTGTGGCCACACCTCTTCTAATTGTCCCAATCGAACCCTAGTCATAGAAGAGAGTGAAAATGTAATTAAAGAGACTACTAAAGAGCAAGTCTATGAACCTAATCCTGAAGAATTTGGAGATTTGGATAGCGATAATTTTTTAGGTTGTCCTAACTCTTCCTGCACGAAATCGTTCCACCTCTCCTCGACTAAGTGTTGTAAGATGTACACTTACCCAGCCCAAAGATGTTGAAGATTGACGTTGCCATTCAATATTTCACACTTATATGAAAATCAATAATAAGGGCTACAAAATCATTGTAGATAGTGGCAGCTGTATCAATGTTGTGTCTGTTACTACTGTATCTCGCCTTGGGTTGAAGTCTATCCTTCATGCTCAACCGTACAATGTCTCTTGGATTGATACTTCTTCTATATCTGTGAAGGAGCGTTGTTTGGTTCCTATTCAGTTCCTTGAATACAAAGAGCAAATTTGGTGTGACGTTATTCCTATGAATGTCGGTCATGTCATTCTCGATCGTTCATGGTTGTTTGATTTTGATGTCACTATCCATGGTCGATCCAATTCTTGTTCTTTCCTATTTAATGGAAATAAAATTCATTGTAACCCTCTTCCCCTAAACCCGAAACCCTTGGAGTCATCTCATACAAAGAAAGTTATTGAACAAAAAAGATTAAATGTTATTACTCCTACAGAGTTTGAACGTTCACTCGAAAAGGATTTTGTTGTTTTCATGGTGATAGTCGTGGAGGCTTTGGCGAGTCCTTTGATAACCTCGGTTGATGGCCAATCAATCATTGAAGAATTTAAGGACGTTTTTCTTGAAGACCTCCCCGACCATTTGCCTCCATTACGAGACATCTAACACAAGATTGAATTTGTTCCTGAAGCATCTCTTCCAAATCTGACTCACTATAGAATGAATCCCACTGAACATGCTGAACTCCAAAGACAAATAGATGATCTTTTAACTAAAGGATTTATTTGGGAAAGTTTAAGTCCTTGTGCAATTCAGGCTCTTTTGACTCTAAAGAAAGATGGCATTTGGAGGATGTGCATTGATAGTCGTGCCATAAACAAAATCACAGTAAAGTATCGTTTTCCTATCCCTAGACTTGATGATATGTTGGACGTAATGGCTAATGCTAAGATTTTTTCAAAGATCGATCTTAGAAGTGGGTATCATCAAATTAGAATTCGTTCAGGTGACGAGTGGAAGACTGCCTTCAAGATAAAGGATGGTCTTTATGAGTGGCTTATTATGCCTTTTGGACTGACCAATGCTCCGAGCACGTTCATGAGAGTGATGACTCATACCCTTAGGCGTTTTATGGGCAAGTTTCTTGTTGTTTACTTCGATGATATTATTATTATAGCCAAACTACAGACCAATATCGGAGTCATATTCAACAAGTTTGTGCTACTCTTTAGGCCTCAAATCTGTACGCCAATGTTAAAAAGTGTGCTTTCTTCACAGAGAGTGTTGCTTTTCTAGGCTTTATAGTTTCGGCAGCAGGAGTGTCACCCGACACCATAAAGATTAAAGCAATTGTTGAGTGGCTTGTGCCTAAAAGCATAAATGACGTTCGAAGTTTTCATGGTTTAGCTACCTTTTATCATCGTTTCATTAAAGGTTTCAGCACCATTATGGCTCCTATCACTTAGTGGATGAAGAAGGGAGAATTTTGTTTGACATTAGCAGCTTCTAAAGCTTTCAAAGCCATTAAAACCCAAATGACAGAAGCTCCCTTAATGCAACTTCTTGATTTCTCCAAGGTTTTTGAGGTTGAATGTGATGCCTCTGGAGTAGGGATTGGTGGCATTCTCAGCCAGGAACGACATCCTATCGCATATTTCAGTGAAAAGTTGAATGAAGCCAAACAACGATATTTGACATATGATAAGGAATTGTATGCAGTTGTGCAAGCTCTATGTTATTGGCGTCATTACTTGTTGCCCCAAGAATTTATGCTTTATTTTGGCCATGAAGCTCTAAAATATCTCAATTCTCAAAAGCGAATGAACTACTGACACGGTCGTTGGATTGAGTATTTACTAGCACATTAATTTGTCTTGAAACATCGCAAAGGAGTAGAAAACCAAGCTGCTGATGCATCAAGTCGTCGCGTATCTCTTTTGACTATTATGAGTGCTAAAGTAATCGGTTTTGAGAAACTCAAAGAGGAATATGAATTTTGTCCTAACTTTAAAGATATTTTTCTCGCCTTGAAAAATGGAAAATTTGATTACAATAATGACTTTCGTCTTGAGGAAGGTTATCTTCTTAAGTCTAACAAGTTGGGTATTCCCCACACTTCATTTCGAGAGTTCATCATTTGGGAAATTCATGCGGGAGGATTAGCTGGTCATTTTGGGCGTGACAAAACGATCGAAGAAGTTGAACGGCAATTCTATTGGCCTAATTTGACAAAAGATGTTGGCAAGATAGTAAGTACCTGCAGAACTTGTCAACTAGCAAAATAGAAATGACAAAACTTTGGTCTTTACATGCCCCTTCCTGTCCCTAGCTGCCCTTGGCAAGTTGTCAGTATGGATTTTGTTTTAGGATTTTTGCGTACTCCAAAGAGACATGATTCGGTTTTTGTTGTTGTTGACCGTTTTTCAAAAATGGCTCATTTTATACCTTGTAGTAAAACGCATTACACATCTAAAGTGGTGAGCTTATATTTCAATGAGATTGTAAAATTATATGATTTTCCTAAGACCATTATTTCTGATAGAAATGTTCGTTTTACGGGTTACTTTTGGAGAGCTCTATAGCACATGATTGGTACAACCTTAAAATTTTCGACTGCTTATCATCCTCAATCAGATGGCCAAACTGAAGTTATTAATCGGAGTCTTGGTAATTTGTTAAGGTGTCTGGTCAAAGAAAATCTTAGGAATTGGAATTTGATTTTTTTCTACCGCTCAGATTGAATATAATAGTTTCGTAAATCGTTCTTTAGGCATGAGTCCCTTTGAAGTTGTGCATGGTTTTAAACCTAGGAAACCTTTAGACCTCGTCCCTATGTGTCCGCATGCTAATGTGTCTATGACAGCTGAAATGTTTGCACAACATCTTCATGATTTACATGTAGAAATCAATAAACATTTAGAAGCAAGTAATGCATCATATAAACTACGAGTTGATTTACACAAACGACATGTTGAATTTAATATTGGAGATTATGTTATGGTTCGGATTCGCCCTGAGCGACGTTCATCTGGATCCGCTCTAAATTGCAAGCTCGTAGTACTAGTCCTTTTAAAATTTTAAAGCGAATTGACCCAAATGCATATGTTGTTGATCTTCCATCTCATTTTGGTTACCCTTCTACTTTTAATGTTGAGGACTTAGTCGCTTATAAAGGTCATTTTAATCCTTCTGATGACCCTCTTTTGCCTCCATCTATCCATTTTGATCCTACGTCTCTTGATATTACTTTCCCAGTTTCTCCTGTCACAACCTATTAGGATAAAATTGATGTTATTCTAGATGAACAGATTGTATTTACTAACGAATGGGAGGTTCAACGCTTCCTTGTACGTTGGGTGGGTCGGCTAGATAGCGATTGCGCTAGGATTTCCAGAGAGACACTTCAACACTTAGATCCAAATTTATTGGAGTTCTATCGGAGTCACCAAGATATTCCATTACCTGATTCAGAGACACTCTCAGGAAATTCCAGATTCGGACCTCCATTTGTACGTTTTTATGGACATCGACAGCAGGTGGCTCAATCGCTTAACTTATGGTTGGGTGATTGATCAGATTGTTCATTGGTGGATCTATTAACTCATCTGGGTCGAGTTTTCCTCACCCCGGGAGAGTTGATGAGGACATCACATGAGCACTTACTATTTGTTTTAACTATGTTATTTGTTTAATTTACGTTTTGTAATCTGTTTTTATTATGTTTTGTAATTGAGCTTTATCCTCTATAAGGTCCATTAGTTTAGTTGTTTTGTAATTGAGTTTATCTTCATTAAGGTCTATTAGTTAAGTTTTTCTATTTAAACTTCATGATGTAACTAGTTTAGTCAGTTGATGAATATTGGAAAATGTTGAATTTCGTAACTTCCCATTTCTCCCTCTTCGTCCAACTTCTTCCTCCTTCCTCTCCTCTGGTTTTTCTCCCCTGCTTCCTTCTATTCTCTTCCTCTTTCTTACTCAATTTTCTTACTCACTGCTTTATGTTATCTCTCTTGCATCAGATATTATGTCTCGTTCTCCTATAAGATCAATATGAAGAATCTAGAAAAGTTTAAATGGTTTGTGGATTTCTTGGATTGGAACATTACGCAGTTAGCAAAAGAAAGCATTATTCTTGTGGTCGTTCAAGTCTTGCTTACCTCCCAACCAAAAATAAAAGGAAAATCTTTTTGTGGTTGTAGATTCTGCCTTGCTTTGATTATATTGTGACGTCTTATTTCTTATTTTCTACAACATCCGTCGTTGCATATTGTCCTGCAGATTTAATATTTCTCTGAATTTCACTTTCAGAGGATGATACAAGCATACAGACAGATATCAAAGTTCCTATGCTGAATTCTTTTCACCTCCATATATATGAAAGAGACTGGCATTTTCCATGTGAGTTTTCTCAGAAATTCTCCCCATATCCTCATTTCAAATATGGGTTAGTTCATCAACCCTAGTCTGATGTTTATATCTGGAATGGTTTCTATTCTTTAGCCTCAGTGTAATTACATCCTCAGGAGCGTCTGTTACTGAAATTTTCACTTTCATGGAAGTCTACGATTCCTGGTTAATACAAAAAGTCTCAACAGAAATTCATATTTGATGCATTTTTATGTCATAGATGGTTGTTTGTTGAATCTAACTACATAGATTGATACTTTAAGGTTTTTTTTTATGTTCAAAGATATGAATACTTTGTTGGTGTCTTAATGTAGATTATCTTTATTTTTTGCAATTTAGATCTTTCTTTCATGTTTAGGTGGTACAAAGGATTATAAAGTTCTCATGGATGAGTTCCATCTTGTTTCAACAGCATTTCTTGAGCTTGGGAAAAGGTTATTCCTCACTTGATTTCCAAAATTCAACGTAGCATAAGAATAATGTTTGGCCACATGAGTTTCTTGTTCTATTTTGATGATGCCACTTGCTGCATGCTGACCCAAAACTGGTCATAGAGTCCTTGTTATGATTCATTTCAATTGGTTGTCTTCTATCCCTATCCCGCTTTTTCCTCTTTTTCATCACCATATTGCAACTGAGGGAGAACACAGGAACATAAAATAAGAGATCCTATCAGCTTGTTCAGACTTAGTATGAATTTTCTTTATATGGTCTAACTTCACCATATAGAAACTAAAACTTTTATCCCCGAGTTGAAATTGTTTGCTTTATTGGGTTTGAAACAAGGGTTTACCTCTAGTAAATATTCAAGGATTGAACTTTGACTTAGTGACAGTTTCATGTTTGCTACATGAACTTTAAACCATAGTTCAAATTTTAAAATAAATTTTCATTGTTTTCTTTGTCATAATCGCAATCTGCATTTGATTCAGCAGTTATCAGGAGGCAATTGAGGATGTTACGAGAAGAATGGGAGAAGGAATGGCAAAATTTATCTGCAAGGAGGTTTGTAATTCACATTTCACAGAAGTGTGTTTAATTTTCTAATGCTTATTTGTTCTCCAGAATTCCTAGTTTTCTAATAACAGATTGATGGTATGGATATAAAATCTATTTCTTATATTTTGATTGAAGGTACTGTTACATTTATATTTTAAGTTTATATTCCAATTTTACATCTTGGCATAGTGCTTCCATATTCTTTATTGATTGGTGCAGGAGATTTATTATTATTATTCTCCATATTATTCTCCAATCTTTACTCGTAAAAGTTTTAAATGCACTAGAGTGATGAGACAAGAATTTATCCTCATGATCTCCTCCTTTGAAACCTTGTTAAATTATTATCACTTTCAAAAATAAATCAAAAGTCGAGCTATTAAGTTGTTAATGTCATCATTCCAATTGTTTTTAAGCAGACAACATAATTTAAATTTAACAGGTGGAAACAATGGAAGATTTCGATGAATACTGCCACTATGTAGCTGGACTTGTTGGACTGGGTCTATCTAAGCTTTTTTATGCCTCTAAAATAGAGGATTTGACTCCTGATAATCTGTCCAATTCTATGGGCTTGTTTCTTCAGGTTAGGCAATGTTCAATCATAGAATCATTTTCATTTTTCATAATACTTGACTTATAAGTCCTAAATGAACTTTGATGGATTCAATGGATAACAGAAGACGAATATTATTCGAGACTATCTCGAGGATATCAACGAGATACCCAAATCTCGCATGTTTTGGCCTCGACAAATCTGGAGTAAATATGTTAACAAACTAGAGGTTTACTTCTGCAAATTTCATCATACAAGTGTCTGATCAAATTTATCAAGTAGAAACAATTATGATTACAATTAATCACTTTATTTTCTTTTTAAAATAACTGTATTTCTGGTCCCTTCGATTTCCATGCAGGATTTGAAGCTGGAAGAGAACTCAGTAAAGGCGGTGCAATGCCTGAACGAAATGGTTACTAATGCTCTGATACATGTGGAGGATTGTCTGGAATACATGGCTGCTTTACGAGACAATTCTATATTTCGATTTTGTGCAATTCCGCAGGTACGCCTTCTCTAACACCCCGACTCTCCTACCACTGTTTTATATACATTATGTTATGTAATTCTCATTTTTACATGAAGTTCACTACGTAATAGTTTCATTAACATTTATACATACATCCAAAATACATATATAATTCAATTCCCTATCACAAACTACCATTAAAGATGATATACAAACTATGATTAAGCATCTCAAGTCAAAGTTCATTTATCCATTGCAAAACACCCACAGTCCTAGGCGCCATAATGTAACCAAACGTTCATCCATGGAAATCCTTTGTTAACTGTTGCATCTAATCATAATGTGAGTTGTATTCACCATTGTATTCGTTGCCTACATTACAAGATTCAAACTATAAATCTATTGCTCAACAAGTAATATTTAATATTAATAAGATGAACGTGGGATGTTATGCAGTATGCATTTTCATAGCAGTTTCAATTTTTTTTCTTTCATTTTTTCACTTTACAATCTAATCATTAGGAGTATTAGTGTAGGGGAGAGTATACACGAATATGGAACACCACTTATATCTCGTGAACTTTAGTGAGATAGTTCCAGAACTTCAGTGGAATTTTCATTAGTTGTCACACAAACTTCACACGTGACGACCTCGTGAACTTCAGCAAGGCTCCTACGTTGCCACACTAACGAGTTTATCCCCCATAGGTCCAATCATATGGGACTGTCTGTTCTCAAACTTCTCCCACAAAATGATTCATTAAGTATATTCATTTTATCTTCAGTCTTTCAATATGAAAACATACGCATAAAATCATTTTCTGTTTTTTCTTATAAAGCATTTTGTATGATGCATGATATGCAATGCTTGTGTTCATGCACGTGACATTCATTCATCTATCATACAATTCATAAATACGTGACAAATAATATGAACATATAATAGAATAACATCCAAATCATTTTACTAAAATGAGAAGTCAATAAACAATACTGTGTATTTTCATTTTATGGCACATCAAATGTAAACTTATTACTAATAACTTTTCCTTTCATTCTCTTATTTAATCAACATCTTCATTATTCAAAGACATGAACAACCATCCTTAAAGGTCATACAATAATGCAATATTTATTCCCACAATCCACTACAAACAATGTGGTTCCAAACAAAAATCTATTCATCCAACTATTTTAAACATCACATAAAACAAAGCAGGTCAACAATCAATACCATCTTAGCACTTAAGGTCTTAGCACTTCTTACACCAACCTATTTAATTATTTCTTTGATTGATAACGTTCAAATGTTAAAGAAATGTGAATTCGTGGCTTTGGGTCTGAAAATTGAAGGAAATTGCTAATAAATAATGTAAAGTAGACGGCAATAAGTATGAGGTGGCAGAAAATAAGGTGAGGGGGCATTAGTTGGAGTTGAGTTGGTATCCTTCTTATCAACTCTTTCCTAATTTATCCAGTCTTGTTTAATTAGTTTAATCAACACTTAATAATTAATCTAAATCTAATGATGATTGTCAAAGTCATCATAGATCTATCTTAATTAGAGTAAGTAAACAAACTTTAAGCATCAATTAATAAGCACCTTCCATAGTAAGCACCTTGCTATGTATACATTCCTATTTGTGACAAAATTAAACTTCATAAATGTGATTAAAATTTTAATTAGGTGTTAATGGATGTACTTTATGATAAACGAATTTGGCCTTGAAGCCTGTGTGCTGACCTACTCAATGTAAAAACTTTAATTTCTCTTGCTAGCTTCACTAAGACCACTTGAATTTTAGGAATGGTAATTCTCTATAATATTATAATATTATTTCATATATGTAAATAAACATTAGTTTTACGCATCACCAAGTTCTTCGCATTAAAAGTGCATGCAATTGTATGTTTAAAATTTTCGGATATTATACCTTCTACTCCAATTATTCCACAATATTGATCCCATAATTGAAACTTCACATGTTCATCTACGCCTAGATTATGAACACCTATGCTTGCATCATTAGTAGATTTAATCTAAGTTCTATAGAAGTTTGGCCAACAATCTTTTCTTTTGAAATGTTTTTTCGTAACTGTTCTCCCCAACTTCCCTTTCCTTTTATTTTTTAAACAACCAATACATATTACTAAAACACTGTTAAATAACTAATATATAATTTCTATTTATGCATTTATGTTTTATGTTTGTTATACAAGCAGTGAATAGGAGTCTCCCTCCTAACATTACTCCCACCTAATTAGGCACCTTGTCCTCACGGTGAAAAGTAGAGAATTAATGTTGAATAGTAACAAAAGATTCTCATGTAGCATCTTCTCTAGGCAGACCTTTCCATTCAATTAAGACTTCTAAGAATTCATGTTCACCTATTGTTGCCTGACGCACATCGAATACATTGAGTGGTTCAACTAAAAGCTCCAAATCAGATGATAATTGGAATGGAATATCAGTAGAGACAATGTTGGCTCTAATGGCTTTTTTAAGCTGAGAGACATGAAAGACAAGATGAATACTTGTAGTGGAAGGAAGAGTAAGTCGATAAGCTACTTGACCAATTTTGGCCTCCATAGGTTAAGGTCCATAAAAACAAGAATGTAATTTTTCATTTTGTCTCTTAACCAAAGACTTATGGCGATAAGGTTGTAATTTTAGATATACTAAATCACCAATGTCAAAATGAACATCCCTTCGTTTAGAGTCAGTTGAAGTTTTCATTAGAAATTGGGCTTTATGCAATTGTAACTTCAATTCATCAAGAATCTCATCACACTCCGCTAATAGTTGTTCGAGAGAGGCCACACGTGTAGAACTCATTCCATAACGTACCAATAGAGGAGGTGATTGACCATATACAATTTGAAAATGTATAGTCTGCATAGCCATATGAAATGAAGTGTTATAACAATATTCTGACCACGGAAGTCAATGACGCCAGCGTTTAGGTTGAGTATGCACAAAGCATCAATGATAAGTTTCTAAACATCGGTTGACCACTTTTGTTTGTCCATCGGATTGAGGGTGATAAATTGTATTGTGTTTCAAGGATGTACCTTATGCTTTAAAGAGTTTCCTCCAAAAATGACTCATAAAAATCTTATCCCGATCTGAAACAATGGAAGAAGGAATTCTATGAAGACATATAATTTCTGTAACAAATAAGTTGGCTACTATTGTTGTAAATGGATGACATAGAGGTAAAAAATGTGCGTACTTATTGAGTCGATTTACAATTACAAAAATAGTATCATAACCATCAGAACGAGGTAACCCTTCAATAAAGTTCATTGAAATATCTTCCTACACTTGATTAGGTATTGGAAGAGGTTGCAAAAGACCTGCCAGATACATTGCTAAATTTTTCGTTTGCTAATAAGTTTGGCAAGATGAGACAAAATCACGGACATCTCTATGCATACCCAACCAAAAGAATTTAGTAGATAAACGTTGAAAAACTTTAGCTATCCTTGCATGTCCGTCGATCGATCCACCATGAAATTCTTGTAATAAAAAGAGAATTAAAAGCTAACCTTTGACAAACACCACACGGTTGTTGTAAAATAAATGATTATCAATCAGATGATAACCATTGGGATGATCCAACTTTTGGAGGATTTTGGCCTTAATAGCATACATATGGAGACTTTTATCAATTTTGTCATCTATCTGTTCTCAAAGAAGAGAAACCATAGATGTTGTAATATTCATAAAAGTCACATCAGGATGGCGTGATAGTGCATCGGCAGCTTTATTTTCTAATCTCGGTCGATATTGGATTTCAAAATCATATCCAAGGAGTTTAATGATCCATTTTTCATGCTCCGGATTAATAACTCGTTCAGACTCCGTTGATCGGTACGAACCCCAAATTGTTTTCCCAAAATATAATGTCTCCATTCTTTTACCACAAACACTATAGTCATTAGTTTTCATTTATAGATTTTTGTTAGACCTAAGGAGATATAACAAGGTTATAGAAAGCAATGGACCGATGTTCTTGCATTAGTACAACCCTCAATCCATGTCCAAACACATCGGTTTCAATAACGAAAGACTTTGTAAAATCTGGAAGTGCTAATACAGGTACAGTGGTCATTGCTTGTTGGAGTTGTCGAAATGCAGTTTCAGCTGACAATGACCATAGAAATTTATCTTTTTTAATCAATTTGTTAAAAGCTTGGCAATTGAACTATAATGCTCTACAAATTTGCGATAATATCTTGTAAGGCCCAAAAATCCTCTAAGCTCCTTCACATTTCTAGGTACTGGCCACTTAATCATGGCTTCAATTTTGGTTTGATCAACAAAAACTCCTGCATTAAAAATAATATGACCCAAGTATTCAAGCTTTCCCTGAGCAAAGAAACATTTGGATTAATTTGAATATAATTGGTGTTTTCGGAGGATCTCCAAAACTTGTTGCAAATGAGTCAAATGTTCTTCCATCGTGCTACTATATACCAATATATCATCAAAGAAAACAAACATAAACTTACGGAGATACTTTTTGAAGACATCATTCATAAGAGCCTGGAAAGTAGACGGTGGCATTGGTAAGGCCAAATGGCATCACTAAAAATTCATAATGCCCCTCATGTATTCTAAAAATCGTTTTGTGAATATCTTCTTGTCATACTCGAATTTGATGATACCCAGATTTGAGATCTAGTTTAGAAAAAACCTGAGATCCATGTAACTCGTCAAAAAGTTCATCGATAATTGGAATCGGAAATTTATTAGAAATTGTGACCTTATTCAAAACTCGATAATCAACACAAAATTGCCAGCTACCATCTTTCTTTTTGATCAGTAAGACTGAACTCGAAAAAGGACTATCAGTAGGCTGAATGATTTCTGTGTGTAGCATCTCGCCCACTAATTTTTCAATTTCATTCTTTTGTATTTGAGGATATCGGTACAGTCGAACATTAACTGGATTCGTCCCCTCTTGTAGTACAATGGCATGATCCTTAGCTCGTTGTGGAGGTAGGCCAGTCGGTAAGGAGAAGACCATTGCAAACTGCTTGAGAAGATTTTGGAGTTCCAAACTGTCACATGATAATCGACATGCGTTGCTATCGACCCAGTTCAATTAGCAAACCAGTTCCGTCACATATAAGTGCCTTGAAAGAAACTTGCGTTTTACATAAAGTCGGATCACCGAGCAATACTGTTTTTTGTGCCCCAAATTCAAATTTCATATTGAGTTGTTTCCCGTTAGTTTGAATGTTGCCGAAAGTTGCCAACCATTGCATTCCCAATATCACATCAGAACTACCTAACTTCAATGGCAAGAAATCAACAACTATTTGCATTCCCTGTATTGATAACAACAAATGTCGACATACTTGATCACCTTTAACAGTAAATCCAGTACCCGTCATAACTCCGTATATTTTAATTTTAGCAGTTGCAATGCTCAATTTGGAAACTAAATCTGAACTCACAAAATTATGTGTGGCGTCATTATCTATTAAAATAATTACTTTATGGTCACGTAAGTCACCTTTCATTTTCATGGTTCGTGGAGATATGAATCCCACTATAGAATTGGCCGACAACTCCACAGCTTCGTGATCCTCTTCTTCTTTGTTTTGTTCAACGAAATCAGCAACTTCCTCATCATCTTGACAAATTAAAATCTGTAGTTCCTTCGCTTTATATCTAGAAACACAATCCTTTTGCCCTCCACTCTTGTAATTCAGCATTGGTTAGCCGTTTAAATTGCTTGTCAAACTTAGGAAAAACTGGTTTACTCGTCGGAAGTTCAATCATGCCAATATTATTTATCACTTTCGTACCGCTGCTTGATGGGCCATAAGACGGACGCCATAACAAACTTAACAAACACATTTTATCCTCAATTCTCTGGGCTATTAACATAATATGGCCCAAACGTAAAGGTTTTAGCAAGTGAAGCTCAGCTAGAATTTTTTCACTCAATCCATTGATGAACTGCGCTTCCAATATTGATTCTAGAACATCAGACACTGAAGAAGCTAGCTTCTCAAAGTTCTTCTTGTACTCCCACACTAAAGCGTCTTGGCGCAAAGCCAAGAAACGTTCCTCCAACGATCCTCCAGAGTTGAGAGAAATCCGTCAAGCAACTAGAGTTTGAAATCTGACCATGAACGGAAGGGACGCTGGAGGTCTTCCCCCTAAAATCAGGTGAGTGCTTCGCCCTCTAAACATACAGCCACGGCCTCCAACCTTTCCGCTTCAGTCATGCGGTTCAAAGTAAAGAAGCGTTCCACATGATAGACCCATTCATCGAGGTCGTCTCCGTCAAAATTTGACATTTCCAATCTACGGGTATGTACCTCCATCATGGTACCCCTTTCCGGCATTTTTCTCCAATCTGGTTCGGTGTTACCCAGAAATGCTGCGTTAGAACATTCTGCTTCACATGAGTCATCCATCATTCGACGTTCCGGGGGTGACCCAATTGGATTTTCATTACGGCATACAGATAAATCCTCCAACCTGACCAAAATGGCCACAACACTCTTCTTCAAACTATCAAGTTCTTCACGGACAAACTCCATTTCCTCACCCCCGCTTGTTCATTCACTGTCTGGAAAGGACATTCACCCTTCTAGCTAAGCATGGAAGGTATGCTCTAATACCAATTTTATGGGTTTCCTGTTAATTTCTTCCTTACTTTTCACAATTACATAACTCAAACAACAGTTTTGCACTAAAATTAGAGAAAATCCACAAGTTTGATACAACAATAGCAGAATAAAGGTTATTCCCAAATGTTTTTCTGTAACTGCTCTCCTCAATTTCCTTTTCCTTTTATTCTTTAAACAACCAATACATATTACTAAAACATCCTTAAATAACTACTACATAATTTCTATTTATGCATTTATGTTTTATGTATGTTATACAAGCAGTGAATAGGAGTCTCCCTCACAAAAATATGAAATATTTTCAACAAAATCTGGTTTTTGGCTGTTTCACATGAAAGTTTATGTTCCATAATGTTGATATTTTTATTTTCCTCCACTTTGATCATTATGGGTTTGTTTTATATTTAATTATCCAAAAATTACCCAACCATTATCATCTGTTTTTATCATATTTGGTGGTGTGAAATTAACCTTTGCTGAAATCAAATGTTAGATGTCTGAAAGTTGAATATTGCTTGAAATGTGCTAGATCATGGCAATTGGAACCCTGGCATTGTGTTATAATAACATCAAAGTCTTCAGAGGTGTGGTCAAAATGCGCCGAGGTAGGATGATACGTAATTCTACAAACTATTTACCACAAAGCCGAAGCAAAAGCGTGTTGAAAATGGAACTAATAGTCTCAAGCTAATTCTGCAGTGATTAAGAAACTTTCAGCGTTCTATGTCATTAAACTTTAACATGCACTTTCACACCCTGCTCAGTGCTCATTAGGAATGTGTGATGAACACGTTCTCCCATGATTGTGTTAGACAATCAAACTTATGGCAAAACATTATCTTACAGTATCCGTCTCTCAATAAAATCTATTAACCACATTTTGGTTGGAGAATGCCTGGCGTAGTAACCCTCCTATGGCTAAAATTGCCGAAACTGTTGTCTATCAGCACTGAAAAAGTTTGTTGTCCTATATGTGATGGTTATGTTGGGTAGGTCTCACCGCTAAGGTCATTAATGGAACAAATACAATGGCTGATGCCTATGGTGCTTTCTTTGATTTGTCTGCTATGCTGATAGCTAAGGTAGAATTCTTTACTCAAACTAAACAAGAGCTCTCACTCCAAGATTCTTAGCTCTCACTTCCAAGATATCATACATTTCTTAATTTCATCTTGACTCATTTTTAGGTTGACAAGAATGATCCAAATGCCGCAAACATGCTTAAAAGGTTGGAAGCCATACAGAAAACTTGCAGGGATTCCGGCCTTTTAAACAAAAGGTTTGATCTTCTAAAGTTACCAACAATAATCCCTAGTGAAAGGCTCTACCACTTTCATTTTTCTTTATAATATGGTGTGCAAGTGAGTATTCTTGACTAGAACTTGTTTTCTTTCTTCAGGGGTTTATATGTAGGTAGAAATGAAGAAAAATATGGACCGATTATGGTAAATCTTGCGGCTTTGTCAACTTGAAAGTCGATACCATCAAGATTGACATGATTACTTATGTTGTTGCAGATAATCATTATGATGATCATAGTCCCCATCATTTTCTCGTTTCTGTCAAGCAATCGCTCTAATATCAACTGTAAGTTTCATCCTGTTTTCTTTTAGCATAAATTATGGAATGTTAATGGATCAAGTAAATGAGTAGAAGAAAAATAAGTCTCCTGGTTTGATTTTCGGGTGCAGGAAGTTGGCGATCAGTGAGTTTGTGCAGACTTCAATGGCGACTACCTTGAATGTTGCTGATTTTTCAGGAAAATACATGTCATCATGACTGATAATAGAGGCGGCAGCAGGCGGTTACTTGAGTAATTCAGGTGTATTTGGATTGTTGAAATACCAACGTGAAAATAATGGCAGTAAAATTCCGTCTTGCTCTCTTTTTCTCGTCTCTACTGTCTAATCTGATTATAGTGGAGTGTGTAAGTGAAGTATATGCATGATTTCGCAGGACCCTCAAAATGAGTTCGTGTTTTTGCATAAAATAAAATCCTTCTAAAACTACACAAGTCAACTAAATCACGACTGAGCAACAAATTACAGAAGTACTCAATCGGCAGTAGCTGTAGCTCAATTGTGGTCCAAATATTAGAGAAAACACTTAATTGGATGAAGCGGATGTTCGTTACATTACAGACTAAACGAAGCAAGGGAAAAAACAAAACCTCAAACATCAATCCACCCAACAAAATGAACAAGATGGTTTAGAACACCTGATTGGCATACACAAATCAATAGCTGAGGCTATTTACAAATAGTTTAGAACACCTCAGCTACCTTGCTAGCAAGAACTCGATCCCTTCTTTCAATATATCCAAATGGGAACCAACCTGCTTTTCCCTTGCATTCACCCTCGGCCCAACCGCTGTTAGTAACCTGTCAAGAATACATCGCATCAGGCTTGCATGGTATGCATAATTTTAGGAAAGATTTGCTATGGTGTCTTCATATCAACCATAAGAAGAATTTGCGCAAGTGATTCTCCTGAAAGCAACAAGCAATTGAGTAGAAAATTAAATGCTCCCGGCCCTCCACAAAATGGTTTCCATTTATAGTTTCAAACTCACTTTAGGACATATTTGGACCATTTGGATCACCCACTGCCAAATGAATTCCATGGAGGTTTATTAAAGTTGGGTAATTTTCCCCTCTCCAAAACAAAACCTTCCCTTCTTTTGGTGGTCCACCTTTTCTTCTATGCAAACTCTCTACACATGCACGTGAATTACTAGACGTTTATAAAATATTAAGCCATGTAATCTACATAACTGGCAAACCTTTCGAACAACAACATAGTCACCAATTGACAAACTCAGCTCCACATCAGATTCAGCTTGATATTGATGCATAACCTGTAGCGGAATTGAAAATATAAAACAAAAGTAGGACAGAAAATAATGGGAAATTTAAATCTCAAAGAAATCACACAAACCTCCCCTAAGAAGTAACCCATGACATCTGTCAATCCATTAGTTACTTCAGAAGCACACACACCATTAGCCTCTTCATATGACGGTGGAGGTGGAGGCATAGTATTTGTATTATCAACAATTGGAGTAGGCGGTGCTTCAATTTGTTGCCGCTCTGATATCATCTATCAATAACAGAAAAGGAATACACTAAAAATGAATACAAAATGCTGGTCGAATCTCTTTTATGTCAGCTTCCTTAAGAATGTGAATCTAAAATGACTATTAAATATGAATTCCTACCTCACCCTCAAGTTGATCAAGTATCTGAAGAACTTTTTGATGATATATACGTTCTGCTTCTACCTTTAAAATTCAGAGGCAAAATAAGGATGAGAGCACAACCTTGAAGAATAAACCTCGAAACAATCAAATAAAGTAGTATTACCATTGCAATTAGTCTTTGGAGAGTTAACCTCTGTTGTTGAGCTTCAACAGCAACCATAGCAGCGGAAGCTTCTTTTCCCAAAATGGCCATATTGGACTTGAGCTCTTGCAGTTTTGCTTCAGCGGCTTCAAGTTTCATTACATTCTCAGCATTTCCAGGCGTTTCTCTTACTTTTGCTTGCCGCTTGAAAACTTCAATAGCCTGTCTAGGTTAAAGAGCAAGCTGTAATTAAAATCTCATATACTCTTCATAAGTTTTTACTCATGCCCTGCATTCTCCATCAACTGATCCTCATTAAATTGGAAGAATTTGAGACACGAAGTGAGTGACAAATGAGTTCGGATTCTTTACACATACCATGATATTCTTATCTTTCATTTTAGATGAAAGCTTCTTTTAAATTCACAAACCGATACGTCACCACCTTTAAAGTTCACTTATGCAAAGAAGAACACAAGAGACAATTGTCTTTTAGTATTCCTAAAGTGTCTTTTAGTATTCCTAAAATGTCTTTTAATATCCCTAGACATTTATGTCTAAGTCTTTTAATAATCTAAGGGTGTCTTTATATAAGGAAGCAAATGTAATGGGACAAGGATCATATCTTTAGTGAAATCACTTGGGAGAGCTAGTAGACCTCTCGAATGTCTCGCTATTTTGTAATTTCGTTACGAATCAATGGTATCATAGCAAAAATATCCTAGAGATTATGAATTGGATCAATTCTGTGAGGAGATTCAATCAGAGTTGAGTTCTTTTCGTGATGAAATTTCTCATGAAATGAAGTCATTGAAGGCGGAGGTGGCTTCGCTCTTCACTGTGACCCAACAGGAAAGAGAAATCCATAGTGCTATTAGTCTAGGTGAGCAGAACGTCGAGGAACACGAAGTTGAAGCAGAAGTGAGCAAAGAGGTTGGATCCGAACAAGAAGTTCTGTGCCCACCAGAAAAAATGGCAGCGTCGAAACTCTATCATGTTCGGCCGACATCAACGTTGGCGAAGAAGAAATGACAGAGAAAGATGGTGAAGAGTTGCACGTGAAGATCGACGGGTCAGGGTTGGCAACAACAAATCCTGACAATTTGACAATGGACGACTCGGTGAAAGGAGGTCAATGCCGCTCTAAGGTGGAGGAAGAAAGTGGAGGAAGGAGTTTTCGCCTCCGATCTGACCAACAGAAATACAAGGACTTTCACTTTATTTTCGTCTATTCTATTGAACGATCAGGGCCATGGTAGGAGGCACAATTTAAGATCATGCACCTTGTGGACAAGGTGCATTTTGGGTAGCAGAGTATTGATACGTCACCATCTCTAAAGTTCACTTATGCAAGGAAGAACACAAAGAACAATTAAATTAATGTCTTTTAGTATACCTAGAGTGTCTTATAGTATTCCTAGAATATCTTTTAGTATTCCTATAATGTTTTTTAGTATTCCTAGACATTTATGTCTAAGTCTTTTAGTATTCTAAGGGTGGCTTTATATAAGAAACAAATGTAATGGGAGAGGGATCATATCTTTGGTGAAATCACTTGGGAAAGCTAGCTGACCTCTCGAACATCTCGTTATTTTGTAATTTTGTTACGAAATTATGTAGGATACGTAACACAAACAGAGTATTTTTTAGGTATCACTAATAAAATCATTATTAAATAGTACATGAGCTTCAGCTTCTTGTCGCATTCTATCATAGCGTTGAGCAAGATGCCTCGCATCTTCCAGCGGAGCTCCCATTACCATTGCTCGTAAAGGCTCTGCCACCTATTCGAAACACATACAATCATCAAAATGTGTTGCAAATTGAAAAAAAAAGAGCAAAGAAAAAGAAAAAATAAAAGTAATGATACTTATCTCACCAGCTGAATAAATAACTTGCATTTAGCAATTTTATCACGATAAAAAATAGGAATTCATGTATTGACTGTCTTATAAGCATCAAATTCCAGAGTAGGTCTTCCTTTAATGATACTTCATGAAAAAGTATCTCTTTCATCATGTCATTTAGTCTTTCCGCATCAATTGTTCATGCGCATACAGCTCTTTACACTGAGCCATTGAAATTATCAGAAATATGAATTGAAGTTCATTAGTTATTAATTAGGTTGATAAATTTTGAATACTTTGGAAATGGCAATTATGATGAAAACACATAAAATTAACAACAGTTTAGAATCATATATCGAAGATTATCAAGGAAATCCTTATATGTTCTGAGCATATCTTTTCTTGAAAGACACTATATGTACATGGTATCCTAGCCAAAAGGACTACATTTGCTGAAGTTTCTTCTATGTGGCATCTCTGCGCACACCTTTTAGCATCTTTGACCCACCTCTGATGTGTCTCTGCTTTTACAAGTAGTGTACAAACACTTGAGTCTCTCTCTCAAAGTCACTCCTTTCCGTAGGACAAAATGCAAAAAAAAAATTTGAAGCTCTATTGATTTTTGACAGTTCTCCATCCATACTGATATTCCCAGTTCCAAAGAATCAAGGAATTCTGTAGTTTTTAATCTCGAAGTTATCTGAATTCAAATACAGACCAATCTGAGAAATACCAGAAGACATTCCAACACCTCCAGATGGAAGTGCTCTCTGGAATTACCAGCTCTCAGGCATCTCCACCTCGTTTTGAGTGTCTATACAATGGGGATCCACTATAAGAATTTCATTTTTCATAGTTGGGTTCTGATAGAATTTAGAAATTCTATGACTGAAGTCGGCTACCACAGGTAAACCTTTCTTTATTGACTCAATATTTTCCTACAAGAATGAACCTTTTCCTCGAGTACTCTACTCTGGAAACCTCTCCCTTTACAGGACTACCAACTTCTCACTAATCAACAACTCTCCCCCAACTACATTAAGTCCTTGTATAATAGAACTCAGTTTACAACTACTTACAATTTAGAGTTGACTAACCACATCTTTCTTCTAACTTTCTTTAGTGGTTAATTCTTCATTTATTCCCCAACTAACTAACTTCCCTTTATTAATCCTTATAACAAAGGTAAATGTAATGGTAACCTACAGGTTCCTCTTCTCATGCAGAGTCACTTGTTCTTGGTCGGATTCAATTATTTGCTCTGATATTTTTTACAGTCATTGTTGAAACTCTACCAGTGTCTTCAAAGTCAGTATTTTTTTTCTTCCCTCTCCAATATTTCATATCATCCAAGCATAATCAGACACTAAATTACAATATCTCGACTAGTAATTTATGGCTTCTGATTCTCAATTTAAAGCACCAGTTAAAAGGTCATCTACTTACAACAACCCCACAATACCAATCACCACAAAAAAACCTGAATGGGTACAATTATTCGGAATAATCGTGGTATTGCTAAAATAGAAAAACCAGATAGGTCCAAAATTTTAAACACGAAAAGCAAAAAAATCCATGGTCATATCATGGCTTCTCAACTCCATGAACCCAAAAATTGATAAACCATATTTATTTCTTTCAGCTACCAAAAGAGGTGTAGAATGAGGTTCAATCAACCTATTAAAAGCAATAAATATGTCACAAATTTTTACCTTCAAAAAGGCTATTTTCAAGACTAGTTAGATGTCGCCACTTCAACAAATTAGAAGTTGTATGGCCAAAATTAGACATCTATCAGCCCTTTGAACTAACATATATTGTTGATATGGTAAAATTCCATAACTCTTTAAGTGTGACCGCTTGTTTGAGTTTGTTGTAAATCTAAAACCGGATTTGATCAAAGAGTAAATTGTTGGATCACTTTCATCCCTAAGAGAGGCTTGTGCAATAATTTGGAAAGAAGAATCTCGCCTAAAAGTATCGATGCACCCCTCCATTCCTTGGTGTAGTGCACTTGCAGCTCCAAAGAACCCTCCAACTCAACCTCCGAATAAAGATAATCGATGATGTGATCTTTTGCAATGGTCTAAAACGTACTAGAGAAACTAGTTGGAGACTTAACAATTGAGGACCACAAAATGGGGTGGAATGCATAATAAAACATGAAGAACACAACTCAACCTCTGGACAAAGATAATCGAAGATGTGATTTTTGCAATGGTCTAAAACGTACTAGAGAAACTAGTTAAAGAATTAACAATCGAGGACCTCGACAAAACGGGGTGGAATGCATAATAAAACATGAAGAACAATTGATGTTCATATCACTTAAAAACATTACAGAACTTGTCCGCCACGGTAAGGATAAACACCAAAATCTATCACCCTTTACTGGAGAACATCAGGAGATAACCAGAGTTTTGTTGACTGAAAAAGAGGTTCAATCTAAACCATCTTCACGTGTTTTTTTTGCTCACATTTCATCTCTAGGTCAGCCTTGAATCTCCGAAACTAAAAATAATAGTTCATGGATTGTGGATTCATGTGCCACTTATCACATGACTAAAGATTCTCACAATTTTACTTCATATGAAACATATTTGGACAATAAAAGGTCCAAATAGTTGATGGATCTTAATCACCTAGTCCACAAAATTAGAGGTAGATCTCAATCAAGGATTTAAGTTCTCCTTTGTTTTGCACATTGCTCAAATGTCTGATAATTTATTGTCTATTAGTAAATCATCTCAATCGCAACATTCACTCAATATTTAGCTACAAAATTTCAAATATGGTATCACATTTCAAGGAGGACGATGAGAAGAGCTATGTCCCAAACTCCACCAACTAATATAATATTATTCGTTTTAGGTTTAAGTTTGCACAACTCTATTATTGGGTTTTACCTTAAAAGGTTTTATATTAATTGGAGATGAAACCCTATTCATAAATTACTGCCCTCTACCATTTTCAAGCAACGTGCTCTCACAAGAGTATTTGTCATAAGCACCCCTTCTCTAGGGCCCGAGACCTCTGTCGGTCTCACTTTTAGTTAGGCTTAATGTAACGACTCGATTTTCCTTTCTTAAAACGTGTCATTTTTAAAAAACATTTTCTTTGGAAATCGTTTGAAATTAAAAACTTCTGCTAATGAGTAAAACAAAACAATTTAAATATTTTACAAAACTCTTTACAAACCATTTCCTTTTAATCATTTATCCTAACCAACCACAAGATTCGAGCGTGCAAATCTTCCACCGATTACTTCTTAACCTGTTCTTGCACGTGCCTACATCACAAGACTTGTAGGAGTACATCTTGGATTTGCCGATTATGTTATGGACGAAGTCCTACTCATGGCAATTTGGTCGAATTGGGAGAAGTTGTAGGTATTATTGCAGGTCAATCTATTGGGGAACCAGACACTCAACTAACATTAAGAACTTTTCATACTGGCGGAGTATTCATAGGGGGTACTGCAGAACATATACGAGCTCCTTCTAATGGAAAAATAAAATTCAATGAGAATTGGGTTCATCCCACACGTACCCGTCATGGACATCCCGCCTTTCTATGTTATATAGACTTGTATCTAACTATTGAGAGCGAGGATATTCTACATAAGGTTACTATTCCACCAAAAAGTTTTCTTTTAGTTCAAAATGATGAATATGTAGAATCAGAACAAGTGATTGCTGAAATTTGTGAGGGAACATACACTTTCAATTTTAAAGAAAGGGTTCGAAAACATATTTATTTTGACTCAGACGGAGAAAGATATAAAATGTGCAGTATGCTCATGCTATGCAGTTTCATAAATCCGTATACATTTTTATGCTTTCGTTTCTAGAAAGGAACCTATCTTTTCTGTCTTTCAGTTTACGTTTCACTTATCAATCCAAGCGCTGGAGATTTTTGGTACAGAAGAAGAGATACATCTGTTGGTCTACATGGGCTTAACCGACACTTGTTTCCTACTTGGGACGAGCTTTCCATCAAGGATGTTACCACCAAGAACTGTCACCTCTCTCCCGAACCCCCACATGTCTATTTATGTTTATTAGTTTTCGGTTTCAGTATCTTACATTATTCGCTTCGATTGCCAAACTCTCACTTGTGAACCAACCTCACGGCTTCGTTCCCAGTGTCGGGCTCCTGCTTGCGGACCACTAGAACGAGTCTATTTACATTTATTTCCATTTATTCTGTGTAGTTGACTGCCTTTAATGATGCAATGGATGATCAAACAGCCTAAATGGAGATTGTCCGATTCGAGTTATCAGCCCTCGAGAATACCGTATACTTAGTATATATAAGCATCCATTATACTATTTTTCAAAATTATACATGACAATCATTTTTATAATCTTTTAAAAACCATGATGCATGAATGTTCCTGAATGCATACAGTTTTATCATATCATCACTATAACCTCGAAACATGTTCAATCATTACTATAACCTCGAAACACGCTTAATATCATACTTCTTAGCGTAAACAACCTAAATCTAATAAACACAGTATCAAACAGCAAACAACAACACATCCTCAAAACACGATCAATGTCCACTTTCTCAGTGTAAAGAACTTAATTCTAATAAACACAGTTAGCATACAAATCCTAATTCTTACCTGACAGTCTGTAACGCATTTTAGCACTTAAGCTCTTCCTTTTCAATACCTTCAAAATCAATAACATTTATCATTATAATTCTATTTCATCTTTCCTTCAACTTTAAAGTTCCCTAAAGCAGTCAGAGAATACTTCCATTCATTTCCACATAAATATATATATATGCACCATTCAACTAACTTCCTCCAACATGTTTATCAATAAGCAGAACAATATAACTTCCATAACAGGTTATCAAGCAACAAAAGCATTTCTACAACCAACAGAGCATTCATCAAGGCAGCAATTAAATCACAGATTTATCCTAACATCTGAACAGCCAGTACCCAATATCCATATGCATGCAGCAAAATACTATATCCAAGTGTAAATACTTCACGAACCATGAAACATTGAACAACAGGGAGCATTATCAAAACGACCATGCACAGATCCTTTAATCGTATAACAAGAAACAGAGAGCTTAAACCACTCCATAAATCCATAAATTCAAGAAGGAACCTCGGCATTACCTGAAACACACCCGAGAGCTTCTTCTCTTTTTTCTTCTTTCTTCTTCTCTACTCACCTCCATTCTCTTTCTCTCTGCAATATCTCCTCCCTTCTGTCTTCTCTATTTTTCGGCAGAGGAGGCTTTCTTTAGAAGCCTCTGCTGATAGATACAATGTTTCACCAACCACGGAGGAGGTGGCACAATCCAAAATTACCAAATGGTTAATCTTATCGTTTCGGGAGAATCGAGGTTAATCCATTGGATGAAGTACAAGACGGCCGTTGTTGGAAAACAGTTTTTTGGGGAAAACATGTGAGACCGATCGATCACAAGATCGACTGCTCAACCGTGAAGATTAGACTCCTCTGCCATGTGAAATCTATTTTTCATCTTCAAGTGCTCGACCTTTCCCACATGGCTAGTTCTCCACGCCTCTGCCATTTTTTTCCTTCAATTGCTTTACTTAATCAATTTAATTTACACTGTTTCTAACTAAATTTTATACCTTAATTAATCTAACAATACTTCTATCTTAATTTTCATATTCATTTTCATTACATTATATCAAGTGTACCATACATTATTTCAGAACAAAACATATATTTTGAAAACTCTTATATTATACATAGAGGGATAGAGGAATTTACACGGGTATTACATTCTTCCCTCCTTAATTAAATTTTGTCCTCAAAATTTGCATAACGTGTGCACTTCCTCGATCTAACAACCAAGGTAACCACTAACATCCATAACATAAAGTACCTAAAACAGCTTCTTGTATCATACATTACCCGAAACTTCTGAAGGGTTTCCTTACTTCTACTTCCGCAAAATATAATGACTTAGCAAAACGCTAAATCACATCCTGATCCTCCGATCGTCATCTACAATTGTTGCAAAAGAAAAGCCTTAGTCAAAATTTCTTTCCTTTTATCAGACAGTGTATGGCAGTTCTTCGCAATATTATCAGCTTTATTGCATCTAAAACATCTTCCATACCCAGCTATGCATTATCCTCTAGGACTTTTCTTAGGTCTTGGCATTGGTTAACCACAGATTATCTCTTAACAATCTTTTCGCTTTCTTGTTGGCTTTCCTCTTCAAATGATCGCTTTACTCCTTTGCACATGTCCTCAAAATTCAACTTAGCCTATGATCCTTAAATTCTCTTCCTCTTCACATTAATTCTATCCTTAATCTAACTTTTTACAACTTAGGTAACCCCACATAATAGTCTACTTGATTCAATTATACCGGAATGGCCTTTTACCATTTCTCTTCCAATTTAAAAAAATTTTGGGCAAAGTTTCTCATGTTTCTTTATTCCATACAAAGCTAATTCCATACATCCTGCACAAAACCCAAAGTTTCCTCTATTATTGGGCTTTATTGGATCTTTTGTTGTTGGCCTTTGGTACTAGAAGGTCCAAATCGAGGTAGCAGGTTAAATTTTATGATTAGCTTACTATTGTTTTATAAAAAAATATTTTGAAACGTGTTCTCATAATAAATTACGTGTCAATTTTATGACTCGTAGGGTTTTTAAATTATGTATATATTTTTCATAAAACAAGATTAAAATATGAGCACACATAATTAATTGTTCAGCTCAATTGTTTGCATTTAATTTTTGCAATATTTATCGTTAATTAAAGCAATGAGACAGCTGTATATGTAGTATCCTTGGGCGCTAAACCCTAAACCTGATCACAGTCACAATTGTTTGAGTATCGCCGTTATTTATTTTTGTTACTATATAAGATTGTTTTATCACTTGCTCAAATGTATGATTTCTAACTCTTGCACATGAAATGTCTTTTTTTTTTAAATTGGCATGTTCACATATTATATCAATTAAATGTTAAACATAAAGTTTAATTCTTACGGAGTTTAAACAACTCACCTCAAATGACTCAATTCTTTCAGGAAATAATTAAAGTGAGTCCCAGTTGCCACCGCAAAAGTAGACTTGAAGAATTCTCTAAACAACTTAATTTTTCTTTGAGAGATTAGATTATTTTCCATGAGGTTTTGATACGTACCCCATATAATTTCGTAACGAAATTACAAAATAGCGAGACGCTCGAGAGATCTGTCAGCTGTCCCAAATGATTTCACCAAAGATCTCCCCCCTCCTATCCCATTTGCTTTCTTATATAAAAACACTCATATAATACTAAAAGATTTAGACATAAATGTCTAGGAATATTAAAAGACATTCTAAGAATACTAAAAGACACTCTAGAAATACTAAAAGACAATACTAATAAAATACTAAATGACATCAATTTAATACTTATATATTACTTATGCGCATAAATAATCTTTAAAGATGGTGACGTATCAATACTCCGCTGCCCAAAATGCACCTTGTCCTCAAGGTGCATGATCTTGAATTGTGCCTCCCACCACAACCTTAGTCGTTCAACAAAATAGACAAAACTAAAGTGCAATTCTTTGTCTTTCCGTTGGTTAGATCGGTGGTGAAAACTCCTTCCTCCACATTCTTCCTCCACCTTAGAGCAATGCTGGCCTCCTCTCACCGGCCGCCCACCGTCAAATCGTCGAGATTTGTTGCTGCCAACCCCAATCCGTCAATCTTCATGTGCAACCCTTCACCATCTTTCTCCATCATTTTTTCTTCACCAACAATTGATGTCGGCCGAACATGATAGAGTTCCAACATTGCCATTTTTTCTGGCAAGCTCAAAACTTCTTCTTGTCTGGATCCAACCTCTTTGCTCACTTTCGCTTCAACTTCGTGTCGGCCTTCTGTTCACCCAGACTAACATAAGAGAGGTCTGCTAGCTTTCCCAAGTGATTTCACTAAAGATATGATGTTCTTCCTATTACATTTGTTTCCTTATATAAAGACACTCGTAGAATACTAAAAAACTTATACATAAATGTCTAGGAATACTAAAAGACATTCTAAGAATACTAAAAGACACTCTAAGAATACTAAAAGACAATATTAATAGAATACTAAAAGACATATCAATTTAATTCTCCCTTGTGTTATTCCTTGCATAAGTGAACTTCAGAGGTGGTGACATATCAATACTCCGCCGCCCAAAACTGCACCTTGTCCTCAAGCTGCATGATCTTGAATTGTGTTTCCCACCACAGCCTTGGTCGTTCAACAAGATAGAAGAAAATAAAGTGGAAATCATTGTCTTTTCGTTGGTTAGATCAGAGGTGAAAACTCCTTCCTCCACGTTCTTCCTCCACCTTAGAGCAGCGGTGACCTCCTCTCATCGAGTTGTCCACCGTCAAAACGTCGGGATTTGTTGTTGCCAACCCCAACCCATCAATCTTCACATGCAACCCTTCACCATCTTTTTTGGTCATTTTTTCTTCGCCAACAGTTGATGTCAGCCGAACATGATAGAGTTCCAACGCTGCCATTTTTTCCGGCGAGCTTAGAACTTCTTGTTTGGATCCAACCGCTTTGCTCTCATTGGCTTCAACTTCTTGTTCCTCGGCCTTCTGCTCACCCAGACTGACAACACTATAGATTTCTCTTCCTTGTTGGGTCCTAGTGAGAAGAGTCAACTGCTCCAAGATTGAAGCCATGTCTGCCTTCAACGACTTCATTTCGAGAGAAATTTCATCACAGAAAGAACTCATCTCTAATCAAATCTCCTTGCAGAGTTGACCCAATTCATAATTTCCAGAATATTTTTGCTCTGATACCATTGATACGTACCCCATATAATTTCGTAACGAAATTACAAAAGAGCGAAGCGTTCGAGAGGTCTGCTAGCTCTCCCAATTGATTTCACCAAAGATCTCCCCCCTCCTATTACATTTGCTTTCTTATATAAAGACACTCATAGAATACTAAAAGAATTAGACATAAATGTCTAGGAATATTAAAAAACATTCTATGAATACTAAAAGACACTATAAGGAAACTAAAAGACAATACTAATAAAATACTAAATGACATCAATTTAATACTTATCTATTACTTATGCACATAAGTAATCTTTACAGATGGTGACGTATCAAGTTTGCACGTAGAATTATTTCCATTTTAAAATTTTCTTTCGCATAGTTTTGGACTTTGTTTGTTTCTTTCATGTTATCTTAATGTCACTATTGGACATTTATTTTACGCTTGGCTTGTAAAATACATTTTAAGTCTTCTGCTACTAATTAAGAGTTTAAGATAAGGATCGAACGGTTCAAGCCATTTCGGACCGAGTCGCTCCTGGTTCAGTCTCGGGTCCTCTTTGAGGTGTGACACATGCAATATCCACTAGAGCCTCATATGGATGCAGTTCGAAGAATAAATCTAAAAAGAACAGTAAGAATGGAAATATACTTTAAAAAGTGCCAAAGGATAGATGTAGAAATTTGTTCAGGTGTTGATTAAGAAGTTATGAAGCTAACATAATATCCATATCAGGCTATTAAACTTTTGTTGGAGAAAAACTTGTAACGTGGAGGAGAAAAAAAAACAAGATGTAGTTTTTAGATCAAGTGAAAAATCAGAATGGGATATGGTAAGGAACAAAATAATAAATAAATACAATAATAGTAAGGAAACAATGTGAAAATAATAGATAAATACCACGCTCACAAAAGCTATATTGCTGAACTTCATGTTTCAAAATAATGCATTTTTTTAGAAACCTGTGTTCCAAGAGCTTTTAACATATTCCCACGTTCCTTTTCCATCTGAGCTCGAGCACGTCCATAATTTGATGCAGCTCTAGTTAATGTGTTGCCACTAGTGCATGTACTTTCAGAACCATATTTCCTACTATCCTCAGACAGCTTTGTCCCTGCTCAACAACAGGAACATAAAATTAATAACCTGTCTTACATTCACAATTTTATTAAAATATGAACTTACCAATTTCAACTTGTTTAGAACCGGTAACAATGTAACCCTCAACTCCACGGACAATATCCCTTTGAAAATGCTGAAAATGAACCAAATGAAGTGAATTGAGAAAAAAAAATCCAGACTTTAGATTTAGATAGTAGGAAACATAGGGAACCTTGCCAGCACGAGTTGATATATAAAGCCTCTCGAGTTTCTGATGTTGTTGGAGTTCTGCCTTGTCAGTTATGACATTATCGGAACCCCCATAGCCGCCACCTCCAAACTGCTTGAGGACAGCCTAAAGAAAATCCAAGTCATCCCATTAATTTTTCTTAAGAAAAATAAGGAAAGAAAGAGTCCCTTTTCTCATAAGATTATACACTGGAATGACTTCAATTAGAATGATGTAGAGCAACAGCGTAGTTGTTCAATTATCCAGTAATAACACAAAAGACAAGAATTCTTATAGCCATTTACTAGACTCAAAATAACCAAACTTATGGATTAGTAAGTTTCCTACAATAAATTGTACCATCTAGTCCATCTTTTCCACAATAAATGACAATATATAATCAATCTCTTGTGAAATTTCATCTTCCCTCATTCAATGTCTACTGAACATTTTGCAAGTTCTAATATTCTCATTTCTCACAAGGCACGTATATGCTCTTGTTCAATCACCAAAACCTAGCTCTCACAATTGAAAATAATCACAATGTCACTTCCTGAATACAGATCCGTTTCATAGGTCCAACGATATATATTAATTAACAATGCCCAGAATGTTCTTTATCTAAAAACCAGAACCGTCTTATTACTTATGCATATAATCATTACACAAACGAAATCCAGCTAAACAATATAATTACTTGACGATAAATTGTTAATCAAAGAAAGCAACGACGATCAAGCAAAAATGAGAAACATTGAAGAAAGAATAATAAGATCAGGAAACGTGGAGCCAAAAAGAAGTATTGTGATGTGGAGTGACATGAATCAAAAAGAATCAGATATGGGTCGTAGAAAATGAAATCAATTAGGGATTAAGGGAGGCCGGAGAAGGAGAGGACCTGTTGTTGCCTAGCGACCTGTTCCCGCAACTTGGTTGCTTGCTTTCTGATTGCCTCCATTCACGAGCAAGAGAAAGGACCTGGACAAGCACCGAAAAATTTCAAACTTGTGAGGACGCCGGACAAACACAGGAGAGAGAGAGAATCAAATGTCCATAGGTAGGCACTTGGTTCGAGCCTTGGAGGAGCGAGTAATGCCTGTCGTTAAAACTTCTATCTTATTTTATAAATAAAATAAAAAGAAAATGACAAATCAACCATCGTGGTTTCAGGTCAATGACAAGTCAACCACTGTGGTTTAAGTCTTAAAAAGTTAACTACTGTGGTTTAAGTCTTAACAAATTAACCACTAATGTATGAGAAAATGACAAATTTAACATCGCAGTTACGTTCGCCGTTAAAAATTAATCAGGACGCCGCAGCGGTGTCCTGGGACACCGCAGCAGTGTCGTGTGTTGCGAAGGAAAACACAAAGTTTTTTCTGGACGCCGCAGGGTTGTTGTGAGGACGCTCCTGCGGTGTCCTCACGACGCCCCTGCATTCTCCTTCAAAATCAATGTTTTTATTAGATTTTCGACATCTTCAATTTCAAACGACCATAACTTTCCTTAAATCCATCGTCTAAGCCCTCAAATCTGCAATTTAACATGTTTAACCCTAAACTATGTAAGACGCCGCGGCGGTGTCCCGGGAAACGCCTGGCGACGTCTTGACTACGTTTTAACTGTGATAGTTGATTTATCATTTACACGTACGTTAGTGGTTAACTTGTTAAAACCTATACCACAGTGGTTGACTTGTCATTGACTTGAAACCACGATGGTTGATTTGTCATTTTCCCTAAAATAAAATAAGTTAATAGGGTATCATTTTCATCACATTCTTAAAAAAACTCTTTTCTTTTAAACGAAAATAATTTTATATTTTAATTTTGGGAAAATAATAAAACAATCATCATCTTTTACTATTAGTGACAAAACAACCATCATCCTTTTTTTTGCTAACAACTTAACCACTGAACTATGAAAAAATGTTGCGGCAAGCATCGCTATTACGTTTACCGTTAATGACGACGAACCACGGCGGCTTGATGACGAACCTCAACGGCTTGATGACGAACCGCAAAGGCTTGATGATGACAAACCGCGGAGGCTTGATGATGACGAACGGAGACGTCCAAGGCAGCAACAACATGCGACGTTCGTCAAAATTCATCGGCCAAGGACCGTCGAACGAAGATGTCCAAGGCAGCAACAACGGGAGACGTCCGTCAAAATTCGTCTACCAAGAACCGTCGAACAATAATTCAACAAACTGACGAAGGATATCAATTATTGAGAGACATCCGTCATGCAGCAACAATGAGCAACGTCGGTCAAAATTTGTCAGCCAAGGACCGTCGAACGAAGACGTCCATGGTAACAACAGTGGGAGTCGTTTGTCAAAATTCATCGGCCAAGAACCGTCAAACAATAATTCAACAGACTAACGAAGGACATCAATTATCAGGAGACATCTGTTGTGCTTGTTGGAACCATGGTTCATGGTCGTTGGATCGAGAACAGACGCCCCTGATGGAAATGAATGGCTAGGATGAAGTTTGTCATTTTCCAAATGGCGATAACGGACATCCCTAGTCTCACAACGAATGTCCCTTGACTTAAGACTACGTCGTTCAGGCTGCAACGGACGTTCGTCTTTGGCTAATGGATGTCCGTTATATGTTCGCTGGACTTCGCTAAACGTTACATCAATTATCGGGGGGGACGTCCGTCGTGCCATTGGAATAATGGTTCATGGTTGTTGGATTGAGAACGGACGTCCCTCGATCAGAATGGACGGCTAGGATGGAGTTTATCATTTTCCAAATGGAGATGACGGACGTCCCTAGTCTCACAACGGACGTACCTCGACTTAAGACAGACTACGTCGTTCAGGCTGCAACGGACGTCCGTCTTTGGCTGATGGACGTCCGTTGTATGTTTGCCAGACTTCCATGAAAGTTAAATCTGTCTATAATCACGAAGGACGCCCCTCGAACATAAAACGAACATCCCTATAATTCATTGAACTTAGTTCACAGAGGATTTCATATTTCGTGGTACTCGCCGGAGCGTACAGTCGATTCTTATATAGGCAGACTAACGCACGATGATCTGCCGCTAATCATCGTTCATTTTATGTTTGAGGGGTGTCATTTGCGATTATAGGCATATTTAACATTCAAAGAAGTCTGGCGAACATACAACAGACGTCAATGTGGACATCAATGATGCCGGCGAACATATAACGACGGTGACGACGATGAAAACTACTTTTGATGATGAGAAGATGATCGGAAAACTAAAAACATGAAAATTGTGGACCAAACTATGTCGGAGCTTCCCGACATCATCTTCTTGGTTACCGTCAATGTCCGTCGACGAAATCATAATCAGAATCAAAAGTTCACCAGTAATGTCGCTGGGAAACGTTGTAACGACCCGGTTTTATTTACTTTAAAATCGCGTGAAATTTAAAACTTTTTCTTTTATAAAATCAGAGTAAGACTTTTTTTTATAAAATTCGATCGTTAAAACTCTTTACTTAAAACACTTATCAATTTCAGCAGAAGTAATGAAATCCTTTTTATAAAACGCAGCGGAATTAAAACAAAGTATTAAAGAATATTAAATAATCTACAAAATCCTTTTTACAAATAATTTCCATTTAACACCTTAACCTAGCTAGCCACAAGATCCACCCATGCAAATCCTTCATCAAACTATCTTTGACCTGCACACCTGTTGCTCGTACATACCTACTTCACAAGACCTAACTAATGAGTCTAATGCTCAATAAGTGATAAAATGAAATACAATACAGATGATATGCGTGATCATACAATGCATTACAAAAGAGACCTGTATCTCTTCTGGAAGTTAGGGTGGAATACTCCATAGGGTCATATGGCTGAACCATTTCACTTCGATGGGGAGATATATCCATTGGGGGTGTTCCACATACGAGTATCCTCACTTTTGTTAAAGACGTTGAGGGTTTCAGAACGGGGTAAAGGTGAACCCTAGCTTCCACCTAGCTAACTCTCATCTCACTGCTCCCTATGTGAGAGTATACTACCGTATGGAAGTGTCACCGATCACTCGAACCCCCATATGCCTATTTACATATATTAATTATGTCATGCAATATGTTCGTGAATACATACAGCCCTATATGATGCTATAAATGTCCAGTAAACATATCATTAAAAGAACTTAAATCTAGTAAACACACAACATACAATCCTAATTCTTGCGATATAGGGTCCAAAGACCAAAACACAGTAAGTATCAACTTACCTGACATCCTTAGCGCGTTTCAAAATTTAACGTTATCCTTCTTTCTTTAATACCTTCAAAATTATCAAATAATTCATCATTAGAATCACATATCATTAACCTTACTTCTATGACTCACTTCTTTAACAATTTCTAATATCTTAGCATGTGCAAATTGGATAACAACAACTCATAACAGTTGCTCATTCCATCAATATGACAGGATAAATCTACTTTACAAAATCGAATAGTATTTTAGCATAAAACCATATTTCTCAAAGTAAAGTATAGAACCATTTAACTCCTACCTTAACATGGAATTATCGAGTAAATAATTTACAAAGTCAACTTCCTATATCCAAGCTTCACAATCAACAACAAAATACAAAATACTATTCATTTTTCTCAACCATTCTCCTTCATTTCCTTCACTTCCGAATTACCGAATGTAACCTTTACAAACATATATCTCTATCCTTCAAAACCAACAACTTAACATACAAATTCTAACTTCCATGAACAGAACATACTTATTAACAGAGGCATAATTCCAAAGGAACAAGGAGCACATTCAACCTATACACACTCTCAGCAATAAACAACACAACAGCCAACACTTTTATTCCCAGCAAGAAAACCAACTTCATCGTACAACACTCGAACAATCATCACCCACATAAGGAACCAAGCCCAACCAATTACTATTCCCGACAACAAAATGCAGCCCACAAACTACATCACTATTTTACAAGCAATAATTGATTAATAACTAACAGAGGGCAACACAGCAAAATAACCAACATATTCATGCCCAAGAAATAACCACAGAGTACTAAAATCACAGTTCAATCCTTCATAGAATATCTACCCAAGTATCAGCACATAAATCCTTCACAGAATCAATAAGAAAATAGCAAATTCCATTTCACAGAATCAAGAC
This sequence comes from Begonia loranthoides, assembly GCA_022433065.1. NCBI lineage: Eukaryota > Viridiplantae > Streptophyta > Magnoliopsida > Cucurbitales > Begoniaceae > Begonia > Begonia loranthoides. The sequence continues at coordinate 26,317,666 of CM039469.1, forward strand.
TCTGAAACCTAACAGATTCCAGCCATGAACTCATTTAGAGATCCTTAGCAGACAATAATTAATATCAACGCCAGACTAACATTCACACCAAAATTCACAAACTTAATAATAAAGAAGAAAGCTCACCACCAATCAATGGAGCTCTCGGCCATCACTCCAGCTCTAGGGAATTCCCTTAACTTTCTTCTCCTTTCACCAGAAGCTCGAGGCCAGAGTTCTCCCGAGAAGAAGCCTCCAGCTCCTTCATTATCTTCACAACTTTCCTCCTTCTTCCTCATCCCACTGAACTCTTACAGGACACAGCAAACCCGAGAGGAAGCAGAACATAGAACACTTCACTGCAGTCATTTATAGCCGAGGAGATGACATACACTGCAAGCTGGAGGATAAATTGCACAATTCAAGGAAAGTGGTTCACTTACCAAACTCCACATGGAACGTCAGCCAGAGGAGGAGCTGGAAGAGACTAGCTCCTGTCCGGTCCAATTCACCGGATGCCAGACACTTTGCCGAAATGCCTCTACTGATTTTCACCTTTGAATTCATCACTACCAATCGCCAATTCGAAATTGTCGAATCAACAAAATGCCAAGGGGAGAAGAAACACTAAACAGAGACCATCGACTTACCATGGTTGGAAATCGCAGCTCCTAATTTCGTGTAACATGGGCGTTCGTCATTTCTGCAACACGGGCGCACCACCGAGCCCTAGCTCGCACCCATTCGCTGCCCGCCATTACCGTCGTCAGCTCACCGGTGGCGCCCAGCACTGAGCCCGAGCCTTCATCGCCAGAGTTCGCCTTTAACCTCGCTCGCCGTCTCCCTTGGTCTTGCCTTTGTCCCTCTCTCTGTTCTCTGTCTCTCTCTCTCGCTCTTTCTCTTTCAAATGGCCAAAGGCCAAATTAAGTTAAAACACAAACTGAACCGGTTCCTCCCGATTCATTTCTTCCATCATCTTTTATTTCAATAATTTCAATATTTCTTTTTATTTCAATTTACTTTTTTCTTTTATTCTATCCCAATTTAATTAATCTCCATTTTAATAATTTAATATTACGCATATATTTTTATGTGTCGAATATACGTACGTATCTTAGTTGACCCAAATTCCAACTCCTGACTTACTCTAGATATTGATTAACGAATATAACGGATCCCCCATTCCATTTCCTTAATTAATTTTTTCATTAAATAAATCCTTTATTATTATCCAATAATCGATATAATTATATCTTAACAATTATTTTTTTTCTAAATTTATTTTTAGGGAAATATATTCCATAATAAAATTTCTCCAAATAATCAAATTATACCCCAATTAATTTTACTAAGTTCTATCACGAAAAATCGGGGTATTACAAATGTGACTGTGAAGATAATGTTGTCGAGAAACGTGACTGCGAGGTCATCGATGGACATTGACGGTAAACGTAATAGCGATGGTTGTCGCGACATTTTTCTGTAGTTCAATGGTTAAGTTGTTAGCAAAAAAAAGATGATGGTTGTTTTGTCACTAATAATAAAGTATAATGGTTGTTTTGTCATTTTTTCTTTAATTGTTAAGTACATCATATCATTTTTTGTTAATGTAATAAGAAGAATCTCTATTTATAAAATATTATAATACTCTACTCATAACATTATATTAAAATACATTGATCTATTTTACTGAATAGGTTATTATGCTCATTCACACGTCTTACTTAAAATAAAAAAGCTATACTTTTCATCTTCTCGACCCTCAGCCACCTTAAATGTAAAGAAGGAAAAGTGGAACTTTGTCATCTTAAGTAATATATGTATTGATTAGCTAACTTAAATGGTCATAATCAAAGCTATCCAAAAGTAAAATTTAGGATAAATGAATAAAGCTTTAATTTTGTTATGGAAGCAACTGCCTAACCAAACCAAGGTTTTTAGTACTTTTCAACTTTTAGACATAATAAGACTCGCATTGAGTGCATTAGAGAGGTGTTGAGAAAATAAAAGGTTTTTTTATTAAACTTTATTTGTGGCATTTAGTTTGTATTAATGTGTGGCTTTTGGTTTTTTGTAACCGGTTGTGGTTAATGTGTATAACCGGTAGTGACTTTTGAGTTATAGGGAATTATGAGAATTACTTGGGGAGTTTTCTTTGTTTTAGAAGTTATGGCATTTAATGACATTTATAGTTTTTAACCATTAGTATTGTATGGTTGTTTTTGTGAGCCTATATAAAGACATGTTTAGTTAAATGATAAAATATCACTTCCTCTATATTCATCCTTCACGTGTTTTTTTTTTCTAACAAAGTGGTATCAGAGCGTGCGAAAAAAAACCAAGAGAAATATGACCATCAGTGGAGGAATGGGTCCGCTTCAAATACCGATGCTTACCAAGCTCAACTACGACAATTGGAGCAACAAAATGAAGGCATTACTAGGATCACAAGACGTGTGGGAGATCATGGAGAACAGTTTCCAAGAGGCGGCAGAGGGAGCCGATCAAGCGCAAAGAACTGCATTAAAAGAGAATAGAAAGAAGGACAAGAAGGCCCTTTATATCTTGTACCAATCGGTGGATGAAGACACGTTCGAGACCATCGCTAATGCCGAGTCATCAAAGGCGGTGTGGGACAAGATCCAATCTCCTCATAGAGGAGCCGATCGTGTGAAAAAGATACGGTTGCAAACTTTACGTGGTGAGTTTGAATCATTATAGATGAAGGAAACAGAGAGGATAACGGAATATCATACAAAAGTAATGACCGTTGTCAACCAATTAAGAGGAAACGATGAAGAAATCGCTGATGTTCATGTCATGGAGAAGGTTCTCCAAAGCCTAAACACTAAGTTCGAGATCATCGCCATGACAATCGAGGAGATGAAGTATCTCGAGAACATGACAATTGAACAATTTATAGGTTCGTTGCAAGCCTATGAAGAGAAAAAGAAAAGGAAGATGGAGCAAACAGAGACTGTTGAACAACTTCTCCAACTCAAACTCAAGGAGGAGAATGGTCGTGGACATGGAAGAGGTTGCGGTGGTCGAGGCTATGGTGGAAGAGGTGAAACCAACACCGACATTTCTCAAAACTCGTGTGAATCTTCAAGAGGAAGAGGAGGCCGAGGCTGTGGAAGACGTGGTGGAAGGTTCGGGAGAGATAAATCTCAGTTAAAATGTTATAATTGTAACAAATATGGACATTATGCGAATGAGTGTTACTCACCCCAAACAGAGCCGATCGATCGTAAGCATCAGGATTGGTTGACAGCCGGCACATCCAACGCCTAACAAAGGCAATCCAATTATGCGGAGGAGAACGAGACCTTATTCATGGCTTCAAAGGGAGAAGAAGAGAGTCGAGATTGCATGTGGTATCTTGACACCAGAGCCTTAAATCACATGTTTGGGAACCGCAAGATGTTTGCGGAGTTGAACAAGATGGCGAAAGGTAACATTGCCTTTGGAGACAATTCTCTGGCTGCCATAAAAGGAAAAGGTAAAATTCTCATTCAGTTAAATAATGGAGAACATCAATATATCATAAGTGTTTATTACATTCCTAATGTAAAAAATAATATATTGAGTGTAGGACAATTGTTAGAGAAAGGATTTGAAGTTCAAATGAAAAACAATTGTTTGTATTTGAGAGATAGTCATGAGAGACTTATTGCTAAAGTCTCCATGACCAAAAATCGAATGTTTCCTTTGAATGTATGTAATGATGTTGCAAAGTGCTTGAAGATGTGTTATGAGGATCCCTCTTGGCTATGGCATCTATGGTTCGGACATCTTAATTTTGGGAGCTTAGAAAACTTGTCGAAGAAGGAGATGGTGCGGGGTCTACCGCACATTCACAAGCCGAACCAAGTGTGTAAAGGGTGTCTACTCAAAAAAAATATCATCGAAGTAGTTTTCCGAAGGAGTCTGTGACAAGAGTCAAGAAGCCTCTAGAACTCATCCATGCCGATGTGTGTGGAGCAATTAATCCAGAATCTCATGGTAAAAGCAAATATTTGCTTCTCCTTATTCATGATTTTTCAAGAAAACATGGGCGTATTTTTTGAAGAAAAAATCAAAAGTATTTGAAACCTTCAAGAAATTTAAGGCGCGTGTGGAGAATGAAAGTGGCTTTACGATCAAGGCCATGAGAACCGACCGAGGTGGTGAATTCACATCAAATGAGTTCAACCAATTTTGTGATGAAAAAGGCATCCGACGTCCATTAATGGTGCCAAGGACACCGAAAAAAATGGCGTGGTGGAGAGGAAGAATCAGACAATCTTGAACATGGCAAGAAGCGTGCTAAAGACAAAGAAAATACCGAGGGAATTTTGGGCGGAGGTCGTAGCTTGTGCGGTCTATTTAACAAATCGAGCACCCACCAAAAGTGTGCTTGACAAGACGCCTCAAGAAGCATGGAATGGAATAATGCCTGGAATCGATCACTTCAAGGTGTTTGGGAGTATTGCATATGCTCATGTGCCAGAAGAAAAAAGGACCAAGATCGACGATCGAAGTGAGAAATTCATCTTCATCGGCTATGACGCAAATTCAAAGGGTTATCGCCTCTACAATCCTTTGAATGGGAAGGTAATTATTAGTCGTGATGTTGTTTTTGATGAGAAAGACTCTTGGGATTGGAATATACAGGAGGAGGAGTATGATTTCCTTCCATACTTTGAAGAAGATGATGAAAACGAGCCAATCAGGGATGAAATGAGTGAAATTTTGCCCACTCCAGCGTCACTCCAGTCGACCAATCTATCATCATCTGAAGGCTCAGCGTCAAGCAATGCATTGTCCAGCGGAATAGAGGCATTTTCCAGCGATTTGGAGAATGAAATTGGCCCAAGAGGGACCCAAAGTCTACGAGAACTTTATGAGGTAAATGAAAATCAAAATGACATAATTCTCTATTGTCTTTTTGGTGATTGTGAGCCCATTAGTTTCCAAGAAGGCATTGGAAACAAAAAATCGAAGGATGCAATGGATGGAGAAATTTAAGTGATAGAGAAAAACGACACATGGGAGTTGACCAAACTTCCAAAAGGGCACAAATCGATCGGAGTAAAGTGGGTATACAAGACAAAGAGAATGGCCAATGGCGATGTTGAGAGGCACAAGGCGAGACTAGTGGTGAAAGGGTATAGTCAACGACATGATATTGACTATGATGAGGTATTTGCCCCCATCATTTGTCATGAAACTATTCGCTTGATTATTGCTTTGGCAGCCCATAATCGTTGGAAGATATATCAAACGGATATCAAATCGGCATTCTTGAATGGAATTCTTGAAGAGAAGGTCTATGTGGAGCAACCGTTGGGTTATGAAGTCAAAGGTGAAGAGGACAAAGTGCTTCGATTGAAGAAAGCTCTTTACAGTTTAAAGCAAGCACCGAGAGCATGAAATTCAAATATTGACAAATACTTTCAAGAAAATAAGTATATGAAGTGTCCTTATGAGCATGCCCTCTACATCAAAATCCAAGGTGAAAACATACTAATAATTTGTTTATACGTTGATGATTTAGTATTTACCGAAAACGATCCTAGCATGTTTGACGAGTTCAAAAGGGAGATGGCAAAGGAGTTTGAAATGATGGACATTGGTCTCATGAGTTACTATCTTGGGATTGAAGTCAAACAAGGTGAAGATGAGATTTTTATATCCCAAGAAGGCTATGCTAAATAAGTGCTTAAAAGGTTCAACATGGATAATGCTGATCTGGTTGGAACACTAATAGAATGTGGAGTCAAAATTACCAAGAAAGATGGAGGAGAGAAGGTAGATTCTACACTTTTCAAAAGCTTGGTTGGAAGTTTGAGATACTTGACATGCACAAGACCGGATATTCTTTATTCGATTGGAATCATTAGTTGATTTATGGAAGAGCCAACAACAACACATTTCAAAATGGCGAAGAAGATACTTTGCTACATCAAAGGGACGATTGAGTATGGTCTTTCCCATGTTTCTTCTAGCAATTTTAATGTTGTTGGTTATTGTGATAGTGATTGGAGTAGTGACTTGGATGATCGGAAGAGCACTACGGGGTTTGTATTTTTTGTTGGTGAAATGGCGTTCACATGGATGTCAAAAAAGTAACCCATAGTCACATTATCAACATGCGAGGCGGAGTATGTCCCGGCAACTTCATGTGTATGTCATGCAATTTGGCTAAGAAACTTAGTAAAGGAGTTGAAGTTTCAAATGGAGGATCCAATGGAGATTTTTGTTGACAACCAATCGGCCATTGCCTTAGCCAAAAATCCAGTGTTTCATGGGATGAGCAAACACATCAATACCCGATTTTACTACATTCAAGATTGTATCACGAAGAAAGAAGTGGAACTCAAATATATCAAGTCACAAGACCAAGCGGCAGACATTTTCACGAAGCCCCTCAAGTTGGAGTGTAGTTCCCCGAAAATACTTTTCCCTTTTTGATGATGTAATAATTCTGGATAATCTTAATATACGAATATTGCGTCAAATTATGCAACGGTGAGCATAAGTTGTGCATGAAAAGTAGAGGGTTAATGTTGGAAAATGACCTAAATGTGAAAAACTTAAGAAAAATGCATAAGTGTTGGATTGCGGACGCCGACAGATCACTGCGGACGACACAGGGTAGCGTCCGTTTTGAATCTATACAACTCTGGGATAATTCGGACGATAGCAGACGAGAAAGAATGGCGTCAGAATGAATCTGTCCTAAATCTTGGACACTTTCAGACAATGCGGACGATGGTGGACGAGGAAGAATGGTGTCTGAATGAACTTGTCCTAAATCCTAGACACTTTCGGACGATGCATGCGAACGTCATGTCGCGTCCACAAAGCACCTGCGGACGGTACAGACAAAGGCTGGGGACGCATTTTCTGGTCCCAAATTGACTTTTAGACGATGCGGATGACTCGATGCGTCCGCAATGTTGGAAATTTTTGAGGAACCTATTTATATTTACACTCTCTCTCTCTTCCAATTTCTTGTTCTACACGATGAAATCCTCTCCTCTAGCCTCCCCTACGATGTCCAGACCTCTCCCATCAATGTGGAAGCTTTCCACGTGGTCTCCTTCTAGTGTACCTCCTCCTATTGGTATGTGTGATTATCCTCTTGGTTCTGCACTGCAGAGTTCAGGTGGGTCTTTTTATTTTCCCTCTGCCGTCTATAAGAGTACGTGATAGGTTTCATGTGTTCTCTTGTTTTCTGGCAGCTAGAAGTGTGAAGGAGTGTTCGTAGTTGTGAGTGAGGAAATTGGAGAGTGAGTGCAAGATTGGGTTTTGTGTGTGTTGCCTTAAGAAGATTTTGGAGGGGTCTGTTCATCATCAAGGTAAGAGTTAATTGTTGTGAATTGTTGGTTAAATTGGGTCTCTGATTTGGATTTGATTGTTGGTGGGCATTGAGTCTAAATGCTACCCTTGTTTATTAGGAAATTCCTAAGAGTTGGAAGGTTAAGGGGAAAAGCATCGGCTACTGCTTTGTTTGGTTTATTGCTGGATACTAAGCTGAACATTAAGGTAAGAATTGGAATTGTTTTTGGCCTAAAGAGGCCCTACATCACATGTTGGTTTTACTGCTTTGATTTATGTCGGACTGTTATTGCAAATGTTGGATTCTACCTTGAGTTATTCTTATTGTGAAGGTGTGACTGTTAACAGATATAGAGAGGTTCAGGGCAAGGAATGGTTATAGGGTATAATATCTCTATTGGAAATTATGTCTGTTTGAAAGGAATACTGCATATCTTGCAGTCGTTAGAAAGAATCAATTAGTGGCTTGTTCAATGTAGTTTGGCTGATTGGGTGAACTGTTATTGGAGTTTGGTTCTCATTGGATTATATGTTAGCTTTGTCAAATTCTGATTTTATTATTAACGGTGAAAAACGTGGATGGTTGAAAACGATAACTACTTTGCGAAGCATAAAATCTAGAATTAGTGAATTGTTTGGGAATATGGACTGTTAATCACTTGATGCTATTAAGTGTTATTGTTTGATGCTGATAAATGAGCTATGATAAGTTAAACTCTTGTAGTTTGAAAATTTAGAGTTGGTGAGTCGTCTAGAAATATGTATTGCTTATTATTGTGATGTAGTTGTCAAGTGTAAGTAGTAAGAATTGTGAATGTTGTGAAGCATGTAAATATTGTAAAGCATGAAACGACGCGTGAGAACTCGAAAATTTAGTAGTGTGAACTGTCCTCCTATTTGTGTTGGTACGATTGATTATAGACATGTCCAGTAGTTTAAATTCCTGGGTTATATCTAGGAACCTGCTTATGGTTGTTGAAGTTAAATCTGAAACTATTCTTCATTTGCTCACAACTATTAACTAATGACTAAAAAAGTATACAACATCTATCTCATACACTAGTGATGAGCAAATCTCATTTATTTTGTGAATAACAATATTGATAATACAACACTTCTAAGTCAAATGAAGTCTGTAAATTTAGTTATCGTTGTTGTGGTCCTCTTATGTGACTATATGGTGAACTTTACTTGAAATGTATATGCTTCTCTCCTGCGTTATTACCGTGGTTTATCGTGTGGCATTCATGCATTATTCTAGGAATTATGAAACTGCTCATATCGCATGTCATACTTAATATACGTAAATAGGCATGTGGGGGTTCGGGTGATCGGTGACACTTCCATACGGTAGTATACTCCCACATAGGGAGCGGTGAGACAAGAGTTAGCTACGTGGAAGCTAGGTTCACCTTTACCCCGTTCTGAAACCCCCAACGTCTTTAACAAAGGGTGTGATACCGGCTTGTGGAACACCCCCGATGGATATATCTCCTAGTCGGAGTGAAATGGTTCAGCCGCATGACCCTGGGTGTATCTCACTTTTGGTTTCTAGAAGAGATACGACTCTCTTCTGTAATGCATTGTATGGTCACACATAATTTACATTGCATTTCATTTGATTCTTGTAGGGCGTTAGGCTCATTGTTTTCCCCCGTGATGTAGGTTCATGTGTGAGAACAAATTGTAGCCGTTGATGGAGTATTTGTACGATGGATCTTGTGGCTGGTTGGGCTGAAGAGTTTAAAAGAGGAATTTATTTGAAAAAGGCTTTGTAAACTATTCTTCAATGCTTAGTTTTTATTCCGCTACGTTTTGTAAAAAGAATTTTTGTTACTTCTTTTGAAATTAGTAAACGTTTTAAGTAAAGAGTTTTAACGCTCTGATTTTTATTGAAAAATAATACTCTGATTTTATAAAAGAAAAAATTTTAAATTTTACGCAATTTCAAAGTAAATAAAAACCAGGTCGTTACATGGAGACTGTCATCAAAATGAGGAGTTTACTTGGTGTAACAAATCAAGTTTAAGGAGTGGTGTTGAGAAAATAAAAAGTTTCTTATTAAACTTTATTTGTGGCATTTAGTTTGTATTAATGTGTGGCTTTTGGTTTTTTGTAACCGGTTGTGGTTAATGTGTATAACCGGTAGTGGCTTTTGAGTTATAGGGAATTATGAGAGTTAATTGGGGAGTTTTATTTGGTTTAGAAGTTATGGGCATTTAGTGATATTTATAGTTTTTAACTGTTAGTATTCTATAGTTGTTTTTGTAAGCCTATATAAAGGCATGTTTAGTTGAATGATAAAATATCACTTTATCTATATTCATCCTTCACGTGTTTTTTTTTCTTACAAGAGGTTAGTAATCAATCCTGTAAATCTATTGAGAGAAATAATTTGGCATTATAAACAATGATGTAGAAATGTACTATTGTTAAAATATAATTGATAGAAGTAAGAAAAATAATAATAAAACCATAACCTACATTAAACTATAAAATATTGAGGCATATGAAAGTTTCTACATATTTATTTTCTCCTCTTTGATCGATAGACTTTTGTCAGAAGTGAGATTGAAATTATTAGCAGGCAGAATGCCTACTAATTCAACTTTATCCATTTTAAATCAATTAAGTATTTTCTCGACGTACTTCTCTTATGATACTCATAATTTACCATCTTTTCTATCAATGTGATTCTCATATCATGTATTTATTTAACTGGATTTAAATTTTACGGCAAAAGACTTAAATAAGTTATTTCTTTATTTTCGTGATTTGAGTTTACAATTAGTATGTAATCCACATAAATTAGAAAAATTATGAATATATCTTCTGTGAACTTTTTCACAAATGTGTAATGACCTGTATATGTTTTTTTATATCCTTAATTGATCATAAAGTAATCAAATTTCTTGTAAGATTGTCTACATTTGTTTTAATCTATACATATTTTTCTTCTATCTACACATTAGATGTTTCTATCTGTTGACAATGAACTCCTCAAGTTGTTTCATGTAGATCTGTTCTTCTAATTCACTATATAAGAAGACAGTTTTTACGTTGAGTCGCTTAATCTCTAGGTTGAGACTTAAGGTTAACCCAAACACGACTTGTATGAATGACATTTTCACAATATGCAAAAATATTGTCTTAAAATCAATAGTTTCTTCCATTCAAAATCTTTTACGACTAGTTGTGTCACATACTGTCAACTTTTGTCTTCAGTTTTGAGCCTATAAATCCATTTATTTTAGAGTGTCTTTCTCTCTTTTAGATTTTGAACCAACACATAAATATATTTCTCATACATTGATATTATCTCTTATTGTATAACATTCAACTAACTTTTCTTTTATTAATACTCAATAGTTTTCTCATAAGACTTAGTATAGTGATCATCACATACTCCTCATAAGTTATAGAATTAATAGCTCTTGCTTAAGACTTTAGTTTGCCCAAAATCATGAGTTGATGGTTAGAAAGAATAATACATCAGGTTTTGTTTTTTTAGAAATAATCGAGTATGGTGTTTTTTTATTAGGAGCTAGAATTTTAGAAGTAGTTATGCTTTAAAGGGGATAAAATAAGAAGAAATTACTCATATTTTACATGTTCATGACCAAAGTTGAATTGAATTTTTGTTAGAGAGTTGGTAGAAATAGAGTAATTCATATCTATTCATAATATTTTAACATTGTAGACAACTAATAATGACAGCATCTATCATGAAGAGGGTAGCAACATAAAAAGTAAAGCCATATAGGATGGACATAAAATTAGCGCATTTTATGATATATGTATTATAGAGGTTGAAGCAAGGAGATGCAGTACAAGCTAATATTTTCTATTTTATTAATTTTCTTTTATATTAAAACTTCTATTAGTTTTCTAATTAATTATTTTCTAACTAGTTATTTCCTAATGCTATATTATTGTCTTAAGTAGTTGTTATTATTTATAAATCTATTTAAAGACTTGTAATCTTTAGAAAAATTTTTGACAATCAGTACAAATTATCCTTATTTTGATAATTATTCTTCTGTTGTTTTTTTATTTCTCGTTTTGATTTCAAAACAATTCTTTCGATACTCCAAATTGGTATTTGAGCAATGATTTTGTCTCAATCCGATGGCTGAAGATGACTGTATTGGAAAAAGAGTCACTAATAACAAATGGAGACTTACGCAGTTGAGCAATGACTTGACGGAATGGAAGAAACTTTTCGTGACATAAAGTAGATTGTTATTGTGTTAGTTGCTAAGAGAAGATATAAACATGTGAGACAACAATTGAAGATCAGAGACTTTTACTCTAACAATGCCAATAATTAAAAAAATGATGGTCAATGGAAAACATCTTGTGATTTGCGAAACTCTAATGTGACAGGCAACTATTAATTTTTACCTTGGAATCAATAACCACCCATTGTCCATAGTTAGCGATAGGCTATCATCTCTGATATTTGATGGCGATCGATCACAACTGTTGTTCAACCCAAAAAACAATCATCCAGCCACCAATGAGCCTTGAACAATTTTGATTCACGTGATTCTAGGATCAATTCATGAAATTTAAACTTTAAAATGTGATTGTGTTCCTCTACACACTTTCGAACATGATAATCACTATCTTTAGGAAGAGCTTTCAGTATCTAATGCTGTTAAACTAAGACTGGTAAATTTGAGACCAGTGGTGATTTGTTGAACGTGATAGTTAAGGTGTTGGGTGAGATTACTGATATTTTTGACAATCATGATGAGTTTTTCCCACCTAAAAACATATGCTTTTTTCAATACTAAATCATGGTAGAAAACAAACATGAAGAAACAAGATTAGAATTCTTTGAGCAATTTAATGTGTTTGTAGTTTGTGATCAATTTGAAAAAACTATTGTGGTTTTCACCAAGGTCAAAAAAGTGTGAAACAGTATTTATCAAACTTAATTTTTGAAGCAGTAAACACTAAATTCATATTTGATTTAGGAGAAGTTCTTTTATAGCTATAAAACAAAAATAAGATTTTTTTTTTTTGGAGAAGGAGATGAATGCAATACAAGTCAATATTTCCTATTTTATTAATGTCTTGTTATATTCAGATTTTTATTAGTTTCCTAGTTAATTATTTCCTAATTAGTTATTTCTTATGTTAGATTATTTTCTTAAATAGTTGCTTCCTTAAGCTATTATTTGTTAGAGAGTAATACAATAATACACTGCTAAGATGATTTTATATAGAACATTCTATTTTGTAATATTATGCCACATGTGCAGGGCTCAACGGCAGATTGTTTATGAATGTGTCGTTGTAAATCATTGATTGTCATAATACAATATACGTGTATTGTTTTGCTCTCATTTTGTTTCAACGTATTCTCTATCTCTCTCTCTCACCTAACCCTCTAAAAATCAAGCTCATCCTTCTCTGATCACTTCTCTTCCATCTTTTCTAGCGATGAATCAATACCTTACTGTGAAGCTTGATGCTTGCAATTATTTGGTGTGGAAAAACCAACTTCTAAATATTGTGATTGCAAATGGCCTAGATTCTTTTCTTGATGGGTTCAAATGATGCTCCTCCATATATGATGCTCCTCCATATCTTGATGACTTAATTTTTGATGGCCTAGATTCTGTACTTGGCAGCGCTACAATAGATTATTTATAAGTTGGATATATGCATCTTTGTCTGACTTTCCTTTCTCAAATAGTCACCCTCGACAACAGGTCTTGCTGGACCAAGCCGACTCACTGCTAAGGGGCTTAGGTTGGGCTCGATGAGCCTTGGGGGGACCAAGGTCTAGGTCTAGCCTAGCCCAAGAGCCTCTCACCGTCAGATTCTGGTTGGATTTCGACAAAAACTACTAGAATTTGGTGAGATTCGCGAGCCTGTGCACCGCAACTTTTTTTCTCCATACTTGACTTGGGTTCATACTTGGATCGGGCCAGTTGCTTAGGCTAATCGAATAGTTTCTTATACAACAATGTCATAAATATGGGCAGCTCTTGAAAAGATCTACTCAGCATTCTCTTTCACTAGGGCTACTGAGCTTAGGAGCCAACTGTTGGACCATGTGCGCACCTAAGAGAGAGAGAGAGAGAGAGAGAGAGAGAGAGAGAGAGAGAGGGAGGGGGGGGGTGGCGGTGGTGTAAATTAGGCGACACTAACTTTTTCGTGTGATATTTAATTCTTCTAACTCTAAGTGATGTATCACAAATATATAATCAACCAATGCATAAATATAAAGAGTAAGGGTTAGAGAATACAAACGATGTTTTTTTACGTAGTTCTACAACTCCAGCCCACGTTCACGCTCCAAGCTTCCCACTTGGAGATCCTTAATCGACTAATCTCCCCGATTGGCGATGATTGACTTTACGGGTGTCAACCAAACCTTTTACAAATTGTTTTCAGGGCATAACCCTCTAGATTGATCTTCACGGGCATCAATCTTATCTTTCATTGATTGTGTACAATAAAATAGAAAACTAAAAGATTCCTAACTCTCCTAAATATAAATCTCAAATAAGGAATTTGAAGAGTTAGGATTTACACTCTTTTGAATATTGAGAAATCTTGGAACAAATTTGTCAGAGCTTCGCTACGATTCTCATGTTCTATTTTAAGCTTCAGAGTGTTTTCTATTTATAGACTCTACTTGAGTGGTCGACCATTTCCTTTTTGGATGATCACATCCGACCGTTGGGATGTTACCGTTATGCTTTTGGTAGCCATTTTTCGCTCAGATCTGTCAAATCGGTCAACCACTTTTTTATCAGTTGATTGCTTCTTCATATCTCCAGGCTTTCATCGATCAACAATTTGGCTACTCGACTGCCCGCTCGACAACATGCTCAACCACAGAAATGACAAGCAATCTGTAATATGTTGCGGTCGACCACTTCTTCACTGCTTGACCGCTTGCTCGACCACAAAACTGCAGAGCCTTCTGCCTTTTAAAATCAGTCGACCACTTCTCAGATGGTTGACTGCTTCTTTTTTTTTTTGCACAAATTTGGTCGACCTCCTTCAAGTTTTAGTTGACCTCTTTGTACGTTTTTGCACTCCTTGAATTTTCTTAGTCCCAATGATCAACATAGTAAACTACATGGACTTAGGTAAACTTGTTAGAACAACTTATTACTCGTATCAAGGGTATTTCCAATGAGTATCAATATAAATATAACGATTAAACAATTAAACATAATTAATCAACAAACAGCTTATAATTGCAATGAATACATTCATCATCAAAACAAATACGCCTAATGACACTTAGGCTTACACCAACTACACAACATTTTTAAAGATGGTAAATCGACAATTGCTTATGTGCAAAAACTAATTTCTATCTACAATAATATTGCTGCCATAAGCAAAAAGATTAGCCCAAAGGATCAATTAATCTATTTACTCAAAGGGCAGGGAAGTGAATATAAAGCCTTTGTCAGAGATATAATTAGCTGTCCTAGAGAGCTGTCTATTGAAAAGTTCAAAATCTACTACTAAATTTTGAGTTTCGACTAGAACATAAAAACTCCTTCTCAACTATCCTCTCTATTTAGGCTAATGTTCACTCTATTAGATCACCTTTTTCTCCTTTTCCTACACCCGTCCATATTCTCCTATACAATAGACCCCTTACCAACCTAGTCTTCTTGGAAAGCCTTATGGACCACCTCCGTTTTCCAAGTTCAATAAAATAGGGGATATAAGCCATGTTGCAAAAATTATTTTAAAAATGGACATACAACCAATGTGTGTTATCATCGTGCAAATGTTGCCTATAAGCCTCCGAAGAAAAATTTCAACACTTGGGTTGTAACACCCCATAGCGTAAATCTTTTTTCTTGCTATTTTTTTAAAATCTATTTAAATCATGCTTTAAAATACTACAACATAAGTCTTTATAAGAAATCTCATTTAAAATTCAAACGTAGTAGAAACCCAACATAAACATAAATATTTATAAAATATTTTGACTTAATCTCCAAAAAATTAAAGCATAACTTAAATAAAAATATTTCATAACAACTCAATAAAATTTCACAAAATAATCCATGCTTTTTTAGTCTTCACCCACAGGTTAACTTCACTCCAACAACGTCATAGCCTCACCTATGAGAATCCTCCTTCAACTGCAACTATTATTCATTCACATCATTAGACATTTTAGTAAAATCATCCTCTCACAAAGTTCATATATGAGTTTAACGCTCAGTAAAAGATGCAGATACGTCATGAGCATGAGATGCAGTTTGAAAAAAATGTCTTTTTCAGCCATCATTCTTTCCTTTTTCTTCCATTTAACAGTCCAGTCATTGTGAGTAATTAAGTCTAGGGGAGATAATAACACAATTAGGTCCACCTCATGTGGCATAACCAACTCAAACCCCACTCACAATGACTATTTACATTTATTTAGTTTATCCTTCAATCTTTCTTAATAAAAACATTTTCATGAAGCATGAATCATACACATGATCTTATATGCAAAGCATAATACATAATAACAGTAAATATATCCTCGATTCACGTATCAAACATAAAAAGTAAATAACGAGAAGTAAACGTATTCTCGATCAACAGTTCAATGTCTCAAACATAATAGTAAACAACAAATAGTAAGCATATCCTCAATGAATAGTTCCATAGGCATTACAAGCAGAACAATTATCATAAATATAAAATACTCTAACAGTTTGTGATGCAGACCAAAAGGTCAAACGCATGCAAACATCACTCACCTAGAATTCTTAATAAAATCTCTTCATTCACAATCTGATCCAACCTTTGTTCTAACTTGTTTCTAACATGTTTATTTTTCTTGAAATAAAAAAAAATAGAGTTAATAAAAAGAATGAAAATTTATCAACTACTCTATTTCAAAGACTTAGTAACAACTCTGATGGTTCTCATTGTTCACCATCGTAGATGACAAATGAACCCAATTTACGAACTCAAGTTTGTAGTAGACTTATTTTCAGAGAGATTAAGAGAAAAATATCACAATTTACAACTCTTAATGCTTGTATGATTAAGGTTTCATCCCCACCTTCTTATTTATAAATCGTCATCCTAAAAATCTCATGAAAGAAAATCCTACAAAAATGTATCCATGATTATCATTTCCTTTTCAGCAGTTCGAGAATCCATTAGCAATTCAAAAAATCTACGAACAAACGCATCATGAATCTGTCTCGCTCATCTTGTCCTCTAATAACAATCTGCCACGTTTGCATTACACACTTACTTCTGCAAACACCAACACTTCTGTAGATACCAAAGTTTCCATGGACACCTCCTCTCGCAAATACCTCCTAAAACTATATGTCAATCACTATCTGCCACGTACGCATGCTACAACAACCCTTTTCGAAAGGCTTCTATTATTTTGTATTATTATTATTTCTTAATAAACGAGTAAATGCCTTTTAAAATATATATAGTAGAAGACTTTTCTCAACATGTGGTGTTTAAAATCTAAATAGCCATAAAATAGTACAACATAAAACTCAACTTTCAAAGTTCATCCTTCGTAATGTAAAACCCTAAAACCATTTCCAGAGTTAAATTTTCCTCTTTATCCATACTCTTATTTCTTTCAAAACCTCTTCATTTTAAGAGCCACACCCAATAGATCTGAAGTCCCAACAATATCAAGTGCTCACCACAGGCATGCCCATCAACATGTTCCTTCGTCATGTAACTCCTCGTAACTTTCTCATCTACAGTACAAGGTTCATCTATAAGTCTAAGACTTAGCAAGTAATATATGAGACCATGAACATATGAATGATGCATGTGTTACTTTGGAAAAAATATTATGGTTAGTCTTTCATTCATTCATTCTTTCTTTTATCTACCATTGAGATACTGTGGTAGCTCACCCTGTAAAGGCCAGAATGACCCAATGAGGGCCCAACCCATATCAGTGGGGGTGCACAATCCCACATCGCTTGGGAGAGTGGAAACTGCAAGGTTTATAAGTAAGGTTCTCCTCCCTACCTAGTTCAATTCTAGGGTAACCCTAAGATCAAAATCGTGTGGACTTCATCCCAAAGCGACCAATATTATACTGAGAGGACTGAGGATGTTAGAAATGGTATCAGAGCCAAATCTCAACCAGAAGTGTGGGGGTCCCCAAGGAGGGGAGACAGTGGCAGCTCACCCTATGAAGGCCAGAATGACCTATGTGAGGGTCTGACCCATATCAGTGGGGTGCATAATCCCACATTGCTTGGAAGAGTAGAAAATACAAGGTTTATAAGTAGGGTTCTCCTCCTTACCTAGTATAACGTATTCTAGGCTAACCCCAAAAATAAAATCATGTGGGCTTCAAGCCAAAGCGGATAATATTGTACTGGAAGGACTGAGGATATTACACCAACCTAAATCATTGGGGAACAAGTCCACCAAAGCTCCATTGGGGGACACCCCCCCTAAATCTATATTAGGGGGTAAACCGCCAAAGCTACATGGATACCGAATTGACAAGTCTTCTTTCATATCTTATCCATTCGTTCATTCTTTCTTTCGCTCTTTACCATTGGGATATGACACCAAACTCAAATCATTGGGGAATAAGTCCACCTAAGTTACATTGGGGGATAAATCCACCAAAGCTACATGGATACCAAATTATCAAAGCTTCTTATATATCTTATTCATTCGTTCATTCCTTCTTTCATAAAACATATGTTTGAAAAACCCCTTTTGATTTTTTCTTAGAAAATATTTTGCATGATGTGTGGAATATGCACATGAACATACAAACTCCAATCAACATAACGTTCTCAATATTCCTTTCATGGAAGGCATCGTGGAACAACAATTATGAACCATGCAAGAAAATCACATCCAAATTATTATTAAAACAATATATTTCATCTTCACATAATATATTAAAATAGCATATCAACATATTCTTGACCCACATTTTCCAATGAACAACATATATATCCAATAGTAGAGCATCAATACTAACCCCATATCAACCATAACAAGGACCACATTCATAAAATATAGTAGGGAGTCATTACTATCCAAATATCTATCACCATATAACCAACGTCATTATAGCATGCATAATAGTACCCTAGCACCTTGTGTTGTAGACCCAAAGGCCATACACATACAACATTACTTACTTCAAGTTCTTTAGTGGAAATCTAGCCACTTCCCAACTTCATCTTGCATTCCAACGTCTCATTTTCCTTGAAATGTTTGAGAGCAAAATTACTTTTGCTGGCTCCAATGAAACAATTTCTAAGGTTCTCATTAAATTCCCCTTTTATACCTACAACAAAGGTACAACTGTGTTCCTTTCCACTAACACCTACACTTCTGCAATATTCATTATTCCTCGTAGATCCTATGATCCAACGATGACATTCTGCACTTTACTTATCCACAGCGAATGCCCTCCCTTTCACAAATTACTCTTTTTCAGTGTACTTCAATCCAAATGATGATCTTTATCTCGTTTTACTTATTCTTGCGCTTCTTTCCACAGATAGTCGTCTTTAGTGTGTTTCCATCTGAATGGCTACATTTATCTTGTTTTACTTATCCATTATGGATGCGCTTTTCTTCATGGATAATACGACATCTTCCATTATGCAGATAATTTCTTTCCACGGACGCATTCCTTTTCGTGGACACGTTTGTTTTTGCTACTTCACTATTCACCGTGAAACACCATGTTTACAATATAACGTCGTCCATTCTACATACACATTCCCTTCCCCAGACACATTCTCTTCCGCAAACACATTCCTTTTTGCAGATTTTCTATCACAACCCGCAAGGGACTTGAGACAGAACAAGGAACAACCCAGCCCAAAATAACCTAATCGTTCGACCCCTTTACTTTAATCAATTTAATTATCAATGGATGTCTTACTAGTTAATTAAAAGTAAGGGCCTGATAAAACATGAAATAAATAGATGCAACAAGTTATATCAATATAATGTAACAATATAGTAAAAAAATAATTGTGCTGAAGAAAAAAAATAAAAGAAATGATTACAATTATTCATAACTAGGGGTGTGCAAACTGAATCGGAACAATGAACCCAACCGAAATTGATCATTTGGTTCGGTTTGATTCGGTTTTGCACACCAAAAAACAGAATATCACTTCCATTTTGATAAAACTAGATATTTCGGTTCGGGTTTTAGTTTTGATTTCTCAAAACCAAAAAAATCAGAACTGACAAAAAATGTTGTCCACTTTCCTCTTCTGCAGAGTGTAGAGTGCGGACTTCACTCTTGTAAATGTCGCCTCGCCTTGTCTTGTTTCGTCTTCTTGGGTTGCCAGTCACCACTCTATCGCGAGGCGTCTCTTGGTCTAGGTCGCCAGTCGTCTCTTAGTCTTGGTGTCTCTGTCACCAGAGTTGCTCTTAGTTGCCAGCGACTCCTATTGGGGAAGATACAAACCTGTGCCATTTTTCAAGCCATCTTCGTCGCCGTAAGTATTCAAAAATAATTGTTTAAACCTAGCTATAGTGGTTGTTCATGAGTTTTCTGTCTAGCTGACTAGTTCATCGTTTTTTTTTTTTGTCGGTGGTTTGCATCTCCACCACCTTCTGCCTTTGGGTTTGATCAAAAACAGGTATGATGATAGAGAAAAATAATCCAAATCATTATATCAAATTTTTGTTTATGCAGAGAAGAAATGAAAAGAAGAAATGCCAGATAGGGAAGATGAATTGTATGATTTGGATCCAAAAGAATGCTCAATGAATGACAATCGAAAGATACTTTACACTAATGGATTCAAGTAAAAATCAGACTTCTCAAACTATTTTTTGATTACCCATTTCTCAGATCTATCAAAAAGTTATGAATTCGACTAACAATCCTATAAAAATGTGTCAAAATTTGTACGTTCCCAGACAAAGCAACATATATTTCCTCCAGAGATTCAGACGATTAGTAGAAAGGCAGGAACAATCCATGGTATCTTTGCCCCGTCTATTGAAAAAAAAGAATAAAAAAATAAAGTGGGAAAAATCGGAACCAAACCGAATCGAAACCGAAATTCCAGTTCGGTTCTGGTTCGATTCCAATTTTCCCTACAACCGGTTTTGGTTTTGTAATTTCAAAACCGAAACCAACCGGATCGGTTTGGTTCCACGTCAAATTCGAACCGAACTGGACTGTGCACACCCCTATTCATAACAAAATCTACCTCACAAAAAATATCTCTCAAATACAAACTATAAAAATGTTGGAAAAAATGTAAATCCCGCTAAATGTACTCTTGATTCGATAATGATTCGATAATGGGAAGTTCTATTATAAAGTCCTGAAATGGGAGAGTCATTAGGGTGAGTTAACTAAACTCAATAGGGATAATTTTTATATTCAACAATTTAATTAAAACAATGATTAAGCCTCCATGGTCTTAAAACTGATGTTTCATAAATTCATTTTAGAAAATTGTACAGAAGGACATGCATTTAAAACAACTCCTATAATGTGGTACGTAATTAAAATAGACCTTTGCGACACCATATAAAATTCCAATGAAAATAGAGTCACTCACAGACTCCGGGTGTAAGATCCGCAAATTTTAAAATAAAAAAATTCCACATGTTTGAATTTTATTCGTTAAATTGGTCTAGTGTTTGAGTTTGATCGATTTGTCATGCAGCGTCCAAGCATAGATTTTAGTCCATGGATGAAATGATAAAATCTGGGTTCTTTGGTAATTTGGAGAATAGCGTTTCTCTAACAATTGAGTGTAATAAAATATATATTTTTAATGGGAAGCAATGATAGGGTTTTATCAAGACAAAATCCCATTTTCTCGTGGGTAAACATTCATGTGTCGAGAAAGAGATCGACTAAGGGACAAAAGCCAAAAGTTATGAGGAGTGGATTTTGACCTAGGATCTGTGTTGCCGAAGTATCGATTCCTAACTCTGGTGAAGGAAGTTCACTTGCATAGGCGATTGCGGTAAATTTTTAAGTCCTGAGTCTGTTGGTGTTTTGTTCAGAGTCGAGCTTGTAAGCTTGAGAAATCTCGATCACCAGTGAGCGGTTAAGGCTATGAGAGGTGGAAAACCCTACCGAGAGAAGGACCGCCTCCTTCCTCTCAGTCAATGGTGTGAGGAATGCTCTCTCCTCAATGGAAAGTCTATCGTTCCGTAAGGGAAAGATTCAGAAAGACAACGTTCTACGGGGAACAAACCAAAAGGGCCATCGTTTTATGGGGGAGCTAACCATAATGTCCATCATTCCGTGGATGAACAATCTAGAAGGATCTTGTTTTGTAGCAAAACAATCCGAAAGGTCTTGTTCTAGAGCAAAAAGACCATAGTTTCGGAGCGGAACGAACTTAAGTGATCACGTGATCTGCACGTGCCCGTGGGAAATAAGAATTTGCCAAGGGCATTCCACTAAATAGTGCCGCAGAGCATTAAACCTTCCGCAGAAGGATACTGTAACACCCCGATACTAATTTTCCCATGTACGCGATGTAATCAAACCTTGAAGATAATGATATGTCACATTTCATCTCTATAAGCATTAAATTATGACAGGTATATATGAGAAAATTATTTCTAGGATAAAAGTTAGTAGGGAAAAGTGAAGGAAATGGGAATTTGATTAAGCGGACGAATGCGGATGCCACGCGGATGAGAATCGGCGTCTGCACGAACACTTAGGGATGAAGACAGGACGAATTCTCGCATCCTAAACTTACCTTGTCACTTTGCGGATGAGGTACGGACGAGGTGCGGACAATGCGGATGAGGACAGGATGCGTTCGCAACAAATCTGTCCAATTTCTGGACACCTTTGGACGCTCGCGGACAAGTGCAGACGAGGTGAGGCCTCGTCCGATTTGCCTCTGTCCAATCCATGGACACATGCGGACACTACGTGCAGACGCTAAATGGCATCCGAACATGTACTGTGGATGGTACGGATGAGGGTGGGGATGCCATTCTTATCTGTGACCACGAAATTGCCTACGAAATTTTACTCATGCAAACGAGATCTATGCATCCGCACTCGTCTGGTAGATCGCAGATCTGCAATAGAAAAT
Organism: Begonia loranthoides; assembly: GCA_022433065.1. Classification (NCBI taxonomy): domain Eukaryota; kingdom Viridiplantae; phylum Streptophyta; class Magnoliopsida; order Cucurbitales; family Begoniaceae; genus Begonia; species Begonia loranthoides. The sequence goes on from CM039469.1 coordinate 26,340,030, forward strand.
AATTTAAATCAGAGCAAACCAACGAATCCATCAATAAAAACACAGCTCCTCGACACAAATCGCCCTCCACCACGTTCTGACCAGCAGGGACTGTCCCCTGCAACCTCCTTGCTAGGGGTACGTCTTGTTACCAGGGTAAGCCTTCTATTTAGTTTCAGCTGGGCTTCCTCTCCTGCATCTTCTTCTTCGTTCGAGTTCCTTGCTGCTGGAGTAGTTCCTGCGTGGAGTGTGGGGATAGAGGGGAGCTGTTGTCCGTGTGCCAAATCGTCTACAAGGGTAAGGATTAGGTTGGTCTTTGGCCATGTGGAGGCCCTATACCCAAGTAAAGCATGTGTGAGTTGTGTTAATTTTCTTCCATTGATTACTGTTATTAGTTCCTATACAGATTGGTTTTATTGTTGCTAGTTGCTCTGAAGTTCTTGCAATTTCTCTTATGATGAAATGATTGTGTTAGTTCTCCGAAATTCTTGTTGTGAGATGACTACTTCTCTGTCGATTTTAGTTGGTAGCCTTGTTCTTGTTGATTTGTCTTGCTTAATTTTGTTATATATGTTCTACCTAGATAGACTATGGATGAGTGATTAATGAAGTTAAGCATCTGGAAAGTATGAATAAACAAGTTATTGCCTTCGAGATGACTCGGTTCTTTATCTAGTTGTTTGTTGTAATATTTGTTGTATTTAGTCTTCATCTGTTTATGAATGATTACTAAATAGGTAATGAACTAAACAATAGAAAGATGAGCTGAATGGGTTAAGCGTTATGGCGTGGAGTGTGATCCTACTTCTTATAGTGGTGCTAATTACAAACTGTCAAAATATAAGTAGTCACTTTTTTTATTATTACTGCTATTTTTAGTCGATAACAAGCATGTTTTTCGCTATTCTGCTCGAGTATTTCTGCTGCTCTGTTTCAACATTTGTTACTGCTATTTTTAGTCGATAACAAGCATGTTTTTTGCTGTTCTGCTTGAGTATTTCTGTTGCTTTGTTTCAACATTATTGCTGCTATTTTTAGTCGATAAAAATCATGTTTAGTTGTTCGTTTCTGCTGCTATATTAGTCGTTTAAAAGCTTGTTTAGCTGCTCGTTTCTGCTGCTATATTAGTCATTTAAAAACATGTTTAGCTGTTCATTTCTATTATTATATTAGTCGTTTAAAAACATGTTCAGCTGTTCATTTCTGCTGCTATATTAGTCGTTTAAAAGCATGTTTAGCTGTTCATTTCTGCTACTATATTAGTCCTTTAAAAGCATGTTTATCTGTTCGTTTTTGCTGCTATATTAGTCGTTTAAAAGCATGTTTAGCTGCTCGTTTCTGTTGCTATATTAGTCGTTTAAAAACATGTTTAGTTGTTTGTTTCTGCTGCTGTATTAGTCGTGTAAAAACATGTTTAGCTGTTTGTTTCTACTGCTATATTAGTCGTTTAAAAGCATGTTTAGCTGTTCGTTTCTACTGCTATATTAGTCATTTAAAAGCATGTTTAGCTGTTCGTTTCTGCTGCTATATTTGTCGTTTAAAAGCATGTTTAGTTGGTCGTTACTGCTGCTATACTAGTCGTTGAAAAGCATGTCCTATTGCATGTTGCCGTTGTAGTATTTCTTAGTTTGCTTGTTGTCAATGTATATATGATGTATGAATGTTTTTACTCGCTGTCAATTTATGAAGATTGTGCAAGCATTGTTAATCTGGTGCCTTAGCTCATCATTTTACTGTGAAATTTGTAGACTTATGATGCATGTTTCGTTTGCTATTACTCGTCGCTATTTCCAGCTCTAAGTCAAGCACAATAAACTGTTATATGTCGTTATAAACTTGCTATTATATGCTGTTATGTTATGTCAAAAAGTCCAACTTGTTAGCATGTTTTATTTACTGTATATTCACTGTCGACTTGATGTTGGCCCGTAGTTAATTTTCACTGATTTCAAAGTATGCTAGCATAGTTTAATCGCAATCAAATTCGTTGTTATGTTCTACAATGTTCCCTTAAATGTTAGAGCATGTTTTGATTTCCATTCCATGTATTTCCTTTATAGTTGTCCGATATTGCGAGATATGCCTTCGTTCCCCTTACGTGTTTTAAATTCAACCGTTTAATTATTGATTGTCATTTCCTTAAGTTGTCGTCAATCACTTTCCATATATGCGTTAATTAATTGTTATGTCGTCATGCATCATGTTAATAGAAACAAATTAGAGAGTGCTTCCTTGGAATGATACTCACATGCATTGAGTGAGGAAGAAGGAAGAAAAGAAGATTAATGGGGGTTGAGGGATGGAAGGGTAAGTACAGATCAGTCAAGTAGGTAGGATTTAAAATAGAACGTTACCTTTCCCTGATCGAGACTACGAGACTGTTTTCCCTAGGTGGCTGAAGCCGACAAAAACTACCCTCCCGCCACGGATTCCTCCAATTTCCCACTCGATGTACGAGTAATGAACGAAAAGAACATAAGAAAGGAATGGTTTGGGCTGGCACCCACTCCAAAAGGAACTAAAGAGAAGCATAAGCATAATGCATAAACTCTATTTCCTTACTAGGCTTCATGCTCATGCCTTTACTTGTGGTGTAGGTAATGAGATGATCTTACCAGGAGCGGAGGAGGCCTTACCTGTGGAGCTTGCGGTGTATCCGGAAGAGATGCGACCAGAGTAGAGGCATGGTTCAAGGATAAAGAGAAAGTATCTATTTTGTAAGGGTTTAACGACAAACGTGTTTCGTAAGATGTTAATTATTGCCCTAACTCTTGTTTTAAGTATTTAGTAGGCTACGTTTTTAACCTTAAATTTTCACTCGTGTTTTAAGTTAATTTTCTCTTCTGTTTTCGATATATCTTGAGAAGTATTTATTTTTAGTTACACTTCCGCTAAATTTAAAACGATAACTTTCCATTAGTTAATGAATGTTGAGATGAGTTTTTGGTAACGATCGGATTTCCTTGAGAAAAGACTCTGATACTATGTTAAGGATTTTTAAATAACGAATTTTGTCATTTACCCAAAATTTTCAAAATTTAACATATTTTTTAGAGAAACGAAAAATCTGAGTCATTTCAGATACTGTAGCCGTCTGTAGTTTCACGAGAGAGAACCTTGCAGACATATGGTCCTGCATCCGCGGTCACACTATTCATCATCCTCAGTATTACCTTATTTTATTTGGATGCACTGCCTTCTATTTTCTTAATCGAGTCGTCTAATTTGGGTTCCTAATCTTGGTCTAGGACTCTCCCATATTTCCTATTTGTTCGTTGATGTCAATTCTGGATTTTTGTGTGATATAGGCTCGAACGAGTTTCGAGATTTTGAGACGATTCCCGAGGACGCAGAAGCTTCTATCAGTAAGAAGGATCGTTGCAAAGGTAGGAAATTTTATACATTTATGACATGCATTGCATCATGTTTTCTAATTGATATTTTATGGGATACTACACTTGAAAAACCCGACGGAGACTATTTCGATAGCATGTCTGTTTTTACGTATATGTATGTATGTTTTCTCACATTTATATTATTTGTACATGATATTTTATTTGGTTATCTATGGATATATTGGGAGGATGAATTCTCTTGATGCTTTGGGCAGGGTATGAATTAGGGTAGTTAAACTTTTTCATGAGATATTATAATTTTATTCTTAAGTGAGACAATATTAAATATGCATACAAACAATAGCATAAGTAAAGATATAAGGGATAAAGAGATGACACCAAGTTTGTTACATGGTTCGGCAAACTCGCCTATGTCTACACTTCAAGGTCCTCCCTTGAAGATCCATTTGACCAATAACCTACCCAGTTATTGTTGATTGAACTTCATGGGTGTCAATCAATAAGTACAATGATTGTTCACAGGGCATCATCCTTTGATTGATCTTCACGGGCATCAATCTAGCCTTCTATGACTATTTTGGGATGCCACCCTTTGTTCTCCATTTAAGCACAATGAAATGGAAATAATGAATACAAATTATCTAGCCTAAGCTCTCAAATATAAACTCTCAAGTATAGGAATGAGAGAGTTAGAGTAAGGACTTAATTGTTGAGAGAAATTGAGTAATAAATTTGGCAGCAGTTCAGTATGATTTCTCTCTGGTTTTTTCTTTCAATGGCAAGTGCTTCAATATATAAAAATAGTCTAGCAATCAACCACTCAACCTTTCAGGTCGATCGCTTCTTGACCATCACATTGTAGCTGTTGTGCATCCAATTGACCGCTTCCTTCACTCCAGTCGTGCGCTTCAGTGCAACTCAGGAACTGTCTTGACTCTGTTTAATTTCCAATCGACCACCATGTAATACCCCAAATTCTTTTAAGGTTAAATAATGATTATTGGTGGTGTTGGATTGGATGATTCAGTGTTTAGAAGGAAAACATAAGTTTCGATAGTGTGCAGGCATCCACATGTGTAAACGTGCATTAGAAGTGGGTATCTAGGCTTGTTGTTATTTTGGGAGAAAATGCAAATGTGGGCTTCTACAATGGTGGTTGACGTCCGCATGTGTAAACACGATTCTGGCATGGATGACCAGAAGGCAAAAATGTAGTCTGAACCGAATGACCTGATTGTGAAGAAATTTTAAAGTTTTAATTGGTAGATTACAGTCGCCCAGAGTAATCATCCGGAATGGCAATTTTATAGAAGACAAGGCTTCTGCAAAGGATGTCTGCAAGAAGAAGATTTTCTACAGAAAATGAAGAATGTGTGGAAGCGGTCACCCAGACCTTAAACTGCAGATGACCTGAAATATGAAGGGTCACTTGGAATTAAATGTCATGTTATATTTTGATTGGTGGAAACATGGTGAGACACCACCGCCACGCCCTGATTAATGAACACCTTGAGCTTGAGGAAGAAAGTGAAGAAAAATCTCAAGGAATTCTCTCTCCCTTTTTCTCAGAATTTCAAAGGTAACAAGAATTCTTTTTATGATCTTTAAGAATTCTATTAGCTTATGAGAGCTTTGATGGGATAAAGATGTGAAAAATGAGAAAATAGGCATAACCAGATAGTTTCATTGTTTGATGTTTGTTCATTATTTTAATGGAATTGTTAAATAAAACCAATTGAGTATGTTATTGTCAGCATCTTAAGGTAGAGATTGGTTATGAAATTAATGAATTTGATCAAGTATAGAGAAAGTTACTAATAGTCAAAGATAAGTGAAAATTTGGAAGGAAACCCTAGAACGTATACTTTTTGAATTGAAGTTAAAAAGGGGTTGTCTTCGTATGTACATGTGATGAAGAACAAATGGTTAAGTAATGTATACAATAGTGGTTAAGATTGTGTACATTCGGGTTTACGCATACTTTAAATTATATGCATTTGAATGGATATTGATGAAAGTTTTACTATGTTTAGGTTTTACCATGCAAGAAGATTGAAGCACCAGCAGAAGGGGTAAAGGAATAACCTGTAAATTTATTGAAAAATATGGAGAACAATCGGTTGAAGATGTGTTGAAGAAGTGTGAAGTATGTTGATCAACCGAATGGGACAAATTCCAAGTGAGACGGCCGAAGTGTGAAGTATGTTGATCAACCTTAATATTCTACTAAAGCAGTAGAAAGTCAGTATACAATTTTCTAAGTCTTGCAATGTAGGGCCCCAAAGACCAAAACACATGCATATCACTTACTTGCGGTCCTTATAACATTTAGCACTTTCCTCCCCTTCTCAATACTTTCAAAATAATAAAACATATAATCATCAATAACCAATCACTAACCAAATTCTCAGACTCATTCTCACAATACACGATAGCTCCAAACCCACAAATTACCATCCAAAAACAATCCATAACACATCCTTAATCATTTCTACCAATGCAGTAATTAAACAGATAATCCAACTTCCATTATCCAGAGAATATAACATATTCCATAAATCGACATTTTCTTTACTTAGCATTTATACAGTTGACGAAACAATAGCTAACCAAACAACATATCCAAAACCAAAATGCAGGTTAACAACTCATTCCCAAATTACAGAGTATATTCCATCTGCAATAGCCATAACCAAATCGATAGCATTTTTCAATAATAGAGCATTCATCCAAACCACAAAGCACAGACCATTCAAATCATTTCCTGAATTCCATAAAAATCCATAACTGTGCTCAACATTCTGACATGCCATTGATAATAACGCTACAGAGAATAAACCGAGAGTGTTATCCAATCACAATCACAGGGAGCATTTCAAACAATTCAATTCCACAGTTTAATCAGACACAGAGAATTCATCAAAATCCTTATGCATATCCAATGAAGTAGTAAACAACAGAGAGCCAACTTCCATTAACCTAGCATATAATTTCTCAACGTCCAACAACAATATCCGTAAAAAATTACTCAACGACAGGACAAAACTAAGGAGCAGTAACCAACATAGCATAAACATCCATAAAAATCCAGAATAAAAGTGAAGAAATTCTTACAGGAGAAACATCGGAGAAAAACATTGGACTTCTCCTTCACGCAGCTTTTCCCTTCTATGTTATTTCCCTATTTCTTCCAGAGGCACTCACGACCTTCTTTGTAAACTACAATCTCCAGAAGCAGCCTTCCACTTTATAGACAGAGAAGAAACGAGGCTTCCAAGGTGGAAGCTTTGGGTGATGGACATTCACCAATATCAAAGGAGATGGTTCAATATAACCATGCCAGCTAGAAAGTCTCATATCGTTTTGGGAGTTTCACATGAAAATCGTCGGGAGAAGCCGCCAAGGGATCTACACAATTCTTCAAGGGCAGGAGAACAAAGTGGAAGTGGGTTCACACATTTCCTTCTCGGTGGCCGAGAACCACTCCGGCCTCTTCATCATGCCACACCTCTGTCGTTTGCGTCACATTGAAATGCCGAATCGCCCAATCAACAAAACACCAAGGAGAAGAAATTACAAAACAGAATGCTAACGTGTTCACTTACCTCAGCCTAGAGCTTCCAATTCTAGCTTGCGGGAGCTCGTTCCAAATTGTCTCGCGGTCACAGCTACTCTGAGCCCTAGCTCTTACAGTACCGTCACTCATCGCACCTCACGTCATCACCATCAGCTCACCGGACAACATCTCCCTTCGCGAAGCCCAGCATTTTCTTGGAGATTCGCCCAAGTCCTCCCCTGTCGCCGAGCTCTTACTCGGATTGCTCTCCCTTTCTCTCTGTTATAAAACTCAGTTGTGGGCCATTCTTTTCTTTCTTCCCCCGCATTTCTATTATAATTCCAAACCAAACCGACCAGACCAAACCGGTTCACTCCTTGAACTGGTTCACTCTCCCTCCAATTATCCATTATTTCATTTTTTTATCCTTTACTTTTATTTATTTATTCATTTATTTTAATTTCATTTACTTAATTAATTAGCATATATTTATGTATTAATTATACATATCATTTATTAATTGACTCATTTTCTAATTCCTGATTTATTATGAATATTACTTGATGATGATTACAGGTCCAATTCAAATTCTTCAATTCTGTTCTCTAAATTAATTTTCCATAATTTATAAAATAATATATTCAAAATTCTAAGCTTATCACAACTCAAGTGTAATACCCCGATTTTTCATAAGATAATTAAGTGAGAATAATTGAAAAATTAATTGGCTTGAGTGTAATTTGATTATTGGGGGAATTATTAAAGATTTAATTGATAGAAATTAATGTAGGAAATGTAATTTGAGGATATTTGGATAATTATTAAGGATTTATTTGATGAAAAATTAATTTGAAAAACCGAAATCGATGAAATTAGATTGGACCGATTATTATCGTCAAACAATATTCAGAATAAATCGATAATTGAAATTGGGTCAATCAATATATGTAATGCATAATTAAAACATACATATATTATGTTAATTAATTAACTAAATAGAAATAATATAAACATTAACTAAATAAGATAAATTGAATTAAAGGAATTAAAAGAGAAATGGAAGATTGGAGGGGAAGTGAACCGGTTTGGTTCGGTTTCCGGTTCGGCCCGGTTCGTTGGATAGGATATGGGAGTGGTCTGCTGAAAAGAGGATTAATGAAATTAGGGATTTGAGAGGGAGAAGGGAGAACCCGAGGGAGAAATCGGGATCGATGGTCGCCGACGATGGAGCTCCCGCGATTGTTGGACGACGACTTTGGCGGCGTGCGGTGTAGTCCGACGAGTGCTGGTGAGGAGCGACGGTGGCAGAAGGTAGGGCGCGAGTAGCCCGAGCCGCGGCTGTGGAGCTTCGCCTGAGGGATTCTTTCCTCCGCCATCGCTCCGATTTCGGTAAGGCAATGTCGAATGCTAGGCTGTGATTTCCGTTTTGTTTCTGTTCTTCTTGGATTCTGTTGATTTCAGTGTGGGTGTTCTGCCGAATGGGATTTCTTTCTGTTTTTCATTTTGTCACTGCCATTGAAGAATGAAAAATGCTAGATGCTCGATTTCTGCTCTGTTTGATGTTGGATGGAAAATCTCTGCATTGTCGTTATCTTTTGGAAGGCCGATAATGGCTTTGTTGGTGTTCTGTTGGTTCAGAGATAAGATTTATGCCCTGTTTGTCACTATTTTACAGAATAATAGTGGGATTAACTTTGAGACGCTGATGTTGGTTCTGGTTTGATGGAAATAAAACTCCGATGGTATGCCCTGTTTGTTCTATATGTTAAAAGATGTGTGGCAGTTCCAGAAGTAGGATAATGAGGATATTCAATTTCGTTGATGTGAATCCTCTTGGTTTCTATTTGGCTGAAATTCTCGATAATTTAGACTCTCGGTTATGTTTGGGGTCTATGCTAGAATGATTGCTCTGTTTGGATGTGTTTACTTGTTAAGACCCGGGGGACGACACGGTATAGTTGTTGAGATTGTTTTGTGTCGGATAGTCTGAGGATATGGTGTGTTGTGAAAACTGTGAAGGAGATGTTGTTCACTGTTTTAATGTTGGACTCTGCTTTGATAATTCGCTCGTGTTTGTTAATAATTATAGAGGATTGTAGTTGAAATTGTTTGGGATTCTACTTGGATGATGAACATTTTGTTAATGGGAATGGTTATGAGGTTTAATTGAGAAATTGTTAAGTGTCTCTTGAATTAAGTTAAGAATTCTATTAAATAGGGAATAAAGATTATGTTGAGATTAATGGACTGTGAGTTGATAATTAAATATTGTTAGTATTTTGAAGGTATTGAATGGGGGCAAAACTCTAAGTGCTATATTGCAATGAAGATGATAGGTAAGTTGATACTTACTATACTTTGGTCTTCAAGCCCTATATCACAAGAATTAGGGTTGTCTGCTACGTATTTACTACTTTCATAGAATATTTAGGTTGTTTACTACTTTACTACAAATTGAGCATGTTCCGTATATTGTGCTATTATTGCTGGATGTTTAATAGATTTAAGTTCTTTTAATGATATGTTTCGTAGACGAGCATGTTAAAAGATTATTGGGAAGATGTGATAGAATTGTATGCATTCATGAACATCATGGTTTTCAAAAGATACAAAAATGAGTTTCATGTATGGTTTTGAAAAGGAAAACGAAAAGTGGTGGGATGGATGCTCATACATACTAAGTGAACGGCGTTCTCAAGGGCTGATCACCTGAGTGAACAACCATCACTTAGCTGCAAGAATATCCATTGTGTCACTGAATAAACGTAAATAAGCGTGTGGCGGTTCGAGAGATTTGGTGACTGTCTATCGGTGGGGACACTTTATGATGTATCCCCTTATCGGAGTGACGTTTAATCACGTGGACTCTAGTGTTCATCATTTCTCTTTTACGAAAATCCCTAACGTCTTCAACAAAAAGAGAATGGTGATAGTCATGGTAGTGAGGCCATATGATGTATCCCCATGTAGGGGTGACAGATAGCTACATGACTATATGATGTACTCATTCCCTCGATATATGAAACAGATGAGAGATTTGGTGACTGTCCATCGGTGGGGACACTATATGATGTATCTCCTCATCGGAGTGACAGTTAACCATGTGGACTCTAGTGTTCATCATTTCTCTTGTACAGAAATCCCCAACATCTTCAACAAAAAGAGAATGGTGACAGTCATGGTAGGGAGACCATATGATGTATCCTCATGTAGGGGTGACAGATAGCTACATGACTATATGATGTATCCATTCTCTCGGTATATGGAACAAATAGGTTCCCTTCTAGAAAATGAAATTAAAAGAGAAACAGAAAGGAAAAGATCAAGTAAAGTTAAGATCAAGAAGATTGAAAATGAAAGAAAATGAAATGCGAAACGAAACAGGAAAGAAAAGGAAAAGAAATGGAAACGGAAAATGAAAAAGGATATCGAAAATGCATAGCATATTTATTTTATTTTATATCACTTACTGAGCATTAGGCTAATTAGTTAAGTCTTGTGATGTAGGTATGTACGAGAAACATGAGAACAAGTCAAAGACAGTTGATGAAGAATTTGCACGGGTGAATCTTGTGGCTGGCTAGGCTAAAGAACTAAATGAGAATTTATGTGTAAAAGAATTTGTAAATTAACTAAAATTTTTTAATGCTTGTTTTAATTCCTCTGCGTTTCATAAAATGATTTTATTACTTCTGCTGCAAATGATAAATGTTTTAAGTGAAGGGTTTTAACGATCGGGTTTTACAAAGAAAAAATATTTTGACGTTTTTATAAAAAGAAAAGTTTAAATTTATACATTTTGAAACGAAATAAAAATCGGGTTGTTACACTAGAGATTCTGGGTATTACACTTAACTCCAAGTGAGCCCAATTTTGTGATGTTAACACACACAAGGAAACTTTCGGTTGTGACATGCCAAAGAGGTGAAAGATGAATCACTTCAATTTCGAAAATAAGTCAAAATTTTTCTATTATCATTCTTTACTGTCTAAAACAATTATATAGGGTGACTTTAAATAGCCAATTACAAACTATAAAGTAATAGTAAACTAAATAAGCATAGTATTACTAAATCAGCTCATAGTATAAGTTTGTCTAATTTTCTACTTAATACAAACTAGGTTAATTAACTAAAGAATATTTAATTAACTTCTTCTTTTCTACTTCTCCTAGTCTAGAGTTCTTTTGATAGCTATTTCTTTTTGGTGTTCGGCCACTTGGATGGTTTCTATGTATAGACTTTTTTAGCTCCAAGCTTTGACACTTGGACTTTCTTTAATCTTTGCTCTCGATTCCATGGGCTTTTGATATAGTAAACAAATTCCAATTTTAAGGATTCAAACCATTATAGAAAACTTAAGAAGTCTGCTACAATCTTCAAGAGACACTCTTTTTGAAATAACATTGTTGTGAATGCCAAAATAGTTAAACACTTGTCAAATGTCAGAAAGTAGTTAACTTTGGAAAGTCCTTCAAATATTCTATGTTTGAACTTGAACTTCCACTTGTGCTTGACCTTGAATACCTCTATAATAATTTTGGAAATCTGATTAATGATGGAATGGACTCGTAGTCCATCATCCTCTCGGAGTTGAAAAGGATTCGATCTCGAATCATATCTTGTTCCACTATAATCTTTATTGCCATAGTAAGAAGAATCATCATGGGAAATCAACATAGAAATATCTTCATGATTGTAAAAAGGAAATGAATATTCTTTGTAGTAGGCTGATGATATTGAGATTTCTATAAACCTCTTCCCATGCTTGAACAATAACTCAGAATAATAGATTCTCATTCTGTGTCTTCGAGTTAGAAATAATGTAGACCACAATAATAGTTACCATAAATAAAAAGTTGAAAACACCTTTAAGTATATGTGGCCATAGAGTAATTCCTTCATAAGATAAGGAGATGTGTCATGGGCTTTGAAATTTGCATTGCCTTTAAAATCTCCATGAATGAAATAAGGAAACAACCATTGTATGATGTGGCAAACCAATAATAGTAAAATATTCACAAACCACCTCCCATATTTGAATAATAGCTTAGAAGTGTTGTAGATATCCTTTTGCAATTCAATTATTTCCATAAATATAGTTGTAAGAATACATTTAAGTATGTGTGGCCAAAGAATAATGCTTTCATAGAATCTTAAGTTGCATTTTCCTTGACATAGCTTACTAGGATCCAAATAATTTCTTTCCTTAAGAGTGATGTTCGAACCCCATGAAGTGATACACAAATCTTACCATTCTTAAAAACATGATCTTTGAATTAAAGTATTGGCCACTAATTTCACTTTCTCATTTTGTACTTGCTCATATAAAGAAAGTAATCTATCAAATTATTCTTGAGCGATGATTCACAAATAGTTAAGTAATAATGGAAACCATGAGACAAACAATTAGTAGAATCACCACCAACCTCATTGCCACAAGAGTTTTGCCATGGAATCAATTTAATATCTTCATACAAGAGCAAAGTTGTCTATGAGATGCAATAGGTTTCCATAATCCCCAAATAGTAATCAATTTCAACATCAAGATTTAATAATAACCCTCTTTTTCTAAGCATGCCATTCAAATTTGAAATCTCATCATAATTAAAAAAGTTTCCATATTATAGTGATTACCATAAAAGTGTTTCCATAGAAGTAAATCATCATGAGATAGTAAAGTCTTCCTTCCAATGTAATATGCTGTTTTAGTCCCAAAATAATAAACTCCAAGATTCCTTTAGACCAATCCAATGTGCATAGAGATAAATGAACTTTCACCATGATTAGAGAGAATAACTTTACCAACAGAATTACCATAACCAAATACTATACCAATAATGTAAGAAATTTTAATCCATCCAACTTTAAAAATCCAAACAATTAAGTTGTCCAATGACACATACCTCTTTGTTTTAAACAAAGCAATTTTCATCCGATTTTCTTTTATTGTATTATAATCCTTTGTAGGTTGCTTTGGCCGAATTGGTGCTAGCTTGTTCCTCCTTCCACTATTTTTGAATACATACAAATTAGGAAGGTAATTAGGTTATTCATCATGTGCATGCTACAGTAATTTTCAAGGAAGATTACTTGTACTTGCCATATATTAGTAAAACTTCCAAAAGGAAAATCAGTTCAATTTGGTTTACCTTGATGTCTCATTTTTCATTTAACCAACTCAAACTTTTCTTAAAATCCATAGAAGGCAAATTGTTGTCACTCTTTCCATATTTGATTAAAGGACTAACCTTTTTCTTGTCTAAACTTTTGCCATGAACATTTTGGTTCTTTTCAATGTGCCCCCAAGTTTTGTAAGTGATGTCATGTATCAATAATTCCAAATTACTTCCTTTAACCAAAAACATAGAAGTCATGTTAGCACAAATCTTTTCATCAATGATTAAAGAGCAAACTTTGTTCTTGTTAGAGCATTGAATATGGAAAATTTGATCATTTTGACAATCCACTTCTTGAGTAAGAGTTAGAGCACTTTGTGATTGTGTGTCGGAGGGTTCCCTTTGAATATAATACAACTCCTCTTGTAGCTCATTTTCTTTAATTTGCTCATTTTACCTGAGAGTGTAATACCCTGATTTTTTTGTAATGAATTAAGTAAGGATTGGGAAATTAATTGGGTGATAATTATTGAAGATTTATTCGATGAAAATTATTAGAATTAATTAAGTGAAATTAAAGTTGGAATAAATTAAAGAAAAGAAAAGATTTATTTAATAGATATTCAGATATATTGTCATGGTCACATGGTGCATGAGAATATATGAAATATAAAGGGATTATGAAATATATGGGGTTATTTAATTAAAACCGTTAAGTGTCTAAGTTGGATTTGGGTTAAGAATTCTATTAAGTAGTGAATAAGGAATGTATTGAGATTAATGAATTTTGATTTTAATGATTATGATTAATTATTGTGAAGGCATTGGAAAGAAAGAAGAACGTGAATGCCAAAACGCGTTACGGACGACAGGTAAGTGATACATATGTACTTTTGTCTTTGGGGCCTTACATCGCAAAAGTTAGGAATTGTATGCTGATTGTTTACCGCTTTATAGTAAGATATCGAACAAGTCTACTTTTTATTTGAATAGCCAGATATTAAGCATGTTTCGCATATTGTACTAATACTTGCTGGGTATTTATTAGAATTAGGTTCTTTTAATGACGTGTTTAATAGATGAGCATTCTTAGAAATTATAGTAATGGTATGATAGAGATTGTATGCATTCATGAGCATGACACGCATCATGGTTTTCAAAATATTATGAAAATGGTTTTGATGCATGGTTTTGAAAATGAAATGGATACTAAAGGGAAATGAATACGTTATAAGATGAGACTGTGTGTCAAAAGGCCTGAGAACGAATGCATTACAGGATGAGGCTAGGTGTCAAAAGACCTAGGAACGTGGGAGTTACAGGATGAGGCCAAGGGTGCCAAAAGGCCTGGGAACATAGGCGTTACAGGATGAGACAATGTGCCAAAAGGCTTGGGAACATAGGCATTCCAAGATGAGATGGTTTTTCAAAAGGCTTGGAAATGCATGTAAACAGAAAAGAAAACATAAACAGAAAAGAGACTAAAAAGTATAAGATGAAAGAAAATGAAAATGGATAATGACACATGGTTTTAAAAGATGTATAGCATGTTTACAGTTTTCTTTTATATCACTTATTGAGCCTTATGCTCATTAATTAAGTCTTGTGATGTAGGTACGTACGAGATCAGGAGAACAGATCAAGGACAGTTGATGAAGGATTTGCACGGGCAGATTTTGTGGATGGCTAGGGTAATAAATGTAAAATAAAAGGTTTGTAAATGTTTTGTAAATGTATTTAGATTGAAAAAGGAAAGAAGTTATTATTTATATTCTAAAATGATTTGTTTATTCATTTAGTCTTTCTCTATTTTTATAAAAGAAAAAATTTTAAATTTCACGCGATTTTAAACATAAAAAAAATGGGTCGTTGTAAAGAGTTTTTTCTAAATTATGATTGTCGGTTTGCAAGGTAGAGAAGCATTGCGGTTCTTATTTCTTTGCCAAAGTATCACTCATGTCGTCTAGTAGTTGAATTGCCTTTCTAAAAAAGGCTTGCATGTGCTCGGATTGTTGCCTCTTGGAAGATCTCGAGTCATACCTTGTAATTGGTGGTGAGGATGAGATGGTTTTGACAAACTTAGGAGAATACCTTTGTCTCAAAAAATTCTTCATTGAACTTCACATTTTGATGTCTTCTTCACTATCATCTTTTCGATAGGCAATCAATTTATTCAACCATCTAGAAACTCTTCCTTTAAGCTGGAAAGAAATAACTTTTACTAAGGTCTCCTCCAAAAAAATAGCTCTTTGACAAATTTTTTGACTTCGTCTTCCTAAGCCCAATAATCTTCATAATAGTCTGAACTACTAAAAGTTGGGATCGATGATTGTAAATCTTTCTCGTTCGAAATATAATTCATTAAGCAGCATTGGCCCCTCGTCTTTGTGTTAAATAAAATGATATCGCACATTAGGAGGAATTTTAGTTATGATTCTAAATGATGCACCAGCAGAAGAGGTGAAGGAATAACCTGTAAATATGTTGAGAAATATGGAGAACAATTGGTTGAAGATGTATTGAAGAAGTGTGAATAATGTTGATCAACCGAATGGGACAAATTGAAGGCTAAGCAGTCGATCAAAGGAAGGCGGAGATCGACCAGGACTGAAGGATTTTGATCGTCCTAAGATTAGTGGCTAAGTGGGGTTGTTGATCACGATCGTCCGAAAAAAGGGCAGTGGTAAACAAATTCTCGGCCAGTCGATCGTCAACGCTGAAGCTGATCGACCGGTTGGCTTGAAGTTTCCTTAAGCTTTGACGCCAACTCAATTATGGAAAAGTCCCACTTTGCAAGCCAATAACTCTCATGTTTTAGAAGCTCTTGAGCTGAAATTTGGACTATGCCTTCTTGGATGAAATAGGAAAGAGCTGCATCAAGATTTTTCGAAAGAACCTTCAAGGATTAGGAAATATACTAGAAAGATCTCAAGTGGTCGAAAATAGCAAGTAGTGAAGCTTGCAACTCCCAATGGATGACTTGTTGATGGAAAAACCTCTTGATGGTTGGATACCACTTCACACAGCCTTCCTCCAAGGAGTAGGGTCGTCGATGCCAATAGGAGAACTCACTTAACTCTAAGTGGGCCCCATCTTATGATGTAACACACACATCGAAACCTTTGGTTGTGACACGACAAAGGGGTGAAAAAGGAATCACTCCAATTTCGAAAATAAGCCAAAACTTTTCTGTTATCAATCTTCACTGTCTAAAACAATTACATAGGGTGACATGAAATAGCCAATTACAAACTATAAAATAATAGTAAACTAAATAAGCATAGTATCATTAAATCAGCTCATAGTATAAGCTCGTATGATTTTCTACTTAATACAAACTAGGTTAATTAACTAAAGAATATTTCATTGACTTCTTCTTTTCTTCTTCTCCAAGTCTAGAGGTCTTTTGACAGCTATTTTTCTTGGTGTTTGGCCACTTGGATGGTTTCCATGTATAGAATTCCTTGGTCTCCAAGCTTGGACACTTGGACTTTTCTTAATCTTTGCTTTTGGTTATGTGAGCTTTTGATATAGCAAACAAACTCCAATTTAAACGATTCAGACTATTATAGAAAGCTTCGGAAGTCAGATACAATCTTCAAGAAACACTTTTTTGAAATGATGTTGTTGTGAAAGCCAAAATAGTCAAATACTTGTCAAAGGTCAGAAAATAGACAGTTTTGGAAAGTCTTTCAAATATTCTATGTTTGAACTTGAACTTCCACTTGTGCTTTACCTTGAATACCTCCATGATAATTTTGGAAGTTTGATTAATAATGGAATGAACTCATAGTCCATCAAAGATATTCTAAGTGTTGGAACCACATTAAAGACCTAAAGTAAGATATATGCATGTCCGTAGTCTTTTGACCTATATCACAAGAAATTAGGATTGTGTTGTTATTGATAACATTGTTTGTTGTGTTGAATAGATGAGGATACTATTATCATATGGTGTTATTACTTATATGCTCACATGTGATTAGTATGTAGGAAATATACAAGGTTAGTATTGATTCTTTAGAAAGATTAAAGACTAAAATGTTGATTGTTAATGGTAAGATAAATGAAGAAACGTGATATGTTGTTATGTTATGAAATGTGTAGATGATATGGTGGATTCTATTGATCATATGCATTCTCATGCATCATGATTTTGATGAAAACTAAAATTATATGGAAATAAACGTAAATAGATACTGCAAGGTATGAGTTCTTGAGATGTGTGCCCTATGTGGGTCAAGAGGTGCCACTTTCCCTTGTATGATTATACCTTTAGCGCCTGGACTAGTAAGTGGAACTAAAGGAAAATGGAATAAAACATAAATAGACGTTGTGAAGTATGAGTTTGAGATGGCAGTCCTAAGTGGATCATGAGGGTCACTCTCCCTTATAAGGTTATACGTTCAACGCCTAGACAATTGAGTGAAAGTAAAGTTAAAGGTAAATGTAAGGGTAAAGGAAAATTTGAAACAATAACTACATATGTTTTATAAAGTTGCATAGCATAAGTATAACATATTTCTATCTTTTACTGAGCATTTGGCTAATAATTTATATCTTGTGATGCGGGTGAGAATCTTATTTGTGGATGAGGGCTTTATGAGATGAAGATATGGAGAATGCAATTGATGGAGTATTGTTATGTTGAGCATTTTCGTTGTTGGAAAGGTGGGTTATAGCTCGAAATAACATGTTTTAACATATCATATTTGTAATACCCCAATAACATTTTCCCCGTATACGCGATGTAATTCATTTTGAGATAATTAATATATTGTTTTATGTGGCGGTACATGTTAGTGTGCATATGGGGTTAATGTTTTGGAATAATTAAAGTATGAAAAATTGGTAAATATTGGGTATAAAGGAGATTTCGGATGCACGCGGACTTGGGGTGGCGTCCAGAATTGCATGCACGGTGTCACCGAGTTTTGGGACTACGCAAGATGTGGTTTTGCATCCTTATTTGCCTATATCGCGAGTTTTTGGACCAACCCGGATGATGGCGGACGATAGCAGATGCTGGAGCTTCATCTCTGTCCAAATTATTGGACTTTTTGGATGGAACAGGATGTATGCAGATGCGGGAAGAAGAATGAATTTTGAATCTGTCCAATTTCTGAACAGTTTCGGACGCACGCGGACGCTGGATTCGGACGCTTTCCTCCGTTTGAAAATTCAAATCTGTCAGGAAGAACAGGGTTTTCGGACGCACGCAGATGAGGCCAGGATGCACTCCCTCATCTAAAAAGTCCCAGACCTGCGAATAATTAGGGATTTAACAATAGAAACTCTTATCGTGTAGTCATTAAATATGCACTCGGTCGACTATTCAGACACTCTCCCATGCTTGGGCACGCCCCCTCCACGTCGTAGTAACACCTCTCCATCCCGTTTACTGTACGTGTGTTCCCTCCAGATATGGCTTTGCGACTTAAGCCATCTTCTCTGCATTTTCTAGTCCAGCTTTTCTTCCCGAGAGAGAGAGAGAGTCTTCCTGTGAGCGAGACTCTGTAATTTCATTTCTATACCTAATAAATCCCTAATATGACATGTTTAAGTTTCGGTAACCCTCAACTAAGTTGTTAACTCTAGCTAAGAAAAACATCGTTAAATCATGCTTTACTCTCAGATGCATGTTGCCTTTAGTTCCAATTGCTTATGATCGATTCATGTCGTTATCCATGTCTATTTAATCTCATCATACTCTTGTGAAGCATGCTTATTCGTTTGAATCGTTAGTTTTAATTTGACGTATGATCTCAGTTTAATAGCATGCTCCAATCGCTGTTTCTTTTACCTTTGTGTTATGTAAATTCAAGCATGTCATTCGTTGTTTTAAGTCATTACTATAGTTGTTCTTTTATGCGCATTTAATTACTGCTATTAATTGTTGTTCACTGTTTAAATTTCATTATGTTATAGTGCATCAACATGGATCATTATTATAGAAACAAATAGGAAATGCCACCTTTATGGTGGTATGCATTACGTGAGGAAAATGACAAATAGAATGAATGAAAGAAGATGATGGGGAGTTGGTGGGCGAATGGGTAGTTCAGATCTAGTCTGGTAGCTACGATACATCCCTCCCTTGTCGAGAACGGGACTAGCTACACACAGGAGGTTAGAAGCTGACCAAGACTATACCATCACACATGGGTTCCTCCAATCTCCCGCTCGACGTACAAGTTATGATGAATGAAAGAATAAAAGAAAGAACGTAATGAAAAGATTGGTTTGGGGTGGTATCCATTCCAAAAGAATTAAAGAGAGGCATAATCATACTGCATAACTCCATTCCTTATTGGGCCTTTAGGCTCATGTTTTGCTTGTGGTATAGGTACATGTACGAGAAAGCGATGAATAGATCAAGAAGAAGGGATGAAGGATTTGCACGTACGGGTCTTGTGGCTGGTTAGGCTAAAGAAAGTGAAGAGAGTGCTTTTGTAACTAATACGTAGTGAATTGTTTATTTTTCCTTAAATGAATGATTTTTCTTCTGCTATGTTTTGATAAAAGATTTTATAACTGTAGCTTTCCAATACTTATAACGATTTTTATAACGAGTATAACATAAAGGTTTTGACGATCCGACTTTTAGAAAAGAACTCTGATTATATTTTAAAAGTGTTTTCCTCTGTTTACAAAAGAAAAGAAAAATTTTAAGTTTAATGCATTTTTAATAAGATAAGAAAAATCTGGGTCATCACAATATTTTGATACTTGTATAAAAGTTTTAGGAACAGATTTTAAGTAATACTTGATGATTGGTTTCTATACTTATGTGAAATATGGTTTGTGATAATGATAATGAATATGGTATGTTCATGATATGGAATGAATGTTTTCATAACAGTAACTATATGGAACATGTTTTATAATAAAAATGAAAAGTCTTTCGCTACACCTTCTATTAGAAAGATTTTATTAAAGAAGAAAGTTTTAAATTCTATGTGTTATCTCAATGAAAGTCTTCCACTACGCTTTTACAAAGAGAAATTGTATCAAATCTAAACATTTAAAGCAAAGAAAAAAATGGTTGTTGCACGCCATTCATCCTGGTTGACTGCTCTTCTGCACTTCAGCATATGTTGAACAATCTGTCATTTCTTAGGTTGACCACATCCATGCCCTGGTCGACAAGTTCCACAGGTTTGGCTATTTGTAGCCTTTTTAGTTGACCACTCAGTTGACATGTACTTCTTGTTTTGCACATTTTCAATCTTCTAAGTCCCAATAATCAACATATAAGTTACATGAACTTAGACAAACATATTAGTAAATATTAATACCTTTATTAAGGGGTATTTCCAATGAAGATCACTTATAAACATAATGATAAACATATTAGTCTCATTTAATTCATAAACAACTTATCAACAAATAAATCACTCATCATCAAAACAAATAAGTCTAAAGTCTCTTAGGCTAATAATTTGTACGTGCAAAATGGGTAATAGAGAACCGTGACATTCCCCGCATTTCAAATTCTGGAAGTCAAATGGGTAATAGGGCAGTGATGACGTGCTCTTTGGGTTTTGAATCCCATAATTTGCTAGGGTTTTTAGCACATGGATTGGAAAGTTGTTACTCAGTGAGTTTCGCTCTCTTAGTGCCTTTCCATTTGACAGGTGGTGTAAAGGATCGTAACTCTGCTCTTCACCAACGCTCGTCAACTTGGATCCTATAAGTAGCTAGTTGAGGAGCAATCTATCACCGACAACCTTATCCGTTACTTCGATTATATGAATTGTGTCGTCATGGAGCATAGCTCGTCGACAACTCTGGTGACTTGGTGGATCTCTGGATCACAACCATTTTTATTCTTTTGTCTCATGAGGTGTTGCTATCGATGAATGACCACCTTTTCTGTGATATGTGTCTGATGGGTCATTGTGTGACTATCCTTTTTCATTGTGAAGTTTTCAAAAGGAAAAACGATGTAGGCCTATCTTTGTGATATAGTTATTTATGTATACAATGTGTTTTGATAAAAGCTTCTTCGATGGCCATAGCCCTATTTTGACAAAAGGATGAAGAGATTTCAAGTGATTTAAAAATCCATGCATGGTAAAAAGAATCATGACTTTGCTTTTCTGAAAGATTTGAAAAACCGCTTTCTCATGTATTGCAATTATCCTAGATTTCCTTACTGAGTTGGTCACTCACCCTCCCTCCCCAATCCAGGTAAATCTAAAGTAAATGCAATGCATGAGAAAATGGGTTTTGACATCTTTCAGAAAACCAAATTCATGCTTCTTTTTACCGTACATGGATTTTAAATCATTTGAAATCTCTTCATCATTTTATCAAAATAGGCTTGTGGTCATCGATGATGCTTTTATCAAAACACGATGTATACATAGACAACTACATCTTTTTCCCTTTGAAAATGTCATCAGTGAAAGAGGATGATCGCACAAGTACCCATCCGACACATATCACAGAACAGGTGGCCATCCATTGATAGCAACACCTCATGAGGCAGAGGAATAAAAATGACGGTGATACGAAGATCCAGCGTGTCACCCAAGTTGTTGCGAGCCACCCTCCGCGAGGGTACAACCCATATAATCGAAGTAATGGATAAGGTTGCTGGTGACAGATTGCTCCTCAACTAGCTACCTATAGGATCTAAGTTGACAAGGATTACCAACGAGCAGAGCTATGAGCTGTCATGCCACCCATCAAATGGAAAGGTACTAGGTGAGCAAAACTTAGCGACTAACAAACATCTAATCTGTGTGCCAAAAACCCTTGCTAGGTTTTAGGATTCAAAACCCAAGGAGCATATCATCACTGCCCTATTACTCATTTGATTTTTGAGATTCGAAAATCGAGAACCCTTATTACCAATTTTGCATGTACAAATAACCAATCTTCACGTGAAAGAATATTGTGTGAAATAGCCTTGTGATGCTTTAGTGTCAAGACTGTCCAAAGCATCAAAAGGATTCATCCTCCCAATATATCCATAGAAAACCAAATAGAATACCATGTATGAAGAATATAAATGTGAGAAAACACGTATACGTAAAAACAGATGTGTTGTCGAAATAATCTCCGTCAGGTTTTTCAAGTGTGGTATCTTAGAAAATATCAGTTAGAAATCATGATGCAATGCATTGTATAAAGTATACAAATCTCTGCCTTTTCGGTGATCCTTCTTACCGATAGGAGCTATGCCTCCTTGTGAATCGTCTCACAATCTCCAAACTCGTCTAAGCGTATATCACACAAAAATCTAGAATTTTCATCAACAAACAAATAGGAAATATGGAAAGGTCCTAAACTGGGATTAAAAACCCAAACTAGGTGACTCAGTGAAGAAGACAGAAGGTAGCGCATTCAAGAAAAATAAGGTAGTGCCTTTGTGGATAATGAACAGTGCACCCATAGACGTAGGACCTTGCGTCCTCAAGGTTCTCTCTCGTGAAACTATAAACATCTACAGTATCCTTCTACTAAAGGTTTGACACTCCACGACACTGTTCAGCAGAACTTTCTTGGCAAATTTTTATTTCTCGTGGGAACATGTAGATCGTGTGATCACTTAAGTTTGTTCTGCTCCGAAATGAGGGTCTTTCCACCACGGAACGAGATCCTTCTGGATCCTTCCCCCATGCAACGACGAACTTTCCTATTCGTTCCCCTGTGGAACGATGGACATTCAGGTTTACTCCCCCGCAGAACGATGGACCTTCCAGTTTTTTCCCCACGGAACGTTGTCTTTCTAGATCTTTCCCCTATGGAACGATGGACTCTCCACTGATGAGAGAGCGTTCTTCACGCCATCGTCTGACCTCTAGCGACTTCTCCCCCACCAGCAATCCCTTGATCATCCACCGTCCAGACCATACCAAGAGGAAGGAGGCGGTCCTTCTCTTAGTAGGATTTTCCATCTCTCATGGCCTTAACCCCTCGCCGGTGCTTGGAATTTCTTAAGCTTACAAGCTCGACTCTAAACCCAACACCAACAGACTTGAGACTTAGAAATTTACCTCAATCGCCTCTGTACACTTCCTTCACCAAGGTTGGGAATTGACACTCTAACAACATGGATCCTAGGTCAAAATCCACTCCTCACAGGTTTTAGTTTTTGTCCCTCGGCTGATCACTCTCTGCTAGTGAATCTTTACCCACGAGAAAAGGGAATTTTGTCTTGATAAAACCCTATCCTCTCTTCCCCTTAAAAATATATATTTTATTACACTCAATTATTGAGGAAATACTATTCTCTAAATTACCAAAGAACCCAAAATTTATCGTTTCACCCATGGACTAAAATCTATGCTTGAACGCTACGCGACAAATTGGTCAAACCCGGGCTTTGAACCGATTTAACGAATAAATATCAGACAAGTGAAATTTTATTTATTTTAAAATACTTGATTCTTATAGTTTTTCCCTCTTTAAAGAAATTTTGTCATGAAAATTAAAATAAACCAAATACATTTTAGAAAAGATAGAGGTACTTCTGCATCATGTCGGACTCGATTTCCCAAATTTCTTCCTTCTTAGTGTGATTTTTGCACAACACATGGACTAAAGGGATCTCCTTGCAATGGAGAATTCAAGTCTCTTTACACAAAATTCAATATGGTAATTCCTTATATGATGTGTCCTCCTCCATGGGATCATCAGTCGAGGAGATGACATGGGATCGGTCAGCTGTGCACTTCCTCAGTTGGGATATATGAAAAACATTGTGAACATACCCAAATTGTAGAGGTAGATTAAGTCAGTAGGCCACATTGCCAATCCTCTCAATTATCTAGAACGAGACAATAAATCTCGGGGCTAACTTCCCTTTCACCTTGAAGTGACTTATTTCATGCCTTGGTCTAAGCTTAAAAAAACAGAGTCTTCCACGTCGAATTCAACTTCTCGCCTCTTCAGATCAACGTAACTCTTTTGTTTGCTTTGTACCATGTTGAGTCTTTCCCATATTAATCGTATCTCGTCTGTAGTCTACAGGATCATGTATGATCCAAGAGAAACCCTCCTTTTTGCCTTGGCCCAGCACAACGGAGAACGACATGGTCTCGCATATAGCGCTTTGTACGGAGAGACACCAATGCTGATGTGATAATTGTTATTATATACAAACTCCACCAATGACAAATGGTTTATCCAGCTATCACCAAAATCAAGGATACAAGATCATAATATATCCTCCAAAATCTGAATAGTCCTCTCCGATTGTCCATTTTATAAGGATGATGCGCAGTGCTGAGGTTCAGCTTCGTCTTTAAAGCCTTGGACCTCCAAAACTTAGATGTGAACCTTGGGTTGTGATCTGAGACAATACTTAACGGAATGCCATGGAGGTGACTCAACTTTGACAAAGGGTAATCCATTCAGATTGGAATAAAATGAGCAGACTTGGTCAAATGATCTACGATGACCCAAACCACATCTAGTTTCTGCAGAATCCTAGGAAGACCCATAACAAAATCAATGGTGATCCTATCCCACTTCCACTCTGCAATAGGTAAGGGTTGCAGTAATCCTGCTGGTCTCTAATGTTTAACCTTCACCTACTGACATTTCAAACAACTGGCTACAAAGTTTGCCACATCATGCTTCATACCCACCCACCAATAATGTTGTTTAAGATCATGATACATTTTCGTACTGCCTGGGT
Organism: Begonia loranthoides; assembly: GCA_022433065.1. Taxonomy (NCBI): domain Eukaryota; kingdom Viridiplantae; phylum Streptophyta; class Magnoliopsida; order Cucurbitales; family Begoniaceae; genus Begonia; species Begonia loranthoides. Next base: position 26,364,692 of record CM039469.1, read on the forward strand.
GGATAGCGAACCTTGACTTATGAGCCTCTGAAATAATTGCCTGCTTCAAATCTTCAAGGTTGGGAACTGCTAACTTACTATGGTAGAGAATAGTTCCCTCGTTGACCTCCCAACCATCTAGTTGTTCACCATTACGCAGCTGCTCAAGCTTACTTCAAATCACCCCATCTTATTGTTGCAACTGCTTTGTCCTCTGGAGCAAAGATAGAGTGGCAATAACATTGTATGCACAAGCTATACCGTCTGATTCATAGTACCGTAGGTTGTAGTCTCCAATAACTATAGACCGCTTCCACTCATCAAGAATCAGACAAGAAAGAGACCCCTAAGAATTCTGGCTTAGAGCATCGGCCACCATATTCGCTTTCCCCGGTTAATACTCTAAGATAAAATCGTAGTCCTCCAAGTATTCCATCCAACTGCTTTGTCTCAAATTTAAATCCCTCTGAGTAAAAAGGTATTTCACACTCTTGTGATTGGTGTACACCTAAAAATTTGCGTCGTACAAATAACTCCTCCAAATCTTTAAGACAAATATTATCGCAGCTAACTCTAGATCATGCATCAGGTAATTTTGTTTGTGGGACTTTAATTATCAAGATGCGTAAGCAACCTTTTTTCCTATTGAATCAAAACACATCCAAGTCCAATTTCTGATGCATCAGTGTAGACTGCATAAGGCTATTCACTATTAGGCACTGTCAAGATAGGTGCACTCGTTAGTGTGCTCTTTAATTCCACAAATGCACTCCAACATCGGTCATCCCATTCAAACTGTATTGCTTTTCTGGTCAACTTAGTCAAAGGCGCGACTAATGAAGAAAAGTTTTCTACAAAATGCCAGTAATAACCGGCAAGACCAAGAAAACTACTAATCTCTGAACATTTTTTAGTGGTTGCCACCGTACAACTGCCTCGATCTTTGCAAAATCTACTAAAATTCCATCCCGTGAAACTACATGTACCAAAAATTTGACCTTTGATATCTAGAAGTCACACTTACTCATCTTGGCGTACAACTGATGTTCCCTCAAGGTCTGGAGCACAATCTGAAAATATTACCGATGCTGACCCTGACACTTCAAAAATACCGAGATATCGTCGTAAACACCACAATGAACTGATCCAAGTAGTGCCTAAAAACTCAGTTCTTGAAATCTATAAAGGTGGCTAGGGCATTAGTCAAACTGAAGGGGAGGACTAGAAATTCATAATGTCCATATCTTGTTCTGAAAGTTGTCTTTAGAATATCTTCTTCACGAATCTTCATATGATGATATCTAGATCTCAAATCTAACTTAGAGAAATATCGTGAACTACCCAGCTAATCAAACAATTCATCAATCCTTGGCAGTAGATATTTTTTCTTCACGGCAACTAAGTTCAACTTTTTGTAATCAATACAAAGTCATAGGGATCCATCGACTTTCTTGGCAAACAAAATCAGAGCACCACACATCAAGATACTCTCTCAAATGAATCCCTGACCCCTTAACTCATCCAGTTGCTTTCTCAACTCTATCAATTTTGTATGAGACATCTTATATGTAGGAATAAAAACTGGGTTAGTGCTTGGAACTAAATTTATACAAAACTCAATCTTACGATTTGGAGGCAACCCTGATAACTCATTAGGAAACTCCTCTAGGAACTCCCTCACAATGGAGACATCCAGATCCTAGCCAGCAGTTTCACCCTCAACATCAATAGACCAGAGGCTTTCGTATTGCCCTAGTTCACTTCGACCACCCAAAGATGCTCAAAGAATAGAATTGGTCGCTACTACACTAGGATCATTACAATAAACAACAACTTGTCCTTGTTTCGAAATAACCATGACATATTTCAAATGACACTCCACGGTTGCTCTATACTTCCTCTGCCAATCCATACTCAGAATAACATCAAACTGACTCATGGGTAAAACAACTACTTTTACAAAAAATTTGCAGTCATTGATCACTACACAGATTGCTCTACACATAAAAGATACTCCACTTTGGACACCCAAGGGAGTACTCCGAATCAATGAAGATTCCATCTCCTCCACTAATAGGCCCTAGAAGCAAAAATAGAAGAGACAAAGGAGTGTGCCGACCAGGTATCAAACAATACTCGTGCAAAAGAATGAGAGATAAGAATCATACCACCCACTACACCATGATCACCTTGGCTACAGAAATAGTTTAATCTCTCAACTGCATATGCCTGCCCAGACACTTTTTCTTCCCCTTATGGCCTAGTCTATAGCCACCCCTGGCTGAACTTGAGTCTTCACCACTACTTTGGAAGGACTGTTACTTAGAATCCCTTGACATCTGTTGCAAATAAAGAATGGAACTGTAGCTTTGCTGATAACTAGTCGGCTTTTGGAAATCGGGACTAGTTGGTCATAACTAAGAATGGTAATTGGTATGGATTCTTGATGACATTTTTGGAGCAAAACCCACTACATGTAGCACTACCATGGGAGGAAGATAATGACCTACGCAGTGGCTATTGTGGTTGATTTGTGGGCAATTCTTCCTCATATGGCCACATTGCCCAAATGTATGGCAAGTATAAGAGCTATAGTGACCACTGCCAGACCATCCACTGCTAGCACTCTGGCTAGGACCTCCACCAAATCCTCGTCCCTAAACATTTTCCTGATTCTTCTTGGTCCCCTTCCTTTCTTATTTCCTCGTTTGCCTTTCTTGAAAACCCCCCAAAATTGGCATCCAAAACTCTTTCCACTCTTTAGGCGGCCTTAAAGATCTCCAAGAGGTTGTTGAATTGTATAGTTGTAACTCCATGCTACTACCTCTATAATACCCTGATTTCCCATAATGGAATTAAGAAAAGGATAATTGGGAAATTATTTTGGTGTAATTGGATTATTTGGATAATCATTAAAAATTTATTTGATGGAATTATTAGAAGTGTTTAAGTGGGATAATTATGGTGATTAAAATGTTGGATTAATTGAAAGGGAAGAGAGAGAAGAGCAGTGTGTTACTAATGTATAGCCGTAGTGATTTTGTGTGGATGGTGGACGTCCTTTGTAGTAGGATAGATGTCCTTGATTATGGAATGGAGGCGGATGCTTTTGTGGAAGAGCATGCATCGCTTGGTGGTGGACAGATGTCCTTTATATAAGGATGGACGCCCTTCATGGTGGGGCAAACTTTCTTTATGGACGATAGGTGTTGGAATGAAGAAGGGAGCAACGTCGTTTGATGGAAGGTGGACATCCCTGGTTAGTGGCAGATGTTTTATATTGGGTGAAAGACATCGTTTGGATGAAGGTGAACATCCCTTATAGGAAAACGGATGTTCCTTGTTGAAGGTGAGTGTTAAGTATGATAATTGGAATGGCATCGTTTGGTGGATGGACTAGCAAAGAAAGTGACAGACGCCCATCTTAAGAATGATGGATGACAAAAATGTGAAGGCGACAAATGTCCCTCTTGAGGAACGGATGTCGGTTGCAGTGAAGAAACTGACAGATGACTAAAATTTGAAGGTGATGGATGTCCCTCATGAGGAACGGACATCCGTTGCAGCGAAGAAACTGACGGGTGACTAAAATGTGAAGGCGACATATGTCCCTCATGAGGAACAGACGTCCGTTGTAGCAAAGAAACAGATGGATGACTAAAATGTGATGGCGACAGGCGTCCCTTATAGGAAAATGGACATCCCTTGCAGCAAAGAAATTGATAGACGTTAAAAGTGGGATAACAGATGCTGCATGCATGGATGTGGATGTCCCATGTTGCGATGGAAATGCATATCTTGTGGCAGCTGTGTTTAGGTGATTCCTCCATATCTTCTACTTTACATATGGCAATGGATAAGAGGGGTTAGATGGGGTTTTAATGGGATAGGTGAGGCTTAGTTAGGGAGCTGTGAATTAAAGGAGGGAGACAAAGAGAAAGAGACAGGGTATGGTTTAAGGACATGCATGGGCGTGGGTGTTTGTGACAGGGAATGGCGCGCCTCTCTGGAGAAAAAGGAGAAGTGAGGAGAAGAATTGATTTACAGAGAGAGTGAAAGGTAATTGAGGCAGTGAGCGAAGTGCACTCTGGAAAGTGAGAAACTGGAACCCAACAAGAAAAGAAGAAGAGAGGAACCGAGAGAAAGGAGAAGGACAGCTAAGAAAGACAGAGTGTGAGGGAGAGACTCGGGAAGAAACTGGGAAAGGCCGAGTTTTATGGAGTGCTTGGCTGAGTGAATGAAAAAGACAAAGCAAGGGGAGGAGGTGAAGCTCTTGGATTGCTCTCAGAGTGTTCTCCTAAGGCGTTTTCTTGGTATGTGAGCCCTCTTCTCTCCTTCGATGAATTTTAGTGGAATAATATAGTGAAGGATATAATGGATGAAGAATATGGATATTGTCATTGGTTTGTGAAGAATGTGCTTCATGATAGATTGATAAATATGTTGATAGTGTTGTTTGGTTATTGACCGTAGGGATTATTGTGTTGTTGAATGAGCTTGCGATTTTGATGATCACAGTGGGAATATTATACTTTTGTGGTTTAAGTGCTGCTTTGTTGGTAAGGGTTATGGATAATAAAATATATTGGGATTATCTGTTGATTGGGGACTTTATGCTTCTGTTGTGTACTACTTTGAATAATATGCATGGGGACTGCTCTTTTATTAGTTCACTCTTTTGATGGGGACTTGGGCGCTGTCTTGTTATTTGGTTAAGCGAATTAAGTGGTATTTAGATTGTGAAATCCTGTTAAGAAAATGAATAAATAATGGTGGTATCGATGATGTAGAAGTTATTAAGTTGTGATTGTTAGTAATTAAATCTTATTGAATTGTGAAGGTACTAAAAGAGAAGAAAATGATAACGTTTAAGTATTAAGCGCTTAAAGGAAACAAGGTAAGTGATACGTGTGTGCTTTGGTCTTCGGTCCCTACATCGCAAGAATAAGATATGCATGTTTCGTTGTTTACTGCTTTATGATCATGTCTACAGTTTTAATAGCATGTCTACAGTTTTAATAGCACGTCTACAGCTTTACGAGCATGTCTATTTTATTGAAAGTATGTCTACAGTATTAATATGACGTCTACCGTTTTATGAAGCATGATATGTGAATTGTATGTTGATTGTGTTATTAGATTCTCGTAATGATATGATAGAGGTGGCATGTATTCACGAGCATCATGCATCAAGATTTTCAAAGTCTACGAAAATGATTTTCATGCACGGTTTTGAAAAGGAAACATAAAATGAAAAGAAAGTACAAACGGGAAACGGAAAATGAAAAGAAAGTACGAACAAACGATTAAGAAAGATAAAGAAAAGGGGTTGGTCCAGATAAGCAATGCTCGAAAACCCAAGTAATGAAAGATAAAGGTTCTTGGGGTCTGGATAAGCAATGCCTGCCACATGAACAAAAGAAAAGAAAAGAAAAGGGGTGTGTGGTCCAGATAAACAATGCCTGACACAACACTTGAACGAAAAGGAAAAGAAAAGAAAAGGTGTGTGTAGTCCGGATAAGCAATGCCCGACAGATAACCCGAACAAAAAAGAAAAGAAAAGACAAAAGAAAAGAAAAGTAAAGAAAATAATATGAAAAGAGAAACGGATACAGATACAGGAACAGAAATGAAAATGGATACGGAAACAGTACGAGCATAGATACCGAAATGGAAACAGAAACAGAAACAGAAACGAAAATGGAAACAAAAACCATAAATGAAAATGGATATAGATACGGATATGGATACGGATACAGAAACAGACACGGGAATAGATATAGAAACGTGTACGATCATGGATACCGAAATGGATATAGAAACAGGAATGGAAACAAAAACAAAAACCGAAAGATAGTACGCAAATGTGAAAAGATAAAAGATAAAAAGAAAGAGAACGAAAAGAGAAAGTACATACGGTTTTAAAATGGCAAAGCATGTGCATCTAGCATATTAGGTTTTATCACTTACTGAGCGTTAGACTTATAGTTTTTGACTTGTGATGCTGGTAAAAACATGAGAGAAAATGACGGATAGACTAAGGAGTAGTCGATGAAGGATTAAAGAAAAAAGAGTTTTGTAAATTTAATGTAAACAGTTTATTTATTTAAATGAATCGTTTATGCTTCCACTATGTTTTAAGAACAAGGATTTTATAAATAAAGTCTTCTGCTGTTAATAAAGATTTAAGTAAAAGAGTTTTAAGTAAAAGATGTTTTAACGATTGGATTTTTAAGAAAAGAACTCTGATTTTAATATAAAAGGTTTCCACTATTGTTTTATAAAAAGAAAAAAGAAAAGTTTTAAATTTAACGCATTTTTTGAAGTAAGGAAAAATTGGGTCGTTACTATAACCACTCGATTTTTCTTACTTTGAAAATGGTTAAATTTAAAACTTTTATAAAACAACTGAATCCCTATTAATACCCTTCAATTAAAATAAAAGTTCTTTTCTTAAAAACCCGATCATTAACACATCTTACTTAAAACTCGTTACTTTAATCTTTATTAACAGCGGAAGACTTTGTTTATAAAATCCATTTTTCTTATTTTGTAGCAGAAGCATAAATCATTCATTTTAAAAGACAATAAATGAACTGGTATTTTACATTTATACAACCCTTATCTCTTTTACTTTCCTTAGCCTAACCAGCCACAAGTCCCGCCCGTGCAAATCCTTCATCAACTGCTATTTCACTTGTTCTCTTTCGTGTACGTCATTAGCAAACTGTGAGCCCGAGGCCCAGTAAGAAATGAGATATGCAGTATGATGTATGCCTCTAACTCATTATGTTAGAATGGTTCCACCCCAACAGTTCTTTTCTTTTCATTTCATTCTTTCATCCATTACTCGTACGTCGAGCGAGAGATTTGAGAAATCTGTATAAGAGGGAATAGTCTCTTTGTCGGCTTCTAACCGCCTAGGGTAGCTAGTCCCATTCCTAACAAGGGAGGGGCATAAGTCTAGACTACCTGATTAGATCCGAACTACCCGTCTATCTCCCAACTATCATTTTCCTTTCCTTTCATTCATTTCATTTACTTGTACATCGAGTGGGAGATTGGAGGAATCTGTGTCGGAGGCAATAGTCTCTTTGTCAGCTTCTAACCACCTAGGGTAGCTAGTCCCATTCCTGAGAAGGGAGAGGCGTAAGTCTAGACTACCTGGTTAGATCCGAACTACCCGTCCATCCCCCAACTCCCATTTTTCCTTTCTTTCCATTCATTTTGTTTATCTGTTTTCCTCACATAAATGCATATGAGTACCACCCCAGATATGATACTTCCTACTTGTTTCTATTATCATGATGCATGTCAATGAGAAACATTATCGTGATGCATGTCAATGAGAAACATTATCGGGATGCATATCAATGAGAAATAGTAATCACAATGATATGAAAGCATGAAACATGAGTAGTAATCACAACAATATAAAAGTATGAGAATTGAAAAGTCTACTAACATACTATATAGGCGCGCTCGGTAATGTAAAGGAAGAAATAACAATAGAGACATGCTTTGCGATCTAAAGAAAACAATAACGTTATAGACATACTTGGTAGTTTAAAGAAGGCAATAACAACATAGACATGCTTGGAAATTTAAATGAAATAATAACTGTATAGACATGCTTGACAATTTAAAGGAAATAATAACAATATACTAACGTCCTAAACATGCTTAGAGATTTAATTAATAACGTGCGAACAACATAGGTATATTATGCCAGCATAGCAGAAACGCAAACAAACAATTCAAGGAAAGACACTATTTACGGTGTAGGGCCTCCACAGGCCAACGACTCTACTCAATTTCTTACCTCGAAGTTTTAACGCGTATTAACACTTAATCTTTATCCTTCCTCTCCTTTTCAATTCCTTCATGATTAAAAAATTTACTTATCAATAATCACAACCTATTAATTTCATTGTCTTTTCGTATTCTAAATTGTATAATAATTCTAGGAACCCGTTAACGCCTAAACGAAACATAACCATTCATTATTCTTCTATAGTTGTAGGTAATTTGCAGAACATCAGAGATCGATTCCAACAATATAACATAACTTCCAACTAAAATCCATAACAAAGTAAATAATATAGTCCATCACTCAACATTCCACTTAACTCTAGGAATCCAACCGTCAAAGCACAATTCCAACATTTATTCCGTTTCTTTATCATTTATAAACCAAGCATCAACAACAGAAAACACTATCCAACAACACATAAATCCCCCTTTCACAGAGCACATTCCCATTTATCTCAAAATCTTCCTCTAATTAATCACTTATCATAAACAAAATATATAAACTCTAAATAAACTCCCAGCCTGAAGTTCACACAACCAACAATAGACAACAGAGAGTAATATCAAACACAATTTGTCCATTAACAAGGAGGAACATCCATAAAAATCAAGAATAAAGTTAAAGGAAGTCACTTACCAGAGACAACTGAGAAGACACACTCGGTCATCGACAGAGAGAGAGAGCTCCCCTCTCTTTCCTCTCCTCCTCGCAGAAGTTCACCATTCCCAGCATCACCAGAGAGCACTACACTCTCTGCCTAAATCGCTCACTCAGCTCAGCTTACCCCAAGAGCTTTTCTCTGCCAGCCTCCCCCCTTCCTCTGCATTTCTAATTCACCAGAGAGGCACTCCTTACCATGCCTCTGCCACAAGTCATACCCTGACTTCACCATTCCTCACTCATGTCCATGCACGTACCACTATCGATTTCTTCAAAGCAAGAACTAGAAGAAAAGACCAGTTTGAACCGAGCCGTAAGCCAGACCCAGCCGTTCCAGTCCAGACCGCTAGCTCCTAGCCTTCGACCCAAGGCTGGAAATCACTGCCTCACCGTAGACAATCCTCCTCATCGTTGCCATTCCATTGCCATTGTCCATCACCAGTCACTCGAACAACGAAGCATCAGAGTTCACCATGACCCGACGCTTCGCACGAAACCATCCCATGAAGCCACACCTCGAGCCTTAGCCTAAAATTGTTCGCCCAAAATCGCTCGCCACTCTCCAGACAATGCGCATGACCGGAGCCGTCCCGAGCACCCAAGGCCGAGCTCCCACTTCTCTCTCACTCGCTCCAGATTGGACGCTCCCCTCCTTTTCTCTTAAAATTGAACCAATCTACAAGGGAGAACTGGTTACACCTCTATTTAATCCCCTTTATTTTAATTCCTCCATTCTGAGACTTCCACATACCATTTACTCTAAGGGGGATGTTTGTTGTCTTCATATTTTTGTCATCCGTCAGTCTCTTTGCTGCAATGGACGTCTGTTCTTCATGAGGGACGTCCGTCGCCTTCACATTTTAGTCATCCGTTAGTTTTATCGCTGCAGCGGATGTTCGTTCCTCATGATAGACGTCCGTCACCTTCACATTTTATTCATTCGTCAAGGATGTTTGTCAAACCCAACGGATGACCGTCTTCACAAAGAACGTCTATCCAGCCAAGGGGCATCCATTTCCCCCTACAATGGACATCCGTCCCTCTATAAATGATGTCCGTTCTTTCCCACATCAAACATCCGTCTTCTCACACAACACAAGGGACGTCCGTCCCACTACAAGGGACGTCTGCCATTCACATAAAAACTCTATGGCTATACATTAGTCATACCCTACTCTTCTCTTTCTTCACTTCTAATTAATCCAACAATTTAATCACCATAAATACCCCACTTAACAATTTCCAATAATTTCATCTAATAACTCTATAATGATTAATCACATAATTCAATTATACCCAATTAATTTTTCAATTATCTTTTACTTAATTCCATTACGGGATATCGGGGTATTATAGTTATAGCCTCAACCGCAAACCCAACTGAAACATCATCACTTGTCCCAGCTCAGAAATTCCCCTAGAATAAAGGAAGAGCTCAAGGAACTTACTATAATACTCCATCACTAAACTCTGACCGTGAGTCAACTCATGAAAGGCTCTGGCCATCCACTCGTGATGACTATGACTACTGTACTGTGCTCTAACACTTTCGTAAAATCCTTCCACTCCATGAATTGCATATCAAAGTTGGATTGTATTGTATTCCACTAGCTCAATGCCAACTTCCCTAGGTAATGAGTGACAATCCACACCTAGAATTCTTCTGGAATATGGAGAGCCTCAAAATTCTTTTTCATCTTCTGGAGCCAATTCTCTGCTCCCAATGGATCCGCACCACCATTAAACAATGGTGGGTTCAGCTTCGCAAACTCTTAAAAATAGGTCATTTTTGTCACAACGAGCTCTCGAATAGGACAACTACTACTGTAAAACCCGAGAATTTTCAAGATAATAGATTTCACTAGTTAATTTTTTTTGCGTTAAAATTTAGTCATAACATTGAAAAGTTGGCTCGAATTGTCGCGTAGCGACCACGTGTGAAATTTTAGTCAATTTGTCGAATCGGTGGAATTGGAAATTTTTTAATGAAAAATTTATTTAAGAAACAAAATTGAAAAATGAAATTTGATTGGTAAATGTAATTGGGCGAAGTTCGGCAGAAGTCGGTATTAAAATGGGAAATTGAAGTAGAGGTTAAATGATATGTGATATTTATATTTAAGTACGTAGGTATTATATATTAAATGAATAAATGGAAGTTGGTTGAATAAAAGCAATAAGTAAAGTGAAAGGAAAAGAAGTGAGAAACGACACGTAGCTTGAAGAAAGAAAGAAAGTAAAAAGAAAAGGAAATTTATTAAATAAGAAAGGATAAGAAAGTAATTAACTTAAAGAAGAAAATGAATTAGGTTAAAAGAGTGAGAATGTTTGTAGCAGCGAGATGGGGAATAAGAAGAAAGAGAAAGGGTGTTCAGCGGCTGAAAAATCGTGAAGAGAGAAAGGGGATTCTCTCACTTTCCTTGCATTCAAATGCAGATGGAAATCGAATGTGAGAGAATGAGAGCATTTAGTCGAGAGATTGATTCCGGCGACGAGAGCTGCGGTTTGTTCGGAGCACTTGACTGCGGGTGGTTTGAGCATTTTCAAAAATGAATGATATGCGGTTAAGGTGAGGATACCGTGCCTTAGACTTGATGATTTTTGCATTGTTGTTGTTTGGTGGAAATGCATGTAATATGCACTACTTTGCTACGATTTAATGCTTCAGATTTGGCTCTGATTTTTGGTTCCCATTTCCTGAGTCGTGCTCTAAATGTTGTTTGATCGGCTACCACTGCATTACGTAATAATATTGGATGATGAAAATGAAGGAACTTTGGTTAATGAAATGGGTTTTGGCTGTGATTGAGATTATTAGTTGTGGATTTGTAATTTTGCTTTGATGGAAGAACACCATGCTTTGCTGTCTTGGATAGCGAAGTATTTTTTTTTGAAAAGTTGATGGCTTCCAAGAAAAATGCAAAGTTGTTATTGGAGATTTGCCTATGTTTTGCTACAATTTGGCAGTGGGGTACTTATTTTGTTCGTGGAAACTTATTTGGGATATTTATAGTTTGATTTTTGTGGACAATATTGAGATTAATAACCTATGGTTTTTGGAAGGATTTTATATTTGTTCATAGCTTTGATAAAAGTTATTGAGGATGAAAATCTATTGATAAGGTTTTGTTGGGAAATCTTAGGTGATTTGTTTACACATCGATTGGGCTCTTAGATTGATATATGATCTTTTCACATGCTTAATGAGTCATTGACAAGAGTGTTGTCCTTTGACATGTTTTAGGTTCGAAAGGGTTTGTGGACTTTGGGCCCATACCTAAGGTAGTGGTTCCTTCGTATACGAGAAAGGATCGCCAACCAGGTAGGAGCTTTATACTTAGTTGCTTGCATCGCATTGCATAGTTTTCAAAATAAAACTCTATTTTGTGGATTACCAGACATGAAAAACCTGACGGGGACTGTTTGACAGCACGTCAACTTTTATATTATATATGTACGAAAGTTTTACACGTTTACTTTCGTGCATTGGATTTCATGTTTTTATGTGATGACTATAACCTGTTTGGGCTGAATCCTCCTGGCACTTTGAACGGTCTCGGCATCAAAGTATCAAGGGGACACCCCCGATACATCTCCTGCTGCGTGGAGATGTTTTGTTTGCGCGCTGTGTGAAATAGGGGACTTTGGGAAGGTGTTGACTGCTTCAGTGGGTTGCAAATCCCTAAACCTGATCAGGGTGTGTTTATTACGGGCGTGTCGCAGCGGTATTTGCACGACAACCCGGGTGACTGGCCTGGTCTACGGACCGCCGTCATTTTTCTTCCTCTGGGCTCATGAGGTGTTGCTTGCATGATATGGCCACCTTTTTGTGTATTTGTTCGGAGGAGTCCTTGATTGACCTTCCTTTTTCACGGATCATGAGTTTGGAATAAAACACGACGAGAGTATTTTAACTTATAGTTGTCTATGTACACAACCATGTTTTCTTAAACCTCGTTGAAGGCCTTGGGCCTGATTTTCTTGAACCGAAAATGATTTCAATGTTTTATTAAAATGTGTATGATTCCCCGAAACTCATGGTTTTCAAGAAAAGGTAAAATAAGTTTTACACATGCATAATATTTATTATAAATTCCATACTGAGCTAATCACTCACCCCACGACTCCCACCACTCCAAGTAAAGAGAAAATTAAGTAAGCTCGAGCGGGAATCAGATTGAAGATTTTGTTTTCATTAGTTTCTCTTTGTTAACTAAACCTCTTAATTATCAGTAAACGTAACGATGAATGACTATAGCTTTTAATTTGGATGACTGTAAAAGAAATACATAACTTGGTTGTTGGATTTTCTGGATTGTATGCACAGTATTTGTTTTGACTCTTAAGATGATTATTTTTGCATTATTAATTATTTTAGCAATCACTAAATGGACCGTGGTCCATCACAAGTGGGTCATGGCTGGGTATTTATACAAGTCTTCCGCAACAATTTAACTAGCCTTGGGCTGGCGATTGGTTGGCCTGGCGTTTCTGTCCGGCCCCCCTCTGGGCAAGCTACGCTCCGTGATGACACAACCAGCATAATCGGACGAACATATAAGGTTGTTGATGACGGATTGCTCCTCAACTAGCTACTTATAGGATCAAAGTTAACGAGGGTTGTCGACAAGCAGAGCTACGAGCTGTCACATTACCCGTCAAATGAAAGAGCACTAGGCAAGTAAAACTTAGCAACTAACAACCTTTTGATCCGTGTGGCAAAAACTCTAGCTATGTTCTGGAATTTGAAACCCAAGGAGCGTGTCATCAATTACCCATTTGACTTCCATGATTCAAAACCAGGGGACATGTCACTGGTGCCCCATTACCCATTTGACACGTACAAACAACCAATCTTTAGCCAACAGAAGATTCTGCATGATAGCCTCATGATACTTTAGTGCCAAGACTGTCCAAAGCATCAAGAGAATTTAACCTTCCAATATATCCATAGATAACCTAACAGAAAACCATGTACAAAGAATATAATCATGAAAAAACATACGATCATATACATAAAAATAGAAGTGCTGGAAAAACAGTCTCCATCGGGTTTTTCAAGTGTGGTATCCCACAAAATATAAGTTAGAAATTACGATGCAATGATGATGCACCAATGGAAGGGGATTATAATATAACTTGTAAATATGTTGCAGAAGTGAAGAACATTCGCTTGAAGAAATATGATGAATTGTTGAAGTGTGTTGATCAACAGATGGTGGCTATTCTCAGGTGTGGCGGTTAACCTTTGGAAATAATACAGCAGAGATCGACCAATTTCTGAAGGACGAAGATCGACCTAGACTAGTGGTCGAGTAGAGGGCCGACCTTAAAAAAGGCAGTGGTGAACTGATGAAGGAATCGGTCGAGCTTGTGGTAGAGTTGATTGACCAGTTCCTTTGTTTCCTTATTTTGCTGCAAATTCACTTTTGGAAAATCCAACTTTAGAAGGTTGTAACACCTTTGTTTTAGAAGCTTTAGAGCTAAAATTTTGACCACGCCTCCTTAGATGAAGAAGGAAAGAACTTCAAGAATTCGAGATAGAACCTTCAAGAATTAGGAAATATGTTGGAAATATCCCAAGTAGTTGGAAATAGCAAGTAAGGAGCTTGCAACTTCCAAATGGATGATTTGCTGATGGAGACGCCTCTTGATGGTTGGACACCACTTCACACAACCTTTTCCCAAGGAGTAGGGCTACAAATGCCAATAAGAGAACTCACTCAATTCCATGTGAGCCCAATCTTGTGATATTACTCACACAAGGATACTTTGGATATAACTCACCAAAGTGTTTGAAAAAGGAATCACTCTAATTTCGAAATAAAGCAAGAGCTTTTTATATTCAAACTTCAATGTCTAAAACATAAGCATTATAAGACTTTATATAGCCAATTACAAAGCATAAAATAGGAAACAACAAAATTGGAAACCCACTAGGTATGCGGTCTTAATTAGCCAATTAGTAAACTAGAATTTAGTAACTTTCTAAAGCTAATATTTTAGTAATTCCTTTCTGGCTTTGGCTCCACAAAATGGTGATTTTTAGTAGCTACTTTCTTTTAAGAATTGCCACTTGGATGGTTGCCAAATCTATGCATCAATCGGTTCCCTTTGTCCACTTGCTTTTGGTAGATTAAGGAAGGTTTCCTTTTCACTTTTTCCTTTGTCTTTTTTGCCCTTCAAGCATGTCTTTTTGGGCTTTTTTTCCATGGTAACAAGTGCATTAACTTCCCTTTGTCTTCATGGGTTGGAAGCTCCTCCATTTGGGCCATAATTGATCCACCTTCCAAATAGTTAGCAATGTAGGTGTTTATGAGTCTTTGGGCCCTTGCTCTTGTAATTGGACCTTATAGTCCATAATCTTCTCTGGGTTTTTGAGGATTTGATCCCAAATCTTCTTCAAGTTTGGGTTTTATAGTGATCTCCTCATTGTCAATATATGAGGATAGGTCTTACACATTGAAAGTGGCTGACACTCCATATATTCTAGGAAGCTCTGTTTAGTAGGTGTTGTTATTGATCCTCTCCAATATTTAGAATGGAGTGTCGACTCTAGGCATGAGTTTGGACTTCCTTTATTGTGGGAATCTTTCTTTCTGTAGATGAAGGCAAACCAAGTTGCCTTCATTGATTATCACTTCTTTCCTTCTTTGGTTTGCCTCCCTTGCATAAGCTTTATTCTTCTTTTCTATATCACCCTAAATCAGTTGTAACGGTACGATTGACACCCATTCAAGTTCAATCAAATTGTAACCCGGAGCGGTTGAGAAATCTACCTTCAAGGGAGAACCTTGAAGCACGGACGTAGGCAAGCTTGGCCGAACCGCGTTAACAACTTGGTGTCGAATTCTCTAACCTTATCTCTTAGCCTATTATTATTATTATTGTGGTTTTATTAATCTCTTTGTTGTGATAAATTTGTTATTGGTTAGAAAATTTATAATCACATGAAAAAGTTAATAAACCTAATTCACTCCCCCTCTTAGGTTAATTTCGATCCTACAATTGGTATCAAAGCAGGTTAGAATTATTTCGTTGTGATTATTTGTGTATTAGTTCAATATATAATCTAGAACGATATGGCATATAACTCAAAGAGCGTAAATATAGAAGGACAAGCTTCAAATAAGTCACCTTTCTTTAATGGGGATAATTATTTTCATTGGAAGTGTAATGACCCAACACTATAAAATGCCATGTAAATCCATTTATTACGTTGTAATAACCTTTGATGATGTAATAATACGGTTTACGTTATATGGGTAATATAATATAGTGTAAAAAGTTCAATAAAATGAAAAGTTGGGGGTTTAGGACGCTTGGGGATGGTATTTGGCGCCCTAAACTCTGAACTGTCAAAGTGCAGACGCTGAACTATCCAAGTGCGGACGCGGCGGACAATAACAGGGTCGTCCGAAACGACTCTATAATATTTTTGGGACAATTTGGACGCAGCGAATGAGGGGCGGACGTGACGAAATGACGTCCGATATGAATCTGTAATATTTTCTAGGAACATTCGAACGCTGCGGACGATAGATGCGGATGACACACCACGATTGCAAGGTCAAGAATGTCTAAAAAACCCATTTTTAATTGGGTATCCTTCGCTCTTTCCTCGTCATTTCTCCGATTTTTAGAATAGAGACACGATCCCGCGGTAGAAAAAGCGAGCGGGAGGTGGCCTTAGAACAATGGACCTCCTTCCTTATGCGTATGGGAATTGAGTCCACATAGTTTCTCTTCCCTTCTCCACTATTCTCCTCTGTTCACCAGTCTATATAAGGTAGTTTCATTTGTCTCTACGTAGGCTCTGTGTACGGGGGAGACAAGAAAAGGTAAATTTTGGTTTTATTATGGGTCATTGTTTGTACTGCTTGGTGGTAGCTGAGGTATTTGGTGCTTGTAAAATGCTTATTAGCTATGGGAAATGGTATAACACTTGATGATTTTGTATTTGGACAGTGTGCTGCCTGTAAGAATTGGATCCTCTTAACGGAAGTTTCCTTAAATTAAGGTAAGAATTAAAATAATGTGTGGCCAGTGGCCTACATCACGGGGTTTGTGTGTTTTTGCTTGCTTTTGATATTCCTATGTGATTTTAATGACTTATGAAAGACTGAATAAATGTTTGCTTTATTCACTCTGTCAAGATGAAACTCGTGCTCTATTCAATTGGACTCATGATCTGTTAAGATAAGATTTGACTGTTGAATGTGTTAAGAAATGATGGATTTGGAGAAAAGTATTGATAAAGGATAACGTGAGTGATGGTAAGGATTGGGATGCTCTGTCAATGATATATCTTCAATTTTGATTTCTGCTCAAGTTTTGGTTCTGTACGTGTGTTAAGTTGTTGGTTAAATTACTACAACTCAATAAGATAGTGAAAGATATGTTGGTCATGGAAAAATATAAATTTCCAGTATGTTGTTTAAATCTATGGAACTGATATGATAAGTACCTTAGTAAAGGGATATTACACAAGTTGTAGCTGGTAATGAACGTAGTATGCGTTATGGAAAAATTTAATTATTGTTCTGCAATATATATTATGGAACTAAAATAAGTTGTGAAATTTGTGATATTTCTTTATGTTAAAGCATGAGTAGGTATTGTTTTTATATATACACAACATGTATTTCCGTTCATGCAAAAGTATGTAGGTTCATATGAAATTAATGTATTGTTCTTTTCTTCGGTTCAATAGCTTACATGCATCATCCTAGAAATTATGAAATGTGCTTCATGTTGTATGACATATATAAAATATGTAAATGAACGTGTGGGGGTTTGGGAATAACAATGACATTCCATGAGTTACAATAATATGTTGAAAATGAAAAATATAAGTAAAATGATTAGAAAGAAAATAGGTTAAGTGCATGGGATCGAGTGTTCATTGTCTCCCGTTCTGAAATCTCCAACGTTCTAGGAACAAAAAGTACATACGGCATGAGGAAGATCATGATATGTTTGTGTAATTATTTGGCCTCCTCTTCCTCATAACCCTACGGTGTTTGTCATGTATGTACTACGGATTAAATTGAATTGTGTGGTCATGCATTACATTCTAATTCTTGCTGAGGATTAGGCTCATTGTTTTCCCCCGTGATGTAGGTAATGCATTAGATAACAATCACAATGTGGAGGAGGTACTCCCGGACGACGTTTTGGGATTATCAGCTATTCTGACCTGTTGGCTGTGGTGCATCACCATTGGACTGTGGAAATAAGTTTTTTTACGTCGGATATAACGATAGTTTTGCAAACAGAATTTGTTATTTCGGTATGGGATGAATGATAGAAATGTAGGAATGTGGTGTATTTTGCTAATAGTCCCTAATGCAGAAATTGGTATTTTGGTATGGGATAGAAATGTAGGAAAGTGGTGTATTTTGCAAATAGTCACTAATGTAGGCTATTTCAACTTTTTGAAAATGTAAAAATGACTGTTGGAAGACTTTTTGGTAAAATACTAATATTTGACAATTGTTTTTGCATTAAGTTGTGTAGAATACTTAGTTGACTTATATGATTTGTAAAATAAAAAGCGAAAATTTTATAACTATTTTGAAAAAGATTAAATATAAAAATGAGGGACGTTACAGGAAGTCTAGAATGACTATTTATATTTAATCCATTGATTACAAAATGTGGAAAATAGTGAAAAATGGACCTTATGTCGCTACTAAAGATGTAAATGGGTTGAAAGTACATAAGTTAGAAGATGAATTTGATGAGGCGGATGGTCACAAATTGAGTTTAAATGCTAGAGCTATTAATCAATTGTATTGTGCCCTAAGTAGTAATAAATTTAATAGAATTCAAAGTTGGGCAAATGCACATGACATTTGGAAATGACTTGAGGTCACATACGAAGGCACCAATCAAGTTAAGAAAAATAAGTTAAATATGGCGGTACATGATTATGAAATGTTTAAGATGGATAAAGATAAAACTATTACTCAAATGTTTACACGGTTCACTAACATTACTAATAGTTTGAAATTGTTTGGAAAGGATTGTACAGATGAATAATTATGCGGTAAAGTGCTCTAAAGTCTTTCGAGAAGTTGGACACCAAAAGTGACAGCAATACTCGAGGCTCGGGATCTCTCGACGTTGACATTGGAAGAGTTCATGGGGTCTCTCATGACTCACGAAATTAGGATGAAAGCAAATGAGAAATAAAAGGAAATGGAAAAAGAGAATCCGAAAAAGAAGACGATAGCTCTTAAAGTCTCCTCCAGAAAAGAAGAAGAAGAATCAGAGGACAATGAAGTTAATGAGGATGATGACAAAGAGTTAGCTCTCATCACACGAAAAATCAAGATTCTTCATCGGAGAAAGCAACAAGGGAAGAATAAATACAAAGGAGAGAAGCCTCACTACAATAAGGGGATAAAATACTTCGGTTGTAGAAAATCGGGGCATGTGAAAGTTGACTGCTTCCTTGAGAAAAGAAGAATCCTAAAGAGTCCAAGAAGAAAGCTTTCAAAGAAATGCGGGATGATAGTGAAGAGGAACCCTTATCCGAGACGAAAGAAGTGGCCCACATGTGTTTCATGATCAACGACAAAGAGGTATATAGCTCTTCTCATAGTGATAGTGATAATGATAGCACTAATAATGATGATAATATAGATGGTGATGAATTTGATGAGTTACTTGAAGAATTCAATTTATTAACTCTTAAGTATAAAAGGGTTGAAGAAAGAAAATGAACTTTTAGTGAAAAAACATGCATGTAGTGCGAAAATAGTTGAAGATGAAAATGTTTGCTTGAAACTGAAAAATAATGAATTGAATGAACATGTTAAGTTAATTGAAAATAAAAATAGCATGTTAAAGGAGAAAAATATTGATTTGAATAAGATGGTGCTTAATTTTACAAATGGGAGCATGAATTTGAATATGCTTCTAGGTAAACAAAAGATGACTTTTGATAAAGCCGGTTTGGGATATCAATCGTTTCAAAAGAAAAAGAGCTATAGAAATTGCTTTGTTAAACCTACTACTTGTCATACTTGCAATGCTATAGGTCATAAGTCTTTCGCTTGTCCATCTAGAAGCATTAAAAATAGAAGTGTTGATAAACTTGTGTGGGTTCTGAAAGGAACCGAATTTAACCCCAAAGGACCCAAAAACATTTGGGTACCTAAGAAATCAACTTGATCTATTTTTTGTAGGTTGAAGCTCCTCCCACTAAGGATCAATGGTACTTGGACAGCGGTTGTTCAAGACATATGATGAGAGACTTCTCAAGGTTTACCTCCATCAAGGACATGAAAGGAAATGTGACATTTGGAGGTAACCAAAAAGGAAAAATTATAGGTATTGGCAATATAGGTAATGCTTCTAATCCTATTATTGAAGATGTTTTACTTGTTGATGAGTTAAAGCATAATTTGTTGAGTATTAGTCAATTATGCAATAAGGGATACAAAGTTATTTTTGAACCTAAATCATGCATGATCATTGATGATTCGAATGGTAAAGTTATATTTACGGGCTATAGACATGAAAATATGTACGCTATTGATTTGTCTAGTATTTCTTGTGATGCAGAAAATTTTTTTAAAGTGAGTAACTCTTTTAATCCTTGGATTTGGCATAGGAGATTTGGACACGTAGGTATGGATACCTTAACTAGGATTTCTAAAAACAATCTAGTTAGGGGGCTTCCAAAAATTGCGTTTGAAAAAGATAGAGTTTGTGAAGCTTGCCAAAAAGGAAAGCAAAAAAAAGCTCTTTCGCTTCCAAACAATATATCTCTACGTCTAAGCCTCTCCAATTACTTCACATAGATCTTTTCGGTCCTTCTAAGGTTCCAAGCTTAGGAGGAAAACATTATGTATACGTAATTGTGGATGATTTCTCACGTTACACATGAGTTTTCTTCTTAAGAACTAAGGATGAAACCTTTGAGGTATTTTCTAGCTTTAGGAAGAAAGTCCAAAATGAGAAGGAGCTTACCATTGACACGATTTGGAGTGATCATGGTGGCGAATTCGAAAACGATCAATTTGATGCCTTTTGTAAAAAAACATGGAATTGAACATTACTTCTCTTCTTCTAGAACCCCTCAACAAAATGGAGTTGTTGAGAGGAAAAACTGATCCCTCCAAGAGCTTGCTCGAACCATGCTCAATGAGAATGATCTTCCCAAATATTTTTGGGCGGAAGCCGTTGCCACGAAATGCTTTGTTCTCAATCGTGTCTCTATCCGTCCTACTCTAGAAAAGACTCTTTATGAACTTTGGAATTGTAGGACTCCAAATGTTAGCTATTTCAAAGCTTTGGTTGCAAATGGTTCATTCTCAATACTAAGGACAATCTAGGAAAATTTGATTACAAGATGGATGTGGGAATCTTTCTTGGATACTCTTCATCTAGCAAAGCCTATAGGGTCTTCAACAAAAGGATATTAGTGGCGGAAGAATCCATGCATGTCACTTTTGACGAATCCACTCCTACCCCTAGTGTTGAGAGACCAATTCTAGATTTAGAAAACTTTTTCTCCAGGTGATAAAGGGAAAGAGATTCTAGAAAGTCCTCCTCAAGAATCTCAAGATCAACTCTTAGAAGGAACTTCAAGGGTAGAAAACCATAGTGACTTACCAAAGGATTGGAGGTATGTCAAGAGTCATATTTTTGTTGATATTCTAGTAGGTATTAAAACTAGAGCCTTCCTTAGAAATGTGTGTGCCAATACGTCATTTATTTCCCAAGTAGAGCCCAAAAATTTTGATGAGGCCGAATTCGATGAAAATTGGTTATTAGCCATGCAAGAGGAATTGAACCAATTTGAGAGGAACAATGTATGAGAATTTGTTCCTAGGTCTAAGAGTTATTCAATTATTGGAACAAAATGGCTTTTCAAGAATAAGTTAGATAAGAGTGGGGTTGTTGTTAGGAATAAAGCAAGACTTTTTGCAAAAGGTTATAAACAAGAAGAAGGAATTGATTTTGAGGAAACTTTTGCACCGGTTGCTCGGTTAGAGTCGGTTAGAATGCTTTTGGCCTTTGCTTGTTATAAGGATTTCACTCTTTATCAAATGGATGTAAAAGAGTGCTTTTTTTTAACGGTTTTATTGAGGAAGAAGTCTATGTTGAGCAACCCTTAGAATTTGAAGTTTATGATAAATTAGATCATGTTTATAAACTTCACAAAGCTCTTTATGGACTTAAGCAAGCACCAAGAGCTTGGTATGCGAGATTGAGCAATTTTTTGAAAGAAAGAGATTTCATGATAGGAAAAGTAGATTCCACTCTATTTGTCAAGCACAATGGTAAGGATATAATGATTGTGCAAATCTATGTTGATGATATCATTTTCAGTTCTACCAATGAAACACTTTGCGAATTTAATGCAAAGTGAATTTGAAATGAGTATGATAGGTGAATTGAAATATTTTCTTGGTTTGCAAGTAAGACAATCTCAAGATGGGATTTTCTTGAATCAAGAAAAGTATGTCAAAGAGCTTACCAAACGTTTTGAGATGGACTCTTCAAAATCTTCTAGAACTCCCATGAGCACATCCACAAAATTGGATAAGGATGAAAAAGGAAAAGATGTGGATATAAAGAAATATCGTGGTATGATTGGATCTCTTTTATATTTAACCGCAAGTAGACCCAATATTCTCTTTAGTGTGTGCTTATGTGCTAGGTTTCAATCCTCACCCAAAGAGTCTCACTTAAATGCCGTTAAAAGAATTCTCAAATATTTAAGTGGGACTATTAGTCTTGGATTATGGTATCTCAAGTGTACAAATTTTGATTTAATTAGATACACCGATTCCGACTATGCGGGTAGTCTAGTCGATAGAAAAAGGACAAGTGGTACTTGTCAATTTCTTAGAGAATCATTAGTTTCTTGGTTTTCTAAGAAACAAAATCCAGTTGCACTTTCTAACCGCCGAAAGTGAATATTTTGTAGCCGAGAGTTGTTGCGCTCAATTGCTTTGGATGAAGCAAACCTTGAAAGATTATGGACAATTTTTCAAGAATATTCCAATCAAGTGTGACAACACAAGTGCCATCAACATCTCTAAAAATCCAATTCTTCACTCATGGACAAAACACATTGAGATTCGACATCATTTCATCAGTGATCATGTTACTAAAGGTGACATCTCTTTAGAATTTGTTTCTACTGAAAATCAACTTGCCGATATTTTTACAACCATTAGATGAGAAAACATTTGGTGGAATTCGAATTAGATTAGGATTGATGGTCATAGACCAATCTTCTTAGAAATCTCTTACATAAATTTGGTTAAATCAATCCTATATAGTTTTTGAACTTAATTTAAGGTGGATTGAGTTTGGACACTCAATTCCTCAAGGTTTGTCCCGGATTAAATAGTGCAGAAGCCAATCTACTATCCTCAATGGTCCTCATGTTCAGAAAATCGAATTATGCTTCATTCCTGAGAGTTTCAGACGATTATGGATGCCATAATCCCGTTCGCAGGCGTTCGAATCGCATTTTAAAACAGACTGAGGATCATCCGTGCCCTGATCTGTTTCCTCCGTACTTCGAGTCCCGCTTTCTCCCATGAACTCCGGCTCCTCCTTTCACATTTTCTAGCCATTCTCCGTCGATTTCAGCTTGTCTTCAAGTCTCCTTTTGGTATATCACTTCTCCGTTTGGTTTCTCTAGTGTCTTTCCTAGGGTTTTTCACTAGTTTGTTCATAGTCGTCTAAATGGCTAATCATCCGGCTCGAAAACGTATTAGCACTCAATCTTCTGAAAATCCTAGTGCACCCCACGTGTATCATTCTCGGTTATTCCCGAATGATGAATGTAAGAAACGATATGAGGAAGAATTCAAGAAAAGGTCATTGATTCTCTCCCAAAAAATTGATTTCGCTCATTTAGATAACCTCAACTTAGAAGGAGTTTATACTAGCTTAGGATTACATAAGCTATTCTCTTTAGATGGTCCTTATACAGAAAACTCGGTTTGCATGTTTTATGCAAATTCCCATTATTCTGAAAATCCTTTGATCATTAAAAGTTTTCTATACAGGAGGGAAATCGAGATCACTCCCCACCTCCTTAATGTTTTTCTCGAATGTCAAATTGGTCTCAGGTGTGAATCATATTTCAATGGCCACGTTGCTCCTATTTTCCATAACACGGAAATTGGGAACGATTTCTTGCGTCAAATCCTTCATGACACTATCAACAACTTCCAATTGAGACCTAAAACCAAGGATCTCAATGTTCGTGCTCGAGTAATCCATTATTCCCTCCAATACAATGTTCTTTCCCATGGTGGTCATCGCAACCACGTTAGTTACATGGACTTGTACGTCCTTCAATGCATGTGCACAAATACTTCATTCAATCTAGGATATATCATTGCCAATCAAATGGCCGAGGCGGCGGATAGTCATAAACAATCACTTCCATTCAATATTCTCCTCTCAAACCTTTTCCAAGTATGGGACATTCAAATCCCCATCTCTTCCGCGAAACTTGATATCTGGAGTTTGGACATTTATTCCCCATAAACCCTTGGTCGTATGGGACTTATGCAAGATCCAAATGGCAATTGGATTGTACGACCAACCAATGCACCTCCCTCTTCTCTAGATTCTCCTCTTGGAGAGCCCTTGGTGCCAATGCTTTCTTTATCGTCCACGGAGCCCTGGTCCATCATTTCACCATGAGGCTAGACCTTGCTCTTGCCATGCGGATGGTTCTTCCTCCTCTTATGGACCCTATGCTACAGCCTCCAATATGGTCCGATTGCAAGCCACTCTCGATCAGCACTCCCATTATTTGGTTCAAATCATGTCTACTATGTCTTCGTGCACTAGCCGTTTTGACGCCATGGAAAGGTGTATAGAAGATTTTGCTCGTGGTATATGGACCACAGGAGTTTCCTCTCCACCAGCTCCTCAAGATGTTCTGTCATCATCCGCTCTACCTCCTCATAATTTGGACGACGAAGATCTTCCTGATGAATAGACTAGTGTTTACATTTAGATGTTATGTAATGTCTATTAAGGAATTTAACACTTGTGAACAAAAAGATGTTTGTGTACTCTAAGTTTGGTTGCTTTGCTTAATTTTCTTTACCTTAATGTTATGTTCTTCATGACGTGACTATCTCTATTACTTCAATCTTGAACTTTATGTGTGTTGTTTGTTTGAGATATAATGGATGGTTTGTATGAAGCTTGGAATCCTATAAATTGAATTTATAGAATTGATTTCGACATGATGGGGGAGCCTTCAAACAAACAAAACCATGCAATTTTTTTTTAAAAACTCGTGCTCTTCAATGCCATTTGCTAATCATTAAAGGAGAGTGTTATATTTTGTTCATTATCTCATTCCTCTATTCTTTTTTATTGTGACAAAAAGGGGGAGAGATAGGTTGTAACACCCCGACTTTTTATGAGAATTTAATAAATATAATTTGGAAATTTTGGATTCAGTTGGATAATTATCGGGATGTTACCAATGACACAACCGTTAAGTTATAATTTAAGAGAATTCATTAAGAATTTAATTGATAGAAATCAATTAAGGAAATAGAATTAAGAAATTTAAATTGGACCTCTAATAATCTTCAAATGATATTTGGAATAAGTCAGGAGTTAGAAATTGGGTCGGTTAATATTCGATACGAATATTTAACACTTAAATATATTTTATATTATTTAATTATGATTAAATTATGGGAAGTTAAAATGGAAATGAGAGAAAGAGAACCGGTTCACGCGGGTTCAAACTGTTTGGTCCGGTTCAAGAAAACAAATTAAAGGCGGAAGGACAAATTAGGTTACTTTTGTGCTGAAGAAAACGTGAAGAGAGGCGAGAAGAGAAAGAGAGCCGAGTGAGGGAGGAGGCGATCGGGAGTGCGTGACGCGGGACGACAGCGATCTCTGGCGACGGCGACGGTGACGGCGACGGCGAGGAGCTCGATGCCGGCAACGACTTTGCAAGGTGAGAACCGTCGCCGAGGCTAGCTGGAAGACATTGTCATTCACTGGCGACTGTGGAACAACAATGGAGAAGGTTCGACCGAGGAGCTTCGCAAGCTGAAGGCAAACTTGGGCAACAAAAGCGGCATTGTCTGAGGGTTTTTGGATAGTCGATGCTTCTGGACGACAGTGGCAGCTCCACCTTCGATTTTGGGTTGGTAATTTCAAATACCCAGTTTGATTTTGGTTTCTGCTCATTCGGATTTCGTTTATGTCATTCTCGGTTACCTTGTTCCTGCTGTGATTTGGGGTTTCTTTGATTCTCGGTTCGCAGTTAGCTGTTTATGGTTTAACTGATTGATTTTAGGGCTTTGTTGATTCGATGGAGAAGGATTGTTCTGCTTGTTAAGCCTGTGGAGGTATGGTTGAGTAAATAATTTAATAGTTGTGAATGGGTTATTGTGCTGTGATATGCACTCTGTTGGTTCAGTTCCTTGTTTTCCTTCATATATTGCTTCCGTTGGATAAATTTGTTAGAAGTGATTATATGTTGGTGATTGTCTAGATGCATTTCAAAGCATATATTTTGTATGATTGGATCGTTGTATTGGCTGCCTACTGTCACTGAATGTGAAACATATTATGAAATTGGATATTATGATTGGATGCTAAGGTAGTTATTGAGTATGCATAAAGATTTGTGAGGATTAAGTTGAACTTATGCTCTCTACGTTGTACATGTTAAGTGTTATTGAGTTGGATTGGTCACATGTTCTCCATGACATGATAATTAATTAGTTCATGCCTTACTTCGTTGTATTAATATTACAATTTGGATATTGGGATAGGTTATATTTTACTCAGGCGTTAGAGGAGTACCTAGAAATTGTACGAGTTAGAATACGTCATTGACAAGTTGTAATGTTCTAACTTGTGAAGGTATCGAAAGGAGAAGACAATGATAACGGTTAAGCGTCAACACACGATAAAGTTCGAGGTAAGGAACTGGGTAGAGTCTTGGCCAGTGGAGGCCCTACACCACAAGTGGGTGTCCGTGAGTTTTTGTCTAATGTCCTGTGAATTTCTTATGAGCCCTACTGTTAAATCATGGTTGATATTATTGATAGTCTTTGGCTGCTCTACTGCTATAATTCCTTGGATGATATTTTGTCGTTATTTCCTAACTGATTGATAGTGTAGGTTTGTTAGTGCTTTGTAGGTTTTGTTAACTCCATGATTCCTTTATCGATTAGCTCTGTTTTATTGTTTGTGTATGTGAATTAAATGCCTTGCTTAGATAAAGATGAATGCTCATGTTTAAAGGTGATGAATAGTTAATGCAAGAAATCATGGATGCCTAAAGAAGAATGCTCATTTTGTGTTGTGCTGTCATTAGTTCGGTTCTTTAGTGTAGTTAAATCTCTTTTTGATAATTATAATTTTAAATAAACTGTTAACTTCCCTCATTTGCAATATGTATATTGTTCTACTTCCTCAATTAATAACTCGTATCCTGATTTTGTATCCACACTTGTGACATTGACTAAGTTAGTGAGCATGTTTAGTTACTAATAATCCGAACATGTTAATTCACCTAACTAGAATAATTAATTAAGCTCAAGCATGTTAGTTAACTTAGATTGGGCATGTTTAATTAATTAGCTTAATTAATCAACTAGTTGTCTAATTAATCATTGTTAACTAATCAACTTCACTAGAATAATTAACCAGACTAGCATCTTAAATTAACTAGCAAGTTAACTTAACTTAGCTTCAAGCATGTTTAATTAATTAAACTTGAATATGTAATTAATTAGAATAATACAAGTATGTTGATGTACAAATATAAGCATGTTAATTGACTAGACTCAAACATGATAATTAACTAGATTTAAGTTTGTTAACTTGTTTAATTTAGAATGTAGTTATCTTGAGCACCTAATTTATTAGGAAAATATTAGCATGTTAATTAAATTATGCTTTATTTTCAGATGCACGCCGATTGTTAATCTGGTTATATTTCTTTATTATTGTGAATTACGTATCCAAGCATGCTCTTGTATTTAATCAATTCTATACTTGTCTCTTTCGTATGTTTTACTTTATTGGTCGTTCCATTTCTATTTCTTGTTATATGTGTGCTATTCAATTTGGTTGTTACTTTCTATTAAATGCTTTACTTTCTTTTATATGCGCTTTTCATTATAGTTATCTTTATTTCAATGCGCACTTTAATTGTTATGAATGTTATGTTATAACGCGTCATGCATGATGTTAGGTTGAGAATGTATGGTCATGCATCATGTTAACAAAAACCCGTAGGGAGTGCCATTATGGGGTGGTACTCACATGCATGAGTGAGGAAAATGAAATGAATGA
The DNA here is from genome assembly GCA_022433065.1 of Begonia loranthoides. Classification (NCBI taxonomy): domain Eukaryota; kingdom Viridiplantae; phylum Streptophyta; class Magnoliopsida; order Cucurbitales; family Begoniaceae; genus Begonia; species Begonia loranthoides. The sequence goes on from CM039469.1 coordinate 26,392,476, forward strand.
ACGAATGCAATGAACGATGATGAATGATGGGAGGTTGATGGGTAGTTCGGATCTAGTCCATATAGGGCTAGAAGCCGGTCAACTATTCCATCTAGTACGTGGTCCTTCAACTTCCAGCTCGATGTACGAGTTATGAATGAACGAATGAATGAAACGTAATGAAAAGATTGGTTTGGGGCAGACCCATTCCAAGTGAACTAAAGAGAGATATGTCATATGCATTTTCCTTTTCCTTACTAAGTCTTTTAGACTTACAGTTCATTTGTGGTGTAGGTATACGTGAATGACGAGAAGAACGATGAAAAAAACACAAAGCAGTTGATGAATGATTTGCACATGAAGGGGCTTGTGATTGGCCAGGCTAAGTGAGTAAGAAGTAAAATAGTTTGTAATTAAATTATATTTAATTTTGTAATAGTAAAGCAAAACAAAAGATTTTCTTTGTAAACGATTTACGCTTCCGCTATGTTTTAATGAAGAAAATGATTTCTAACGGCCCGGCTTGCACTCTAATTATAAAGAATTTTAATTTTTTACAAAAATTTTAAATTTCGTGTATTTTAAAAAGGTTATGAAATACTGGGTCGTTACATATGTTAAATTGGTATGGAAGATGCTTTGGTATGAAAAATGCATATATCAAGGGGGAGTATATCTTAAGCTTTAAACTATGATGCATATATTGAGGGGAAACATTTTTTTTAATCTCTTGATTTACAATCTTTAATATTTGCTCGGAATTGAAAATAAATAACTTAACATACTTTGTCATCATAAAAAAGGGGGAGATTGTTGTTAGCCTAAGTGTGTTAAGCATATTTATATTTTGATGATGAATAATATTATTGAGTGTTATGAGCTATTTATTAGTTGAATTTTCAATACTCGTATTTAGCTCTTAAATTGGAAATACCCTTGATAAGGGTATTAGTAATGTCTAATAAGTTGTTATAAGTCTTTGTAGTAAGAAGAAATATTCGGGAGACTTAGAGGAAACGTTTCATGCAACTCCGAATTACACTAAGTAAGTCAGGACGACATGCGAATGACTGAGGATGAGCCAGAGTCATCTGCAGAAGCCCAGCTTTGCGTCTGGAGGATGAGACTGAGGACGAGTGACTTCGTCCCCTACTGGAGTATGTTGTTGCGGACGACAGCGGACGCCTACGGACGAAGAATGCCCACGTCTGCTTTGAATTTGTACAATTTAAGATGCAATTCGGACGACGTTGCTGACTGGTGCGGACGAGACATTGCATCCAAACCTTCCCAGGTTTGCAAACTTCAGGACGAGACTGAGCGTCCCCATCTGAAGAGTATTTGGCTGACGACTGCAGACTACTGCGGACGAAGAGACCCCGCATTTGTACAAAGTGTGTGAAACTGCGGACGAGCTTCCATCGACATGAGGACATTGTTTCACATCCGAAGTGAGCATCCAGACTACTGCGGACGAGACTGTGGATGATGACCCAGGTCCGCAAATATGCAGTTTTGCACAACGGTTAGTTTCCAACGTTCGGATGCGGACGATCTTAAAGGAGATTAGGACGTTTGCACTTAGCAGGTTTATAAATAGTTGGAATTCGAAGAAGACAATACACCAAGCCATATTAAGCGAAGCTCTGCTGAATTATCGACTCAACTATTGTGCACAAAATTGAGTTGCAAACACTTCTCCAAAGAAATTGAGAGTGATCATTTTCTTGTTGAGAGGATTGTTGTATTTATGAGCTTGAGAATTTTCCGAGTGAAAATTGTAAACGAGAGAAAAGGGTAACACCCTAAATCAGTTGTAATGGTACGATTGACACCCATTCAAGTTCAATCAAATTGTAACCCAGAGCGGTTGAGAAATATACCTTCAAGGGAGAACCTTGAAGCACAAACATAGGCGAGCTTGGCCGAACCGCATTAACAACTCGGTGTCGAATTCTCTAACCTTATCTCTTAGCTTATTATTTTTACTGTGCTTATTTAATCTCTTTGTTGTGATAAATTTGCTATTGGTTAGAAAATTTATAATCGCACGAAAAATTTAGGTTAATTTTCATCCTACAGCATGGTGGTCTTCAGCTTACTTTACTTTAGTGCCTCATAATCTTTGGCAATTTGCTCCAGTTGGAACGAAGCTAGTTTGACCGTCTTTCCATTGAACTTGAGCATGTAGCAATTTGTAAAGCCATCATGCATAGTCTTTTGATCATATTGCCAAGGTCTCCCCAAGAGTAGATGACTTGCGCTCATTGGAGCCACATCGCATATTATTTTATCCGAGAAACTTCCAATAGAGAATTCAATTTGAGCTTGCTTACTAACCTTGATGTCTTCTTTGTTATTTAACTAACTTAGCTTGTAAGGTTGTCACTATTACCAATTTGCTTACTAGTTCTGTTGAAACCACATTAGCATAACTCCCTCCATCAATAATTAGAGAGCAAACTTTGTCTTTGACTTGGCAATGGCTATGGAAGATGTTTTCTTTTGACAATCATCGATACTTGCCTTGGTAGTGAGTGCTCTTCGAATGACCATAGGGATGATGTGTCCCAAGTGTCAAAAATGACAACACAAGGTTATTAGCAAACGGCTATGACAAATCCGAGCACTGAAATCAAATCGAATGGATCTTGAGTAGCATATGTCTTCTTGGTCTTAAATTTTCAGAGCAACTAGTAGTCACACAATATTGAATCAGCAGTAAAAATCACCTTAAAAGACGTTGTACACACGGAGTTGTGCGTGGGAGAAGATCTTGCTCGGAACTAGGGTTTTCGGAAAAACAATTTTGCGTTCCTCTTAGAAAATCATGCACAACTTGAAATTTACGAATCCAAATCAAAAACTTCCACCAAGCACATCACAAGAACAGGGGAGCCAAGATCTTCAACTCAAAATATTGCAGGGGACTCAAGGAAAAATGAACAGAAAACATAGTACCAAGTTGGTCTGCGCTCTCCCACTCGGCCGAGAGAGACGATTGATTCAGGTCCTTCAAGAAAGGGCCACTCCACCTTAGATTTGCTTCGATCTTCTACCTCCTCATGCCAAGGACACCTCCTAAGGAAGATGCTGGAAGAGATAGTGTCAATCTTCCTCTCCAAATCAAACAAGAAACTATAGAGGAAGATGGTTTTGGTGTTAGGTTTGCGACTAAGCAATCCGTCCACCTAGGGTTTGAGAGAGCAAGCTTCTCACGATTTTTGCAGCAGCAAATTGGGGGTGAAAAAATGCATTAGGGTTTCATTAAGGGAGGCTAAATACTCCCCTAATGTCCATAAAAGAAAATTATAAAAGTGCCATTGAATTTACAAAAAATGGGCATGAGGGCTTGGTTTTCATGTCTACCCGAGCACCTCAATTCAACAAGCTAAAATCAACAAAATATAATCCAAACCAACCATAATCCTACCAATATAACTAAAGCACTAATCAACATGGAATTTAAACATAACTCTATCTAGATTGTGTTGTTGGTCTCGGTCAAAGCAAGCTCATCAACTTTGTGGAAGTGCATCCTAGCTGATTTGAAGTTGGAGGCTCCTAAGTGAGGACATGCCAAGGGGCTTCTTTGTCTTCATGCAATGGCTCCTCTTCAAGCTCCATTAATTTAGTATTGCCTGCAAAATAGTAACTCATTAGGTAAACAATGATTTTCTTGGCTCTAGAACGGGTGATAGGGCCTTGGGGTGCATCATTCTCCCCGTGTGATTGAGGATTTGTCCTCAAATTTGAGGTTTGCTCCACACCTTCCTCAGTAGTTTGATCATCCTCTCCCAAGTATGGTGACAAGTCTTGGACATTAAAAGTGGTGGAAACTCCATAATCTTCCGGAAGTTCCAACCGATAAGCATTGTTGTTAATTCGATCAAGCACTTTGAAAGGACTGTCCGCTCTCGAAAGCAACTTGCATTTTCTTTGTTTTAGAAATATTTCTTTCCACAAATGTAACCACACCACATCCCCTTCTTCAAATATTACCTCCTTGTGACCCCGGTTAGCAAATCTAGCATAATCTAAAATTTTCTTCTCAATAGTTTTGCGTATGTTTTCATGAAGGTCTTTGACTCTATCGTCTTTAGAAGCTCCATCCTCACAAACATATTCATCCATAGGTAATGGAATAAGATCCATTGGAGTATGGGGATTCAACCCATATACAATCTCAACAGGAGTGTGTTGAGTCATTCGGTGCATACTCCTATTTTAGGCGAACTCAATATATGGCAACTGTAGATCCCAATCCACAATACGTTTGCTCAATATAGTTCTCAACAATGAACCCAAAGTGTGATTCATGACTTCGGTTTGGCTGTCGGTTTGGGGGAGAAAGGAAGTACCAAAAAGCAATTTAGTACCCAATTTTCTCCAGAGGATCTTCCAAAAGGCACTTAGAAACTTAGTATCTCGATCAGAAACAATAGAACGGGGAATTCCATGTAATCTCACCACTTCTTTGAAGAACAAGTCCGCCACGTGACTGACATCATCAGTTTTGTTGCATGTAATGAAATGTGCTATCTTGGAAAATTGATCAACCACAACCATGATAGAATCTTTAGCTCTAGCAATTCGAGGAATTCCCAAAACGAAGTCAATACTAACCTCCACCTACAGATGGGTAGCTACAGACAATGGCATGTATAATCCTTGAGATAGAACACGACTTTTAGCCTTTTTGCACACAATACAATGCTCAATAATCTGTTGGACATCCCTCCGAAGATGAGGCCAATAGAAGTGTTCTTAAATGGCCTCTAAAGTTTTCTTGTCCCCGAAATGACTTGATAATCCCCCACAATGTGCTTCCCTCACAAGCGATTCTCTAAGGCTACAAACCGGCACACAAATTTCCCCCCCTTTGAAGAGAATACCATCCACAATATAGAAAGGGTGTTTGATAAATAATTCCAAAGTCCATATCCTCCGCATATAAATCTTTGATCCAACTAAAACCAAAGAGTCTTGCGTTCAATTCAGTCAATAGAACATATATTCTAGAAAGAGCATCTACAACTTGATTTGTCTCTCCCCGTTTATACGTAATGATATAGGGATAACGCTCTAAAAATTCTACCCATTTGCTATGACAACGATTCAACTTCCCTTGTCTTCAGACGTGCTTAAGGGCCTAATTGTCAGATTGAATAATAAACTCTTGGATATTAGATAGTGTTGCCATACTTCAAGAGCTCGGATAACTAAATAAAACTCTTTATCAAATGTTGAGTAGTTCAAAGTGCCCAATCTGGAGGCATCACACTCAACCTCGAAGACTTTGGCAAAATCCAGTAACATTAACAAAGGAGCATGACATAGTTTCTCCTTAATAGTGTCAAAGCTGGTTTGGCAGGTCGCGGACCACATGAACTATCTTCCTTTTTTAGTGCAATTGGTGATCGAGTCCATAATAGTGCTAAACCCCTTCATAAATCATCGATAAAAGGAGGCTAATCCATGGAAACTTCTTTCAGAGATACTATGCAGAGTTGGCCACACCTCAATAGCTTTAATCTTTGCATCATCCACCTCCATTCCCTCCTTAGTAATAATAAAACCCAAGAAGTACACCTTTTCTTGAGCAAATGAGCATTTCTTCAGATTACCAAAAAGTTTGTTGATCGTAGAGTTTCAAACAGTGGCCGGAGATGTTCTATATGTGTAGGCAAGTCACGGCTGTAAACAAAAATATCGTCGAAATAAACGACAATAAACTTTCCCATGAAATCTTGCAAAAGATGGTGCATTACTCTCATGAAGGTACTCGGAGCATTAGATAGACCGAAAGGCATAACCATCCATTGATAGAGACCATACTTTGTCTTGAAGGCCATCTTCCATTCATCCCCTTCCAGCATCTGAATCTGATGATAACCACTTTTAAGATCAATCTTAGAAAAAAATAGAAGCACTGCTGAACTCGTCTAACATATCTTCTAATCGGGGAATGGGAAACCGATATTTGATCATAATATGATTAATGGCTCTACTATCCACACACATGCGCACAGAGCCATCCTTTTTTGGAACCAATAATGAGGGAACTGCGCAAGCACTAAGTGAGTCATGAATGTAACCTTTCTCGAGGAGTTCAGTGATTTGTCGGTGTAATTTTTTGGATTCTTTGGGATTGAGCCTATAAGATGGCCGATTAGGCAAAGTGGCTCTAGGTACAAGATCAATTTGGTGTTCAATGCCCCGCAATGGTGGAAGGCCTTGAGGAAGTTCTTCTAGAAAAGCATCTTGAAACTCTTGTATCACATACAAAACCGATTCGGGTATAATCCCCAATTCTTCCACTCTTTCTTTAAACATCAACAACACCAGAGGGCCCCCTTGCAACAAGACCCTCTTCAAATCACTTTTAGAAATAAATAAGGTAGATTTGGTCCTACCTTTCTTCATACATTCATACTATTGAGCTATTTGTTCGGGACAGAGGAGAGCTAGATTGACCGATTTCCCATTAACCTTGAATGAGTAAAAATTTGTAAAGCCATTGTGGATCACCTTCCGATCGAATTGCCAAGGTCTTCCTAGCAATAAGTAGCTTGCACTCATTGTTATAACATCAAAAAGGCTTCATCCTCATAACCCCCGATAGAAAAAGCTAGTCGAGCCTGATTTGTGACTTTGATGGGTTCTTTATCATTGAGCCAATTGAGCTTGTAAGGATAGGGATGTGGCATTGTTTCCAAGCCCAATTTCTCAATAACTTCAAGAGACACAACATTGGTGCAGCTTTCTCCATCTATAATCAAAGAACATAGTTTTCCTTTGACTTGGCATCGTGTATGGAAAATTGTCTTTCTTTGGTCTTCCTCTCCTCAGGTATGCAAAGACATAGACCTACTTATAACAACTAGCAATGGGCCATCTTGTGCATAGTAAGTCTCTTCCAAGGGTTCTTCAATAGAGCAAGAATTCATATCATCCTCATCTTCACCGAAAATCTCTTTGGGATCACCTCGTAGCACCATCACACGCTTATTAGGGCTTTGGGAAGCTATATGACCAAGGCCGAGACATTTGAAACACTTAATGTCTCTCAACCTCAGTTTGGAGCCCTCAACATTTGTCTTCTTCTCCTTATTACCTCTGCCCTCTTGTACTTTTGTAGTGAAGCTTTTCTCATCAAATTTAGGAGGTGGCTTGAAAGGGAGGTTACTCTTTTGGAATGGCTGATTGCTACCCTCTTTCAACTTCCTCTTTCTTTGTCTTTCTATTTTTAAGGCAAGTTGAACTACCTTATCCATGGTCTCAAAAGGTTGTAGCTCAACTAAATCCCCAATTTCTCTTTGAAGTCCTTTGATGAAACGAGCAATAGTTTGTTCTTTTGGCTCTTCCATTGCACAACGGATCTTTAAGGTCTTAAACTCAGTTAAGTAGTCTTCAACCGATTGGGAACCTTGTTTAAAGTTTTGTAATTGAAGGAACAATTCTTGTTTATAGTGAAGTGATACAAATCTCTTTTGCATTAATGACTTCATGGTCTTCCAACTCTTTACATCACCAAAACCATCACGTCTCCTTTGTGCTTTTAAATCCTCCCACCAAAGGTTTGCATATCCAGACAATTCTAGAGTGACCATTTGAAGCTTCACCTTCTCAGAAAAATCGTAGCATTCAAATACACGATCCACTTTGTCCATCCATTCGAAGAAATCATTACCATTATTAGAACTTTGAAGGGTGGAATTGTGGCCTTAACATGCCCCATATCCTTCTTGCTAAAGGATCTTCTTTTTGGACTAAGGGAATCATTCCTGTAACGCCCCAATAATTTAAAACCATATTTCCTTATCTTAAAATTTCGTCATATAAAATTTTTCGTTTAATATATTCAACATTGAAAATCCATTTAGAAAATGTATATCAAAGTAAGTCATGCAGAATAGGTAATATAAATTTCAAAACATAGTTTCAAATGTTTTAGCAAAGTCCCAAAGTCCCTGACCACAATTGTTCTTAACATTCAAAGCACTACTAATAGTAAATTATCAAAATGCTCTTTTTACCAAAATACCCATAAATTCCAAGTCATTCGAGCCACACCCAACAGGTCAAATCGGTTGATAACACGAGGGGTCATCCTGGAACGTCTCCTCCTCCACTGGTACATCATCATCATTATCATAGTCACCAATATTACGGGGAAAACAATGAGCTTCAAGCCCAGCAAGAATTAGAATTTAAATGCAATGCAGATGAATGCGTGATCACACAATGCATTACACAAGAGAACCGTATCTCTTCTAGAAGTTAAGGTGGAATACTCCCTAGGGCCATGTGGCTGAACCATTTCACTCCGGCGAGGAGATATATCCATCGGGCATGTTCCACATGCCGATATCCTCACTTTTGTTAAAAACGTTGGGGGTTTCAAAACGGGGGAAGTGTGAACCCTAGATTCCACGTAGCTAACTCTCTTTTCACACTGCTCCCTACGTGGGAGAATCCTACCGTATGGAAAGTCACCAAATCACTCGAATCTCCACACGCCTATTTACGTATATTAGGTACGACACACAACGTGTAAACAATTTCATAATTTCTAAGGTGATAATGAATGCCACAAAATAATTCACAGAATTAACACATGAAAAATTGTAACCATAAATCTTTACAGGCTAAATTCAGCATAGTTATCATTATCACTAATAGTAGCAAAACAGTTGAAACTAAGGAACTTTCATGCTTATGTAAAACAAAGACAATATAATTTTTTGTTTATTTCATTGGCAATAATGAGCAAGAATCGACTTTAATTCCTTTCACAAGGCTCAACTATAAATCGACTAGCCCTACGCACATGAACTTTGAATTGATGAACATAGTTTACAGACTTTCAACATGGTACGTGCATCATAATCTCATTCCAATAGAAAGTCGTAGCGAACAAAATTTTTCGATAATATTGATGCCAATTATGAAACAGAAGGACAATTCACATCATTCCCATTTGAACATATCATGCTTCACAACAATCAAATTTGACAGTAACTAATCATGCTAGTTGATAACATATATGGTCTTTATCTTGAACATATCACCAAATACGAATTTTATGCTCTCACTGTCCAATCCCACAATCCATGCTTATCACTTCAAGGCGAAAATCCAAATATTGACAATTTTAGTAGAAGCATAACAGATCCAAATTGTAGCAACTTATCATGACTTAACATTTCAATTCAAACACTTCACAGCAAATTAATATAGTGGCAGTTCATGATTTCCAGCAAAATCAACAGGAACATAACAATCCAAACAATCCTAACCCATAATGTAGGGTCTCCTTTGACCAACTACAAATTCCAAATTCTTACCTCAATCTTCCAGCAGTTTAACGCAATAGAACAGCAGACAAAATCAACACAACAGCCAATATATATCCACTATCCTTCAAAACTCTTAATAGTTTCTAAACAAGTATGGCATTAGAGATTAATCCCACATTCATAATCAATTTGATCCTAACCGTTAACCCAAAGATCAGTAAATTCCCAATTCAAGTCTTACCTTACAATCTTCACAAGTGGAAGAACTCGTATAGCTTGTAGCACACAACTCGTCCAACACAATCACACCACAATTTCTTCACTCACAAAGTACACACTCCCTCACACTTCACTTACGTTTGTAGAATGGAACACAGAGGAGAGCTCTTACCTCATATAGACGATGGAGAGAGGGAGAGAGCTGAGCTACTGCAGGGGATAAGCTGCAAGCTGCAGAAGGGGAATGCTGACATTGCCCAATTCAAGGAGCAGAGGTCCACACACCAAGAGCCACATGGAAAAGCTTCCACATCTTCAAGATAGACTGGACATCGCAGTAGGGGTCTAGAGGAGGGAGATTTCATCGTGGAAGACACAAAATCGGAAGAGAGAGAAGGGAGATTTAAATGGATTTCATAGATTTTCTGACTTTTCAGATGAGATCAGTCGTCTGAAATCGATTTCGGATGAGAAGGATGTGTCCGAAAACTCACCAAAATTGGTATAGATTCGTTTCCTCCTCGTCCGCGTCATCCGCGCTAGATTTTGGACGAGACAGTTGCGTCCGAAATGTCCTTAAAAACTGTATAGATTCATTTCATGCACGTCTGTGTCATCCGGTCCTTGTCCAAAAGTGCACCTATACACATTTTTTCTTAATTTTCACACTTGGATTATTTTCAAATATCAACCCTATACTTCTCAAGCATAATTTAATGCATACCACCACGCAACATGACATAATATTCATATATATTACTTATCCAAATTTTAATACATCAACAAAGCGGGGAAAAATATTTTTGGGGTATTACAATTCCTTTCGGTTTCCTCCAATTCCTCAAATACACATTCACTTCGGCCTCATGAATCCATAGAAACACTCAATCTACTCCTTGGCCTAGGAGTCCTTGGCTCATTCACATGATCATTCATAGGTCCCTCTTGGTTTTGTGGCATTTTCAAAAGGAAGTCTTTTAGCTCATTAAGTTGGAGTTGAAGGTTCCTCTCGGATTGACTAGGTTCCTTCTCGGTTGGAGGTGAGCTAGTGCTTGTCATGGCTCCTTTACTTTGGTAATAGTTAGCCCCACTCCTAGTGCTCATTCTCAGCTCAAAACAAGATCAAAATGGCTTTAATACCAGCTAATGTGTCCCAACTCTCAAAAAGGGCAACACAAGGTTATTAGCAATCAGCTATGACAAATCTGAGCACTGAAATCAAATCGAATGGATCTTGAGAAGCATACGGCTTCTTGGTCAGAAATTTTTAGAGCAACTAGTAGTCACACAATATTGCATCACCAGTAAAAATCACCTTAAAAGACATCGCACACACGGAGTTGTGTGCGGGAGAAGATCTTGCTCGGAACTTGGGTTTTTGGAAAAACAATTTTGCGGTCCTCTTAGAAAATCATGCACAACTTGAAATTTATGAATCCAAATCAACAACTTCCACCAAGCACTTCACAAGAACAGGGGAACAAAGATCTTCAACTCAAAATATAGCAGGGGACTTAGGGAAAAACAAATAGAAAATGTAGTACCAAGTTGGTCCGGGCTCTTTCACTCGACCGAGAGAGACGATTGTGTAAGGACCCAACACTATAAAATGCCGTGTAAATCCATTTATTACGTTGTAATAACCTTTGATGATGTAATAATATGGTTTACGTTATATGGGTAATATAATATAGTGTAAAAAGTTCAATAAAATGAAAAGTTGGGGGATTAGGACGGTTGGGGATGGTATTTGGCGCCCTAAACTCTGAACTGTCAAAGTGCGGATGCTGAACTATCCAGGTCCGGACGATAACAGGGTCGTCTGAAACGACTCTGTAATATTTTTGGGACGATTCTGGCGCAGCGGACGAGGGGCGGACATGACAAAATGGCGTCCGATATGAATCTGTAATATTTTCTGGGAACATTCGGATGCTGTGGACGATAGATGCAGACGACACACCGCGTCCGCATTGTCAAAAATGTCCAAAAACCCCATTTTTAATCGGGTGTCCTTCGGTCTTTACTTGTCATTTCTCCAATTTTTAGAATGGAGACACGATCGTGCAATAGAAAAAGTGAGCGGGAGGTGGCCTTAGAACAATGGACCTCCTTTCTCATGCGTATGGGAAGTGAGTCCACGTAGTTTCTCTTCCCTTCTCCACTATTCTCCTCTGTTCACCAGTCTATATAAGGTATGTTTCATTTGTCTCTACGTAGGCTCTGTGTACGGGGGAGACAAGAAAAGGTAAATTTTGGTTTTATTATGGGTCATTGTTTGTACTGCTTGGTGGTAGCTGAGGTATTTGGTGCTTGTAAAATGCTTATTAGCTATGGGAAATGGTATAACACTTGATGATTTTGTATTTGGACAGTGTGCTGCCTGTAAGAATTGGATCCTCTTCACAGCAGTTTCCTCAAATTAAGGTAAGAATTAAAATGATGTGTGGCCAGTGGCCTACATCACAGGGTTTGTGTGCTTTTGCTTGCTTTTGATATTCCTATGTGATTTAATGACTTATGAAAGACTGAATAAATGTTTGCTTTATTCACTTTGTCAAGATGAAACTCGTGCTCTGTTCAATTGGACTCATGATCTGTTAAGATAAGATTTGACTGTTGAATGTGTTAAGAAATGATGGATTTGGAGAAAAGTATTGATAAAGGATAACGTGAGTGATGGTAAGGATTGGGATGCTCTGTCAATGATATATCTTCAATTTTGAATTCTGCTCAAGTTTTGGTTCTGTACGTGTGTTAAGTTGTTGGTTAAATTACTACAACTCAATAAGATAGTGAAAGATATGTTGGTCATGGAAAAATATAAATTTCCAGTATGTTGTTTAAATCTATGGAACTGATATGATAAGTACCTTAGTAAAGGGATATTACACAAGTTGTAGCTGGTAATGAACGTAGTATGCGTTATGGAAAAATTTGATTATTGTTCTTCAATATATATTATGGAACGAAAATAAGTTGTGAAATTTGTAATATAAGCATGAGTAGTTAGCATGAGTAGGTATTGTTTTTATATATACACAGCATGTATTTCCTTTCATGCAAAAGTATGTAGGTTCATATGAAATTATTGTATTGTTCTTTTCTTCGGTTCAATAGCTTACATACATCATCGTAGAAATTATGAAATGTGCTTCATGCTGTATGACATATATAAAATATGTAAATGAGTGTGTGGGGGTTCGGGAATAACAATGACATTCCATGAGTTACAATAATATGTTGAAAATGAAAAATATAAGTAAAATGATTAGAAAGAAAATAGGTTAAGTGCATGGGATCGAGTGTTCATTGTCTCCCATTCGGAAATCCCCATCGTTCTAGGAACAAAAAGTACATACGGCATGAGAAAAATCATGATATGTTTGTGTAATTATTTGGCCACCTCTTCCTCATGACCCTACGGTGTTTGTCATGTATGTACTACGGATTAAATTAAATTGTATGGTCATGCATTGCATTACATGCGTTACATTCTAATTCTTGCTGAGCATTAGGCTCATTGTTTTCCCCCGTGATGTAGGTAATGCATTGGATAACAATCACAATGTGAAGGAGATACTCCCGGATGACGTTTTGGATTATTAGCTATTCTGACCTGTTAGTTGTGGTGCATCACCATTGGACTATGGAAACAGGTTTTTTTTACGTCGGATATAACAATAATTTTGCAAACAGAATTTGGTATTTTGGTATGGGATGAATGATAGAAATGTAGGAATGTGGTGTATTTTGCTAATAGTCCCTAATGCAGAAATTGGTATTTTGGTATGGGATAGAAATGTAGGAAAGTGGTGTATTTTGAAAATAGTCACTAATGTAGGCTATTTCAACTTTTTGAAAATGTAAAAATGACTGTTGGAAGACTTTTTGGTAAAATACTAATATTTGACAATTGTTTTTGCATTAAGTTGTGTAGAATACTTAGATGACTTATATGGTTTGTAAAATAAAAAGCAAAAATTTTATAACTATTTTGAAAAAGATTAAATATAAAAATGAGGGACGTTACAGATTGATTCGGGTCCTTCAAGAAAGGGCTACTCCACCTTGGGTTTGCTTCGATCTTCTACCTCCTTACGCCAAGGACACCTCCTAATGAAGATGCTGGAAGAGATAGTGCCAATCTTCCTCTCCAAGATCGAACAAGAAACTATAGAGGAAGATGGTTTTGGCATTAGGTTTGCGATGAAGCAATCCGTCCCACCTAGGGTTTGAGAGAGCAAGCTTCTCACAATTTTTGTAGCAGCAAATTGGGGGTCAAAAACTGCATTAGGGTTTCATTAAGGGAGGCTAAATACTCCCCTAATGACCATAAAAGAAAATTATAAAATGCCCTTGAGTTTACAAAAAATGGGCATGAGGGCTCAGTTTTCATGTCTACCTGAGCACCTCAATTCAACAAGCTAAAATCAACAAAATATAATCCAAACTAGCCATAATCCAACCAATATAACTAAATCACTAATCAACATGGAATTTAAACATAACTTCATCTAGATTGTGTTGTTGGTCTCGAAAAAAGCAAGCTCATCAACTTTGTGGAAGTGCACTCCTAGCCAATTTGAAGTTGGAGGCTCCCAAGTGAGGACATGTCGAGGGGCTTCTTTGTCTTCATGCAATGGCTCCTCTTCCAGCTCCATTAATTTAGTATTGCCTGAAAAATAGTAACTCATTAGGTAAGCAATGATCTTCTTGGCTCTAGAACAGGTGATGGGGCCTTGGGGTGCATTAAAGGAGGGGGCCCTCTTGAGCATATAAGGTCTCCACTTGTGCTTCGTCCTCGAGTGTCCCTTGTGATTCACTTTCATCCTCACTTTCAACTTCATTAGTGTCTTCTCTTAATACCATCACTTTCATGTTTGGACATTGGCAGACATAGTGTCTGATTCCAAGGCATTTGAAGCATTTGATTTATGTTGTCTTTAGATGTGGTGTTTCCATAGGTAGTTTCTTGTCATCATTTTTCTTTGTAGTAGCACTTTTCATATTTTTACCTTTGTCATCAAGCTTAGGTGGTGGGTTGGAGAAGCTTGTATTCCTTTGAGGGAGTCGACTAACCCTTTCTTTCTCTTTCCTTTTCTTTTGTCTCTCAACCTTTGTAGCCAACTTGATCACATGATCCAAGGTGTTATAAGATTGTAGTTCAATAATGTCTCCAATGTCATAGTGAAGTCTTGGATGAACCTTACAATTGTTTGGTCTTCCAGCTCTTGCAAATCACATCTTGTTTGTAAGGTTTTGAACTCTGCAACATATTCTTTAACGGTGGAGGAACCTTGCTTGAGGCTTTTCAATTGATAATAGAGTTCTTGCTAGTAATACCTTGGAACGAACTTCTCACTCATGAGCCTCTTTAATAGTATCCAAGTCTGGATTTCCTTGCTTGCTTGTCTTCTCTTTGAACTAATGTTGCTCCACCATATGCTTGCATATCCCCTGAACCCGAGTGTTAATAGTTGCACCTTCCTTAGTTCTTAAAAATTGTAACACTCAAATATTCTATCTACTTTTACCATCCAATCAAGATAATCATAACCATTGCTTGAGCTGTTGAATGGTGAGATGGATACCTTGACAAGATTCAAATTGTCCTTTTGGGTTGGTCTTCTTTGAGGAAAGTCTCCGTACTCGGTTCCTTCTCTTGCCAAATCTTCTTCACTATCAGAGTAGGAAAACCTTCCTTTTTGTCGATTTTGCGCCATCGTGAGTTGTGCAACTTGGAACTAAAGTTTTTTAATTTGTTGTTGCATGCTTGACTTCGCTTGCGTTGATGATGGCTCGGTGTTTGTAATAATATTCACCTCATCTTTATGTGCCGCTTTTGATGCTCCTCATGTCATCATGAAGAAAAAAAGAATTTAATTAGGGAACGTTTTAGCTCTGATACCAAATGATGCACCAGCGGAATGGAATTAGAATATAACTTGTAAATATGTTGAAGAAATGAAGAACAATCAGTTGAAGAAATATGATGAATTGTTGAAGTGTGTTGATCAACCGAAGGTGGCTATTCTCAGGCGCAGTGGTCGACCTTTGGAAATAACACGGTGGAGATCGAGCAGTTTCTGAAGGATGATGGTCGACCTGGACTGGAGGTCGAGCAGAGGGTCGACCTTAAGAAAGGCAGTGGTGAAGTGATGAAGGAATCAGTCAAGTGTACGATCGAGCTGATCGACTAGTTCCTTGGTTTCCTTATTTTGCTGCAAATTTACTTTTGGAAAGTCCAATTTTGGAAGCTTGTAACTCCTTTTTAGAAGCTTTAGAGCTAAAATTTTGGCCATGCCTCCTTGGATGAATAAGGAAAGAACTCCTTCAAGAATTTGAGAAAGAATTGTCAAGAATTAGAAAATATGTTGGAAAGATCCCAAGTGGTCAGAAATAGCAAGTAAGGAGCTTGCAACTTCCAAATGGATGATTTGCTGATGGAGACGCCTCTTGATGGTTGGACACCACTTCACACAACCTTTTTCCCAAGGAGTAGGGTTGCGGATGCCAATAAGAGAACTCACTCAACTCCAAGTAAGCCCAATCTTGTGATATTACTCACACAATGATACTTTGGATATAACTCACCAAAGTGTTTGAAAAATGAATCATTCCAATTTCCAAATAAAACAAGAGCTTTTGTATTCAAACTTCAATATCTAAAACATAAGTATTAAGGGGATTTATATAGCCAATTACAAAGCATAAAATAGGAAACACACTAGGTATTCGGTCCTAATTGGCTGATTAGTAAAGTAGGAATTTAGTAACTTTTTAAAGCTAATATTTTAGTAATTCCTTGCTAGCTTTGTCTCCATGAAATGGTGACTTTGGCAGCTACTTTCCTTTAAGAATTGTCACTTGGCTGGTTGTCAAATCCATGCATCAATCGGTTCCCTTTGTCCACTTGCTCTTGGTAGATTAAGGAATGTTTCCTTATCTCTTTTTCCTTTTGTCTTTCTTGCCCTTCAAGCATGTCTTCTTGGGCTTCTTTCCATAGAAACAAGTGCATTGGCTTTCTTTTGTCTTCATGGGTTGGAAGCTCCTCCATTTGGGCCATAACTAATTCACCTTCCAAATAGTTAGCAATGTAGGTGTTTATGAGTTGTTGTGCCCTTGCTTTTGTAATTGGACCTTGTAGTCTATCAACTGAACTGCATAAAGTGAAAAAATTTCTACCTTTTCAGCATCCTTTTTACCGATAGAAGCTACTACCTCTTTGGGAATCGTCTCAAAATCTCCAAACTCGTCTGAGCCTATATCACACGAAAATCCAGAATTTTCATCAACAAACAAACAGGAAATATAGGAGGGTCCTAAACCGCGATTAGGAACCCAAACCAGGTGACTCAGTGAAGTAAATAGAAGGTAGTGCATCTAAGAAAAATAAGGTAGTGCGTCTAAGAAAAATAAGGTAGTGCTTTTAACGGACAATAATTAGTGCACTCGCAAACGCATGACCATGGGTCTATGAGGTTCTCTCGCTTGAATTGCAAATGGGTACAATATTCTTCTGTAGAAGGTTTGAGGCTCCGCGACATTGTTCAACGGAACGTCATTGGCAAATTTTTATTTCCCGTAGGCACGTGCAGATCACATGATCACTTAAGTTTGTTCCTCTCTAGAATGAGGGTCTTTCCACTCCGAAACAAGATCCTTCTAGGTCGTTCCACCATGAAATGATGGACCTTCCTATTTGTTCCCCCGTAGAATGATGGACATTCTTATTTGCTTCCCATGGAATGTTATCCTTTCAGTTCACTCCCCTGTGGGACGATGGACATTTCAGTTCATTCCCCGCAGATCGTTGTCTCTCTGGATCTTTTCCCCGTAGAATGATGGACTCTCAGCTGAGAAGAGAACATTCCTTACGTCATGGTCTAACCCTCAATGGTGATCCCTTGATCATCTACTGTCCAGACCATACCGAGAGGAAGGAGGCAGTCCTTCGCTCACCTAAATTTTCTACCTCTCACGGCCTTAACCCCTCATCGGTGCTCAGGATTTCTTGAGCTTTCAAGCTCGACTCCGAACCCAACACCAACAAACTCGGGACTGAGAAATTTACCTCAATCACCTCTACATTCGAACTTCCTTCATTGAAGTTAGGAATCGACACTACGACACATGGATCCCAGGTCAAAATCCACTCCTTACAACTTTTTGGTCTTTTCCCTCAGCCAATCTCTCTCCCTTTTCTCTCTCGGCTCGTGAATGTTTACTTGCGAAAAAATTGCATTTTGTCCTGATAAATTCTTATCCTCGCTTCCCATTAAAAATATATATTTTATTACACTCAATTATTAAGAAGAAAACACTATTTTCTAAATTATCAAAGAACCCAAATTTTAGCATTTCACCTATGGACTAAAATTTAGGTTTGGACGCTACGTGACAAATTGGTCAAACTCGGACACTGGACCAATTTAACGAATAAAATTCAAACTCATGGAATTTTATTTATTTTAAAATTTTTCGTTCTTACTGTACAATTCATTGCAAATAAACTTACAGATTGTGTTGCGAAACAACTATCAGTTTCCAGTTTTTAGGTGCTAAAATCCAAGATGCTCATTCTCCATTAGCTTGTGGGGGATGTTAGAGAATAAAACACAATCATGATGATTTTATATAGAACATTCTTTTTGTAATATTATGCAACATGTATAGAGTTACCCGATAGGTTGTTTATAAAATGTGCAATTGTAAATTAATTAATTGTCAGAAATAGAGAATATTCATGAATTGTCCCCTCCTCCTCCTCCTCCTCTTAGATACAATACTCTTGACTTTATTTATAAGACTATTTAAAAACTTAATTGTAATCCTTAGAAAATTTTTTAACAATTAATACAAATTATCTCTATTTGTTGTTTCTTTCTTTACTGTTTTGATTTTGAAACAAATTTTCTACTACACATAAGACATTTCCTATGGACTCCTTGTACTAAAGTTGGATGAGTGAATATGATGCACTAAATGGTAGGTTATTGATAACATGCGGTCGACCAGTGGCAGAATTGCGGATGACCAAAAAACATAGTTTCGAAGGAAGTAGCTTTTGGATTAATTGTGTTCGGCCAAAAATTAATTGGTTGTCGACCTGAAAACGTGAATTTGAGAAGCAGTCGATATCTTCTGCTCGGGTGACGTTAATTGGCAGTCAACTTTGTTGAAGAAGCAGTCGATCGGATGAACACACTATGTAAAATTTGAGAATTTTTAAATAATTTTAAAATAACACGTGTAAATATTTTGCAAATTTTTTGTCAAATATGAAAGAGTTGATATGTTTTATCTCATAGTAGTGACGTGTGTATTTTCTGATAAATGGTGAAATTTAGATTTTTTCAAGTGAAAATTTATTTCTAAAAATATTTTTGATAAATTATTTTGAATGGGAAAATATTTTTGGTTGCGTTCAAACGAATGGATTTAAAATTAGGGTAATGTTTTTGATAAATGATTATATATATTTATTTTATAAAGAATTATGTTTTTTTTTTTAAAGAAGAAAGACAAAAGAAGCAGAAATCGAGATGTTCTTCTTCTTCCCTCTTGTTCGACCGTGAGCAAGAGACCCAGCGGGAGAGGGAGATTCACAAGAGAGGAGTTGGGTCACGACAAACTGTCGATTCCAGCCGACGATAGCTGTGGGTTGTCGAGGGTTTCCGACCGTGTGTGAGTGAGCGATTTCCGGCCGAGGGCATTTCGCGAGGAAGGGTTGGCAGTGAGCTCGGGAGTTGGGGCATTCTCGGCATGGGGTTTCCTTCTGTCATTCTTCCAATTCAAGGTGAGTAATACTGAGTGTTGAATTGTTTTCGGTTCTGTTTACTCCCATTGTCGATGATTTCTGCGTTTTCGTTGTTCGATGAATGCTGATGTTGTACCCTGTCTTCCTGCGAAATTGATGAATTAGATTTTTTCTTTTTGTTTTGATTTCTGGATTGGGTGATGGATTTCCTTGAAGTGTTGTTGTGATGTTTATGCTTGATTTATCACCGTGGAGTATGAAATTGGTTTAGCTCCTCACGGTTCTGTTAATAAGACCAAAAATAATGTCTTTTTCCTGTTTTGCTGCTGCTGTTGAGTTGAGGCACTATGACTGTATGAGAGAAACATTGGGGTTAATGTTAAGATGTTAACGTTGGGTTTGGTTTGATGGAGATAAAATGTTGATGGTGTGCTCCTTGTTCTTTGCCACGGTTTTATGAAATTAAATGGGTTCCTGTTAGAAATGTTAGTTGTCCCTGTTGTGCTCAGTTTTAGCTAATGATAGGGTTGTAGGACTTTAGTTGTTAAGCGTTGAAATTTCATTACTTTAGTGACTGTAAATCTGATGTTATGAATTGAATGATTTCTATCAACTTAGAATTTGGAATCCGTAAATGTTTAAACTTCTGGATTTTGGAGGCTGTTTTTAGTGTAGAAATTTATGAACTATGTTAGTTGTTGGAGACTTATGAATGAGGATCTATCATTTATGTTGGAAGTTGTGTTTGGAAATCTTCTCTAATTCATATGGTAGGTTGACTAGAGAACGTTGTATCAACTTGTTTGGTATAAGTATGATCTGCAGATGGAAGTTGGGCTTAATCTAATGTATGTGTTGTTTCTGTTAAAGCCTTGTTTGTGATATTAAGTAATAAGGTTGGATATTCTATTAGAATTCCTAGCTTTGCTTTCTAGCTTGGAATTCGTGGTTGTTCTTAGAAACCGTCTTGGATTCTAGTCTTGTTTAAGACTTGTCTGCTATCCCTGTTGGGATTATTAGAATGTTGACACCGACCTTGTTATAAGTTCTAAAGGTGTTAGGAGGTTGACTTTTCACTTACGACAGTGCTTGGAGCTGGTTTTTTGGTAAGCGTGTCATGGTAGTCATTGAGGTAGGGATTTTTATACTTTCTGCACTGCATTGTATCATGGTTTTCAAAACTGCTATTTTGTGGGATACCACACCTAAAAACCCGATAGTGACTATTTGACGACACGTCAGTTTTTACGTATACATATGTTTTCTCATGTCTACATTCCGTACATGGTTTATTCTTGATATTCTGCCATATTAATGATGTGATATCTATGTATGTGTTAGAAGGATGGATCCTCTTGATACTTTAGGCACTCTGGCGCTGAAACATCACGAGGTTATCCGATGACATCTTCTATTGCGAGAAGATGGATTATATGATATGTACATTGGAGGGATGAATCCTCTTGATGCTTTAGGCACTCTAGCGCTAAAGTATCACGAGGCTATCCCTCAATCTTCTACTGCGAGTAGATTTGTTATGTACATTGAGAGGATGAATCCTCTTGATGCTTTAGGCGCTCTAGTGCTAAAACATCACGAGGCTATCCCTGTGCAATTTTCTGCTACGTGAAGATTGGTCGTCTATGTGCGAAATAGTGATGGGGCATTCATGACATGTCCTCAAGTTTCAAGCCCTGGAAGTGGAAAAAGAGGATGGGGTATTGGTAATGTGTTCTCAGGTTGCAAGTCCTGAAAGTTGAAAATAGGATGAGAGGGTGATGACGCCTCCTTGGGTTGCAAGTTCCTAAACCTAGCCAGGGTATTGTCACACGGAGTTAGCAGGGTTGTCAGTCACAAAGATTAGTCTATCTTAGTACCGTTCCATTTGGCGGGTGGTTGGATGGCTCGTAGTCTGCTTGTCTGCAACTCTAGCCAATTTGGAACATAGATGTATTTAGTGAGAAGCAGTCTATCGTGAGCAACCTCATCAATTACTGCGATTTGATGAGTTGTGTCGTCGCTGAGCTACTCGCGGGCAACTCGGGTGATATGCTGGATCTGGGGATCGCCATCAATGGTATTCTTTCCTGCCTCATGAGGTGTTGCTATTGGCGGATAGTCACCTTTCTGTAACATTTGCTCGGCAGTTACACGAATTGTGTTGTCGTTGAGCTTGCTCGCTGACAACTTGGGTAATGTGCTAGATCTTCGAATTGTATCAGCAGTGGCTATGGCCCGTCGGCACATCTAGGCGGTTACACGAGTTGTGTCGTTGCGGAGCTTGCTTGCCAGCAACTCTGGTGATGCGCTGGATCTTCGGATCGTATCGGCGCTAGTTACGACCCATCAGCACATCCGAGCAATTATGCCATTTTACAATGATGAGTGACGGATGGGTCCTTGTGTGACCATCCTTTTCATTGATGACGTTTTCATTTGAAAAAGAATGTTGGCGTACTTTGCGATTATAGTTGTCTATGTATACAGCGGATTTTTGAACAAAGCCTCATCGAGGCTAATGGGCCGGTTTGTTAAAATGATAAATAGGTTTTAAATGTTTAAAATCCATGTACGGTAAATAAGAAGCATAAAATGGTTTTTAAAAAGGATCAGGAAAACGTTTTTAGCATGCTTTGCATTTAGTATAGCTATCCTTACTGAGTTAGTCACTCACCCCTTAGACTATATTTTTCCCCAAGTTAGGGTATAGGCTCAGTGAACTAGACTTGTACATGTTGCGATGGGACAATCCTAGTGTCCCTTGGTGGATGTTCATCGGTTCAATCCTCTTGTATCGGGTACGTTTGGTGTTGTTTGATTTGATTCATGCACAGTACTTTCCTTTATTTACATTATCATGTCTCTAGTTGATCACTTTGTGGACCCCAACCCATGTGATTTGGGTTTGGGCTTGATATTATTCCCGTTAAGACTTCTATATAAAAACTCATGTCTTGGGCTGGGTGATCGGGTTCTCTTCGAGAATCAAGTAGCCTGACCCGGTGGTTCTATCCGGCCCGCCTTCGAGTCGTGACACACTGATGGACTACGAGTCTATTCTATCACCAATCAAACTTCTAACATTATCATAGAGGTATTCAAGGTCAAGAATAAGTGGAAGTTCAAGTTCAAACATATAATATTTGATGGACTTTCCAAAACTGCCTACTTTTCGACCTACGACAAGTGTTTGATGATTTTGGCATTTGAAACAAAAAAAGTTCTTCATGAAGATTGTATTTGACTTCCTAAGCTTTCTAGCATGGGCTAGATTGTTAAAATTGGAGTTTGCTTACTATGTCAAAAGCCCATGGAATAGAGAGCAAATATTATGGAAAGTTCAAGTGTCCAAACATGGAAACCAAGGAAGTCTATACTTGGAAACCACCCAAGTGTCCGAGCACCAAGAAGGAATAGTTGCCAAAGACATCAAGGTTTAGAGAAAAAGAAAGGAAGAATCAATTAAATATTATTTTAGTTAATTAACCTAGTAACTATTAAGTAAAATATCGGCCTAGCTTATACTATAGCTAGTTCAGTGTTATTGTTACTTATTTAGTTTACTATTATTTTATAGTTTCTAATTGACTATTTAAAGCCACCTTATGTACATGTTTAAGACAATTGAAATTGAATAGAGAAAGTTTTTTCTTATTTTCGAAATTGAAGTGATTCCTCTTTCAACCCTTTGGTGTGTTACAACTAAAAGTTCCCTTGTATGTATTATATCACAAGATTGGTCTTACTTGTAAGTTGAGTGAGTTCTCTTATCAGCATCCACGTTCTTACTCCTTAGAGGAAGAGTGTGTGAAGTGGTGTCCAACTTTCCAAAGGATTTCATCGACATATACATCCATACTAGAGCACTAGTCACAACTACTTACTATTTCCAGCCACTCAAGTTTCTCTTAAGCATATTTCCTATTCCATAGAGAATATTTCCATTATTCTTGAATAGATCTTTTCTTTATTCATCCAAGAAAACGTGGTCCAAATCTCAACTCAAAAGCTTCTAAAACATGTGAGTTATTGGTTTCCAAAGGTGGACTTTCCATATTGGTTTTTTGCAGCAACTTAAGGAAATTTGAAGACCCGGGTAATCACTTTCATTGTTGACGATTGACCGATTGAGAAATCACTAGCCACTGTGATATTGATGCATGTTATTAATTGACCACCTTTTCTACTCCAAATTGTGGCCGATCATTCCCAGTCGATCACTGCCTATAATCTTCAGTTCTTGATTGACTGCATCACCTATGTTCTTCAGTCTGCTTGATAATACTTCTTCAACAATCGATTCTTCCACACTACATCAACAAAGGTTTCATAAATCTTCAGTCTACTATACTTATTTCCCTCTTCAATAACATGGCTGTCAATTTCAGTACCATGATGTTTCATGAGCAGCAACATGTATTTACTTATACCATTAGCCAAGTTAAAGTTATCAACACCAATTCAATTTCCAATATGTACAGTGTAACAACCCGATCCTAGATTTTACAGATAAACGATGTAATCAAATCTTTGAAGTAGAATTGGCGTGATATATATGTACATCATTCCTTTACGCGTTAAGTTGTGACGTATAGTTTTTGTGGAAATTAAATTCGGATAAAAACTTAATCGAAAATACCAAGGAAAAAGGAATTTTGGCCCATTAGGACGCCTGCGGTCGATGTTGCGGACAAGAGGTGTCGTCCGTAACATGCCTGGAACGTTGTCCAGACTTTGGGATGACTCGAGACGCCTTCCAGCGTCCCAACCTCACTGTGATGAGGAGTTACAGACGCGGGATGGGGACAATGCGGACGAGACAAGACGCATCCGCATCGAATCTGTTTAAGTCTCGAAACTTTAGGACAATTGCAGACGCCAGCGGACGAGGAAAGGAGACATCCGAATTGAATCTGTCCAATTCCTGCACACATTCGGACGCTATATGCGGACGCGGGAGAGCCCGTTAGAATTGAATCTGTTTGATTCTATTCCTCAAGCGGACGACTCATGCGGACGCAGACTAGCATCCGAATCAGGAATGCGGAAGGTACGGACGAAGGTAGGTGATGTGCCCCAAGTCCCGGAACTTGAGCCCGAGCCAGGGGCTCTTTTTATTCTCTAAATTTTTATTTATTTTGCAGGTTTTTGAATCAAATAAACATCATTGGAGTTGGCATTTGGGCTTATGGAGATTTTACAATCTTTGGGGAAAAATTGTGAGCTGTTTTTCCCCCTAGATTCTGACCTCCGACAGTTCAAGTGGAGTTTTGACAATTGGGATGACGTGTTTTCAACTTCAGTCCTTCATAACAAATGTAGCCAACATCCAGAGGTTTTGAACGAACTATTGAAAGTTGCATTTGGGCTCCATTTGGTATGTCAAATGTCTTTGTTTCAGAGAGCAAAACTCAAACTCAGATTTATTGTTGTTGTTTTAATTAAGGGTTGTTTAGTCTTTTGTTAATTAAGGTCAATTTCGTCTTATGTCATATTTTTGTAAACATTTTGGGTTAAAACCCTACCTGGTTGCAATTGGAAGGGGACTTTGATGAATTAAGAAAATTTGGTTCTCTTTTGAGAGAAGACACCCACGGCCTCCCCCTCCCTTAGCGCCGATTTCATCCATCACCCAAGCAAGGCCTCTCTTGAAGCTTCTCAACCTTACATCCTTGGGATATTGTTTCTTCCAATCCTTATCTTCGAGGTAAGATTGTGGTGTGGAGACAAGAGAAGTTTCCAACCTTGGAGAGTGTTGGTTTTCGGCCAACCCCAAAGTCGCCCCTCTCACTAGGAGGTCCGCGGACTCCATTGTATTTCCTCTTGATTCTTGTTGTTCTTTTATGCTCTTTTCTTGAGGCTTGGATAACCTATGTTCTGGTGATAAAATGCTTGTTATGTGTTGAAGAAGCCTTTTGGAGATTATTGATTGTAGAAGGATAATTTCGGATTATTGTTGAGGTGTTGAATCTGTAATTTTGTTGGATTGTTGTTATCGCTGATTCTAGTATCTGTTTGAGGCCCTTACGACGCTCGTCTCGGTTTGATGTGTTCTAGTGATTTGTTCAAGATTAAGTCAGTGAGCTCCCCTCCAAAAATGAGCTTCATTTGGTCTATGTAGCTCAAGTTATTCTGTTTTGAATCTGCGTTGGTAAATCTGTCCTGCTGGAAACAGATTTCGGGTTGTTATTGAAATTGATATATCTCCTAATCCAGAGTGCTTTTTCGGTTGGATTTTTTATACAACTTTCCTGAATATATTAAGTTTATGTCATCCAAAATACAGCTCTAGTTCACATGTATATTTGGAGCTTGATTCATCTCATTGCTGCTGGTTCGAGTATTGTTAATTTTCCGAAACAGATTTCTCTAAGGCTCTCCATTTGTTTTTTGGAGCCTATCAGTAGGGATGCCGATTTCCATCCAAATTCAGATTTTAGCCTTAAGATATTTGACCATGCGGATGCATGCGGATGTGAGCAACTCATCCGCACTCGTCTGAATCGTATCAGTTTAGTGACAGAATTAAACTTAAATCAGAAGAAGAAAGACGTGGGTTGAGTGAGACGCTGCACGATGCCTCTCACCCACCATTTCTGACTATTGAGGGCGTCGCTGGCACCCCTCTACCTCACGTATGACGTGCCCCTAGTAGGAGCCCTATTTCTTCAGCCCTCATCCCCTCCTTCTCCACCTTTTTCTTGTTCTTCCGAGAAGTGTTGGATTTTCTACATGTAAGGAGTTGTCGGAGGAGCTGCTGTCCGTGAAAGGGGAATCTTCAAAGGTAAGGAATGAGTTGTCTTGGCCATAAGTAAATAAGTGTGTGTGTCGATTTTTGTGAGTTCTATGTTCTGTTTTGCCGTATTTGTCTTGAATTCCCTAGGTTAGTGTTATGTTTCTAGTCCCTTTTCTATGGTTGTATTTCATGTTCGTTCTATGATGATAAGAGATGATGATATCAATGAAAGTTACGAAAGAGGGATGGATGATTGCTAGGTAGAATTAGATATACTGTCATGTGTAGTGAATATGTTATCCTATGCTACTCTAATATGTATGCCTTAGTTCTATGTTGTCGTGATATCTTGATTCGTGTTGTTGTTACATTTCCCTGATGATCCTTTGCCAATTGCTTTGGTTTATTGTTGTAAATAAGTTTGTCTGTTCCAGTTCAAAAGCATGCCTCTCTGTTTTACTTTTTTTAATTGTTGTTTCTACTGCTCATAGACATACTTCACTGTTCGATCTCTTATTAATTGTTGTTTATAGTCGTTTAACAAGCATGTATTACATTATGAACATGCTGTCGTTTGTCGTCATCAGCTCCCTATTATGCATGCTAACATGTTATGCCAAAAAGTTTAATTATATTAATACGATGATTGGTATATTCTAGTATGAATCACAGACCTGTTTTGTTTGCATTACGTTTCAAAAGCACAATCTATAGTCTATTTCTTTCATAACATTCTGCAGCATTGTCTTTCCATTTAAAAACATGATTTGTGATTCTGTTTTTGGTAATATTCGTTGTTGTTTATAGTTATCCATAGCATGATTCGTAAGTATAATACACTGTTTTACTCATTACAAATTTCTGCTGTTTTGGTAATACAAAAGCATGATCTGTAGTTTATATAGTCATGCATCACCCCTATCTTAAATTGTTTATTCCATTTTGTTGTTATCGTACGTTGCCATATGTCGATAGAACTCATTCCATCGTCTAGATTACTGGTATAAGATTTCATTTCATAGTTTGTAGATTGTTGGCTACTTTATTCGAGGTTAATAATAAAGCATGTTTAGATTCCATCATTTCTTAATCATGGTTAAGCTTTGTGTGTCTTGTTAATTATGCTTAGTTAATGTTAATTTATCCGTTGACATGATATCAGAACATTCTACACCTTGTTTTCCTTATGCATGAAGTTGTGCTAATTTACTGTAAATTCTTTAAGTATTGTTCGATATTCATATATGTGCTGGTTTAGATAGGAGTGTCCTCATAGATACATATAATAGAAACAAAATAGGGAGTACCCCCTCGGGGTGGTACTCACATGCATGGTAAGGAAATTAAAATGATAAGAAAAGACGAAAGAAAGGATTAAGGGAGTTGGGAGGCGGATGGATAGCGGCCCTAATCTGGTAATTAGGAAATTCCCCTACCTTATCGGGAATGGGACCTAGTTGCCCATAGGAGGTTAGATCCGACTTACTATAACATCCCATACTAGTCTTCCAACCTCCAGCTTGAAGTACAAGTAAAGAATGAAAGAAAGAAAGAACGTAAGAAGAGAATTGGTTTGGGTGGCCCCATTCCAAAGGAAACTAAAGAGAGACATATGCATTTGTCATCCCCATTTTCTTACTGGGGAAAGCTCACGTCCTTACTTGTGGTGTAGGTAATGAAGTAATTGTATCAG
Source organism: Begonia loranthoides (assembly GCA_022433065.1). Taxonomy (NCBI): domain Eukaryota; kingdom Viridiplantae; phylum Streptophyta; class Magnoliopsida; order Cucurbitales; family Begoniaceae; genus Begonia; species Begonia loranthoides. The sequence goes on from CM039469.1 coordinate 26,420,168, forward strand.
GAGTTATTGAGGAGGCCATTCCGGAGGAGCCTGCGGCGTATCCGGAAGAGACGCAAGTGGAGTAGTAGTACTACGACACTAAGACAAGAAAGGAAAGTTGTTTTAAAAAGTGTTTAATGTCAAACATGGTTTGTAAATGTTAATTTATCATTTTATCCCTAGTTGCATACGTATTAGGATTATCAGAACTTTAATTAACGTTGGTTTGTGACGCTTTTAAATTACGTTTCCGCATATTTTTATTAAGCATAGTTGTTCCTTTTGAATTAAACCAGTTATTTTAGTAAGTTGGTAACACTCGGATTTTCTCGGCACTCTGAAATCTTTTTTTAAAAATGTCAAACGTTTTCCAAATAAAGTTTCTTTAAAGTCTTTAATTAATTATAAGTTGCATAAGTTCTTAAGGGCAAATAAGAATTCGGGTCGTTACAGTTGGTATCAGAGCAGTACTACTACTCATGCGTTTCACTACGGATAACCCAGACTCGACGGGTAATGTCCTCCGACTGTAAGTTTCCTTTATGTTTCCGATTTACCAATGAGAATTTATTGTACAATAACATGAAAATGTATAGAATTGTACTAAGTTTTTCTTGTGATTATTGATATGCTTATTTTAATTTATTTAAAGTAATTGTACCATAGTGTAGGAGTATATAGGATTGTGACTAATAAGTGTATTTCCTTTAATAATTCCCTTAAACTTATTTGTTTGCAATATAACGTGAAAACATAGGAGATTAAAAATGGCTAGACGAGGAAGAGGATGTATGCCTGGTATCGGAGATGTACCCCGGGCACCTAACCAACAAGAGGATCATGGTCAGAATGAAACTTTGGAGCGCATGGCAGCAATTATAGAGCAACAGTCGCAACAGATTGAGAGACAGAACTGGTTTATGGAGCAACAATCCCATTATATGGAGAGGTTTATGGGTTAGGACCACGGGAACGGTAATGGGAACTACCGTGATATGCAGATACAGCCGGTTCAGAGGGGGGCCGGATGGGAGAGATTCCAGAAACTAAAGCCGCCTTGCTTCAACAGAGATGTATCCGATATTTCTGGAGCCAAGGAGTGGATACGCTCCATGGAGGATAAGTTCTACTATGCTAAGATCATCGAAGCAGAGAAAGTTAAATGTGCGGCGTATTACCTGAGTCACGGGGCCCAATTCTGGTGGGATACGATCAAGGCCTCTCGGGATGTGACAATTCTTACTTGGGATAACTTTAAGCAGCTGTTCAATGAAAAGTACTTCAATCACACCATCCGAACCCAGAAGGAAACGGAGTTCATGCGTATACGCCAGTTGGGAATTGTGGCGGAGTATGCTCAGCATTTCGAGGCCCTATCACATTACGCTCTACACCTTGTGGCAGTCGAGGAGCGTAAGGTCCAGCATTTTGTACGCGGACTGAAAACAGAAATATAGGGGGTAGATATCAAGGCTGGCATCGAGGGCATCGCATATTCGAAGATGGTGTCTAGGGCCTTAGCCATTGAAGGAGTGAAGTTCTCAGTGGCTAGACAAAGAGAGGCCAGTCAGAAAGGATGGAAGCCAGGGGGTCAAACGTCCGACTGAGACCGAACCACCACAGAGGCAGGACAAGAAGCCAATGATACGAGCATCCCACACCCCTCCACAGAATGTCTGCCCTAAATGCCAACATGCACATCGGGGCGAATGTCTGGCAGGTTCTGAGAAGTTCTATTCCTATGGAAAGTCGGGCCACATAGCCAAGAATTGCCCTATCCGGCATGGAAATAAAGGAGTTATAGCCCCACGAATTTTTGCAATGTACGAGACTGAGGAGGACGACCAGCCCTTGATGGTAGCAAGTACACACTCTATTTAATTAATCGCACGTACATACTTATAATTGTTCTTTTATTAGAAAATAGGAGATTTACCTTAAAATAAACAACATACCTAACCCGATAGGGACAATTTACATAAATAAGTGGGCGGCATATGTCTTATTTGATTCGGGTGCTACACACTTGTTTGTCTCCACCAAGTTTTGCAAGCAAGCAAATTGTTTCTCTGAAAGTACGAATTACACACATCGGGTTTTACTACCCTCTGGCGATCGATTGATTTCTAATGGAATGCTCAAAGGTTATGCAGTGGATATAAATAGCCATTTATTTTGGTCCAATCTAATTATCATGGATTTAAAGGGGTACGACGTTATAATTGGGATGGATTGGCTGTCAGCGCACCATGCAACTATTGATTGCAAGAAGAAGCAAGTCTACTTCTACCTTCCAAATGGTGAGCGACACACTTTTCGTGGGACTAAAGAAAAAGGGAAATTTGCTATTATCTCGGCACTCAAAGCAGACAAGTTATTGAGAAATGGGTGCGACGGGTTTCTAATCAATGTGATTGACACTACAGAAGTCACTAAGGTCAAAATGGAGGATGTTGCGATAGTGCGTGAATTCCAGAATGTTTTCCTCGATGACCTTCTCGATCTGCCCCCGAACTGTGAAATCGAATTTGAGATTAATCTATAGCGTGGTACGGACCCTATTTCTAGACATCCGTATCAGATGGCACCAATCGAACTGTGAGAGTTAAAGGAACAATTGGAAGAACTGGTCACCAAGGGATTTATGCAACCCAGCTTTTCCCCTTAGGGTGCACCAGTATTATTCGTCAAAAAGAAAGATGGGACCCTGAGAATGTGAATCGATTATTGGGAGTTGAATAAAGTGACCATCCAGAATAAGTATTTGTTACTTAGTATTGATGATCTATTCAACCAATTGAGTGGTGCCAGGGTATTCTCAAAGATTGATCTCCGGTCAGGCTTTTATCAGTTGAAGGTTAAGCCTGAGGATATATCAAAGACCACATTTTGCACACGATACGGGCATTACGAGTTTTTGGTGATGTCTTTTGGGTTCACTAATGCTCCAGGCGCCTTTATGGATTTGATGAACCGGGTCTTCCAAGATTTTTTGGATAAATTCATTATTGTCTTCATTGACGATATCTTAATTTATTCCCGATAAGAAGAGGAACATTGCGAGCACCTACGAGTGACCTTATATATTCTCAGCCAACACCAGTTGGACGCAAAGTTTTCCAAGTGCGAGTTCTGGCTGAGCAAGGTTAGTTTTCTGGGCCATGTAATCTGATGAAGGCATATATGTAGACCCAGCAAAAATAAAAGCAGTGGTGAACTGGACACCACCGAAAAATGTTGGAGAAGTAAGAAGCTTTCTGGGATTAGCCGGTTATTACAAATGCTTTATTGATGGGTTTTCAAAGATAGCACTACCGCTCACTAGCTTAACTAAGAAGAATGCCCGATTTTGGTGGTCCAGCGAGTGTGAGAATAGCTTTCAAGAGCTGAAGCGCAGATTAACCACGGCCCCAATTTTAACATTGGCCACGGAGGAAGGCAATTTTTGCATTTATTGTGATGCTTCCAAAAGGGGACTCAGTGGAGTTCTTATGCAGCATGGTAGAGTTATTGCCTATGCGTCTCGACAGCTGAAGGTGCATGAGAAGAATTACCCCACCCATGATTTGGAACTCGCAGTTGTGGTCTTCAATCTCAAAGTTTGGAGACACTATCTGTACGGACAGCGCTGTGAGATTTTCTTTCGATCATAAGAGTATATCTTCACCCAGAAAGAATTGAATATGCGGCAGTGACGGTGGCTCGAATTTGTCAAGGACTACGACTGTGAAATTAAATACCATCCGGGAAATGCCAACGTGCTCTCAGCCGCAAGACTTCAGTGATGAGTATAATATGCAGAGAAATGTCTGCTGAACTTCATAAAGATCTACAGGGACTAGAGGTGCAGATGGTTCCAACACCCCTGGATGTGATATTGGCCAAGTTTACCTTAATGCCACCTATTATTGAACAGATCAAGGAGGCCTAACAAAATGATGAAGTAAGCAAGGATTTTGAGCTGAACCCGACTCTTCCAAAGTACCAGAATCTCTCCACCTCCGCTAATGGCATTGTCAAGTATAAGAACCGATGGTATGTGATGAGCGATACGACGATACAGATGAAGATCTTAAGTGAAGCCCACACTTCTAGTTTTTCTGCAGATCCAGGAAGTAATAAGATGTATCGGGATTTGAAGACTCACTACTACTGGCCCAACATGAAGTACGACATTGCCGATTACATGTCGCTATGCCAGGTATGTTAGCGAGTTAGGGCCAAACACCTGAGACCTGACGGTCCGCTCCATCCATTGCCAATTCCTTAGTGGAAATAAGAGCACGTCACTATGGATTTTATCACTTGCTTGCCCAAGACAATTAAGGGTTACGATACTATTTGGGTAATCGTTGATCGGTTGACTAAAGTGTCGCACTTTCTGCCAGTGTCTATGACGTATACAATAAATTAGTGCCGACTTGTACCTTAAGGAAATCATCTGACTTCACAGTGTTCCAGTTTTTGTGGTATCAGATCGTGACCCGCGCTTTACTTCGGCATTCTGGAAGAGTTTGAGCCGAGCTATGGGCACATAATTGAAATTCAGCACAGCATTCCAACCTCAGACCGACGACCAAAGCGAAAGGACTATTCAGACACTCAAGGATATGCTACGTGCCTGCGGTTTCGAATTTCATGTTGGGTGGAATAAAATTTTACCGTTGGTTGAGTTTGTGTACAATAACAGCTTCTAGGCTGTAACGACCCAGATTTTCGTCACTTTTTTAAAATGCTTTAAAATTTGAGAAAACGTGTCAGAGTGTGCCTAATCAGGACTGCTACTAACCGTTCTTTAATCTCATTATAAAAATTGTTTATTTAATAAAATGCGGAAGCGTTGAAAACAAATAGTTATTTAAAATGTTGCGAAAATAAACATTTGCGGAAGCATAAATAATTTAAAGGAATAAACTAAACACTTAATTACAATTTAGGAAAAGCGTAATTTAAATAAATCACAACCCAATTATCTTTACTTCTCGTAGCCTGGCCAACCATAGGCTCGCTCGTGCAAATCCCTCATCAACTGCTTCTTTAGTTACTTGAGAACTCTGCGCATCGTGTACCTACACGGCAAGTAAGACGTGAGCCTAAAGGCCTAGTAAGAAAATTGGTTTATGCATATGAAATACCACTCTTTAATTCCTTGGAATGGGTCCGCCCCAAACCAATCCTTTAATTATGTATATTATGAATGGTTACGTGTTTTAGGAATAGCTCATATATGGAGCATGGAGTTTGGGAAATTCTATACTTTCTAATTAATTACGTTAATTAATCTTATGATCCCGATAAGGGAATGGTAATTCTTTTCCTCACTCAAGGTGTATGATCACCCTGTGGTGATGTTCCTAATTGTTTCTAGCGATATGAGACTATCCTAAAAGCACATACAAGGAACTAACCTAACAGCACATTCAAGGAGTTAAGCAAAACCATAGCGAACATAAAATTGCACGACGCCAACAAGTATTTCAACGGTAATTTAAATAAATAATGTTGTAAAGATAACAACATGCTTGAGAAGTTTATAACATACATTCACTTACATGCTTATATTAATTAAGGCGTTTAAATACTTGATTGATTAACATTCTTGAAAAATTAATGATTGGGTTAATGTGCTCAACACATTAGTTAATTATACTAGTTATAACCACAACAACAAAACGTGCTTATCAATCGACTAATATACAACAGAAAATAAGGATGAAACGAATAGCGAACATGCTTCTTATTCAATAATAAATAGCAATATTTTAATTTTGACATAGAATACTAGAACATGCTTCTAAAATGATGATAAACAATAGTGAAGAATAACGAAACGTAGCAACAAAACATACTTCTTAATAAATAAGAAAACAATAACGAAATCCCAAAAATAAAACAGCGAAGATGTGCTCTCAGATGCCTAAAATTACAGCAGTGCATTATCGAAGTTAGGTAGTAAAACATGCTTCTTAATAACCCAAAAATAGCAGTAGAACAGTAGCGAAAATGGAAAAACGGAACAGCCTACACATGTGTTTTAACGACTAAATTACAGCAAAGAAAATAGCAAAACGGAATAGCCAATACATGCGTTTTAATGACTAAATTACAACAGAGAAATTAGCAAAACGGAACAGCCAATATGTGCATTTTAATGACTAAATTACAGCAGAGAAATTAGCGAAACGGAACGTCCAATACGTGCGTTTTAATAACTAATTTATAGTAGAGGAATTAGCAAAACGGAACAGCCAATACGTGCGTTTTAATGACTAAATTACAGCAGAGAAAATAGCAAAACGAAACAGCCAATATGTGTATTTTAACAACTAATTTACAGCAGCGAAAACGTTGAAATAAAATGACGACATCATGCTATTAACTAGATAACGAACAATAGTGAGAATATTGACACAAAACGACGAAATCATGCTTTTAACTAGATAATAAACAGCAGCCGGAATATCGAAACGAAATGACGAAACCATGCTTTTAACTAGATAATAAACAACAACACTTGATAGAGAACTAATGGATAACAAAACTAACAGCATCACTTAATAGAGAACTACTAACCAATACCTCACAGAACCAACAATGCATGACTAACGAGCACTAAACTAACGAATATCACAGAGAGCCAATAATACATTAATAACTAAGCACTAAACTAACAAACATCACATAGAACTAACAATACATTAATAACTAAGCACTAAACTAACAAATATCACATAGAACTAAACCAACAAATATCACAGGGCAATACAACAAACCACTAACAAAATGATAGAACTAGCAATAGGGGACCTATCACCTAGAAATCAACATGACATTAATAAAGTCTTACAATCAGATAAGGAAATTACACAACAAACAACCAACCATAAACTCACTCATGCACACATTACTTGCGGTGTAGGGCTTCCTCAAGCCAAGGACACACTCAAGTTCTTACCATTAACGGAAACACATGAAGGGACAGCTCTTCAATAGCCTGACAGTAGCAAAGCAGCTCTTGGACTGCTTCAAGCTTAACGGTTCAGCTCACACCTCACAGCTCATAGCTCCCTCATACACCGCAGCTCCACCTTCAGCCATTTCTTGCCCTTAGTCTCGACCTTCAACGATTCTCCAGAGAAGAGAGTTGTTCACTCTCTGTCTACTCCTTCTATCCAGCCCACGCTAGGAGACTAAGGACCTTGTAGTTTCTGTCAACATCAGAGTTTTTTCCCCACGCTTTGTACGAACTCTGGAGAGAAGATAGCGCTGTATGCATAGCAGACAACAAATCCACCCAAACCGGGTATCTAGATGAAGCTAGGTTGAAGTACCCATCACAGCCCTATCCGTCCAGTCCACCTAGCGACCTGCGAGCCATGCCTGCCTGAAGCGATAAACACCGAAATCGCTACCCCTGCATCCCGTCGAACACTGCCAGCTCGTCACCTTCGCCACTTAGTCGTTGCCGGCTGCTGAATCAATAGAGCGTTTCTAGAAAGACTCGCCCATGGGAGTTTCGAAATTGCGAGACCTAAATCGTCGTCATCCCATCGCTCGCCTCTTCGTTCGTCAGCAGCCGTACGCCGTCGTCGTTCCACCGTCGCTGGGACATCGTTCACTAGCTCTCTGACGCATCCTCGTCTCCCAATCTCTCCTCTCTTCTTTCTCTCTTTCATTTTCGGGAATGGTCGAACCCTGGTCTTCAGCGAAGAATGGCCTGCAGGCCATTCTTTTAATGAACTGGACCGGTTCTGAATGAATCGGTTCAGTCAAATCTCCATTCACCTATTCCCATTTAATTAAATATTAAATTTAATTTATTAATCCAATTATCAAATTAACATTAAAATACCCCATTATTAATTTAATTTATCCAATTAAATTAATATGCCCCAATTTATCATTTCTAACCCTATCCTATTCGTTAGCTTTAAAATAACCTTCAATTGATTTAATTTATCAAATTAAATTCAATTTATTCTTTATCACTAAAACACCCGTAGGCCTAATACTCCTAATACACCCTATAATATCCCGATAATTAAAATTTTGGGGTGTTACGCAGGCCACTATAGGCATGGCACCTTATGAAGCTCTGTGTGGGAGAAAATGTAGATCCCCCTTGTATTGGGATGAGGTTGGCGAGGCTGCACTCTTTGGCCCCGAGATGATACAGAAAACGGCTGAGTCTGTGGCTCTAATCAAGCAGAGGATGTTAGCAGCTTAGAGTTGTCAAAAGAGTTATGCAGACAATCGACAACAGGACTTGGAGTTTAATGAAGGGGATAGTGTGTTTCTGAAGGTATCTCCCTTCAAAGGCATTGTTCAGTTTGGAAAAAGGGGGAAGCTAAACCCAAGATACATGGGTCCTTATGTGATTACAAAGAGAATGGTTCCGGTCGCTTACAGGCTATAGTTGTCGGATTCCATGGCAGGTGTACACGATGTTTTCCACATATCTATGCTTAAGAAGTATCTTGGTGATGCGACTGTATTAGCACCTCCCGATAAAAATGTCGTGGTACAGCCCAATTTGAGTAACAATAAGAAGCTTGTCCAGATTCTCGACTCGAGAGTAAAGGAACTACAACGTAAGCAGATTCCACTGGTCAAGATCCTATGGCAGAATCATAGCCGCGAAGAGGCCACGTGGGAGAAAGAAGATGATATGAGGGCTAAGTACCCCAAACTGTTAGCAGCTAAATTTTGGTGACCAAAATTTTGGTAAGGGGGGTAGGATGTAACAACCCGATCCTAGATTTTACCGATAAACGATGTAATCAAATCTTGGAAGTAGAATTGGCGTGATATATATGTACATTGTTCCTTTACACGTTAAGTTGTGACGTATAATTTTTGTGGAAATTACATTCAGATAAAAACTTAATAAAAAATACCAAGGAAAAAGGAATTTTGGCCCATTAGGACGCTTGCGGACAACGTTGCGGATAAGAGATGTCGTTCGCAACATGCCAAGAACATCGTCCAGACTTTGGGATGACTCGAGATGCCTTCCAGCGTCCCAACCTCACTGTGCTGAGCAGTTCCAGACACGGGATGCGGACGATGCGGACGAGACAAGACGCATTCGCATCGAATTTGTTAAAGTCTGGGAACTTTAGGACGATTGCGGACGCCAGTGGACGAGGAAGGGAGGCGTCCGAGTTGAATCTGTCCAATTCCTAGACACTATATGACGACGCTGCAGACCTAGGAGAGCCCATCTTAATTGAATCTATCTGATTCAATTTCTCAAGCGGACGACTCGTGCGGACGTATACTGGCATCCGAATCGGGACTGTGGACGGTATGGAAGAAGGTAAGGACGCCGATTTCCATCCGAAGTCAGATTTCAGCCTTCAGATATTTGGCCTTGCAGACACATGTGGATGTGAGCAAGTCATCCGTACTAGTCCGAATCGTATCAGTTCGGCGACATAATTAAGCTTAAATTAAAAAAAGAAAGACGTGGGTTGAGTGAGACGCTGCATGACACCACTCACCAACGATTTCTGACTATTGAGGGCATCGCTGGCACCCCTCTACCTCACGTACGACGTGCCCCCTGTAAGAGCCCTATTTCTTCAACCCTCTTCCCCTCTTTCTCCATCTTTTTCCTGTTCTTCCGAGAAGTGTTGGATTTTCTGCGTGGAAGGAGTTGTTGGAGGAGCTATTGTCCGTGAAAGGGGAATCTTCAAAGGTAAGGAATGGGTTGTTTTGGCCATGTGGAGGCCCTACACCCAAGTAAATAAGTGTGTGTGTCGATTTTTGTGAGTTCTATGTTCTATTATGCCCTATCTGTCTTGAATTCCCTAGATTAGTGTTATGTTTCTAGTCCCTTTTCTGTGGTTGTATTTCATGTTCATTCTATGTTGATAAGAGATGATGAAATCAATGAACGTTACGAAGGAGGGATGGACGATTGCTAGGTACAATTAGATATAATGTCATGTGCAGTGAATATCTTATCCTATGCCACTCTAATATGTATGCCTTAATTCTATGTGTCGTGATATATTTATTCGTGTTGTTGTTACATTTCTCTGATGATCCTTTGACAATTGCTTTGGTTTATTGCTGTAAATAAGTTTGTAATTGCTTTGAAATTTGTTCCTGTTCAAAAGCATGCCTCTCTGTTTTACTTTTGTTAATTGTTGTTTCTACTGCTCATAGACATACTTCACTGTTCGATCTCTTATTAATTGCTGTTTATAGTCGTTTAACAAGCATGTATTGCGTTCTGAATATGTTGTCGTTCGTCGTCATCAGCTCCCTGTTATGCATGCTAACATATTATGCCAAAAAGTTTAATTACATTAATACGATGATTGCTATATACTAGTATGAATTGCAGACCTATTTTGTTCGCATTACGTTTCAAAAGCACGATCTACAGTCTATTTTGTTCATAACATTCTGCAGCATTGTCTTTCCATTTAAAAACATGATTTGTGATTCTATATCTGGTAATATTCGCCGTTGTTTATAGTTATCCAAAGCATGATTCGTAAGTATAATACACCGTTTACTCAATATAAATTTCTGCTGTTTTGGTAATACAAAAGCATGATCCATTGTTTATATAGTTGTGCATCACCCCTATCTTAAATTGTTAATTAAAGCATGATTAGATGTTGTAATTATTGTCGTTTTTAATAGATTAAAAGCATGTATAGGTGTTGAAAATTGCTACTGCATTAGTTGGTTAAAACAGGTTAGATTTGCTGCTGTATGTAGTCATTAGATCGCACGTTTCACTACACCTTGTTTTCCTTATGCATGAAGTTGTGCTAATTTACTGTAAATTCTTTAAGTATCATTATTCGATATTCCTATATGTGCTGGTTTAGATAGGAGTGTCATCATACATACATATAATAGAAACAAAGTAGGGAGTACCCCCTCGGGGTGGTACTCACATGCATGGTAAGGAAATTAAAATGATAAGAAAAGACGAAAGAAATGATTAAGGGAGTTGGGAGGCAAATGGGTAGTGGCCCTAGTTTGGTAATTAGGAAATACCCCTACCTTATCGAGAATGGGACCTAGTTGCCCATAGGAGGTTAGGTCAGATTCACTTATACCATCCCATATGGTTTTCCAATCTCCAGCTTGAAGTACGAGTAAAGAACGAAAGAAAGAAAGAACGTAAGAAAAGAATTGGTTTGGGTGGCCCCATTCCAAAGGAAACTAAAGAAAGACATATGCATTTGTCTTCCTCATTTCCTTACAGGGAGAAAGCTCATGCCCTTACTTGTGGTGTAGGTAATGATGTAATTGTGCCAGGAGTTATTGAGGAGGCCATTCCAGTGGAGTCTGCGGCGTATCCGGAAGAGACGCAAGTGGAGTAGCAGTAGTACGACACTAAGACAAGAAAGGAAAGTTGTTTTAAAAAGGGTTTAACGTCACACATGGTTTGTAAACGTTAATTTATCATTTTATACCTAGTTGCATACGTATTAGGATTATCAGAATTTTAATTAACGTTGGTTTGTGACGCTTTTAAATTACGTTTCCGCATATTTTTATTAAGCATAGTTGTTCCTTTTGAATTAAACCAGTTATTTTAGTAAGTTGGTAACACTCAGATTTTCTTGGCACTCTGAAATCTTTTTTTAAAAATGTCAAATGTTTTCCAAATAAAGTTTCATTAAAGTTTTTAATTAATTATAAGTTGCATAAGTTCTTAAGGGCAAATAAGAATTCGGGTCATTACATACTGAGTAATCCAAATCAACAGCAACAACAAAATTTCCAACCCACAGTGGTATAACTGATTCAATATCATCAATAACTTTGATCCATCCAATTTTAAAATCTCAATCAGTTAAGGAGCTTGACAGAAGGTACCTTACTTGCTGGCCTTAGATGCTTGGCTCAACTTGAACCTCTATAATTTTGGCTTCGGACACTTGTTTTTCTAGATGATCCTCCTCCTTTGTTTGGGACTCCCAAGATATTGATGGGTTTTTTGGAAGGTGTTATAGTTATAACACCTCCTTCAATTTTTTCTTCTGCCCTTATGGGTTCTTTCACAACCTCACTATGACTCTCAGCTTGCAAGGAGGAAAAACATTTCAGCTCTCGTTTCTTTGCCAAACTGTCACTCATGTCGTCAATTAATTTAATGGCCTTACTGCAACTGGCCTTTATGTAACGACCCAGTTTTTATTTGCTTTAAAATCACGTAAATTTAAAACTTTTTCTTTTATAAAATCAGAGTAAGACTTTTCTTTATAAAAACTGATCGTTAAAACTCTTTACTTAAAACATTTTTGCAGAAGAAGTAATAAAATTCTTTTTATAAAACGCAGCGGAATTAAAACAAAACTTTAAAGAATATTAAATAATTTACAAACCCTTTTTACAAATAAATTCCCCTTTTTAAATTCTTTAGCCCAGTCAGCCACAAGATCCATCGTGCAAATACTCCATCACCAGCTACAAGCTGTTCTTGCACGTATACCTACATTACAGGGAAAACAATGAGCCTAATTCCCAGCAAGAATCAGAATAATAAATGCAATGCATATGATGCATGATCACACGATGTATTATAAAGGAGATCCGTATCTCATCTGTTAGGCCAGAGTGTCGAATACTTCTGGTGGTCATGCAGCTTAACCGTAACTCCGACGAGGAGTCACTCCATTAGGGGTGTCACTGCATACCGTCGCCGATCACTTTTGTTAGAGACATTAGGGATTTCAGTACAAGAGAATTGAGAATCTTAAGATTCTTGTGGCTTAACCGTACCTCACACTCCCTAAGTGGGAGTAGGCACTCTAATAGGGGTGTCACCACAACAACCATTCCCAATCCTCCCAAACCCCCACATGTCTATTTATATATATTAGGATGACATACAGCATGTGAACATTTTCATAAATCCAATGGTGATGGATGAATGCCACGAACTAAATCACAGACAGTAACATTCAATGGAAACGCAACCAATTTAATTACAATTTTCACTCGGAACTTCAATTGAAAAGCACTATGTTCATCTATCAAAATATCCAGATTTCAAACAAGTATTAACACAATGTAATCTTAGAGTTGTTTATTAATGAAGCGAGCAAGAATAACATGACTTTACATGTCTTAATCCAAATCAGGTATAGATTTCAACTTCATTTCCTATACAATTACTTATCATGGTCTTTCTTAGATTCGATTCAACAAGTTAGTCGACAAGCATACGCTAAACTCAATGACATCAATAGTGAACACAATGACAGTTCACCATATTTAGATCTTACAGCAAGCAATTCAAGTGATGACAGCAATTCACAATATCACAAATTAATTTCAACATAGGGATACCAAGGTAGCATGTGAGCAAGAATCCACACTCAAGCTACACATAATTAACAGTATAACTTCCCCACATATAAGTTACTAATTTCCACTTATCATGTTTTCAATTCAAACTCCACTATCAATTTCATGTCTTTTATCCAATTTACTCTTAACATTCAACATGCTAACAGTTTGCATTTTCCAGAATTTCCACAGCAATAACAGAGTTGAACCATCAATTATGCTTCACATTCCAACACTGGACAATAAAATCAATAACAAGCAAGCAAGAACCCGTAATGTAGGGTCATCCTTAGGCCAATACAAATTCCAATCCTTACCTCAAAATTCCAGTAGCTTAACACAAGCAAAACGATAGCCAAAGACAAATCAACACAGCAGCTGAAGTATACTCTCAATCCTTCAAATCTCCAAATATCCCCTCCACGGTGGAAACTCCCTCACAAATTTCTTCAAAGCAATACCACGGTCTATACACTTACACTTACTCTCAACACTTCACTCTCTTCCTAGAACAGAACACAGAGGAGAAGGCTTATCATATATAGACGGAGGAGAGGAGAGGAGAGGGAAGAACTTAGCAACTGCAAAAGATAAGCTGCAAGCTGCAGAGAGGGGGCTGCCAATTGCCCAATCCAAGAGGAGGTGGCCCAATGACCCATTGCCACGTGGAAAAGCTTCCACAACCTCAGGGGAGAGCTGGACGCTGCAGTGGTAGGCTGAAGAGAGAGGTTTTGTATTGTGGCTTACGAAATCGGAAGAGAGAGACGATTTTAAAATGGGTTTCTCAGAAATTCCCAAACATTCGGACGAGTCGAGTCGTCCGCAGTCCTCGTCGGTACCGTCCGCAGGTGTCTTTCGGACAAGAAATCTCGTCCGCAAGTAGTGTCCCCAGTCGTCCAAATTGTCCAAAAATTATTACAGATTCAAATCGGATGATGGCCTTCTTCGTTCGCTATCATCCGCTATCGTCTGAATTGTCCCAGAATTGTACAGATTCAATGCGGACGTGAATCTTCTTCGTCCGCTATTGTCCGCAATCATCTGAAAGTCCTTCACAGAACAAGTTTAGGACGCAGAACGTCATCCCTAATATCGTCCCAAAGTACAATATATTTGCGGACGAGACACGCCGTCCGGAGTGTCGTCCACAAGCGTCCAAAACTCACTGTATACACTTTTCCTTAAATTTTCTCACTTTAGATTATTTTTCAATATTAACCCTATACTTTCTAAGCATAAATTAACGCGTACCTTCACGCATCATGACATAATTATCATCCAATAAACTCCCATAAATTATAATCTAACAATTCCTTCCCCGGTAATACCCCGATAATTATTCAACTAATTCGTACACTCCCAACTCCTTTCCCAATTTATCCTTTTTAAACTCCGATATAAAAAGTCAAGGTATTACACTTTAACTCCTCGCGCTCAGATTGTCGACTCTGGGAAAACCTCGGCTCATACTTTTGGATTGGTGGCTGTGAGACAGTCTTGATAAATTTCGGAGCATATTTTTCTCTCAGAAGACCCTTCACCAATTTCCATGTTTTGATATCTTTTTCTCCTTCTTCTTTTCGGTCGAATATTAATATGTTCCACCATCTAGAAGCTCTTCCTCGAAGCTTTGAAGAAATAATTTTCACCATGCTCCTTTCCAAAAACACAGCCATAGAAAAATTTTGTCAACCCAAACTTCCCAATCCAAATAGTCTTTGGCAAAGTCTAAACCGCTAAAAGTTGGAATAAACACCAATAACTCATTTTCTTCTTCACTGAAATATCTCGCATACTGGCAGTCTTGAGTCATTATGAAGTAACCAAATAACAGAGTATGAAAATAGAGAACTTGGGAATTTCAGGCTCTGATACCAAATGATGCACCTCAAAGTGCAAGGATCACGAAATAAAGATAATCACAAAAACAGATAGGTCAATTTCTGCAGACAAAATTCAACTAGGTATAATTTCCAATGCAGAAATTGTAATGCCTCGAATTTTAAAATCCTTGGTCATAAAATTTTTTCGTTTTTCTTTAAAAAAAAACATATCAGAGTATTTTAGTGGAATAAAACATAATAAGATGTTCAAAATATTTAGATAAAATCCAACAATGCATTATTTTACAAATTATAGAAAACCGTCATTTAAAACAACTTATTTATTTTTCTTGAACCATAACCATTTAGGTCGAATCCGGTTGATAACTCAATGGCTCCTCTAGTAATGCCTCCTCCTCAATATTAAGATTACCTGCATCACGGCAATACCATGAGCCGAAACTCAGCAAGAAATAGAATGAAATGCGTATGCTTATAAAATGCTTATGCTTATATAGTCTTTATCAAGAAATAACCTATCTTTTCTTCCTTTTATTTTCTTTCTTATTTTATTTTTATTTCCTTTCTTTCTTTCATTTCATTTCCGTTCTTTCTTTCTTTTTTCTTTGCTTGCTTTGGCTTGGAGCACAATTCTCACCCCAAGGCTTTTAGGCCGTAACCCGAGATTTGGCCCCTATATATAGTTCGTTTCCGTCTGGAACTCAATTCTCACCCCAAGGCTTTTAGGTCGTATCCCGAGAATTGGCCCCTATATATAGTTCGCATTTGTCCGGAACTCAATTCTCACCCTAAGGCTTTTGGGTTGTAGCCCGAGAATTAGCCCCATCCCAAGGCTTTTAGGCTTCACGATTATGTTTGCTTTTACTTTTGCCCGAAGTTCAATCCTCAACCCAAGGCTTTTAGGCCATAGCCCGAGAATTGACTCCACCCCAAGGCTTTTGGGCTTTATCTTACTTGTTCATTTTCTTATCATCGTTTCATCGTTTCATTTATCATTGTTTCATTTATCATCATTTCATTTCTCATTCAATGCATGTTATATTTTTATAAATCCTATCATGATGCATGAATGACAATTCATCTATAACAGTTCATATATAATTGAGACAGTTCATATTCATTCGAGACAGTTCATATATAATTGAGACAATTCATATTCATGACAGTTCTAAAAGCATATACCTTAAAACAACTATTTCATAATAAAGCTTAAACTATGCATAGACAATAAAATTAGTCCTGTGATGCAAGGCTCCACTAGCCACTACATCCTATTTCTTACCTTGTAAAACATTCCTTTGGTCCTTAGCGTTTTTTATCTTTTCCCTTGTTATCATCAATACCTTCACAATAATATTTATTAATTAGAATTCATTATTTATTATTTTATTTCTTTTTATTAATCATGGATAGTACCGATTAGAATATTTTCAGGAAAGACTGGCGGTTCTTGACAGATCACTTAGAACTAGTCTCCTTAGACAGAATATTCGTTCCAAATAAATTCCCAGGACACACTAGTGTGTCACAACGGATCCTCTTAAATACCAGTCTCCTTAGACAGAACTTATTTGCACAGTATAATTAGACCACTAATATTATTTGTGATAATAATAATAGTATATTTTTATTTCTAGGTAACATTACGATAATAACACTATTATATTTTAATTGACTATTTCTAATTTATTTTGGTGATAATAACAGTAATATATTGAATTTAACATTTCAATATAATTTTGGCGATAATAACGGTAATATATTTAATTCAATATTTCTAAAACAATATAACGATAATATAACTAAGAACTAAATAACTTAAGGAGGCTTGAGAATCGTTATCGAAGTTTCTAGACCAACCGCGTAATTTCCTTCTTCCAAAAACTCCACTTACGACCAAAGTGACAAATTCACCCTTAAACCTCAAAATCCAGAATTCTCACAATTCCACTCCAATTTCTCACGATTCTTCCTCCACACTTCAGCTCTCAAATTTTGTTGTGAATTCTTCTTAAGAATGCACCCAATTTATAGGCTAATTGGAACCACCAAATGATGACACTTGTCATCCCTTTCTTCATAATTTATCATAAAGTTCCCATATTTTATTTCTTTTGGTGGCGAGGGTTGGGGAGGGTGGCGAGGTGGTTGCCCTCATTACTCACATTTATCTCTTTTTATTCATATTATTTTTTTACCCATTATTTCTTTAAATTTCCTTTATAACACATTATATATTTAATTCTTCATTTACTTACTATTTCAATAATTATTTTATTTTATTTATTAATTCATTTATCTAATTATATACGTCCCATAATTTTATCAATCTAATTTCTATTCTCAATTTAATCCGAATACTCTTTTAATTCTATTTCCATTATATTATAATTATCTAATATTTGTTATTGATATCTAAATTATCCAGACAGACTAACATTCAGATTTTCCTCCGATTAATTTCTCTTTTAATTTCCGTTATAGAAAATTAGGATATTACACCAAATTTCCAAAATTCATATATAACACATTTTGTGACTCATAAAATTTCAGGGTATTACAAACATTCAATTGCTTCAAATTTGCAGGAGGTCTCAAACTCTCAATGAAGTAAACTCACACCAAATTTTAAGCCCAAATTGATGATGTAGCTAAATTTATCTACCTAACAACACATTGCCCAGAAATAGAATCAATAAAGACAATTTTGGCCCACCAGATTAAAGGACAAATAACTTTTGTTTCTGAAGGCCGATTGAAGTCAAATTTTGAGGGCAACTAGTAATCACAAAAGTAAATGGTGTCCAAAAATCACGCTTAAATTCACCAAATAAACGGAGTTATGCTTTCTGTAAGTCACTGCCCAGAAAACAGAAATACATAACAGAATTCGGGAACCAGATTTTAAAACGTTATATCTTTTAATTCTGAAAACCAATGGTCACCAAATTTTTAGGAGTTTAAGAAATAACCAAGAAATAGCTCTAGTCCAAAATTCACGTCAAAAAACGCAAGAGAACGAACGTTATGCTCTTAAACAACACTCTGCCCCGAAAGCAGATTCCACAAAATAGTTTCAGCGACCTCTAGAAAATCATGCACCAAGTTGTCGAATTCTCATCCAAATTAAACCAAAAAGTGCCCAAAGTTTCACAATCCAACGAGCTTCAAAATATCAAATTTACATAAATAATATCCAAGAATAAAAATCGTAATCAGAAACGAACTATGAGTGGTCTTCTGGAATCTCCACAGCTTGAGATTAGTGACTTTAGTGGACCCGTTTTTAGGAGCCTCTCGAACTCGTTTTCCTCCAACTTTCTGACCCTCCTCTCTTGAGTGTTACTTCCAAGGAAGTATTGGAAGAATGTAGTATAAAACCTTACCTCCAAAGATGGCAAAATCGTGAGGTAAAGAGTGTTGGAAAATCTGGTCTCGGCTAGCTCGACCAAGAATCTCCGGGAAGCTTCGGATGGACTCCAAAGGAAAACAACAGCTGCTGGGAAATTTTATCACAACTAATCCGCCATTAGGGTTAGCTTAGAGGGACTAAATAACCCTCCAAAGCCTTTAATAATCTAATTACAAAAATGCCCTAAACTTTAATGACAAAAATGACATCAACAATAAAATAGACAAAATAGTTTCGTGGTTGGATTTTTGTCTCTGTAAATGGGGCGTTTGAAATAGCAAACAAACCCCAAATATAACGTAAAATACCACCTTGGAAAGATCTAGATGTTTGCTACAAATCATATGAAGGACAAAATTTGCTATGAAGTTTTTTCAAAGGTCAAAAGTGCCCTTGAACACCCGGAGGTTAGATTCTAGGCGGAAATGAAAGTCCACCATTTTTTCTATGTTTAGCAGGACATCCACTAGTCCAAATGCACGGACTCCTCTTTGTGAAATTGGCAAAACTCTCCTCCAAGTTAGTTAAAGAAGAAACATCTACAAAATAAATAAAAATGTTAGAAAACAAAGGAGCCATTGGCTCGGGCTCGAGCATCCTGATTCGGGGTGTATCAAAAGAGTACACAAATCCCACAAAAATTGTTTGTGATTCACCATGATGGTATTGTAAGAATCCATCACTAGATTTTATCGATGAGGGTAAACCTTTCAAAAACCATTTAGAAACATAATAACAAGTTCCTCTGAATTATTGTCATACTTTGGTTGTCTTTTTTGTAATACCATGAATTTTAAATCATATTAAATTAGAATAATTATGAAAATGTGTGATGGTTATTGGAGATTTAATAAGAAATTATAATATTTTATGACGAGATTATTATTAGCTTAGAAAGTATTAATTATAAGGGAGGATAAAAGGTATTTTGGAAGTGTTGTGTTTTATTTTGGTGAATAATTAGAAGGGGAATTAAGGACATATGGGTTATTGGCAACATGCTGGAAATGGGGAAATGGGAAAAAGAAAATGCTAAGATTTGAGAGGATATTTTTGAAAAACCATAATTGGTATTTTTATTGTGTATTGGTGAGATTAGAAAGGAGATGAGGGGAATTCGTAGGTTAATTGGGTTATTAACTCTTTGCTGGAAAAGAGAAGAATAACAAAAGAAAGAGGAGAAAGGGGGACGGACTCTGACCGAAGAGAGAGCGACTCCTGCGAGCCAAAGGCTTCTTCGTGAAGAAGGGGTCCAACGTGCGAACGTTCGGACGACGGCGTCGAGCATGGGTGTGCGAGAATGTCGTCGTCTGACCTACTCAACCGCAAGACAAAAAGGCTTGGAGAGATTGAGCCCATGGTTGCGAACGGAACCCGCGACGCTGCAAACTTTGCGGTGCCCTAAGAGACGATTAAGAGGCAGAGTTTTGTATGAAGCGAAGGAGGGTTGAAGCGGGCGATTTTGGTAAACCCGGCGAGAGTGGACAAGGAGCAACGTCTTCTCCGGCGAAAGAGAGAAGTGGCCGATTGAGGGATTGTCTTCCGCCTTGAGAGGTAAATATTGCTTGTATGTGTTTTGGCCTTTTTGGCCCTGCAATGCAAGGCCTTAGGGGTTTCTGGTTCTCTGTTTAATTCACTGTGATGATGGATAATTGATGAGGACTAATGTCTCCATTGATTGAATCTGTTCTTTACTTTGGTTACTGCCTGGAATACATGTTGAAATTGTTACTCTGGTGGTGTGAGTTTGGTCCTTTGGTTTGGTTCTGCCCGAGAGCCATTGTTGAGAGTTATTGTTCTGTTGATGAAATTTCGGCTCTTCATCTTGATTTCTACTACTAGACGTTTATGGGTACCTATACCATGTTGAATTTTGTACTGGTCTGCTTTTCAATTATTGCTTCCTGGATGTTGTGAGATGTTCATACTTGATTGATTAAGCTTTCTTTTTACTCTGTCCGATTACTACTTGATGGGCACTGTAATGCTAGTTCTGTCCATCTATTGTTTGATAGTTAAAATTGAAGATTTTGCTCTGTTGGATGGGTTTGGTCTATGACTCGCATTACGGTTTTTAATAGTTAAGGTGGAGAATTCATGCTCTCTTAAAGAAGTTCTGTCTATGTTTTCGTTCACTGCTTTGTTATATATATCGTTGAGGACTCATGCTCCGTTAATTGAGTTTATTCTATGCTTGTGGTATTTATGGATAATTACCAGAGAATTTGATAATGTGTTAGTTGGATCTTTTGTATTCATTTTGGGTACTACTTTAATGAATAATGTTGAAGATAGCACCCTGTTAAGTGGTATATTGTTACGTTTGGCAGGGGAATGTTCATTATGTGCTAAGCAGACTGTTGTGTATTAAGTCTAAATGATGGAAATTGTTAAGTGTCTAAGTTTGATTTGGATTATGAGATTTTTTTAAGTAATGAGTAAGGAATAATGGTACAAGACGTTGAACTCTTTATTGCTTAGATGATGGAACTTTGTGAATGGTTGTTAAAGAAATGAAATTAATGGTTTATTGTTATTGGTTTTGAAGGTATATGTGCATATTTGGAAGAATAAGAATTTGTGGTAATCGCTTTGAAGACCGCTAGGTAAGTGATATTGTCTGTGTTTTTCCTAAAGGCCTACATTGCAAAAGTGAGGAATTGTATGCTTACTATATTTATTAGATGTAATAGGTTGTGCTATGACTGTTGATCGATGATGTATTGCTGCTAATTACTTGATACTGTGCTTGTTAGAATTAGGTTATTTGAGTTAAAGATATCAATCATGTTTTGTGGATTAGATTGAGGATATATGCTTTGAGGATTTTATTGAGGATATAAAACTTTATGCATTCACGGGCATTCACGTATCATGGTTTTTAAAATGTACGAAAATGATTTTCATGCATGGTTGTGAAAAATGGTATAATGGATTCTCATACATACGAAGTGGATGGGGTTCTGGGCTAGTGGTAGCCTAAGAACCAGCCATTGAGGGTTGATCACCCGAAGTGGACAACCTCTATTTGGGTTGTAACATCCTGATTATTTTTACAATTTAAAATTTATGATTTTGTAGACTTTTTCTTTTTAAATTACAATGAAAGACTCTTCATTTGAAAACTAGCTTAAATAAAAAGTGCATAAATAAATTAGTTTAAGGGGTTATCTGAGGTTAGATATTCTGCTGAATGTTTGTGTGCTATAATCTCTGCTTCTTTACTGAAGACCCAAGGACTTACCCCTATTTTGTATTGAGGTTGATGTCAGACATTACATCTCACACTATTTTGTTAACGAATGAATAGAAACAAGCATAGAATTTTGGTTGTGCTCCCTACACCTATGATAATAAGACTTAATTTTATAAGTTATATTTGATGATGCCTATCCTTGGTAAATGTTGTTGCTGCTTTTCTTAACCATTGTGTAGGACGAGGTTTTGTGATTCAATTCAATTATGGATTGGATGAGCATAGTTTGAGCAGATAATTTGTTGATTAAGGATTTCTCTTTCTGTTTTATTTACTACTCGAACAGCTGGGTTTAGTCTATGTTTTGGTCCCCTGTTTCATCACAGCTTGGATAAATGTTGTGAAGGACCTACACTTTTGGGTTATTTTATGTTGTTGTGTTTAATGGATGATCCAAGGATTTATATTATGAGGGATGAGATATATTTTATGTTCTCTACTCCTTATAGAAAAACCCGAGAACTTGTCTCAGTTGATGTAATCTAATTGATGCTCCCTGTTTAATTGATGGCTTGAGGATAATAATTTGCGATTTGGGTTTATTGCTTATTTCACCTAAGGCATTGATAGATGTTGTCGAGGATAGTGATCTATTGAATTGGATTTTATTATTTGTTCAGTATACTGCTTTAATGAATAGTGGAGAGGACTTATATTTGAGGATTTGGGTTTAGGTTTTGTTTTGTAAATGGTTGAAGTTTTAATAAACTCTGTTGGTTGAATAGAAACAAAATGGTGATGGAAACAAGACGAAACGAGGATCCATGAGATAAAATGATAAGTAGACTAATGGAAGTATTGGAGCGTCAGATTCAATTTATGGAATGGAGTGGGGAATTGGAATAATAAAGAAACCAGCAGTTGACGGATTTCAAAGATTTAGGGTGTGAAAGGTTTCGACGACTAAAGCTGCTATACTTTGAAGGAGATATTCCTAATCCAACAAGTGAAGAAGAGTGGATTTGAATGGTGGAGAGTATGTTTGAGTATGGTAAGGTTGAAGAACAAGAGAAGGTTACTTGTGTCGTGTTCATGTTGACGAAGAATGCTCGATGTTGGTGGGACTCTATGAAAGCAGTGCATGATGTGAAGAGCATGGAGTGGAAAAAGTTTAAGGAAATCTTCTACGAAGAAGGGGTCTAGTGTGCAAATGTTTGGACGACAGCATTGAGCACAAGCGTGTGAGAATTTTGTCATCTGACTTGCTCAATCGCGGGACAAAAAGGTTTGGAGCGACCGAGCCCATGGGTGCGAACGGAACCCGTGACGCTGCAAACTTTGTAGTGCCCTAAGAGAGGATTAAGTGGCAGAGTTTTGTACGAAGCGAAGGAGGGTTGAAGTAGGCAATTTTTGGTAAACCTGGCGAGAGTGGACAGGGAGCAGTGTCTTCTATGGCGAAAGAGAGAAGTGGCCAATTGAGTGATTGTCTTCCGCCTTGAGAGTTAAGTATTTGATGCACCACGGGAAGAAAAAGAACCAATAAAGGGGAGTGGTGCTAGGCGGATACTCAAAACAAAACACTCAAATTAGAACTTTAATAACTCTTGGCGTAGGCAGTCAATTGACCTCAAATTTGAAGGGGATGCAGAAATCACAAAGGCAAAGATTCCCTCCAAAAATCACGGTTCAAATCGCAATGAAGAGGGAGTTACGCAATCGACAACAAGCTGCTCGGATAAAGACCAAAGAAAAACAACTTCGGGTATCGCCAATAATACTTGCACAAAATCGGGGAATCAATTCCAAAACACATCAAATCTTGAACACTTAAACATATTCCAGAGAGAAAGAGAATCCAGAAATCCAGGTATTAAATCACAATAAAAAAAACTCAAGGAAATACTCGCACACCTGCAAGTTGGTCCACAAACTTCACAAACTTGGAAATTACAACTTCAATGGATCTCTTCAAAAGAGCACTCCAACCTGTTTTCTTACGGTCTTCTAAACCTTCACGCATAAAGAACACCACAAGGAGATGTGCTGGAAGATTCAGTATAAGATCCCCTCTCCAAGACCGAACAAGAACAATGAGAGGGAAAATTTTGGCTTCTAGTCCGCGGCAAAACCTAGACAAGAGAACAGTGGGGTTTGGGAGGGGAAACTCCACAATGATTTTAGCTGCAGCTGAAGGGAATTCAAATTAGGGTTTAGGACACCAAAGGTTAAATACTTCCCTAATCATTGTCCTAATGCAAAATTACAGAACTACCCTTATAGTAAAAAACAACGGACATGAATGTTCGGCTAACATGCTAGCCGAGCACTCCAAAAGATCAATGTTCAAAACATCTTAAATCTATCCAAAACAATCCAATATTTAGTAATCTAACAAAAATATAAATTCAATAAACATGTCAAAACATAAAATGAACATATCTCTAACTAAGGATCCTTTTTAGCCTCGGTGATGTAGGCACTAATGTGATCTTGGGTCATTGGTGCTAGCCAAGGGGAGGTAATGTACTTCTAAGTGAGCAAGTGTTTTTGCCTTCCTTTATCTTCTTGCAAAGGCTCATTTTCAAGTCCTTCAAGTGTGGTTCCACCCGCAAAATAATAGCTTGTTAGAAAAGTGATGGACCGCTTGGCTCAGGCGCGAGTGATCGGGCCTTCTGGTGCACCAGTATTGCTTGTATGTGTTTTAGCCTTTTCGGCCCTACAATGTAAGGCGTTAGGGGTTTTTGGTTCTCTGTTTAATTCACTGTGATGATGGATAATTGCTAAGGACTAATTTCTCCATTGATTGAATCTATTTTTTGCTTTGGTTATTGCCTGAAATATATGTTGAAACTGTTACTCTGGTTCTGCCTAAGAGCCATTGTTGAGTGTTATTGTTCTGTTGATGAAATTTTGGCTTTGCGTCTTGATTTTTGCTACTGCACGCTTATGGGTACCTATACCCTGTTGAATTTTGTATTGGTTTGTTTTTCAATTATTGCTTCCTAAATGTTGTGAGATGTTCATACTTGATTAATTAAGCTTTCTTTTTACTCTATGTCTGATTACTACTTGATGGGCACTGTAATGCTAGTTCTGTCCATCTACTATTTGATAGTTAAAATTGAAGATTTTGCTCTGTTGGATGGGTTTGGTCTATGACTCGCATGACGGTTTTTAATAGTCAAGGTGGAGAATTCATGCTCTATTGAATAAGTTCTATCCTATGTTTTCGTTCACTACTTTGTTATATATATCGTTGAGGACTCATGTTCCGTGAATTGAGTTTATTCTATGCTTACGGTATTTATGGATAATTACTCGAGAATTTGATTATATGTTAGTTGGGGGCATTTGTATTCATTTTGGGTACTACTTTAATGAATAATGTTGAGGATAACACCCTCTTTAAGTGGTATATTGTTATGTTTGGTAGGGGAATGTTCATTATGTGCTAAGCAACTGTTGTGTATTAAGTTTAAATGATGGAGACTGTTAAATGTCTAAGTTGGATTTGGATTATGGAATTCTATTAAGTAATTAGTAAGGAATAATGGTATAAGACATTGAGCTCTTTATTGCTTATTATTATTGGTTTTGAAGGTGTACGTAAATATTCAGAAAGATAAGAATTTGTGGTAATCGCTTTGAAGACCGCCAGGTAAGTGATATTGTCTGTGTTTTTTCGGAAGGCCTACATCACAAGAGTTAGGAGTTATATGCTTATTGTATTTATTAGATGCAATAGGTTGTGATATGACTATTGATCGAGGATGTATTGCTGTTTGTTGCTTGGTGTTGTGCTTATTAGAATTAGGTTCTTTAAGTTAAAGATATCGATCATGTTTTGAGAATTAGATTGAGGATATATTTTATTAAGGATATGTAACTTTATGCATTCATGGGCATTCACGCATCATAGTTTTTAAAATGCACGAAAATGATTTTCATGCATGGTTTTGGAAAATAGTATAATGGATGCTCATACAGGGGATGGGGTTCTGGGCTAGTGGTATGAGATGCTGGCCTAAGAACCAATCATTGTGGGCTGATAACCCGAAGCGGACAACCTCCATTTGGGTTGTATGATTATCCATTGCATCATTAAAGGTGAACGAATTAAACGGAATAAACTAAATAAATGTAAACGGACATATGGGGGTTCGAGAGATAGGTGACGATCTTTGGTGGTAACACCCCAGATGGATACAACTCATCCCACCTAGGGATTGAGTGACGGTTAAGCCCACATGGACCAACAGAAGTATTCCTTCTTCTATACCAGAAATCCCCAACGATTGGACAGGTAAAGGAAAGTGTAAAGAAAATAACATAAAGGATATGTTCTTTTCCAAAAACGAAAATAGAAAAATGTATACGAATTTATAAAACTGCATAGCATGAGTATTTACATAAAATACCGCTTACTGGGCCTTATGCTCATAGTTTAAATATTGTAATGTAGGCATGTGCGGAAACAAGAAAATGAGCAGTTGATGAAGTGTTTGCACGGTTGGAGGCTTGGTGGCTGGCTAGGTTAAAGGATTAAAAGGAAATAGTTTATAAAGAGTTTTGTAAATTATTTAAATTGTTTTGTTTTACTCATTAAAGTTTTCTGCTATGATTTATAAATGAGTTTTTCAATGTATAAATTTTTTCAAGAAAAGGATTCTGTTTACCATCTTTAAACTGATTTTATGAATGAAATGTCTTTCGCTATGCAAAATTTTTAATTTTACGCGATATTCAGATATAAATCTCTTTTGAAAATGACACGTTTTAAGAAACGAAAATTGGGTTGTTACATTTCTGTTATTCAATCTCTCTTTGAAGTTTTGATAAAAATAATGACTCTTTTCTTGACATTACTATCTACGTAACACAACTCATTCTCCATTTATGTAAGAATGTGTTAAGATAGGTTGATCAACCCTCAAATTTACCATTAGATTTAGCAAAACAACTTTTTCTTCGCATTCTTCTTCTTCATTAAGGAATCATCACCCATTAAGCATGCATCTTCAAAGCATTCTTTTTTTCAACAATCTTCCTCAATCTAAGATCTCAACATAAGTAATGACCCTTCTTGAGGAAGTATATCCTCCTTTTAAAATTGCTCATTCACTGTTAGGGGCCCTTCAACTGTTTTATCTTTGACCTTGTGCTTGCACAGAAAAGGAGTTGGTAAACTTTTGTTTCAACGCCATGCTATCTAGTAGTTGAGATATATTTTTCAACGTGGCTTGAATGTCATTAATTTGAGCTTGTCAACTTTGGGTGCGAGTGACTTCACTCCAATTCATCATCTGCCTTGGTTGAGGATAAAAGAAACTTGGCTCACTATGAGGTAATTGATTGTTGAAGGACCTGGATGACTTTTTTCCACAGTTTCTTGATAGTGGCAAAGACAAAAAAATGACCTAAAATATTTTGGGGCATACCTCATTCTTATGAATCTTTTCATCATGTCCCAAGTGTTTATAGTTTCATCTCCATTTCATCTTCTTTCTATATCAAAGCTTCTCCATCACGATGAAGTATGTGCCTTGAGTCTTGATGAGACTAGCTTCACTCTAAACTTATTTAAATAATGGAACCATGAAAAATCTCATCAACCTTTTCTTTCCATTCAATATAATCATCTTCCTATTTAGACCCTCTAAAAACGTGAAATGAAAATATTTAAGTCTTCATTTTCCTCCATGTAAGCTACAACATAACTATAGCTTTTTGTTATCATGTAGAATGGAGAAGAACTCACAATTAAGGAGCTGACTGAATCAAAATAGGCTTTGTCAAGAGAAGATGTGCAAGACTGCAATGAGGTTCTAATACCAAATGA
The DNA here is from genome assembly GCA_022433065.1 of Begonia loranthoides. Lineage (NCBI taxonomy): Eukaryota > Viridiplantae > Streptophyta > Magnoliopsida > Cucurbitales > Begoniaceae > Begonia > Begonia loranthoides. The sequence goes on from CM039469.1 coordinate 26,447,764, forward strand.
TGCGCTAGCGATTGGTTTTTGAAAACGTGCGGCCGATTGGTGGTAGAATTGCGGACATCCGAAAAACACAGTTTCGAAGGAAATAGATTCAGGATTAATTGTGGTCGACCATAAATCAATTTGTGGTTGACCAAAAACTATGAAAGTCAAATCTATAGAAGAAGTGGTCAATCGGATGAACACACCCTAAGCTCGTAGATCTGTGTTTTGCACTTTTTTCGAGAGAATTTTGGAACACTCGAACCAAACCCTTGTTCCCAAAAGTTACGGAGGCTTCTTTACAACTATTAGAACTACTTTCAACCCCCAAAAGATAAACTTCACGAATCCAACATGAAGAAACACCAAAATAACAAAATTAAAATAACGAAACAAGAATGTTGGTGAAATATGGAAACTCACACTCTTTCTAACCCAAGAAAGTTAGACGGAATTCCCATTAAACTGTCACACTCAAACTCACAACTCTTGAACGATAAGATAATAATCCGAGTGACAAATATCAATAATCCACTAGAGAGAAATCACTAATCTTTTATTCAATAATCAAATTTCAACTGTCCTCCAAAAATGTAACTCCAGACTAAATAATCAACATATAATGAAAAAACCGTAATTAAGTCAAAGTTCCTAATAAATAATCAAAATAAAATAAAATTAAAATTAAATAATGGGTCAGGGCGGGGCCCGAGCCCATAAAAATATAGTTGCAAAATTTAACAAATAAACTAGAAGATTGTATAATAAATTGCAATTGAAAAATAAATAGGATTCCCTCAAAAATGATTGGAATATATGGAACCAATTGAGTGACAAAGATACTTATCTACGATGAACAGAGATGTTACATCCATGGATGCTATTGCAGGGTGGTGGCATGGCATCATAAATTGAAGGTCTGTGAAAAATATGCTATAATTTTACTTTGCACTATTATTAGTTTTTCAATTCTCATATGTATGTTTATTATGTTTGTACAAATGCATTGAAATATCAAAAAGAAGGCACTAATTTTACTTTACATTATTGTTGGATTTTCAATTTTCGTACGTATGTTTATTAGGTTTGTGCACTTAATTTTACTTTACATTATTGTTGGTTTTTCAATTTTCATACGTATGTTTATTAGGTTTGTCCAAATGCATTGAAATTTCAAAAAGAAGGCACTGATCTCGTGTTAAAACTAAAATTAAGATATCATATTGTTAAATATTAATGCTATAGGGGGATATAGAGATGTTAAATGAGTGGGCTGGTTCGCCAGATTGCTCGCTCAGCTCAAACTGTAGCGAGTTGGGTCCGACTTAACTCATTTAACTTATGACTTATGAGCTATCTCGGGTTGAAATTTTTTTTGGGCAAGCTCGTTAGGCTCAGCTCGTTAAACTCGTTAAGCTCATTAGGCGCGACTCGTTTAATTTGCTAGGCTTGGCTTGGCTGGCTCGTTTGTCATATCTACCTTCAAATGTACTTAATCTGTTTGTATAAATGCCGAGATGAAAGTTCTATCTATAAAAGTAAATTGCTTAATTAACATTCATCATTCCAAGTGAGTTTTTTTTATTCTCTACTTAGTTCTTTGAGATAACTAGACTAATTAACTTGAAATTGGTAATTGGAATATAAATTCAACAAAATATGATATTTGCGTATATTTTTTTAGTCATTAGTTTTTTTAGCATAGCTAGAAATACTAATTTTAATTACGTCATGTGCGTCTGTTAGATATGTTGTGTTTGATGGAAAATTAAGATATGTTACAATATCCATGCAACCAAAGTACTAATGACAAAAATATTTTCATGAGTATTCCTTCATCCTCTGTCACCTCTTTCTTTCCTCTCTTTCTTTTCTCTTTTCCTCTTTCCTTCATTCTCTTTCTTTCTTCTATAAATACTACATTTCTCCTTCATTTTTTTTCATAAAAAATTCTTTTAATATCTTAATCTCTTAATTCTCAAGTTGTAGTACTCCATTAACAATATGCAATGTTAAATATTTGTAATGATATTTGTGTGATATACTTTTTATTGAACCATCTCAAATAATTTTTTTCCCTCAATACATATCATTTTATACATTAATAAAATAATTTTATTAATTAAATGACTAACTATTATATTTTGACATTATAATAAAAAAATATACATTATATTGATATAAATTAGAAATATTTATATATGCTCACATTATATTGATATAAATTAGAAATATTTATATATGCTCGGCTCGTTAGCCTTGACTTGTTAAGGCTCGTTTCGTCTGCTTGGCTTGTTTAACTCATGACTCATGAGCCGAATTGAGTTGAAATTTTTTTGGGTGAGCTTGTTAAGCTCGCCTTGTTGGGCTCACTAGGATCGATAGGCTTGGTGAGCTGGACTTTTTCAGGTTCGGCTTGGCCAACTCATTTGTCACCTCTAGGGGAATATGCATGTACACTTTCTCATCTTATTTTATGTTCATAGACTAATAAAAATTCTAACATGAAAGTAATTATTTCAAAAATATGGACAACTCTAATGATTTAATAGTTAAAGAAGAAAACATGAAGATTAACTTAAGGAAGAAGAAGACAACAAAACTATATAATGTGTAAGCTAATAAAATGAGGAAAAATAAAGATATTTGTAAAACAAGAGTTAAGGTGGGAGGAGCAACAAAGCTCTCATTAAAAATTGGCCAACTTATTAAAGTTAAAATAAAATAACCAAATCAAGTAGTCAAAGTTGTAAAACCCGTGAATTTTGTAATAATAAATTCTATGTGTTAATTTTTCTCATGATATTTGGTCAAAAGTTGAAAAGTTGACCAGATTTATCAAGTGGCAGCCGCGTATGAATTTTCGGTCAAATGGTCAAAACCGGTGAAATTGAGTATTTCTTGGCGGTAAATTAATTGAGGAAATGAATTTAGTAAATTATTTTGGCTAAAGAATCATTGAAATTTGAATTGAATTTATTTAATATATAAAATATATATTATTTACTAAAAGAAAAAAAATAAAAAAAGAAGAATGGGAGGGGTTCTGTCGACAGCGAAGAGAGATGTGGGGGAGGAGATTGAATCGGAGAGTTGATGAATTTCAACTAGGGATTTGCATTCGTAGCGTCGAGGCCATCAACTTTTGTGAACACTTTAAAACATTTCAGAAGTAAAACATTTCAAAAATAAAAGCATTTGCGTAAACGTAAATATTTTAAAGGAAATAAACTAGACCATTTAACTACAAATTACAATTTAGAACACCTTTTTGGAAAGAAACTTAATGAAATTAAAATTCAACTCTTCTTAGCCTGGCCAACTACCAGCTCGCGCATGCAAATCCTTCATCAACTGCTTCTTCACTTGCTCAAGGACTCCGCGCGTATGTGTACCTATACCGCAAGTAAGACGTGAGCCTAAAGGCTCAGTAAGAGTATGTGTTTATGCATGGAATGCCGCTCTAGAATTCTTCGGAATGGATCTACCTCAAACCAATATTTTAGTTACGTATTTTAGGAATAGTTACGTGTGTTATGAATAGCTCGTATATGGAGCATGGAGATCGGGGAATTCTATGTTTTCTAATTAATTATGTTAATTAGGCTTGTGATCCCGATAAGGGAAGGATTAATTCTTTTCCTCACTCAAGACGTGTGGCCACCACGCGGTAGTTTTCCTAATTGTTTCTATCGTCATGAGACTACCCTAAACGTACATACAAGGAAATAGATCAAACCATACAATACATTAAGCAAAACAACGCTTCAAATAACGATAGCATGCTTTTGACGTTTGTAACATAAGTTTGTTAACATGCTCATATTAATTAGCTTATTTACATGCTTAGGTTAGCTAAATTGGATTACATGCTTGGATGCGTTTATTTAACAACTCGTTAGTTTGTTATACTAATTGGGTTATTTAACAACTAGTTAATTAGTTATGCTAGTTAATTAATCGTTAGTTAAATATTAGTCGGATTCCACGATTAACTAATTATTAAACATGCTAATTGGTTACACATGCTTTGGTTTCGATTATTAAACTAATTGTTTGAACATAACAATTACAACTTATATAGAGCTATTTGACTAATAAATGAGAACACAACCAACAATAGAGCAACATGCATACCAGGAACAAGGAAATATATCACAACAGCAAGAAATCAGACATAAGACATTCTTTATTTCTTATGTTACAACAGAGTACTTAACAACTTATATTATCAACCAAGTGAATCATTTAGTCACAGCATAAACAATAAGAAAATCATCTACAGAGCTACGCAATACCAACAAGGAAGACACGTGAACCTACAAAACAATCACCCTATAGCAATACAACAAAGATTTTAAGGAACTAACACCCAAATCATCCAAGCATAGAAAACATGTAAAGTAACAATGAAGAAATAGCCAAGGCATCAACAGAGGAGACATCACAGAGCAACATAAAAATCTAGCATTTTACACTATCAATCCAAGACACACTCACGCACACATACTTGCGGGTAGGGCTTAGACGGCCAAACACACCCAATTCTTACCATTTGAAGAAAACCATACACGGACAACTGACTCCATGACACCCAACTCACATGATTTCATACTCAACGGTAGGTTATTCCTTGCATTTAGTTAATTAACACATTCAAAAAATTAGTTAATTAACATGCTTTAGTTACTTAACAATTTAATATTGACCTAAATAATTACAACATGCTTAGCTATTAGTCTTTACATGCTCGACAATATGTTTAAAGTAACTACATGCTTAGATTTAGTAAATTGGTTGACATGCTAATTCATTTGACAATTAACTAACTTAATTAGCAATTAAACATGTTAGTTATATACTAAATTAAACATATTCAACTGTGAATCAATATAGTTAGTTTAATATGCTTGGATCATTATTTTGATTCATGATATAATTATAGTTCATTTACATGTTAACTGCTAATTTCATAGAAGATCCACTAATTACACTAATACATTATTATGTTCATACAACTTAACTTTTAAACGAGCAACAATCACAGAGAAACATAATGCGTAAGGAAAATAGAACAATACTGGAAAATAGAACAATACTACACAACAAGTAAACTTCTAAGATTAGCATAAAATTCTTAGCTCTTCTATCGTTCATTTGTTCATTCTTCATCTATTAAACATTTCCACCTCTTTATCTAACCACACAGGAACTATAACAGGTATCTACATAGCACTAATGAATAACAAAGTTAACCCTAACAAAACATCACATAACAAATAAAACAAAGGAACAAAGCATCATTCAAAGTAATATCATAGAACATAAATCTACACTATCATTAACATAGGGAGCATTTCACAACAATTAACCTAATAAATCAACTAGTGGTAACAATCAACTAACATTAAGCATAAGCATTAAACTAACAATACCTAGCATTAACACTGAACTCACACACCCATACTTGTGGTGTAGGGCCTCAATGGCCAAAGCACCCAATTTTCCTTACCTCGATTATTTAGCGTGTATCAATGCTTAACCATTATCCATTTTCTCTTCCGATACCTTCACAATTAGAATATTTATCATGGACAACTTCTCATTGAAATCTATATTTTAACACTTAGCAAAATGTCAATATTCACAACTTAGCGACCAACGAGATATGCTCATTATTCTCTTTATCCAAATATAATGGCAGTAGATAGATCACTCCAACAGACATGACTAATAGTTTATAAACTTGTCACAAACTTGTCGCGAACGACAACAGAGAGCACATTCACTTCATACTAATCACGTGGGGGTCATCAACAATTCAATTCAAGAGTTCATTCCAAATCCTAGCTAGACAAGCGACATTTCACTTATATCATTCATAACACTAACAAAGGCAACCATCAATCCATTAAACAATAAGGTAATCCCTTTTCATGCTAATATGGGTTGTTTTAGCATTTCATTCATTCCACATACTCATAAATGTAGACTCAAATAAAACTGCAAACCCAACTAGAGACTAACACAATTGGCAGAGAGAGAGAGCAATGTCCCAACATCTAAAAAAAATAGAGAAATCTGCACTACCTGACAGATCACAAAGACCCAAAAAGAACTGCCAGTCACCTCTCCTTCCTCAGGCAAACTTCTCTCGGTTCAAGCCCTGCACCTACAGCACACCCAAGGTCAGCAGGGAGGACCCAACCGTCTAGATCGACCACCGAGGGCCGTCGCTCATCCTTCATCTCTGCCCTAAAAATTCTAGCCACCGAAGACACTAAACCAAGCCTTGGCAGCGTCCGACCACACACACCTCCAATTCGTCGCCGGAACCGCAAGCCGACCGAAGCTCCGACTCCAAAACAGACGACCTAAGCCCGTCGTTCGCTTCGTACACCACTGGACAACATGAACATCGCACACCCGAGCTCGCCAGATGCTGACTTGTCACCGCGCTTCGCCGTTTGCCTGACTAGGACGAACCCGAGCTCGTCGCCCTCTGGATCGTCGATTGTCGCTCACAGTTTCTCTCGCGTCGCCCCCTCTCCCTGCCGATCTCTCTCTCTCTCTGAGCTCTCCCTCTCTCGCAGCCTTTGTCTCTCCCTCAAGCCCTCTCTCCCTTTCTCCTTCTCTATTTCTGCTCTCCCGTTTCTATCTCTTCCTCATTCTCTCAATTCAGATCTATAGATCTGAAATGGCCAGAGGCCATAACGCCAACTTCTCTCTCAGATCCTCTCTTCACGTTTTCTTCAACACCAAATTAAAACGACTAACCAAATTTCTATTTCCCTTTTTAACCCTAATTAAATAATATTAAAAGATTTTTAAATGTTAAATATTCGTACTGAATATTAACCGACCCAATTTTTTAACTCCTGACTTATCCTAAACATTGTTTAAAAATCATTAGAGTTCTAATTTAAATTTCTTAATTCTATTTTTTAAATTGATTTTTATTAATTAACTGCAAATGATTCCTTTTAAATTAAACCTAACGGTTACGACTTTGGTAACACCCCGATAATTATTCAATAATTTGATTATTAACAATTATGCTCTAATTATATTTATTAAATTCTCATAAAAAGTGGGGGTGTTACACATATATTCGAAGGAATGGAATTGACAGTTTATTTAACTATTATGCTTAACATGGAGATACTTAACTATGCAGAACCAGGGGAACCAATGGCAGCATATGAATTATGAAAGGAAATGACAGTTTAATTGGCATGAAGAATTTAAACTACAAGCAAATTAATAGAATGTTTAAGAGAACTCTTAATGAAACACCCCGACTTTTTAAATTGGATAATTATCGGGGTATTACCAATGACGTAATCGACATATTATAATCGGGTATAATTATTTAAATTAGACTTGTCATAGTCGTTAATAGGTATTCAAAATAAGTCAAAAATTATGAATGAGTTGATTAAAAATATGGCGTGTGCATTTGACATAAAGTTACATGTTAAGTAAATAAATAAAATTATGTAAGTAATTTGATATAATTAGGGGATTGGTTATGATTAAAATATAAGAAGATAACTAATGGGAGGATTAATCGAGTATTAAGTGAAGAATTGAAATTAGGTGGAGATTGGAAGGGCTAAACCAGCTAAACCAGTTCAGCCAAACTGGTTTGAGGTGACAACTGGTTCGGTTTAGAAGCAAATTAGAGGGGAAGAAAAAATTACGTTAAAGGAAGTTTATGTTGAAGAAATGAGAGAAAGAGAAAGGAGAGAGATACGAGAGAGGGAGCGGCAACTGAGTAGAGGGATGAACGTTCGGGCGTCTCGGGTTCTTTCCGGTAGGGGTACGTTGCTGCAGCGATGAACGGCGTGGGACGGCTGCGGACTGTGGTCGGCAACGAGGTCTGCGAACTTAGCTTGGATTCTTTCCGGTCAAGCGATCGGTGGCTAGCAAAGATTGGAGCGTCGGGCTTCGCGGTTTTGGTCCAGTGCGAGGCTTGGGTCTCCGGATTTAGAGTCGATTGTCGACGCTGTCGATTTCGGTCGTCGGTTGCAGATCGGGTGGCTACTGCGATATGTTTGGTGATGACTTGGAGCTACTGCTTGCCAGTTCCCCTGCCTCCTCGGGTGTACGTCTAGTATGACTGCCTTGTTTGGTGAGTTTCCTTTGGCTGTTTTGGGTATTTGGATTTTATTTTCGAATGAAGTTTGACTGTGTTGTTGGGTTTCTATTTTTGGTCCTATGAATGAGTTGCGAATCCGTTGATTTAAGTTGGGAGGGAGTTCTGTAATTCTATTTAAAATGGATATACTCTGTGTTATTGATTGACTTTTCCCTGAAGGATATTGTTATGAAAATTAAGTTGTTAAGTTACAAGTTTTGATTCTGAATGTTAATTAGGAAAATATATAACTGTTGGAACTATTTGAGTGATGGTACATTGGAATGCTTCTAGTTGTGCTCTGTTGGTTACTTCCGAAAAACACAAACATGATGAATTTAGTCCTCTATTGGTTGAGGATTTATTGGTTATGTCTGCTGTTATAGAGTAAAATTGTAATGTTGGTTGTGGGTTATAAAACACATGTTCTAGACAATTTGGGCCATGTTATATTCCGTTTAGGCGTAGGCGTCGGAGAAGTACTTAGAATTTGTACAAGTTAGAATACGATTAATTGATAAGTTATAATGTTTTAATTGTGAAGGTATCTAAAAAACGAAGATGGATAACGAGTAGGTGCTAAAAGCGATAAAGAATTGAGGTAAGGATTGGGTAGAGTCGTTGGCCATGTGGAGGCCCTACCCACAAGTATTGTGTGAATTATATTGCTTTCCCTTGATGTTCAGTGCTTGCTTATATTGTGCATTGAATTGGACTTGCTGTATGTTTATTTTCTATAAATTACTCTACTGAAATTGTTGACATGAAAGGATTAGAGAAGAAAATGAATGATGAATAGAAAGTTATAGGATGATGAGAAAAGCAGGAAGGAGTTATAAATATGATTCACGATGATTCTATTATGTACATTTTGTTTTGGAATATTTACTCTGCATATCGTCTCTCATATTATTTATCTTCTTGGTTTTGGTTAGGAAATATAAGTATCTTTGTTTTAATTAGTATCAAATCATTTAGCACGTTTCTTGTCATATTAAATGACCAAGCATGTTTATAACTGTTATTCGTTAAATAGACTTCAATATACGATCTGTCAAGTATGTTTCTATTGGTTATTTATTAAACACGTTTTCGTTAGCCATGCATGTTTTCATAAATTGTTAGAAAGCATGATTTAGTTATTAATTCATTTTAATTTGATAGCACGTTTCAAATGTGTTCGATTATTAAGTATTTTACCATTTTCTATTGTTTGATGAGCTTGTTTACGTTTGGTTAGTGTAAACGAGCATATGTAATTAGTTTAGTTTACTATCCTGTAATTATAAATCAAGCACATTTCCATTAGTTGTTTATTAAACACGTTTCTGTAGATAATTTCTGAGCATGTTTCTGTTACTTATCAGTCTCGTATCATTGTTAAGCATGTTTAATCTGCTTAGATACTTAGTAGTTAATAGTATATTCATTTTTCTATGTCCTATGTCGCTTTCAATTTGCTTCTATATATGTTTTCAATTAATGTTATTCTTGTCATTAGTTGTTTACTATTCGTGTTATTCTTACTATTTGTTGATTTCCATTATTGCTATTCTTGTCATTCGATGTTTTCTACTTGTGTTGTTTGATCATCAATGCTTTTATGTTATATCAACATGTATCATGATAATAGAAACATGTTGGGAGTGCCCCTCGGGGTGGTACTCACATGCATGAGTGAGGAAAATGAAATGAATGAATGAATGAATGATGCAATGGGAAGTGAAGGACGGGTGGATAGTTCGGATCTAGCCCACATAGGGTTAGAAGCTGATCAAACTATACCATCACATACGTGTTCCTTCAACTTTCAACTCGATGTACGAGTAATGAACGAATGAATGAAATGTAATGAAAAGATTGGTTTGGGGCGGACTCATTCCAAGTGAAGTAAAGAGAGGCATGATCATATTATATATTCCCTTTCCTTACTAAGCTTTTTGGGCTTACAGTTTACTTGTGGTGTAGGTACATGTGTATGCACGAGAAGAACGATGAACATAACATAAAGCAGTTGATGAAAGATTTACACGGGCAGAGCTTGTGGCTGGTCAGGCTAAAGATGAGTAAAATATTTGTAAAAGTAACAATTTACTTAGCATGTTTTAATTAGAATGTTTTCGCTTTCGCTATGTTTTGATAAACGAATTTCATAACGAATGTAATGAATGGATTTTGACGATTCAGTTTTAGCACTCTGATTATGAAGGATTTTAGTTATCTTATAAAAGTTTTAAATTTCACGTATTTTAAAAGGTTATGAAAAACCGGGTCGTTACACTTAACCCCTTTCACGATTCTTACCATTCATGCATTTATCATTCTATACCTATCACATTTATCATTCATCACAGAAGCTAGCTAAATAATTGCAGTAACGAGAACAATTAATAACAAAGGAATCTACACTATCACAAAGAAACTACAAAATGCCTAGAAGTCAACAAGGAAAAAACAATAATAGCTCATCCAAGGAAAAATAATGAACAGCCAGGAACCAACAACCAAAGAAACACTACATAGCATTAATAAATCTACCACTTACGCACTCTACTTGTGGTGTAGGGCCTCCACATGCAAAGACACCCCTATTTCCTTACCACTATGACGAAGCTACACTCAAGGACAGAAATTCCACAGCAACCGGCGACTCCTTAGCTCACAGTAGCTCCAGCAGCTTCAGCGAGGACAACAGCTCCAGCTCTCTCAGCTTCACCTCACTTCACTCACGTTTACTGAAGGAGAAATTACTAACTCACAAGGACATTCACGAGCTCACATTCACTCTCGGTTACACACACACAGGCCGAACCCTCACAGGGAGAATTCTCATAGGAAGGGGGGAGCTAGACCGAAACAAATGGAAGAGGAGAAGGCTTATTTCAGAAGCCTTACCTGGAGACAACGTACATGTAGGGGGCAGAGAGGAGGGCGGCTCTGCGTGGGCTATGGCATCCTAGTGTCTTCCAAGAAATCTTGGCTAAAAGGATGAGGATCTAATATTTTAAGTACTAATTTTGCGTAGGTCTGGGTTATTTTGGACGAGTGCGGGCGCACTAGTCTCATCCGCATTTGTCCGCAAGAGCAAAATCCTGAAGGATAAATTGCTTGGACACCAAAACACCTTGGACAGCCTTTCTTTACATTTTTCCCACTTACCTTTTATCCCCTAATATTTTTCCCATAAATACATGTCATAAAATGACACGTATAAATACGCAATATAATATCTTGATCACCCCAACAATTGATTACATCACGTATATGGGGAAAACGTAACAGAAATACCCCCTAGACTTAATGCTCAGAATACGTACTCGGTAATACCCCGACAATTATCCAACTTAAAAAGTCAGGGTGTTACATGAAGACTCATAGCTCCACTCATTGGCAACCCTCGTCAATTCAGATCTTGTAGGTGTCTAGTTGAGGAGCAATCTATTGCCAACAACCTTATCCGTTACCACAACTATACAGGTTGTGTCGCCACTGAGCGTAGCTCATCGACAACTTGGGTGAGTGCTCAATCTCCAAATTGCCATCATTTTGATTCCTTTGTTTCATGAGGTGTTGCTTTCGACAGATGAACGCTTTTTTATGATGTGTGCCGAATGAGTCCTTATGTGACCATCCCTTTTTCACTGATGACGTTTTTGCATGAAAAACAATGTTGGGATATTTTATGATATAGTTTTCTATGTATATAGTAGATTTTGATGAAGCCACATCGATGGCCATAGACTTGTTTAATAAAATGATAGAAAATTTTATTAATAAAAATCCATGTACGGTAAATGAGAAGCATGACATTGATTTTCTAAAGGATTTAGAAAAACCATTTTTACATGCATTACATTTAGTATAGATATCTTCTACTAAGTTTTTCACTCACCCCTTAGAATATATTTTTCTCAAGTTTGGTGTATAGGTTTGATATGGGGTCATTATGGGGCATTGCTGGTATCCCCTTTGGTGGGTGTTTCAACTTCATCTAAGAAGAGTGGAGATTTTTTGGTCCAAATCATTTCGTCTTTGGTACGTTTGAGATTTGTTGTTTGATTTGATTCTTGTACAGTACATTTTTTATTTATTTTATACTATTTTTGACTCTTGCTGATCACTCTATGGATCTCAACCCATCTGATTTGAATTTTTGACTTAATTTCATGTTAAGACTTCTGTTTTATCATGGCCTTGGATGAACGATTAGGTTCTCTTTGAAGATCTTTTGCCTGACCCAATGATTCTGTTAGGCCCAACTCTGAATCATGACAAAAATAATAATTTTATATGTAACATTCAAGAAGTCATGATGATGGTGAACTTATTGTCTTTTTTGATTATTGAGAGTGACAAATTCAAAATCTTCTTAACCATAACAGACAAATTTTTATGAATATTCTTAACCATAACCGACATATATATATATATATATATACACACACATACCATAGCTCGATTTTTTATGAATAAAAATAAAAGACAAATTTTCTTAACAATAATAGATCCAAAAATTATGCTTAAATGGCTTAACAATGAAAAAAACATCTAGTTTATCATCCAAGATAATTGTTAGAATTTTAAATTTAGTATCTTATTATATTGTAATTATAGTCTAGAGACTAAGATCTTTTTTATATATGAATCTCAAGTTTATTATGCAAGTCAATCTATTTTGTTATTTTAGTTTCATATATTTGTATTTTCTTCACAGAAAGAACAAATTGTGTAACTTTAAAAAAATGCAAGTTGATTTTATCATATAGACAACAAAGATGAAAAATGATTTTGACGAGTGCAACGACTCGAGCAATAGAACATCATTACTTGAAATATATTCATAAAGTCTTTGGTAGATGAAAAATTTACAAGGCAGTGAAAATTGATATCACGATATGTTTACAATGGGCAAAAAGTTTTTATACACCTAAGCAATGAGTTGCAAGAAAAATATGCATTAAAAGATTCAAGAAGAATTTGTGCATCATAAATATTAAGCATATTTTGACATATATTAAGACATAATGTGAGAAATAAGTTAACAAGTAAACATTTTCCAAAAACATATATGGTGAGACGGCAAATTGATATTTTAGTAACTTATTAAATATTGTACATTTCATGGCTAAAGATGTGATAAAACCACTAGATTTTTCAAAAACATACCATATAAAATTTTAAATGATTCAAGATACAAAAATATTTATGGCTATAATAAATAATCACCCTTTGAATTTTCCCATGCCTCTTAAACATAACATATTTTTTCATATATAAAACAAAAGGGAAAATGACAAATTAACCATCATCCTTTACTATTGGTGACAAATCAACCATCATCCTTTTTTCTTAACAAATTAACCACTGACGTATGGAAAAAAGATAAAGCCAACATCGCTGTTGCGTTTGCTGTTAACAAGATGACGTGGAACCGCCGCGGGCTCTCAAAAGACCACCGCGGTGTGATACCAAACTCGCCGGTCTCTTGAGATGCCGCCGCGGCGTCTCAAGAGACCATCGCGGTGTCTTGTGACGCCGTCGCGATTTTCTGGCTTCAGCTTCGAATTGTATAAGTAGACAGTGAACTCCTTGCGATATTCTCAGGCATTTTGTCAGCGATTAGCGAACCCTAGAGAAATCTAAGAGCTGAAGAGAACGACATTTTGGCAAAGTTGAAGAATTTATTGAAAAAAAAAAATGGCGTCTTTGAGTGTTGAAGAATCTATTATTAACTGTCAAGTTGAAGTGGGGCCCACAGCCACATTTTTTGCCAATGAGAATGAGCTACGTGGAATTAGAAAAGAAGTTGTAATTATATTGCATTTTGTCTCAGTAAATTTAAACGAGGAGGACTTCCATTCATTATGCCAATCCACTAGTGACGAAGACATTGACATGACCGATAGTAGGTCTAGACACCCACCACAAGCACAACACACCTTCGCTGGTATGGGCCTTGGCAAAAAGTACAGTTCATTGAATAAAATTAGAGAAGAAATTGTCGATCATGCATTGAAGAATGGGTATGGGATAAAATTCACCCACAGTGACACTCATTGGTTGAGGGCTGCCTGCTAGGAAGGATGCATGTGGCGGCTGCATGCCTAAAAAATGCAATGTGAAATTACATTTCAAATAAAGTTCTACAATGACGTTAACACTTGGTTAAGAAAGATGGAAAGCCGCCATGCCATTGCCAAATGGGTGGCAACGGATTACTTAGATAGATTTAAAAGTTAGGTCGACTGATACCTTTCTTCTATAATTGAGACAACTAGGAAGGACTTCAACGTCAACATCACACCCAGCCTTGCTAGAAGGGTAAGAAATGCAGCCAAAAAAATTAACAAAAGGGATGACAATGAGCAATACAAGCTCATATGGTTCTATGCCGAGGAGATTCGGAGGTCTAATCCTAGAAGCTCGGTGCGCGTTGACCTGGACATGAGTGCGTTTAAAAGGATGTACATGTGTTGGGCTGCATGCAAGATGGTCGTGCAGAACTGTGGTAGACCGATTATTTGTTTAGATGGTTGCCACTCGAAGGGAGCGACTCTCGGCAAGCTGCTCACTGTTGTCACCATTGACGGGAACAATGGAATGTATCCGATTGTTGTAGCAGTGGTTGAAGCAAAAAATAGGGCTTCGTGGAGCTAGTTTCTAGAATTGTTGCTCGACAATCTAAACACCCCATTCGGCAATGGATGGACAATCATTTCTGACCGAAAAAAGGTGCGGTTGATTGCTTTTGCCTTATGTGTTTATGTTATGCATTTTGTACCAATGTCTGACTCATATTATGAATCTTTGTAGGGGCTACTACCAGCAGTCAGAGAGGTGATAGGGCAAGCGAACCATCGGTTTTGCGTCCGACACCTGTATGACAATTTTCAAAAACAATTTAAAGGCAGGTTGTTAAATGATGCAATATGGGCCGCATCTAGAGCCACAAGAGTGAGGCAGTTTGAGAGAGAGATGGCGAAGTTGTTTTTGCTTGACATGGTAGCCCACAACTATCTATGAGGAATAGATGTGACATGCTGGGCCAAACATGCCTTCTGCTCTATCCTCAAATGCGATTTAAGTCTCAACAACCTCAGCGAGTCCTTCAACACTTGCATCCTACAAGCCTAGGACAAACCAATTCTAAGTATGTTCAAGATCATTTGAAATGACATTATGGGTAGGATCATGAAAAAAAAAATGAAAAGATGGCTCGCTCGACAGACCTTTTGTGTTCGCAGGTCAGCAACTGGCTCGCCAAACTACAACTTGCCTTTCAAAATTGGAGAACCCCGTTTTCAGGAGCTGCCCAGTTCGAGGTCAACAACGGTGATGAACAGTACTTTGTCAATTTGGATTAGCGTACTTGTACCTGTTACTGGTGGGAGTTGATCGGCATCCCGTGTGTCCATGCAGTCCCGTGCATTCACTTTATGAGGAGATCTCCTGAGGAATTTGTGCATGCATGCTGTCACCGAGAAACATACATGGCGATGTACTCCCACTTTATCCGCCCCGTCAATGGACCAATCCAGTGGCCTCCTGTGATGAATCTTGATCCAATTATCCCACCGCCATTTAAAATGCTTCTAGGAAGGTCGCAAAAACGTAGAATACGGGATGTGGACGAGGCCCCAAGCTGAACAGTGCTGCCCAGAAGATATATGAACATGACTTGTGGCCGGTGTGGGGGTGTGGGGCACAATTTTCCCATGTACGAAGGTGGAGCCGAGTCCAGTGCAAGGGCCGACAGAGGCGATAGAGGGAGAGGTAGAGCCAGAGGCAGAGGCAGAGGCAGAGGCAGAGGCGGCAGAGGAAGGTCGAATGTCACATTTATGGGTTTCAGAGTCCTCGAGTCAGCCCCCGAGATAATTCCTTCCATAGTCTCGAAGACAGTCCCAGAGAGAGTATTTGAGACAGTTCCCGACAGAGTTCCTGAGACACAGATGAGCCCATTATCACGTTTACGTTTTGAAGTGTTATTTGAACTATGCTAATTTCATTTGCAATGTGTTCTACAGGAGTATAATGCGCAAGGTTCACAAACACAAACATACATAAATGTGGATCTTAACCTTCCATGATACGTTGCTTTGATAGATTAGGTTTTATATATATGTGATTGTACTGTACGCTATAACTGTAAATTTTGACTTGATAAATATTAATTGGTTTCATAAATTTGAATTGATCAATTTGAATTTTTTTCGTTTCAGAAATTTGAATTTATATAGTGGTTCCATACATTTGGTTGTGAAGGATGCATGGAAATTGATTACAGGTACCATGACAAGCCACTCAGGTTTGTGCAGCGTCGCCGCAGCTTGTGAGCAAACTGCCGCGGCTTGCTGAAATTGTTGCACTGAATTCACCTAAGTTTCTCCATACACTTGTCTTTAATTATGTACTTGATTTAGGTCATGCTCGATTTACTTGTCACATATCCTCATCCTAATTTATATAAATTTTGCCAAAATCTGCCTTGTTTCTTTATTCCCCCAAATCTAATTTCATACATCCTGCACAAAATCCCAAAAAGTTCCAGTATCATCCAAACATATAATTCATCCTTTATACTATTCTTCTTTCATCCAACATATAATGTTTAAGTCAAACATATACTTCAACGTACACATATTTAACAACAAAGGCAACTAAGTGTAAATAAACATAAATTCAGACAACGTAAATGTAAACAAATTACAACAAAGTGTAAATAAACATAAATTTCTATGCCTCCTTCTTCTTTCTATTTCATTTCGGCCTCAAATCCTTTGACCGCAAAAGACAATTGCATGTCAAGGAATACGTTATTTGCTGTGTCGAACAATGGACCCTTAAACTCAAAGGTTGCAGCGTCATGCTCATGGAATTGTTATGGAATAGTGCACTATCACATCACCCTCATCCCCTCACTCGTACACCGCAAGACGCCATACGGGTTGCAATGCAAAGGGAATAATTGCTGGTAAAATACGCGGAAAGCAATATTATGAATTTACACGAGGGAAAATATATACCGCTCTTTGTCAGTGGGAGCTATGATGATGGAGATTGCTTCCAGCATCAATTGCTGGTAAGCATATTGAGTGTGGAGGTCAACGAACGAAATAAAGAACCCCTGCTTTGGGTGTGTCTGAATTGTAAACAACGAATACGCTATATCAGTAAACATGAACGACAACCCAGTGAAGCAAGATGGTTACTTACGTGAATCCACCCTAATGTGAGTAGACAGTTTTCCTGTTGAAACGTGAATACAGCTTCGTCATCGACCGCATGGCACTACATATAAGTTCGGATGAGTATTAAGATAAAATATTATACCCTAAGATACAAAGAAGGCTTCTCACCATATCTGGCGTCCCGACTTGCTCCAGTAAGATGATATCAGTGACGACGTAATCACCGGCGAGCAGCTTTCCCCCAAGAACTGTGCACGTCTCCACGTTCTTCTGAGTATTTGGCATAACATACTTCTTAAAGATGTCGATCAAATCCCGAGACTGCAACAAAAATGGCAAAACACCGTCAGACTAATAAAGCATGAACATGAAGGAACACACATATATAACCAAATGAAAGATGTACCACGCGCACAGTTTGAAGGGGCGGAGGCTGTGACTCACTGGTTTTTTGCACCTCGGTAGGCATGGCTGGAGGAGCAGGTTGGTGGCTTATGGCACCGGTGCTGCAAATCAACAACACATCATTACGTGAATCACAAATAAAGTAAAGACTGGACTTTGTGTACAAAGTTAATAACTTACAAACACTACGTGGCTTCTGTTGCTTCAGAGGACGATAGAGAGGCTGCTATATGGGCTGATCGGCTCTCACGTCTCTGAAGTGCTGCCACCAGCTCACGGTGCCTCTCTTTTGCTCGCATATGGCTCTCTTCTCCTCGAAGATGCCTCTCTTTTGCTTGATCCTCCCCTCTTTGTATTTAGATCTATTGCATTTGAAGGTGCTCCTCTATCATTTGCATTCTCGTAAGCACCATATTATGGAGCTCTTCCATCCTGCTCATCCAAGCAGACATCTCCTCAGGCATCGAAATAAAGTGAGATGTCTGAGGAGGGGGCTATTCCGCTGAGGGGGCTGAATGCTGAGGCTCTAAAGGGAGTGGAGGTGCTGGCTACTTCTTAGTCTTGCAGACCCATTCCCCTTCAACTTAGGTGATCCCTATTCAGTCCACTTTTAATTTGTTGTACACATCCATGCCCGACTCTTCAATTCTCGGCTCTTTTTCCGAGATGGGTACCCCATAGTGTTAAACGATGCTCTGGATGAGCCAGTTGTACGGCAGGTTCTTGGCTGGGTTGTTGAGCACCTCGTGCATGTGGCTCAAGATGACGATCCGATGTCCACATTTTTCCTGGTGAACACCTTCTCCAGCAAATAGAGATCCATGCAGCTAACATGGTCTCGATGCCCATCCCGAGGCAAAATCGTGTACGTCGTGATCAGGTGGATCAATTGGGCTATGGCATTCAGCTCCTTGCCCTTTGGCTTGTTGTACTCGGCAACCTTGGGATCCCGATGCAACAATCTAATCACCGCTAGCCCTTCTCCTCGGTTGATGAATGGTGGATCCCGAGACATATGATAATATTGTTCGCTTGGCCCGTCCAGTACACATCCAAGCATTACATTTACATCGTTGGGAGTCAACCTCAACTCCCGTCCAAATATGTATGTCTGCACCTCTAATGGCTGGGTGGACAATTCCAAATTTGCGTAAAACATTTTAATAATCTTCTCGCAGTAACTGCCCCTCATTTGGCACAACACGCCTAATCCATCATCTTCAACCAATTGTTTAATTCTCATTCCTGCCAACGAGTCCAAATCTACTACTTTTTTAAACAACATTTGCACGGTATTGTATATCATCTTTATATAGTGTTTTGGCATACGCTGTCCTAATTAGTTTGGACTGGAAACCCATTGTAATGGGTTGGAACCGGACTAATGAGCCTCCGACTTCTCATGGTTCACGCTCGGGTTTAGGTTGCCATTGTGAGTGTGCAACGATTTCTCCATCATTGGCTGTTTCTTCGTGTTGCACTGCCGCGGGTTGATCATCTTCCACCGCCGCAGTTTGGACAGCTTCCACCATTGACTTCCCACGCCTGAATGCCAATTTCTTTTCTGAGGAATACATTGTGATCGAATGACCGAGAGTATTTCCTTGTTTGTTTGCAGTGAAAATGGCTCATTGAGAGGATTTTGTTGTTTGTTCGCAATGAAATTGGCTCGCCGAGAGGATTTCATGGTTTGTTTGCAATGAAAATGACCGAGCCCTAGGACGACATCATTTAAGTATACCGCTGAGTTAAAAGACCGAGGCCAGCACGCCGCGGCGGCGTCTCAAGAGACCTCCGGGTTTGGTATCACACCACGACAATCTCTTGAGTCCCCGCGGCGGCTCCACGTTATCTTGTTAACGGCAAACGTGATAACGATGTTGACTTTGTATTTTTCCCATACGTCAGTGGTTAATTTGTTAAAAAAAAAGGATGATGGTTGGTTTGTCGCCAATAGTAAAGGATGATGGTTAATTTGTCATTTTCCCAAAATAAAATTTACTATTTGATAATTTGATTTGTAGGTATTTTATGCCCATGTAAAGGTGAAAAATATTCCTTTCTAGATTTTTGTTGAGGTAGTCAATTAGAGATGTTAATCGGGCAAGGTGGCGGGCCAGCTTGCAACCGGGTTGCTCGTTGCCTAGTAGGGCAACTCCCTCCCCCCCCCCCCCCCCCCTCATATTCCTTTATAAATAACCGTCATATTCTCACAAAATTTTCACCAAACTTTCTCTCAATCTCTCAATTTCTACTACAATTCCACTTGTGCTAATACATTCCCTTTTATTTTAAACTCTTTCCATTCATTCAACAAAGTATGTATTATAATTTATTATTTAATGTATTTTTATATTGTTGTTAATTTTACGTGTATGATTTAACAATTTTTGTGTTAATTTTTGTAGGTTTCATATACGTGGAGGTGATCACAAAATTGACACCACCTAAAAAATATTGTTGATCAATTGTGGTATCATAATATCAATTTTTTATTTGAAATATTTAATATTAATGGATCCACGTAATTATAATATTGAGAATACTGATGATGATATTTATGAAAATAGAGAGTTAAATACTATATTTTCAATAGGACACTCCTCTGCACAAGCATCCACTTCTTCACCTAAAAAAAGGAGCAAAACGTCCGAGGTATGGAAACATTTTGAAATGGAAAAAAATTAAAATTGATGGAAAAGTAGAATTTATAGCTCAATGCAAATATTGTATAAAAAATTATGCATATGTTGCCAGTAGTTCAAGTAGCACACTTGGTAGGTATTACAAAAAAATGTCACTTAAATTAGCAAGTAAGGGACCCTACATAAAGATTATTGAATGCTAGTGGTAGTGGTACTCTTTTATATTCACAAAATAAAATGAGAGAAGGAATAGCAAAACTTGTAACACAATGCGAGATGCCTTTATCGTTCACTGATAGTGACAAATTTGAAAAATTTATGAAAGAGTATGTTACTCCTAATTTAAAAGTACAACTAAAAATGATATTATTAAAATATTTAATGATATGAAAAATGAACTAGTTTCCTTTTTTTCAAATGACCCTTCAATGTTTATTTGTATTACCTCTGATTTATGGAGTGCACGTAATGCTATAGGCTATGTTGTTGTAACTTCTCATTTTGTTATTTTAGGATTTCGTAATTGTGAATATCTTCACACCAGTATTACTATTTATAGATATATTGTACCAATATCACAAGAATATTCTATTAGAGATAGAGTATTTAGCATATCTCTTGATAATGCTAGTGCTAATGATATTGTTATTTCTCATTTTAAAAATTATTTTCAATTAGATACTACTCACAATTCTCTTTTCCATATGAGATGTGTATGTCATATTTTGAATTTAGTTGTTAAAGATAATATGACATATATTTCATCTCGTATTGAAATAATTAGATCCGCAATTTCTTATATCGTTGGATCTAATTCAAGAAAACAAGAATATAGAGATTTTTGTAAAGCTGCTCAACTTAAACCAAGAAAATTAAAAACAAATATAGATAATAGGTGGAATTCGACTTATTTAATGTTGAAAAATGCTAGGTCATATTAGCATGTTATTTGTGCTTTTATTAATGAGAAAACACAAAGTATTGATTTTGATAAATCTAGTTGTGATATAGCTAATACATTTCTTGATTTTTTAAAACCATTTTATGATGTTACAAATGAATGTTCGGGAATTTATTATCTCATTTCTAATCTTATTCTCCCAATTTTTGTAAATTTAACAGGTAATTTTGCACAATATCGACAAATAGATGAATTTAAAGATATAAATTATAAAATGAAAACAAAATTTAAAAAATATTGGCTTCACATTCCTCTTATTTTTTTGGTATGCATGCATAATGGATCCTAAGTATAAATTAAGAAGAGTGAGTCTCATTATTAATAGAATTTCTACTAATTTATGTACTACCCCTTTACTTTCGAGTGATTAAATAACTCATGAAATTATTAGTTTATGTTCTTCTCATGAAAGTAAATATTATAATGTTAGTCGTTCATGTCTTTCTTCACATGCTAGTTCTAGTAGTGATGGTGGTAACTTAGCTCCACAATATAGTATTCATGATATTTGGAATGAATTAGATACAAATATTTATTCTAGTTCTATGCGAAATGAATTACATATTTATTTTGACACTCAATATCAATTTTCTTGCAATGAGAACTTTGATATTTTAGATTGGTGGAAAAAATCTTACACTACATATCTTATTCTTTCTATCATGGCACGTGATCTACTAACACCTCTGGTCTCTATTGTAGCATCAGAGTCTACTTTTAATATAGGTGGACGTGTGTACGATGAACATCGACAAAGACTTGCACCCAACCTTGTGGAGGCACTCATTTGCATGAAGGATTAGAACGACGCCATTATGAGAAATCAACAACGAGATGACGAAATACTAGAAGAATTTAAAATTTTAGACGTTGAAGATTAGGTTTTCATTTAAATTTGGATGTATTGTAATTTGAATTTTGAAGTATTTTTTTAACTTGTAATTTTATTTGACATTTTGCATATGATTGACAATTAGATGGGTGCCAACCTAGTTGGGATGTATCTAATTTGTAGTGATAGAAGTTTCAAATTGATAATGAATAGTCTTAAATAATTTTTTTATTTAAATAACCTAAGAGATTTTTGTAAATAACCTAAGAGATTTTGTAATTACTTACAATTTATTCGAACTAAAACTCTCTCAAAATCAAGCTCTCAAGCTTTTACAACCAATCTCACAAAATAAAAAAAAAAAACTAGCCATTACACATTTCTGCACATTTTCGGTCGCCTAGTTTGATCGTATATCGTCTGAAAATATATTTTGATAATGTTCAATATTAATTGAGTTTATAAGTTGTTTATTTGTTGAATTGAAATTCTGCAAACATTATCAATTATATTGAAAATACCTTTAATGAGGGTATTATTAATGTGCTAATATGTTTATTTAAGTCTATGTAGTGTTTGTACATCATTGTGAGACTTAGAAATCAAAGAAAAATAAAAATGGATTGTTGAGGTTGAGCTACGGACGTGAGGGAAGCGACCAAACTATGTTTTGGTATTTCGGTCTCTACACAATCGAAAGAAGTCGACCAAATACTCAAGTGAATTGACGTTCAAATTTTTGGACTAAGTGAGGACGCGAGGAATGCGTCCAAATCTCTCAAGCACAACAGTCCGTGGGTTTTCGGTCGAGAGGCGATCGCAGCCCGGTTGAGGGAGTTTTGAATCTGTAAGATGTGGGGATTTTGCAAACGAAGGGCGGTCGAGGCCCAGTCAAGGATCGGTCGAGGCAATTATGAATTTATGAGATTTTTCGATTTTGTGGTCAAATTGCAGTCACAGGTTTCGGACGAGAAGTGAGACTGAAAAAGCAAAGTAGTGATTTCCGAAGGAGTTTCGGACGCAACGCGGTCGAGGCCAGTCGAGCCCAGTGACCAAAAAAGCACAGAATTGTTTAACTGCTAGTTTTTTACGGTCGAATGATGTCGAACCAAAAAGTATTGGGTCAACCAAAAAGCAAAAAAATTATAAATAGAAGGCACTTCGAAGATGAAGATATTAACACGATTTTACATCGAAGCTTTGCCAAATTTCCGAAACAATCTCTTGCCTACATTTTGAGTTCAAAACACAACCTTCCTAAGTCTATTGAGAGAATTAGTATTTGAGTGGTTGTTGTAAGCCTTGAAAGCTTTAATTTTCCGAGAGAAAATTGTACTCGAGCAAAAATGGTAACGCCCTAAGAATTAGTTGCTTGTAACGGTACGATTGACACCTGTGAAGTTCAATCAAGTGTAACCGGTAGCGGTTGAAGTGAATACATCATCAACGGAGACGGAGAACCTTGAAGCGCGAATGTAGGCGTGTTTTTCCGAACCACGTCAACAACTCTATTTCTTATTCTCTAACCCTTAGCTTATTATTATTGTGCGAGATAAGATTATAATTGTGATAATTTATCTTCGGTTAGAGAAATTCATAATCACACGAAAAAGTTTTTAAAAATCTAATTTACCCCCCTCTTAGGTTAATTATGATCTTTCATTGCGGTTGACTTCCTCAACCAAGTCTTCGATCGCATCTCGTTTGAAAACTCCCAAAATGAAATATTTTACTTCCTATCCGCACATCTCGAATTCTCTAAGTCCCACAAGGATATCTACTCACTACATGGACTTAGACGAATTCGTTAGATAATAATAATACCCTCATTAAAAGTATTTCTAATATAATCGATAATATTTGCATAATATAAATTCAACAAATAAACAACTTTTTAAATCCAATAATATTAATCATCATCAAAATATAAATACGCGTAACACACTTAGGCTAAATACTTATTACTTAATACGTGTCATTTTTGGCTTAGAATTGTTATTGGACGCACTTTTGAAGCATGAAAGATAAAAAGAGAAAATATTAAAGACATGTCATCTTATCATTTTGAAACCCAAGTGAAGGTAGTAATTGCAATGATACATTGCGTAATCATATGAGAAAACATGCCGAGCAGAATTGTCATTTCAAATTATGACTTTAAAAACAACTTTTAAATCCGTTGATACCGAGATGAAACTCAAGTTTTCTATCACCATGGAATACCACAAATAGAGAAATTTTGACAAGTAAAATTGTTGAAGGTTTAGTGATGAACAATTAATTTATATTCTGTTAGTCGAGTACTAGTCGAAAGATGATTTATATTCACTTCTCATTGATTTTATTCTAATAAAATTATTTTTTGTTAATGAAGTTTTTATTATTTAAATTATTTTTTAAAAATCATAATATTTATTTTATTTTTTAAATGATTTTTCAAATTGTAAAATTTTTAGTTTTTGTAAGATAGTTCTTTTTAATTTATGATTTCCAAACAATACAATTAACCAATATGGTTTGATGCTTTAACTAATTTCATACTTAGATTTTATAAATTATTTTTCATGTATTCATTTGCCAAATAATTGTATATTTCTTTTTCAAAGCGGATTATTTTAAAAGTATAAATAAAAATAATTATTAAAAAAATTGCATCAATAATATATTAAGCTTTGATAACTTAGAGAAGTTAACTTCTTAAATTTGCTTTTTAATTATTTCAAATTTGGTTATAAAATTACATAATTTTAATTCTTATAACAACTAAATCTCCATACTATTCTCTTACTCTCCCTCTCTTTTTAACGCTAACCATCTTCCTTTACAATTTTTTTTTTAATTTTTATTAAATATTTTAGTGTCATAATATATATTTTATTTGTTTCATCAATTTTTTATTTATTTGAAAAAATTCAAAATTTTTATTTATGATTTTCATTATGAATATGATAATATACTTATACATAATCCAATATTTTAAAAAACAATTAACTATTATAATTTATCAAATACTTAATTTTAATTTTAGGATAAAGTGTAATCTAATTTATAATTTTATAAGTTATTTATAGTTGACATTTCAAAATAAAAAAATAAACTGAATTCTCACCTTTTGATTGGTTGTAAATCATGCTTTCCCATCAAATTTAGAAAAATTAACAAAATAACTATTGAACTATGAGATCAATAACAAGTTAACTATTAAATAATTTTTTTCAACAAATAAAATACTCAACTATAAAAAATGAACGAAACAAACATTACTATCACATTTTTTGTTAAAACAAATTTTCTTTCCACTGCAAAAAGTGAATATTTGAAATAGAATTCATGAAAGATTACTTTCCTCAATGGAAAGATGTCTTTACGCAGAGGAAAACCAAAATTCCGCATAAGAAAGACGATGTCTTTCTAATAAAATTGTGATTTGTTTTGAGTAATTTAATGTCTTTGAAGAATAGTTAATCCTTAGGAAGAAAAGAAAATGATTCGATTGATTGCTAAGAATTGTTCATTGCTTAGATTTATCAAACTTTAGTTATTCCATCAAATTATTGTTTTAAATTCAAATTAGATGACAATAGAATGCTGGAATTATTGAGAGGAAAAAAATTGGTCTTCGTCGGTGATTCTTAAACAAAAATATATGAAAATCTTTAGTTTGTGTTCTGAAAAACTCAGTCAAATATCAAAGCAAAGTGTTTGAAGTAAATAAGAGAAAACATTTTCAAAGAAAATCTTCTTACTTTTTTATTTTCAAATTAAGATCGCTGATAATGATAATATTTACTTCGTTTATTTTTCATAGTTGAATATTTTATTTATTAGTAAAAAAATTTTAGTGATTAACTTATCATTTATCTTATAGTTCAATAGTTATTTTGTTAATTTTCCTCAAATTCTAATCTTTTGGCCCATAGCTTGAACTTACACATACTCATCCTCGATTCTTTCTCCCCCTCTCTTTCGTACTCAAAGTATACCCTAGAGAAGAATCCTTTCATATTCCATTAGTTCGAGAAGAGTTTAGACATGTTCTCAACTAAAACATATCCAATTTTGTCAAAACTCTAATTAGTAGAAAGAAAAAGCCAATTAGAGATGGATACCTGTAAATTCATGTGTTGGATAAAGAAACTAAACCATTATGTACCATACACGTCAGATTTAATAAATTTTAGGGAAAATGACAAATTAACCATCATTTTTTATTGTTGGTGACAAACCAACTACTATCGTTTTTTTTCTAATAAATTAACCATTGAACTATGGAAAAATGTCAAATCCAATATCGTTGCCACGTTTGCCGTTAAACGTGATTATGTGGCGCCACAAACGGTTTGTCATAGTTTAGGGGTTAAATTGTTGAAACTGTGGCAATTTGTCATAGTTCATGGGTTAAATTGTTAAAACTGTGGTGGTCTGTCATAGTTCAGGGGTTAAATTGTTGAAACCGTGGCAATGTGTCGACGACAAACCGCTGCGGTTCCTCATGAAGCGGCTGCGGTTTGTAGAAGAACCGCGACGATTCCTCATGAAGCCGATGTGGTTTGTCAACGAACCACGGTGGTTCCTCATGAAGCCACTGCAGTTTGTCGAGGAACCGCGGCGGTTCCTCGTCAAGAAGAAAATTATCTTCTTTCAAGTATCGTGACGGTGAATATTTGAACATCAATAACTCTCTCAATTTTCAACGATTTTGGATGCTTGAGTACTCATTTTCTATCTACTTTTCCCGAAGCACAAGTAGAAGAGATCTGTTTTGTCATTTGGAGCTTATCAGATCAGCTTCGGGCACGGGAAAAGTGAGATTGTTTAGTCAAAAACTTCGAAAGGCCATAACTTTTGTGCTCAGTCGACCGAATTAGACAAATTTGTTTTTGATTTTGCATAACTTTTCAAGATCTACGCCCTAAATCTAGCATTTTGCCAAAGGCAGCTTGTTCCACTTTCGGGGCCTAAAAACGCTTCTAACTCCTCCAATTTCCCTTACACAATTCAAAACCACGAAGCTCACCACCTTTTCCAGCTCGTATCTGCTTCGATAAGCACCCAATGCCAAAAATGATCTCTCTTACCTATGCATCGCGAAAAGAAGATAGAAAACGAGTATTCAAGCGTCCAAAACCATTGAAAATTGAGAGAGTTATTGATATTCAAATATTCACCATCGCGATACGTGAAAGAAGAGAGTTTCCTTTTTATCAAGTCGCGGCGGTTTCAACAATTTAACCCCTAAACTATGATAAACCGCCGTGGTTTGTCTACAACGGCTTGACGACACACCGTTACGGTTTGTCGACGACACAGCGTAACGGTTTCAACAATTTAACCCCTGAACTATAACAAACCGCCGCGACGCCACATTATCACGTTTAATGGCAAACATGACAGCGATGTTGGATTTGACATTTTTTCATAGTTAAGTGGTTAATTTGTTAGAAAAAAAATGATAGTGATTGGTTTGTCACTAACAATAAAAGATGATGGTTGATTTGTCATTTTTCCTAAATTTTATGAGGACAATAAGTGATTTGTTCATAATCAATGGGTTATAGTCTAAGAATATGTTCCAAAAAAATGAGGTGTGAGCAATAAATTATTCTATAAATAAAATCACTTTGGAAGCATTAGTGTAACTTCTCTCAGTTCTTCCAATACAATATTGTTCATTTTGAGCTAAATTCTGCGCAGTTTTGTTATTGAGATTACCTAAAAATGCCTTGTATTGGGTAGAGAGAAGAACCTCACTTATAAATAATACATTTTCCACTCTCTCAATCGATATGAGATTGTGCACCCCTACTAATATAAGTCGGACTCTCACATGGGTCATCCTGACTTTCATGAGACGAGCTGCTACAATCTTCCTTTTGGGGGCTCAATGTCTTCGTCGGCCATATTTCTGATTGGATTTTGGCTCTGATATTATTTGTAACGTCTCACAGTTCTTCTAGTATAATATTGTTCATTTTGGATCGAAAACCGTACGATTTCGTTACTGGAGTTAGCTCAAAACACGTTGTACTGGGTTGAAAGGAGAAATTTACTTATAAATTATATATTTTTCAATCTCTCAAATAATATAAGATTATACACCTTTACTAATATAGGTTGGACTCTCAAACATGTGCCTTTGGCCTCAGCAGTGCAGCGGCCACAATTAGTTTATCTATCAATTATTGAAAAAGTTTTACCAAACCAATATCAAGTGGGAATAAGGTGAAGCAACATATATTGTTTGTTGGCATGAACGACCCATGGATTTAATTTACTACTGGGAAAATGACAAATCAACCATCGTAGTTTCAAATCAATGACAAGTCAACCACTGTGGTATAGGTTTTGACAAGTTAACCACTAACGTATGTGTAAATGACAAATCAACCATCGCAGTTACTTTCGCCGTTAAAACGTAGCGAAAGTTATGGTCGTTTGAAGTTGAAAAGGTCGAAAATCTAATAAAAACATTGATTTTGAAGGAGACCGCAGGGGTGTCGTGAGGACACCGCAGGGGTGACCCAGGACACCGCAGCGGCGTCCTGACTAATTTTTAACGGCGAACATTATCGCGATATTAAATTTGTCATTTTTTCATACATTAGTGATTAACTTGTTAAGACTTAAAATACAATAATTAACTTGTTATTGATCTAAAACTACGATGGTTGATTTGTGATTTTTCCTTTCCTACTTCACCGTCCAAAATAAAATCACACCCATTTTTACCCTTGTAATGCGTCATCATGATCTGGGTTTTTCTTTCGTGAAATTTTTAATTTGCTTAAAATTCGCACTCGAAGATGTGTTGGTCATCATCCTCATTAATGTCATCAATGGTGGGGCGCGTATGGTGTTCCTCAAAGCTGAAGCAAAAGGATAGGATGATCGCTTCCCCTTTCTCTTTTGTCTTATCTCTCTCATTACGACCTAAGATTGTCCTCCTTTTTCGGGACGATGATGCAGTTTTTCATTCTGTGATCTTTCTGCATTTCAATGGTTGCAGACCAATCAGTATTCTTGTATGCTCAGTAAGAGAGTCTAATATGGAAATCTCCGACTCCTTTCTGTTCGATTCCTTTTTTCGTTAAAATGAGGACCGCCATGAACGTCATCGGAGCTTATAGACAGTAAGAATCTCCTTCAAGTCAGAGGCAGATGCTAGGTTTTGCTTCTTTGGGTTAAAATTTGCAGGCCAATCTCTCTCGCTGCCTCTCATTTTCTGCTCGCACATTAACTTCACCTCGCAAAGAGAGCTCAGAAAGAAGCGACAAAGTTGTCTCACTTCCCCCGTCGTTTTTCCAAATGATGCAACCAAGCTCTCAGTCAACCATTACCGTGAATGCTCTGCGACTTAGTGGAGCAGGTTGTCCCGTGGTCCCCACCCACTCCACTTTCTCCATTGGAGGCTTATTAAGCTACGATATATATCACTGTGTTCTTCATCTTCTCCCAAGCTGTAATTTGATGGATTCTCGTTGTATTTCTCCCATTCCTCTGCTCTTTCTTGCTCTGCTTTACTCGCTCTTCCTTTACGCTGGAAGCCTTTCAAGCAAGGTCTGTTTTCTCACTTTCATAAAGTTTCTCTGCACTAGTTGACTGTGTTTTTGTTTCTCTCTGGATAGGTTTACATTGTGTATATGGGGGAAAGAAAATTTGCTGAGCCTGAGCTGGTTCAAGACTCTCACCATGAGATTCTTGCAGAGCTCCTTGGAAGGTCCCTTCTCTCACTCACTCAATTTTTCAATTATGAAACACCAGATGTAGATTTTTTTTCTCCCTTCCCCCCCTTGTCAGGCTGATATTTTGCAGTCATAAAAGCTTGAAACTCCTTGGGAAACTGATTATTGTGATGCTGTAAATGAAAATGTAAAGCTTGAAATTTCTATTTGGCAGTAAAGAAACCGCAAAAGAGTCGCTTCTCTACAGCTACAAACATGGATTTTCTGGGTTTGCTGCAATGTTAACTGAGGTTCAAGCCAAGTCTATTGCAGGTGTTACAATGTTGGTGAAACTAGAAACTGTTTTTTTTAATCCAATCAGTTGAATTTGATCAAAACTACTATCCATGGCTAAAACATACATTACTTGCTGATAGATTTCCCAGGAGTAGTTCGTGTGGTTCCTAATAGGATTCTGAGCCTGCACACTACTAGAAGTTGGGACTTTTTGCAAGTGAAGCCCCATTATGCTAATGGAATTCTCACAAAAAGTCAATCAGGAGCTGGGTCAATATTAGGAGTAATGGACACTGGTTAGGGTTCAAATGCTGTAACTTCTCATCGTCCATTTTTTTGGCATTGCATTTGATTTGCACTAATCTTTTGTTAGGAATTTGGCCCGAATCTCCTAGCTTCAACGATGATGGTATGAGGGAGGCTCCTTCTCACTGGAGAGGGATATGCCAAGTTGGAGAAGAATTCAATCGCTCCCATTGTAATAGGTTGATTGCTTCCCCAGATTGCATTTTTAAACCAAAGTTGTCGATCAAATAACCAAATAACTGGCATTAAGTTCAATTACTTCTGCCTGTAAATTCATCATTTGAAAATTTGGAAAACATTGTAGAGATAAGAGGCTGTTTAAAATCCAATTTTATTTTTATTCTCTTCTTCAAAATGTTCCTTGTGAAGTTTCAACATGTAAAAACATAGTTATGGAAGCTGCTTCTCCATTGACTTTTTAAAGTCGGTAAATTCACTTCCATATTTCTATCTTCCAAAACCACCAACTCTTTTGTTGAGAGAACTTTTAAATATCTTACATCTTTATGCTGTTACTCAAACTGACAGGAAAATTATTGGTGCTCGTTGGTATAATAAAGGGTATGAAGCTGAATTTGGAAAATTAAATACAAGCAATGGGGTTGAGTTTCTCTCCCCTCGAGATGCTGACGGCCATGGCACACACACATCATCTACTGCAGCTGGGGTTTTAGTGAAAAATGCTAGCTTCCGGGGACTAGCTCAAGGAGTGGCAAGAGGTGGAGCTCCATCAGCTCATTTGGCTGTCTACAAAGTTTGTTGGGCGACTGGTGGCTGCAGCTCAGCTGACCTCCTTGCTGCATTTGACGATGCAATCTTCGATAGTGTTGATGTGATTTCGGCCTCTATTGGTTCATCGCCTCCACTTCCTTCTTATGTTGAAGATGTTATATCTATCGGTACTTTCCATGCCACAGCAAAAGGAATTTCTACCATATGCTCAGCTGGAAATTCCGGCCCAGAGCCTCAAACAGTTATTAACACGGCCCCGTGGATTATTACTGTAGCGGCAAGCACTATTGATCGAGCTTTTCCTGTCCAAATCAAACTGGGAAACAACAAAACTTTCGTGGTACTTGTTTTCCTACTACAGATAAAAAGCCTTAACTGCTTTAATACTTTCTGTTTTGACCTGTAAAAATGAATTTTATTTGTCTTATACAGGGTCAAGCTTTGTATACAGGGATGGATACCTCAAAATTTTACCCTATTGTCTATGGAGAAGACATTGCCTGTAATGGTGTTGATGAAAACAAGGCTAGGTATATCTCCCTTGTTCTTCTATGCTATATGCTTATGAGATTAGTTTAGTCCAAAGCGATGCAGCAAAGAGGATTCTGAGTAAATATATTGTTCATTTAGTGGTTGTAGTTATGGAAGCCTAAATGCAACATTAGCAAGAGGAAAATTGGTTCTTTGTTTTCAGTCTCGTTATCAGAGATCCGCCATAGTTGCAGCAACAACTGTGATGGACAGTGCAGGGGCTGGTATTATTTTTGCCCAGTCTCCCACTAAGGATGTTGCCTTATCTTGGGGTTTCCTTTATGTTCAAATTGACTTTTCAATCGGAACTTCTCTTCTCACTTACATGGAAGCAACCAGGTAATAAATTCATTCTGCACAAAAATCAAGATACCTCACTTGGCCACCTATGTTTCATCGGGTATTTTTCCTGATTTAGATGACGCTCTTGTGATTGCTTTATATTTATTATGGGTTTGCTTGAGAAAGAAAGGATATTCTTGTGGCATTCAATTAACATTTTTTCATATAAGAAACGGTTTGTATTGAACATGAAAAATTTCAAGAAGTCGGGGGGAGAGAGCTTCATCTGACCAAGAACAGTTAATGAATGTACCATCTATTCGGAAGCTTCCCTGCTTGTCTCCAACAAGAGAATACGTTTAGTTAAACTCAACTGAGATGAAAATTCAATGTCTTTGGAGTAAGAATTTATTTGGGTTTGAATATTTGTCTGAAAGATTTTGTCATTCTCTACACTCAGAAGTAGTACAATTAATAATAGTTGTCTTCTCTTTCTCCTTGTCTAAAAGAAAATCTCTGATGTTTATTTGGCAGAAACCCCGTAGTCCAGTTTGGTCTGACAAAAACAACCTTGGGGCGACAGATTTCACCTGAAATTGCTTACTTTTCGTCTCGAGGGCCTAATTCCCTCTCTCCCTCTGTATTGAAGGTATAGATATTTTCATCTAACTGGAAATTAAAAAAAAAAAAAGAGGACAGAGAAGAAGAAAAAAACTTACTTCAATAAAAAAATTCACTCAGACAAGTTTGAATGTGTTTTGCAGCCAGATGTTGCTGCACCGGGTGTTAATATTTTAGCCTCGTGGTCTCCAGCTTCTTCCGACTTCCCATCGGATGTGACCCAAAATCAGCAGTATCCAGCTAGGTTCAAAATTGAATCAGGAACCTCCATGTCTTGCCCTCATATATCTGGTATAGCTGCCATGCTTAAAGCTCTCCATCCTTCATGGAGCCCTGCTGCCATCAAATCTGCACTAGTTACAACAGGTTTCAAGTTTCAGAAATCAATCAATGACTTTTAACATCACAATCTCTTTGTCAACTCTTCTAACCTTTACTTCTGTCAATCTCTTGCTCTCTCTCATGCAGCTTCAATAAACGATGATTATGGTCAGAGAATGGTGGCTGAAGGAGCTCCCCATAAAAATGCTGACCCATTTGACCATGGAGGAGGGCATGTTGATCCCAACAAAGCCACAGACCCTGGTCTTGTATTTGACATGAAAACTGCAGATTATATACAATTCCTTTGCTCGATGGGATACAATGATAGTGCAGTGAGCTCGATGACCAAGACTCATACTCAATGCTCTGGATCTGCCAAATATCTCCTAAATCTAAACCTACCGTCCATTGTCATTCCAGAGCTAAAGACGAGTAGAACGGTGTCGAGAGAAGTCACCAATGTTGGCCCCAAAAACTCTATATACGTCGTTCATGTTGAAACTCCGGCCGGAGTTTCTGTGAGAGTTGAACCATCAGTTTTGTCGTTCAATTCTTTGATAGAGAAGCTCAAATTTAAGGTAACTTTCTGTCCACTCCTTAGAGTTCAAGGAAGATACTCCTTTGGGAATCTAATTTGGGAAGATGGTTTGCATGTTGTGAGGATACCCTTAGTAGTTAAAACTGTGATTGATGATTTTTATGCAGAAACATGATGTACTTGCGTAAAAATTTTATGCAATAAAAAAGGGTGGAAATTGCAGGAAAAACTAAAAGAGTTCAACTTATCTGCATTCATGTAGTTCAAGTGCAAAGATTAGCATCGACCTTGTCTACTAAGAGCAATTACAATTATAAAGAGGGTGCTCTTATTTTTCTAGTTGAAGTGGCATAATGATAATGATGTGAGATGATATATGGTAGAAAATTGACGCACGCACCATATTATGCGTGACACTGCTGTAGGTTTTTTGAGCAATTTTCTTCCATGTAAATAAATGAGTTTAGAGATGGTAATTTTGGTATAAATTAACGTCTATTGGAGAAAGCATGTGCTTACCGTGGGTCTTGAAAAAATAGCTTGCAAAATAAGAGCCAAGTCTGGATTTACATCGAGTCCCACAGAAAGCAGATGCCTTTCTTGTCCGTTGGTTTCACAAAAGCTGGCATTTCTTCTATCCTTTCCCGCATTTAAATGCCAAAAAGGATAGTTCAATACATGTGATCAACAATGGTGAGCATTCACGGCGGTCCTTAACTCCTCTTCTCATGAGATAGAGCAAATTAAGGATTATGCGTTCATGTTGAAAATTTGGAGTCTGTTTCGTTCAGAACAATTCATGTGTCGTCGTACCTCACGAGTCCAGAATCTGTCTTATCTTGTGCTGCTTTTTCTTATGTTTAATTATAACTTAAATACGCTTAAATTTTGTGCTTAATAAAGATAAATAATAACAATTTTGCAAGGAGGTTCATTTTTGCCACGTGTTCATAATGTGTTCACTTAGTTTTCTCTCTAATACTGTAATAAAGTCGAGGGTTTAGAACGGTTAGTTCTTCGATAGTCTATTTTGTATGGGGTGAAATTCTTCTTCGTAGAGAGAGAGAGAGAGAGAGATTCTTGTAGAGAGAGAGGAGAGTTGAGGGAGGTGTTCCCTGAGACAAACATTGTACGTGGGTTTTCTTTACTGTCAATAAAAGTGCTCTGTGTGATTGTGCCCCATGGAAGTAGGACTTCTTGTCCGAACCACCTAAATGTTGATTGTTCTTTTCTTGTTTTACTATGATTGTGTATCGTTATTTTTCTGTAATAATTAGTGCGGTGAGTGTGGAACTGCAATCTTGAGGGTGAAAAACAGATAAAAGATAGGGACAAATGAAATCAATGGCAAAGTTTGAAGTAGACAAATTTACAAGTGATGATGATTTTAGTTTGTGGGGGATTAAAATGCGAGCTCTTTTGGTGCACCAAGGTCTTGCGAAAGCCATTGATTCAAAGCTTTAGCAAGATCAAAGGAATCAGACAATGTTAAAGCTTCTGAAGCAGAATCTAAGTCACATAGTGCCATGTTATTGATTCTAGGCAATGAAGTATTAAGGGAGGTCACTAAGGAAGAAAGAGTAGTAGCAGTGTGGTCTAAAATGGAAGCTCTGTATATGAAGCGATTCTTAGGCAACCGTTTGTATCTAAAGAAGAAATTGTATACACTTAATATGGAAGGTTCAAAGGAGATGAAGAAGCATGTGGACGAATTCAACAAGATAGTACTAAATTCAAGCAATATTAGGGTAAAGATTGATGAAGAAGACAATGCTATAATTTTGTTAAGTTCCCTTCCCAAGATTTACGAGCATTTTGTAAATACCATGCTTTTTGACAAACAAACCCTGAGTAAGACAGAAGTGAAAGCTACTTTGAAGGGACTACAAAAATGAGCTGAGATGAAAGACCCAGCCGAGGGAGAAAGTCTGATGGCCAGAGGCATATCTACTGCTAATTGTATCTACTATTGATTTAGGTGAACAATGGGTTCTTGATTCTTCAAGGCAATAACAAATGATGTCAAATGCAAGGCAATGGCTCAATACAAATTAGAATGTTTGACAGGAGTATATCGATCTTACAAGAAGTAAGGTATGTCCCACAATTAAAAAGAAACCTTTTATCAATTGGTATGCTTGATATGGTAGGCTGTTCAATTAAAGTAGAAGGTAGTGTGATGAATATTATAAAAGAAAATTTGATTGTTATGAAAGGTGAGTTAACCAATGGATTTTATGTTCTTAATGGAAAAACCGTTGTAGGAGAAGCCAGTATAGAAATGAAATCTGACAATGGAAAAGCAACTCTGTGTCATCTAAGGTAGGGAAACATTAATAAAATGGGGCTTAGTGAATTGCATAAGCAAGGTCTGTCAAGCAAAGAAAAGATTAGCAAGTAAACCTTCTTCCAGAATTGTGTTCGGGGTAAAAGTAAGAGGTTAAGGTTTAATACTAGCATGCATGTTAATCTGTTGTTGGAAATTGACAAGTGTAGAAGTGTGATGATATTTAGATATAACCTGTTAAATGGAATCTCTGTGATGGAATGCTAGTGATATAGTGTTTAGCTACAGCCTTCATTATTTTGCGAACTGCTGCTTTTATTATTTTGTGAAGCACGAATATATATTAGTCTGGTTGTATGGATGATAAGTATGCCTTTGTTGGAAGTGTCCTATTGTGGAAATTGGACTTTAAAGGTTGAAACGTATAGAAATGTTAGTTAGTTTACATTCGAGCTAATAATGAGATGAAGGCATGATAATAATTAGAAATCGCTATGAGATTAATTATTTAGCTAAGTAGCAAGTGAGAAAATGATTCTAATTAGGAGATTTAGTAAGTAACGAGGAATTAGAATAGAAAAGATGTTAAGATTTAATAATTAAATTAAATGATTGTATTAATGACTAGATGTTTCTAAATATGAAAGTACTAAGAAGAAGAGAGATTAGCATTAAACGTTGAATGAAGAATCGAGATAAGTGATATGTGTGTGTTTTGGTCTTCGGACCCTACATCGCAAGAATCGGAGATGTATGTTTCATTACTTACCGCTTTTCTAGTATGTCTACAGTTTTAATAGCATGTTTCGTTGTTTACTGTTTTAAATAGCATGCTTCGATGTTTACCATTTTAAAGCATGTCTACAATTATTAATCGCATGTTTCGTTGCGTACCGCTTTCCAAGCATGTCTACAATTTTTAATTGCATGTTTCGTTGTTTACTATTTTTAAAGCATGCTTATAGTTATTATTTGCATGTTTCGTTGTTTACTGCTTTTACAGCACGTCTACAGTACTTATAGCATGTTTTAGTGAATCGCATGTTGAATGTTTATTTATGCTTTCATAAATTGTATGCATTCACGAGCACCATATGAAACATATACAAATAACAGACGAATCATAAGTTATAAAACGTAATAAATGAATGAAGAAACAAATAGTGAACGAAGGAACAAATAGCGAACAAAGAAACAAATCATGAACGAAGAAACCGATAACAAACGAATAATAAGCCATAATAGAGTAAAGAAGAGAAAAAGACAACGATACGACATGAGGTCGTTTAAGCCTTTTTGGCACAGTCACTAGTGGCTTTTGGATTATGTCATTGTCCCTAGCAAGCTTTCAGATTATGTCATTGCTACTCGTATCTGTTGCAATGTCCTTGGATTATGCCGGGACTGTCCCTCGATTATGCTGGGACCTAATGGCCAATGATTAGCAGTCTTTTGGATTATGTCATTGCTGCTATATCAGAGGTAAATGATGAAAAGAGCGACCAATGAAAGATAATAATTAAGACGTAACAGACAAATGATAAGGAGAAAAAGATGAAAACGATGATTTAAAACGCAAAGGATAAAAAAATAAGAAGAAAACGAAAAAAACGATGATTAAAACGTAAAAGATAAGTACGAGAGAAAACGACGAACAAATCAAAGAGCAGATGATGAAGGATTTGCAAGGACAAGACTTGTGGCTGGTTAGACTAACTAATATGTAAATAGTAACTGAGAAGAGCAATTGTAAAATATAATGCAATGATTTAATTAACTGTCTATAAATAAACTATTTTACGCTTCCGCTACGTTTTCAAATAAAAATTAATTTATGCTTTTGCTATGTTTTGATAAAAGATTTTATAACTATAGTTTTCTAATGCTTATAACGATTTTCAAACGAGACTAATTAAAGAGTAGTAACGGTCTGGTTATAAGAAACACACTCTGATTTCATATTAAAAAGGTTTTAATAATGATTTACAGTCCCCTTACAAAATTTTAAATTTCACGCATTTTTAAAAGGTAATGAAAAACTAGGTTGTTACAACATATTTTTAAAGTATTTTGAAAAGTCGGGTCGTTACATTACCGATCATTACCTTTCCTCTTTAAGCTTTTAGCCTAACCAACCGCCAAGCCGCAACGTAAAAATGCCTCATCAACTGTTTCTATCCTCAATACTATGCATATCTACATCACATGACTTAACTATGAGCCTAAAGTTCAGTAACTGATATAAAAATAAAAGTGCTCATGCAATGCTCTTTAGAAAACATACAGTTTTCAATGTTCATTATTCCATTACTCTTTACGAAACGGTGATGAACTTTTTACTATAATAGTGAACTTACTTATTTATTAAAACAATGATGAATTTAAATGACAATGAACTTTATACTCAGTGAATGTGTATTTTGGAGGTGAACTTAAACCAGATTGGTGAACTTATACTACAACGGTGAACGTGTATCATGATGGTGAACTTATTCCATCATGATGAACTTAAACCGTTTCCTTTCTTTTCAATAACTCTAGAATAAGTGGTGAACTTCAACCCATCTCAAATCCCTTCATTTTCTTTAAATATCTCTTTCATTACCATTGTTATATAAAATCTATGCATGAGAAATTCGTTTTCATTTTTGAAAACAATGATGCAAGAATGCAAGCACACAATTCTATCTAACATATCCATCTACCGTATCCTCTAAACATACTTGATTCCTAACTAAGGAACTAAACTTAAATCTAATAAACGTACAAATAACATCAAGCAACAATCAGTAGTATATTTCCAAAATAACAACATAAAATAATCATCTAGTAAATGCAAACATCAAACAAACACTAATTCCCGTGATGTAGGTCCTTTCGGACAAAACACATGTAGTATCACTTACCTAGAGTCCTTAGCTTTAAAGAGTCAGTACTTAAATTGTCCTTCACGAAACCTATTCATAATTAACACATATGTATTAATAATTAATTTTCAATAATGGAATCCCCACTAACAGAGTAAGTTTCCAAAGACTAACCCTTTTAACATAAACATTAAGCCCACTTATCAATGTATAATTTTCAACATACAGCAGTGACCACCCAAAATATACTAATAATCAACTTAGCAGTGTACTAAATTTGCCAACTAACAAGCATAAGTATATTGAAAAAACATAAAACCATGAATAGGGCAGTAACTAGATTCTTCAACATACACAGATTCTATCTCATTAAAAATCACTGATCTCCAAATCTCTATTTCCATTTATAAACAGGATTTCATACACTCAATCATCCAATTTTTCCAACAACTTACTATGTCCAATAAAATTATCAATTTCCTACTTCATACCAACTAGAGAAACCATTTTTACGACATATCTAACTTAGCAACAACTAATCAAAATCAATCATATCATCAAAACAACATACTTCTCATGCATAAACTAAATTGAAGAAAAACAATATTTCATTCTCATTGTGCAATAACCAAACTGAAGAACAATGCATACCTCTAGACTTCCTTAATGACTACTTATTAAATTCCTCTTCTTTTCCTCACTTCAGAAACGTGAAGAACCCAATAGGAAGAAAGCTTAACCTCTAAATGGATTTCTTCTTTCTTCAATGTTCTTCTTTCTCACTTTCTCGGCCAACTGTTCTCAACCTCGATCTCATTCTCTGTAAATCTTTCTCACCATATCCTATCTTCAGACGTTCTCTCTTTCTCAAAACCACAACAGGATTCCCTTCTCTGTAAAACTCTCATTCCTATTGTCTCTCTCTCTCTCTCTATCTCCTTCTCTCTCAAAATCATAAAAAACTTTCATCCATTGTCCAAAACCAGCACTCTACCATTTCCAAAAACTCTCCACCTCTATATGTCTTCTCTATTTATAGACCACAAACTCCAACCCTTCAGCATCCATTTGCAGGTGGATGGCCAAAGGAGAGGGACAACAGATCGTCTACAACGCTTCAAACGATGAATCTTTTCATTTTCGGGCGACAACTTGCATTTTCAAATGACTTTCTGGATTACTAGTTGATCGATTCCCTTTGGACGATCGATCGCCAATCCATATTATGCAACTCAGTGAATTGCTGGTCAATCGATTCTCTTTGGATGATAGACCAATAACAAAAAATCCTCACTTCAGAGAATTACCGGTAGATCGATTCTCTTTGGACGATCGACTGGTAATCATTAGTTAATATTTTCTTGCCTCCAGAGATCAACCGCCAACTTCTTCACGATCAACCATAGTATTATTTCTTCTTCTCCAAACCAATATATTCCAATCTAATAAATTCCAATAAATAGTAAAATACAATATTCCAAACCATCTAAACCTCAACTTAAATTTATCCTTCAATATTTAGGATATATAATCCACAATTTCTCCTTTATTCTTCACTAAACCCAATATACCCTTAAATGTTAACAACCTTATTATTCTTACTATATCCAAATATATTTCCTCTTACTAATACCAAATCTATCACTTCCAAATTTTGCAGATTATAAACCACTAATCCAATTATGATATCATCTTATTTAACTCCAAATATCAACAAATAATTCTCCAATAACCTCAATCCTTCCCTTAAGCTAATTATGAACATAATTCAGGGTATCAGAATTCACTTTTTCCAAATATATTTATCTTGTCGAACATCTTCAAATTGTCCAATTCAGCTCCTAACATCCCAAAATCATCACTTAAGCCTTGTGCTTAGCTCTACAAAAATCTAGGATATTACAAGAGTGCATTAAAAAACTATTCTCAATATCCTTTCCATCCATCTAGCATCCATAAGTAACATAGAGATGTTCAAAGAGAAGCATAAGTGGAAGGACTAGTACAAGTTTGAAGAGTTATGAAAACTTTCCAAGTGTGCTTACAATCTGACCTCCGTCGACATTTGTTATTTTGGGCAACCTTCACGATCTCATATCAAAATGTAAGCTTCATAACATTTGTGGCTGACTTTTCACGATTTCCAAAATGTGGTCTTCCATTAAATTTGAAGGTCATTTGCTATGCCAAAAGAGCCCTGAACAGAGAGCTTCAATTCTGCCAAATATGCATGATCATCCTTAGTTGGAGTTGAGGCCAAATCCACTTGGAGAATGAACTTGAAGATAATTTCCATGGACTCATTACTACATTCAAGATTTGGGGAATTGTTTTAAAATTATTATTATTTATTTTATTCTAATTTTTACTAGTTTCAAAATGTCATGTGTTGGTGTCACTCGGTTAGAGTATGTTTTAGCCAAGTAAGTGTGTTGTGAGGGCATTTTAGTAATCTTCCTTTACCACACAAGCCCTAATTTTGTGAGGGGGTTTTAAGTTCCTTTAGGGATGGTTTTCATACAATTTTGATTAGCTAAAAATAGACATTTTGAAAGGTTGGAGTTTTGCCTCCTTGCTGTCATTTTCTTCTTGGTGCATTCCGAGTAGATTCTTGGTGTAAAAACTCGTTTCACTATTTCTTGTGAGTTTTGGTGAATCTTTTTATTGTTATCCTTCCTCCATCTTCTTCTAGAGGTGGACATCCCAAGTGAAGGAATAGAAAGCTTGCTAAGGCCCAAGTTGGAGTGTCTTCCCCGTTGGAGACCATTGAAGTCATTAAGTATGATTTTTGTACCTATTCGGACCAACTTGCACCTTTTCTGTAACACCACAACTTTTTAGTTGGACAGTTATCGGGGTATTACCAAGGGCATGCCAGAGCGTTAAGTCTAGGGGTATTTCCATCACGTTTCCCCTGTATACACGATGTAATTAAGGGACGAAGGGGTAAGTAGGACATTATGTTGCGTATTTTTATGTGTCATTTTATGACAGGTATCTATGGGAAAATTGTTATGGGATAGGGGTTAAGTGAGGACTGAGCAAGAAAGGCTGTCCAAGGCGTTTATGGATGCCTTCGGACGACACTGCAGACACATTATGTCATCCGCAAGTGCATTGTGTAACATCCGCAACGCTTGGGACGCCTAGAGGACGAGGATTTGCGTCCTAATGCATTTGGGAATCGACTTCCGGACACATGCAGACGACCTTGTGGATGAGAAGTGTCTTCCGCAAGAGCATTGCACGTCAGCCTCAGCTTGGGGAAGACTCAGGACGTGATTCTGCATCCTGACTTCACAGTGCAGTGAAGTTACGGATGAGGTCCGAACGATGCGGACGAGAGGAATTACATCCGCATTGAATCTGTTCTAAACCTGGATAGTTTCAGACGCTATGCAGACAACTGCGGATGAGTTGAGGCTTCGTCTGATTTGCATCTATCCAATTTTAGGAGACTTTCGGACGACACGTGGACTCCACTTGCAGACGCAATTTGCGTTCGAATGTCGCCTGCGGACGGTACGGATAGGACAAGGACGCATTCTCCCATCCGAAGCCACCATGCCTGCGATATTTTAGCCTTGCAGACGAATGCAGACGAGACCTATACGTCCGCACTCATCTGAAATAGCCCAGCTCAGCGAAAAATTAGGGATTTATATCGAGAAGCTTGTTGTTTAGCCCATAAATGCCCAACATGGAGACGACGAAGTTGTCTCCCTCCCAATAGGGATACCATCTTCCAGCCCGTAGGCCACCTCCTCCCTTCCCTTAGAGCCATCATGATGTCCCTCTCCTCTCCAGGTATTGCCTTCCCTTTCCCCTGCTATCTCTCTCATTTCAGCCTTCAGCTTCCCCTTTCTACGAGAAGCTCTCCCTCCCCTACATGTGAGTTTCTCTGTGAGTGAGTGTGAGTTACCTAGGTGTGTGATGAGTGAATGGGGGTAGTGTGTTAACCAGTGTGGGTAAATCTATGAGGTGTGTGTTGAACCGTGAGTGAGTTGTTGTGAAGCTCCAGCTGCCGTGAGGAAACATGGAGTGGAGTGCTGTCCCTGAAATGTAGCTTTTCAAATTGGTAAGGGATTAGGGGTGTCTTGGCCATTTGGAGGCCCTACACCACAAGTGTGTGCGTGATTTTAGTGTTAGTGTTCTTAAAATGGTTGTTAAGTATGTTGTTTGCCTTAAAATGCTTATTGTTAAAATGCTTACATGCTAGTGCTGAGTAGTTGTTGTGAATTGTGTTATGTAATTTTCGGTTAAACTCTGTGATACTTCCTTTGTTGATGTGCTCTGTTTCATTGTCTGTTAAGTGATGCAAATGTATTGTTAGTAATGAAAGGATAAATGAAAAAGGAGTGATAAAAGGGTTAAAGCGTAAAATGAGAAATGCTCACTGTCTAATTTTCTTGTGGTTTAATTCCGCTGTTGTCATTTCTTAGGCACATATGCATAGTCTCTTATTTTCTGTTACTTATTAAGCATGTAAGTAATTAGGGTAATTAATTAGCATGTTAATTGACTAATGCATGTCACATTAACTAATGAGTATGTTTAATTATTAATGAACTAACTAGCAAGCATGTTTAGGGTAATTAAATCATGTAATCTAAACATGCAATTAACTAATGATGTGAATTGAGCATGTAACTTAACTAAGATAATGAACTAGGACATTTAACTTGTATTACTTTAGCATGTTATTAACTTAACTTAGAATAATATACCACATTAATTAACTTAACTAGAATAAGTAATTAACTCAAACAATTAGCTATTGAGTAATCAATTAGGATCACAATTATAATCTTAATTTAACTTGAGCATGAAATCAATCAGAGTAAACAACTAGACTTAAGCATATGTAATATGTTAATTAACTTAACTAGTTGTTTAGTTCACCATTGAGCATGTTAATTAACTAGATTAATTAACTAGGATGACACGTAATTTAGCATGTTAATTAGCTTAACTAGAATAATTACCTAAATTAATCAACTAGACTTGAGTACGTTAATTAATTAGAATAATTATGTTAATCCATTAGAATAACTAAAGTAATTAAAAGTATAATTGAAATCTTTCCTTGAGCATGTAAACTATCTATAATAATTAACTAAACAAGCATGCTAATTAACCAACTTAACTAGAATGATTAGCATGTAATTAGAATGTTTAATTATCATGTCTAATTAATTAACTAGAATAAAAGCATCCAGGATAATAATCGAAATCTTTAATTGAAGCATGTTCATTAACTAGTTG
The DNA here is from genome assembly GCA_022433065.1 of Begonia loranthoides. NCBI lineage: Eukaryota > Viridiplantae > Streptophyta > Magnoliopsida > Cucurbitales > Begoniaceae > Begonia > Begonia loranthoides. Next base: position 26,491,625 of record CM039469.1, read on the forward strand.
TGTAATTACTAAATAATACTTGAGCATGTAAATGGACTAGGGAATTAACTAAGATATCTAATTAGGATAATATTGGTACCCTCTTGAGCATGTAAATAATTAGGGTAATCAATTAGACTATTAATGATAACATGTTTTAATTAATTAGAATAAAAGTATGCTTAATCAACTAGAATATAGATTATCAATTTATGAGCATGTTTCCGTTATTTGTTGTCTATGCATGTCTCTATTTCTAATTGCCTAAACATGCTAGTCTTGATAAATCACTTGCATGTTTACCGTACCATCCCTTAATTGTATGCATTCGCTGTTCCAATTCAATATTGTACTTGTTTTCTGTTGTACACAGTTATTTCCTTCTATTATATGCTTTACTTTCTTATATGCGCAATTTCAATTACAGTTACTTTCCTTTATATGCGCACTTCAATTATTATGAATGTTATGTCAGAACGCATCATGCATCGCGATAGATTAAAAATGTATGTTCATGCATCATGTTAATAGAAAAGAATAGGACACATGCATTGAGTGAGGAAAATATTAAAAACAAATGATAGAATAATAGGGTGGACGAGTCTAGTCTGGCAGCTAGTATGCACACAGGAGGCTAGTGTAGCCTGGCAGCTAGTATGCACACAGGAGACTAGTTTCTAGCCTGGCAAATAGTATGTACACAGGAGGCTAGTTGTAGTTTGGCAGCAAGGATGCACTCAGGAGGCTAGCTCGACGAATGAATGAATGGCTAAAAGGAAGTAATAATCGAACGAATGGCTTAACGAGAAGGACTAAAGAGTGGCATTCATGTTGCATTACCCTTTTTCCTTATTAAGCCTTCGGGCTTACAATTTACTTGTGGTGTAGGTGTAGGTACATGTATGCAAAAGGAAATGCACGGAATTAGGAGCCAAAGTGAAAGACAATAATCAGATAATAAAGCAGGGATGAAGATTTGCACGCGCGAGGGAGTTCGTGGTTGGCCAGACATATAAAAAGGGTAAAAGAGAAACCGTTTTAATTAAGTTAAGTTTTCAAAGTTGTAATTAAATCAAGTAGTAAGTTGTATAAAAAGTAGTATTTCAATTGGTTGGTAATTTTTCCCTAACTATTTGTTTACGCTTCCGCACAGTTTTAACTAAACTATTTTGATAACGCTTCCGCATAATTTTTATTAATGAGGTTTTTATAATGAGTTTTATGAACGGTTGGTAACGGTCCGGTTTAGGCGTGCTTTGACTTGTTCTAAAAAGAAAAATTCAAAATTTCTTGCATTTTAATGGATTTACGAAAAATCGGGTCGTTACATTTTCGTGCACCAATTTTCGTTTCAGAACGATTCTTCCCTTGATTTTTTGAGGGTTTCCTATTGGCTTACAGAGTAGAGTGTTGAAGTGACCCATTTTCCTTTACTTAAAACGTAGCAATTTAAAGCACATTTTCTTTGTAAAACGCGTAGAATTTAAGACTTTTCTCTTTAATCAAATCTTTCCATTAGAATGCATAGCAGAAGACTTTATCTTTGATTCAAAAACATGTTCCATATCAATATTATAAAACATTCATTATATTCCATGACCATACAAAATTCCTTACCGTACTTACAAATGATATTTTACATAGTTATAGAAAATAGTCACAAGTATTACTTAAAATTTGTTACTAAAACTTTTATACAAGTATTAAAATATGATATATAAAAACATACTATTTTAAGCCATAACCCACAGGTCAGTTCGCCAATAACACAAAATGCTCAACATAGCAATACTCAATCATCAGTACTATTCCTATCTTCACTCTTTAAAGCTCTCATCCACAAATATGATTCTCACCTACATCACACGACATAAACTATAAATCTAACGCTCAGTAAGAGATATAAATTATGTTATATTCATGCTATGCAACTTTACAAAAAACGCATGCAGGTTCTATTTCATATCTTTACCTTTACCTTTAACTTGACTTTCACTTTACCCATATAAGTGTTAAAGGTATCACAGTAAAAGGTAAAGTGATACCTATTGACCTACATAGGCCAGTCATCTAAGAACCCATACCTCGTAACATCTATTTATGTTTATTTCTAGTTTACACCATTTTTCTTTAGTTCCACTTACCCACACAAGTGTTAAAGGTATCACCGTACAAGGTAGAGTGGCACCTATTGACCCACACGAGGCAACCATCTCAAGAACTCATAACTCGTAACGTCTATTTACGTTTATTTCCATAAAAAGTTAGTTTCATTTTCAAAACATATGCATAAAACATTTCATACTTTTTCATCATAACCATGATGCATGAAATGCATATGATCAAAACAATGCATGTTATCATCTACACAATTCATACCATAACAACATTTTACATTTCTTTCTTTGTCTTGTCCTTACAATCAACATTTTAGTTTTTAATCACAGTAATACTAACCTCATATATTTCCTATAACTATTCATGTGTGAACATACAAGTAAACACACCATATCATAATAACACACCATATATACATAGCAAATCAGACAATTTCTTATTTTCTTGTGATGTACGCCAAAGGGCCAAGAACACACAATATTTCTTACCTGAAGCCATTGGTGTAACACCCCGACTTTTTTAAGTTGGATAATTATCAGGGTATTACCAAGAACATTCTAGAGTGTTAAGTCTAAGGGCATTTTCGTTACATTTTTCCCATGTATGCGATGTAATTAAAGAATGGGGTAGGTAAGACAATAGGTTGCATATTTATATGTATCATTTTATGACATGTATTTATGGGAAAAATATTACGGGATAGGAGGAGTTAAGAGAGAAAATGTGAAGAAAGGCTGTCTAGGGCGTTTTCGAACGCCCGAGGACGACACTGCAGATGCATTATGTCGTCTATAAGTGCATTGCGTAGCGTTCTTGACTCTTGGGACGGATCAAGGACGAGGATTTTCATCCGAAAGTGTCTGGAAATCAACTTTTGGATGCCTGAGGACAGCCTTGCAGATGAGAAGTGTCGTCCGCAAGAGCATTGCACGTCACCCTTAGCCTGGGGATGACTCGGGATGACATTTCTCATGCTAACTTCACTGGAGTTGCGGACGAGGTCTTGGCTGATGCGGACGCGAGATGCTTCATTTGCATCGAATATGTTCTAAACCTGGATAGTTTCAGATGAGTCCGGATGGCTGCGGATGAGGAGTAGCCTCATCTGAATTGAATCTGTCCAATTCTTGGACACCTTCGGACGATACATGCGGATGACATGCGGACGCCAAATGGTGTCTGAATGCCAAATTAGACATTACGGACAGAATGGGGATGCCATTTCTCTTATGAGGCCACAATTGGGCCTAAGGAATTCGGTCTTGCAAACGAATGCAAACGTGAGGATTTCATTTGCACCCGTCTGAATCATCATAGATTTGCGACAGAAAATAAGTTAAAATCAGAACGAATTATCCATGAGCCAATCAAAACGTAGCTCGACACAACATCACTCCCAAGATCCCTACCTACATAGGATGTCACCTGCACATCCCCTGCCACACGTACGATTTGTCCAAGATGAGCCTTATTTATCTTCAGCTTCTTCATCTCCATCTTCATTTCTGTAATCGGTGATCTTCCTGGGTGGTTCCTGCGTGGAGTGCGGTCACAAGAGGAGCTTTTTTTCATGTGTTGAGTCACCAACAAAGATAATGAATGGGTTGTTTTGGCCAGGTGGAGGCCCTACACCCATGTATGGAGTGCGTGTGTGTGAAGATTTCTGTAGTTCCTGTAGCTGCCTTAGGATTTTTCTATGTAGTTGGTTGCTGTAAACTTCCATGTTTTCCTTAGGTGCTCTATTGATTTGTATTACGTTTCATTTCTACTGAATGACTGTATTCTCTTACTATTTTCCTTGTTGATGTTCTCTGTTATAGTCTTTTACTGCTGTGATTGGAATGTTCGCATCAAAAGAGAAATAAGGAAAGTATTGGGTCGTGCTTAAATGAGCTAAAAGGGAAGATGCTGAACTGAATGAGAAGTATAAACGAATGAATGATTAATTTCTAGTGTTGTTACAGATGATGATTTCGTTTTCTATTAGCAAATTTTAGAGTAGGCTTTCACTTAATAACTTCTTGTGTATAGTTTATGCAACTTGCATCCACCGTTTCAGTTCGTCTATTTTTCGTTGATATTATAGACATGTGAAAAGTATGATTGTCGTTGATTCATTTTTGCTATTCTTAATGCCATTATTATCATTGTGGGAGTGTGTTTTCACTGTCTTGTTCAATTTCACCACTGCAGATTTTAGTCGTTTGAAAAGCATGTCTTTCATTGTTCATTTGTTATTATTTATTGCCGACTATAATTGTTAAGAAGCTCATTTCACTACCTGTTTCGATGTTGTTGATTGCGGCTTATTTCTATTGAGAAGCAAGATTTGCAGCTCCATCTTGTTACACTATATTGTTGTTTTATCTGCCATTGAAAAGCATAACCTGTAAATCTGTTCCGTCATATCCTAGCTTTGTTAAAGTGGTTGAGAGGTACAGTTCGCAAGCATGATTTGTTAGTCCATTTCGTTGTTGATTACTGTTGAAGCACGTTTCGTAGTTCAAATTGATGGAATCGCTACTATATATTGATTGAATAAAAGGCATGTTTAGTCGTTCAAATTGCTATTATCCGGTTATTAGATGTTGTAAACCCAGTTTGCTGTTTTACTTGGTGATCAATTATTGCTTAGTCATTCAAAAGCATGACCTATAGCCTTATGTAGTCGTATATCATTTAAACGCATGTTTAGACGTTTAATTGCTGCTATTACAGACGATTAAAAGGATGCTTAGATGTTTATAATTCCTGCTGTCATAGTCGATTAAAAAGAGGCTTAGATGTTCGTATTTTATCACTGATTAGTTGAATGAAAGCATGATCATATTCTGTTCTCGATATTTCTCTACTGATATTTGCGCTAACTTTTTGCTGTACATTAGTGGTTATCAAGCATATTTCACTGTTTTAATTGGTTATTACTTGCTACTGTTTTCTTTGTATAAAAGCATGTTCTGTTAGTCGTTTTATTGAGCATGAATAGTTCCATTCCCTTATTATACGCCGATATGGTTTTTCCTAGCATAAAAGCATGCTCTATTCTTTGTTTATTAGATGATAAGGGTATGATTTACTCCTACGTCATTGATATACGTTAATGCCATTCAATTTACTTATGAGAACACGTTCTATAGTATACTGTTCAACTGCCAAATACCGTGTGTTTCCTTTTATAGATGTCTTATATAGATGTGTAGATATGTCTTCGTTTTCTTACATGTTGATTCTGCTCCTGTATTATTGATTGTAAATTCTTTAAAGCATTGTCATTTACTTTCCATGTATGTATTGTCTAATTTGAAAGTGTTATGTTGCATTCACGTCAATAAAAACCAAGTAGGGAGTGCCCCCTCAGGGTGGTACTCATATGCGTGAGTGAGGGAAAACGCTAAGAAGAGAATGTTTCAGGATGGGCGGGATACGCCTATCACTGAAAGAAACCTTGAAGGCGGGATACGCCAGAAAGAGGAAGAATAGGGAGTTGGGGTAGATGGATAGTTCGGATCTAGTCTGACAACTAGTATACACCCTCACATAGTCGGGAAAGGGGCTAGTATGCACATAAGAGGTTAGAAGCCAATCAAACTAGGCCATCTCAAAGAACAACCTCCAATCTCCAGCTCGAAGTATGAGTAAAGAGCCAAAAAACCAACGAACGTAATAAAAGAATTGTTTTGAGTGGCCCCCATTCCAAAAGGAGCTAAAAGAGAGGCATGGATAATTTTATTAACCTATTTCCTTACTAGGCGTAATGATAGGCTCCAAGAAAACAAATGGAGAGCCTTAAAGAATTCTGTTCCGGAAAACTGTCAATACCCGAACCAATAGCAAGGAAATGGATCAAGCTCCAAATATACACGTGAACTAGAGCTCTATTTTTTGAGGACATAAACTTAATACATTCAGAAGAGTTGTGTCAAAATTCCAACCCAAAAAGCACTCTGGATTAGGAGATATATCAAATCCAATATCAACCCGAAATAAGGTTTCAGCAGAACAGATTTACCAATGCAGATTCAAAACGGAATAACTTGAGCTACATACACCAAATGGAGCCCAAATTTGGAGGGTAACTCCCTGACTTAATCTTGAACAAATCACTAGAAGACATCAAATAGAGACAAACGTTGTAAAGGCCTCAAACAGATACTATAATTAGCAACAACAACAATCCAGCAAGAAAATAGAATCAGCACTTGAACAATAATCTGAAAATATCCTTCTTTAATCAATAATCCCCAAAAGGCTTCTTCAACAAATAACCAGCATTTAATCACCAGAACATAGGATGTCCAAGCATTAAGAAAAGAACATAAAAGAACTTCAAGAATCAAGAGAAAATACAATGGAGTCTGTGGACCTCCTAGTGAGAGGGGAGACTTTGGGGTTGGCCGAAAACCAACACTCTCCAAGGTTGGAATCTTCTTTTGTCTCCACGCTACAATCTTTACCTCAAAGATAAGGATTGGAAGAAACAATATCCCAAGGATTGCAAGGTTGAGAAGCTTCAAGAAACCCTTGCTTGGGTGATGGATGAAATCGGCGCTAAGGGGGAGGGGAGGCCGCGGCTAAGTGTTTTCAAAACACAAGAATTATCTTCAATTCAAAACTACTTCCTCAATTCAAAAATAGGGTATATAAAACCCTAAGGTTTTACAACAAAATTGAAAAAGGACTAAAATATCCCTAGGAAGAACAACAACAATAAAACCCGAGTCTGAGTTTTTCTCTCTGAAATAAAGACATTTGACATACCAAATGGAGCCCAAATACAACGTTCAATAGCTCGTTTGAAACCTCAGGATGTTGGATACATTTGGTATGAAGGATGAAAGTTGAAAAGACATCATCGCGATTGTCAAAAATCCACTTGAACTGTCGGAGGTCAGAATCTAGGCGGAAAAACAGCTCACAATTTTTCCCCAAAGACTGTAAATTCTCCATAAGCCTAAATGCCAACTCCAATGATGTTTATTTGATTCAAAAATCTGCAGAATAAATAAAAAGTTAGAGAATAAAAGAGCCCCTGGCTCGGCTCAAGTTTCCGGAACTTGGGGCACATCATGTAAGCTCATGTCCTTACTTGTGGTGTTGGTACAAACGACGAAGCAGATAATTAACAGATAATGAAGCAAGGATGAAGGATTTGCACAAGCGAGATTGGGGCTGGCCAGGCTAAAGAGAAATAAAAGAGAAAAGGCTGTAAATGAACTGTAATTTATCATTTAGTTTTCCTTTCTCAAATGCAGCATTTAGTTGTTTAGATTTTCTTCATTAAATGATTTATTACGCTTCTGCAAAGTTTTGATAAATCTGCTATGTTTTCAATAAATGATTTTGCAATGCTTCCGCATTTTATTATTGGGTTTTCATAACTATTTTGATGAAAGATTGGTAGGGGTTCGGTTTATGTCGCACTCTGATATGTTTTGTTTTAAAAGGAAAATTTCAAATTTTTTGCGTATTTTAAAGGATTTAAGAAAAATCAGGTCGTTACAGTTGGTATCAGAGCAGTGGTTTTAAAAACGATTTTTGTAAGTTGCTCTGATCATTTTTAAAACTAAGATTGTAGCTTGCTTGTCTAGTTTATTACATTATAACTAAATAAAAGATTTGTAAAAGTCTAAGTAAAGTAAAGATAGTCTGCCTGCCAGCATGAGCCTCGACGTGGAAAATCCTTCATCACTATAAGTCTACTTCCTAATACTCTACTAATGCAGGAATCCCTTATCTTAGTTTTGTAAATGTTTGGTTAGGAGATAACATGGATAGAGAAGCAAGGAGTGAGGTAGGAGATAACATGGATAAGAAAGCGGAGGACAAAAAGGAGATAGTGAAGCAGTTGGGGGATTACATGGGCAGCCAGTACTGACTCCTTTCGGCTATGGTGAAGGAATTTAGGACTTTCAATGAAAAGTTTGTGAAGGCCGCACTATCACTGTCAGTAGAGGACGGAAGAATCAAGCACCGGGACAAACAAGAGGCCATTGGAGGAGAGCCAGCAACAAGAGGGTCAAAAGTGCGTTCATGTAGACGACATCACCAAAGAGACTATGAACATATCACCACAAGGGAAGCCATGCCCGCTATGTGCTGGGGTTCATTCTAAGGCATGCTAGATGGGGTCAAGGCGATCCTACTGGTGCAAGAAGTTCGGACATATCGCCCAACACTGTCCCACTCAACCCATTGAATGGTGGAAGGAATTTGAGGAAATCTACAGCTCGGAGAGACGACCAGAGCAATGCCCCATGTGCAACCGGTATAGGCATGTAGCTCGGCTGTGCCCTATCTTGACCGATGGTGAGAAGATAAGACTAGAGAGGGCTTTCCTCCTATAGGATAATCGGTACAGTCTAAACTGTGGGCCACAGGGGAAAGGGGGGGGGGGGGGGGGCGCTTGCGTGTTTTGTGTTCGAATGCTAGGGGGGTTGGTAGAATTGGTAGATTAGCGACGATTACGTGTTTTGTTAAATTTTGGAAATAGTAGACCCCGATGTATTTTGAAATATGGTGGTGAATGAATGAACTATTCTGTAACTTTTTGGGACTTATATGCAGGATTTATAGCTTTGGAGGAGTGTAGAAGCAGGGGAGACTCTGCCCAAAATTTTGGAAATAGGAAAGGGAAACAAATGGAAAGAAAAATTCTGCATAAACTAGATCGACTAGATGGGTAAACATGAACTCCTAGGTTACAACTAAGTAGGCAAAGGATAAATTAGTCAAGGGTGGTCGAAGGGAAGAACATCTAGGACAAAGCTGACGTAGAACAAGAATTTAGTGAATAAAGTTAGACTTCTAGGGAAGGAAGTTGGAGGAGGAACCTGTTGGATTTTGGGTGAAGCTACGTTCCTACATAGGTTAGAACTCCTTCAAGGACGAGGAGGGTGTAGAAGGGCAATTGACTAAGAATGCTTTGGGTTAGACTTTCTGCAAGGACGAGAGATTCAAGGTCTTGTAGAGTAGTATGACCATCTTGGATTGGACGGCAGTTTCCGACGTAAGTGGAGAAACGTTGGATTAGTAGTCAAAGGGATAAGAGCACTTATGTCGGACTTGGATTATGTTCTCCATCTTGATTCAAACTAATTCGAGGTGACCAAGAACATGACTGTACAACTGTACGGCAAGGGCAGATTCAATCCGTTGAGCTTCTCTTGGAACGAGTGCAGAAACAAAGGCAGGAGCAAAACTGGAATGGGAATGGGAATGGAAACGGAAATGGAAACGAAATTTCTAGAAATACATTTTGGAAATGGATACGGGAACGGGAACCAGAACGGAGGTGGAAAAGAGAACAGAGACGGGAACGAAAACTAAACTCGGTCAGAAACGAGTACAAATACAAAAAGAGATGGAAGACAGAATGCGTCCTACTCAGCCATGTAGTGATGTAGTTCATAGCTCGGTAAAGCTTGAATGGACGGATTTGATGATGGAGAGTACATTCGAGTATGCCAAGGTCTTAGAGTGCGAAGGACATGAGGGGTAGAATCGTATAGGAAAGGCGGATTCGATGTCAAGTTAGGAGTTTTTTGGTGGTGTAAAAGTCATAGAGGCTCTTTCTCGGTGTTGAGTTCACGTAGAATAGGTGGAAAATTTGATGTGGAATGTCAAATTTAGGAGAAAAATGCTGCAGATTCAAGGGTTGAGCGACAATTATGAAGTAATTATTGGAATGAACCGATAATTGGATATAAGGGAGTTGTCATTTTGCTCTTGATATTGAAGAATGACTCTGATTCAGGCATTTCTTTCCTCAGAATCAAAGTAATCAGAGTTGCGCAGCGAAAGTGTGGTGAGTGAATACGAGGGTTTGAGTAACTTTTGGATACAAGTGACATGATTGGGTGAAGTTAAGCGGATAGTTATATGCAAGAAGAGAGTAGATTATCTAGATAGACGAAGTATTAGGACCACTAGAGGGAACTACGTCATCGACTGGGGTAGCTAAGAAGATATTTGATGCGTAGTTAGGTTAGAGAGAGTATGACGCTAGGCAAATTTTGAGGATGAAATTTATTTCAAGGAGAGGAGTATGTAACACCCCGACTTTTTAAAGTTGGGTAATTATCGGGGTATTACCAAGGACATTCTAGAGTGTTAAGTCTAAGGGTATTTCCGTTATGTTTTCCCCGTGTATGCGGTGTTATTAAAAGATATTACATATCCTTTTATGACATGTATTTATGGGAAAAATATTACAGGATAGGAGTTAAGAGAGAAAAAGTGAAGAAAGCCTGTCTAGGACATTTTCGGACGCCCGAGGATGACACTGCAGACGCATTATATCGTCTGTAAGTGCATTGTGTAGCGTTCCTGACGCTTGAGACGCAATAAGGATGAAGATTTTCATCCTAAAGTGTTTGGAAGTTGACTTTTGGACGCTTGAGGATGGCCTTGCGGACGAGAAGTGTCATCCACAAGAGCATTGCACGTCACCCTTAGCCTGGGGATGACTCGGGATGACAGTTCTCGTCCTAACTATAATGGAGTTGCGGACGAAGCGAACGCGAGATGCTTCGTCTGCATCAAATCTGTTCTAGACCTGGATAGTTTCGGACGAGTTCGGATGGATGCGGACGAGGAGTAGCCTTGTCCGAATTGAATCTATCCAATTCTTGGACACCTTCGGATGATACACGCGGACGACATGGGGATGCCAAATGGCGTCCGAATGCCAAATCAGATAGTATGGGCGAGAATGGGGATGCCATTTCTCGTCTGAGGCCACAATTGGGCCTAAAGAATTTGGTCTTGAGGACGAATGTGGATGTGAGGATTTCGTCCGCACCCGTCCGAATCATCGTAGATTTGCGACAGAAAATAAGTTAAAATCAGAATGAATCGTCCATGACCCAATCAAAATGCACCTCGACACAACCTCACTCCCACGATCCTGACTTATAGAGGATGTCGCCTGCACCACCCTTGCCACACATACGATTTGTCCCAGGTGAGCCCTATTTATCATCAGCCTCTTCATCTCCTCCTTCATTTCTGTAATCAATGTTCTTCCTGGGTGGTTCCTGCATGGAGTGTGGTCACAGGAGGAGCTACTATTCGTGTGTTGAGTCAACAACAAAGGTAAGGAATGAGTTGTCTTGGCTAGGTGGAGGCCCTACACCCATGTATAGAGTGCGTGTGTGTGAAGATTTCTGTAGTTCCTGTAGCTGCCTTAGGATTTTTCTGTGTAGTTGGTTGCTGTAAACTTCCATGTTTTCCTTAGGTGCTCTATTGATTTGTATTATGTTTCATTTCTGCTGAATGGCTGTATTCTCTTACTTTTTTCCCCGTTGATGTTCTCTGTTATAGTCTTTTACTGCTGTGATTGGAATGTTCGCGTCAAAAGAGAAATAAGGAAAGTATTGGGTCGAGCTTAAATGAGCTAAAAGGGAAGATGCTTAACTGAATGAGAAGTATAAACAAATGACCAATTAATTTCTAGTGTTGTTACAAATGATGATTTTGTTTTCTATTAGCAAATTTCTAAGTAGGCTTTCACTTAATAACTTCTTGTGTATAGTTTATGCAGCATGCGTCCACCATTTCAGTTCGTCTATTGTTCATTGATATTATAGACATTTGAAGAGTATGACTGTCGTTGTCTCATTTTCGCTATTCTTAATGCCATTATTATCATTGTGGGAGTATGTTTTCACTGTCTTGTTCCATATCACCTCGGCAGATTTTAGTAATTTGAAAAACGTGTCTTTCGTTGTTCATTTGTTATTATTTACTGCCGACTATAATAGTTAAGAAGCTCGTTTCACTACTTGTTTTCATGTTGTTGACTGCGAGTTATTTCTATTGAGAAGCATGATCCATCCGTAGCTCCATCTTATTGCATTATATTCTTGTTTTATCTGCCGTTGAAAAGCATAACCTGTAAATCTATTCTGTCATATCCTAGCTCTGTTAAAGTGGTTGAGAGGTATGGTTCGCAAGCATGATTTGTTAGTCCATTTCGTTGTTGATTACGATTATTTTCTTTTATGATTGGAAGCACGTTTTGTTGTTTAAATTGATGGATTCGTTGCTGTTAATTGATTGAATAAAAGACATGTTTAGTAGTTGAAATTGCTATTATCCGTTTATTAGATGTCGTAGACCCAGTTCGCTATTTTACTTGGTGATTAATTATTGCTTAGTCATTCAAAAGCATGACCTATAGCCTTATGTAGTCATATATCATTGCTGTTTCATTTAAACGGATGTTTAGACGTTTTAATTTGCTGCTATTACAGACGATTAAAAACATGCTTAGATGTTTATAATTCCTACTGTTATAGTCAATTAAAAATAGGCTAAGATGTTCGTATTTTATCGCTGATTAATTGAATGAAAGCATGATCATATTCTATTCTCGATATTTCTCTACTAATATTTACGATACCTTGCTGCTGTACATTAGTGGTTATCAAGCATATTTCGCTATTTTAATTGGATATTACTTACTACTATTTTCTTTGTATAAAAGCATGTTCCGTTAGTTGTTTTATTGAGCATGAATAGTTCCATTCCCTTGTTATATGCCGATGTTGTTTTTCCTAGCATAAAAGCATGCTCTATTATCTGTTTATTAGATACTAATGGTATGATTTACTCCTATGTGATTGATATATGTTAATGCTGTAATATCCTAATTTTTTTGATATTGGAATTTAAAAATGATTAATAGGAAAATAAATAATGGGATTAATTGGAGTATTTAAGAAATGGAAGATGTAAATAAATGGAAAGGAGATAATTTAAGGGCAAAGAATAAATAAATTTGGAGGAAGAGAAATGAATTAGTTGGTTGGAGGGAGGAGAACAGAACTGCTAGTTCGGTTCGGTTTGCATTTTTAAATACAAAATGGTCGCTGGCCATTTGTGTGGGAGAGAAAGAACGAGAGAGACAAAGAGGGACGAAGGCGAGACCGAGGGCGACGAGGAGCTGGAGTCCGGTGGGTAGCGAGCGTCGGACGACGACGTGGTGCAGGTGCTCCTTTACGGTGATTTGCTGGTCGTGGCTTCGGTGGACGACAAGTTGCCACGGTTAGGGCTCGGGAATGGGACTCCCGGCAATGCCGTGAATTGTCGGCCATGTAAGTCGATGATTTTACATTTTGATTCTCCTCCGTGGTCTTCCGAATTGACGAACGTGATGGTCAATGTTCTTTATTCTTTTCCTTGGCATTTTGTTGATCGGCCGTTCGGTGAGGCGATTGGGTGATAGGGGAACTTGGTTCGCTGGGGTGTGACTGGTTCGGCCTATGGTTCGGCCTGAGCCGGTTCATGTTGCTGCTCCTCATCTGGCAGGCTTTCCACACGGCATTCTCTGGTTGGGCCACCCTTCCTTGAAGTGTGCAGTTATCCTTCCATTAGTGGAAGTCGTCTCCTCTGCCTATAAATCAATGGCAGTGGATGGGTAAGCATTCTGGATGTTTCATTCAATTATAGTGAGCAGGTGAGACAGAGGAAAAGAGACAAAGAGTGAGAATGCTCTTTGGAGCAAGCTAATGCCGAGAGAATAGAGGAGAAAAGAAGAAAAAGAAGTGGAAGTAGAGGTTGTCTGCTCTTGGGTTCTTCAGGTGAGATAAGCTCTCGATCTTGTTAGATGATGTTGAGGAAATGTTTGTCTATTGATGACGTCTTGGCTCTGTGTTTTTGTTAGTGCTTCTGGAGGTTGAGGGGAAAGAAGGAGGAAGTCGGTGAAGGAAGAAGGCTGTGTTGCAATTCTTCCCGGCCGTGGGTTTTGCAGGTAACCCCTGTGTTTCTCTTGATTTGTGGACTTTATGTGGGAGTTGTAGAGGATTAAAGAGTGCGATGTGATTTTTTTTTAGTTCTACATGTTAGATTTTGTATCAATACACTGTCAAATTGGAATAAACCGTTAAGTTAGATTATATTGAAGAGTTGTTTTGCTTAGAAACTCCCTTTTATTGGTATGAAGAGTTTGATGAGTTGTTCTACCCATTGCTATCTTGCTTAATTATGTCCTGTGCAGTGGTTGGGTTCTGTTTGATAAGGTGGGTTTGCTCTTTTATTGCGATTCTTGTTGAGAGATATATATTTTGAACATTTTAGACATTGAGGGTTTTTGTGATTGGACTTTGTTAGTTTCTGTTAATGGTCATTATGAAGAGGAATCTGCTGTTTGAAGGTTGAGTTTATCTCTTGTTTTGGTTTTGGGCGTTAGTCATTATGAAGAAATGTTAGTATGCTAAAAGTGTTTTGTTCATTAGTGGGTTCTTGTCGAGAAATATATTTTGAGGAAATATTGCTATGTGATTTGTCCAGCTTTGTTAGATTTAAGTGTTGTTCTGTTGTTGGATTGGTTCTCTAGAAAAGAGTGTTTCTTTGATGAATGTTGTGAAGTTATATGTGGATATGTCGGTTCGATGTTTCTAGTTATATTTTATCGAAGTTGCATTTTAACTGGAAATGGCTTAAAGAGAATAGCTTCGAGAATAATATAAAGGATAGATTGTTTACTAGGGAATATTGTTGTGAGTTGTGATTGGAGTTAAAGGATAATGTTGACGGAAACGGTTAAGTGTCTAAGTTGAACTTGGGTTAAGGATTCTAGTAAGTAACAAATGAATAGGTGTTGAGATTGATGGGTTGTGATTTTAACGATAAATGTTATGAAATTGTAAAGGTATAAAAAGGAAAAGGACAACATTAATTTTCGAACTACGCTATGGACGCCAGGTAAGTTGATACTTTACTGTGCTTTGGTCTTTAGACCCTACATCGTAAGAATTAGGAATGCATGTTGTGTGTTCTTTTAAAGATATGTTTATTAAACATTTTTATTATCATATAGGACTTTATGTATTTACGAACATATTGCATGACATAATTAATATATGTAAATAGGGGTGTGGGGGTTCGGGATGATCAGTGACATTCCATATAGTAGAATGCTCCCATATAGGGAGTGGTTTGGTAGGAGTTATCTACGTGGAATCTGGGTTCATCCTTCTCCCATTCTGAAATCCCCAACGTCTTTAACAACAGTGAGGATACCGGCATGTGGAACACCCCGATGGATATATCTCCTCTTCGGAGTGAAGTGGTTCAGCCACATGACCCTATGGAGTATTCCACCTGGCTTCCAGAAGAGATATGGCTCTCTTCTGTAATGCATCGTATGATCATGCATATCACATGCATTGTATTTCATTCTATCACTTACTGAGCGTTAGGCTCATTAGTTTAGGTCTTGTGATGTAGGTACATACGTGAAACAGGTGAACAGGTCAAAGACAGTTGATGAAGGATTTGCAAGGATGGATCTTGTGGGTGGCTGGGCTAAAGAGTTTTAAAAAGAAATTATTTGAAAAAGGGGTTTGTAAATTATTTAATATTCTTAATGCTTTGTTTTCATTCCGCTGCGTTTTATAAAAATGATTTCATTACTTCTTCTGCAATTGATAAATGTTTTAAGTAAAGAGTTTTAACGATCGGGTTTTATAAAGGAAGAATACTCTGATGTTTATATAAAGAGAAAAGTTTTAAATTTCACACGATTTTAAAGTAAATAAAAAATCGGGTTGTTGCAAATGTCATTCCATTTATTTATGAGAACACGTTCTATAGTAGACTGTTCGACTGCCAAATACTGTGTGTTTCCTTTTATAGATGTCTTATATATATGTGTAGATATGTCTTCATTTTCTTATATGTTGAATTCTGTTCCTTTATTATTGATTGTAACTTCTTTAAAGCATTGTCATTTACTTTCTATGTATGTATTGTCTAATTTGAAAGTGTTATGCTGCATTCACGTCAATAGAAACCAAGTAGGGAGTGCCACCTTGATGTGGTACTCATACGCGTGAGTGAGGGAAAACGCTAAGAAAAGAATGTTTCAGGATGGGCAGGATACGCCTATCACTAAAAGAAACCCTGAAGGCGGGATATGCCGGAAGGGAAGAAACCTTGAAGGAGGGATACACCGGAAAGGGGAAGAATAGGGAGTTGGGGTAGATGGGTAGTTCAGATCTAGCCTAGCAACTAGGATACACCCTCACCTAGTCAGGAAAGGGGCTACTATGCACATAGGAGGTTAGGAAGCCGATCAAAGATGAAGAAGGAGCTTGGGTTCGGCGTACGACTTCGGGCGTGCGGATGCTGGCGACGTCGAGGGGTGTGAACGGAGGTACGAGGGTAGGGTTCACGGAACCGATCTCATGGGACGAGTTGGAGTGTGCTCCCGCGATACTGCGATGTCAGACTAGGATAAGTCGGTAATTTTCTGTTTCGATTTCTTCTCCTTGGCATTGTGTTATTGATTCAGTAGTCTGAATTGCGGGGGAATTATAGACGCAAATTACAGGGGCAACAACAGTGGCAAAACGCAAAGGAGCAGTTGACAGCCCCTGCACTCGGTCGGTCAACCGGTCCCTTTGGTTTGCGGAAGTGTTGAAATGGTTCAATTGTTATGCCGACACAATAGTGCATGATATTTTCTTTTGCATATGACAGCCACTAGTAGAGATAGAACGCTCATCTTTAAGAGTTTGTCGAGGAGGTAATTCAGTTGCAAAAGAAATGAAGAAGACTATCAGGTAAGTAGAAAATAAAAGGAAAAAGAGCAGATAGTGCTCTCTGTGAGCTGTGAGAAATGAGAAAGACAGAGAGCAAGTGAAAAGGAGAAGGAGAGAAAGGCATAGAGAGTGTGAGCAGGGGAGAGAGCTGTGGGGTTCTGAAGAAGAAAAGAAGAATAGAAGAAGATAGTGAAGTGAGAAACAAGGGAGAAATTTGAACTGGAGTCCTCTACTTCGGTGTTGTTCCTCGGGTCCCTTTGTTTTGGAGGATTTGTCTCTATAAAAAATGGAACATTGGTGAAGCTTCTGTTCTGGCTTCGGGTGTATGTGCAGGTAATGGTCTTCTCCCCTATTTTTGGATATGTTTTTTGTTGATGAATTTGGTTGTTGAATATGTTGGTAAATGAATTCTGATGTGGGTTATTGAAGCTGTTTGTTGAAATGTATTTTGGGTATATGCTCTCTTGTTACTTTTGAACACTCGATTGGTGACTAAATGATATGGTGCACTATAGATGGTGTAATACTCCGACTTTTTAAATTGGATAATTATCGGGGTATTACCAAAGACGTATTCATTAGATTATAATTTATGAGAATTAATGTAATTAAAATAAATATTAAATTAAAGAATAAAAATTATAATGTTTGGGATAAATAATTTAGAAGAAGAAATAAAGAAATAAAAGGGATTTAAGTGAGAGATTAAATTAGGAGGGGATTAATTAATATTAAGTGGAGATTGGAGAAGTGAATTGGCTCGATTGAAGAACCGGTTTATGCTATCAAGTTGGTCTGGTTCAAAAATCAGGAAGGAGAGGGATTTTTAATTGTCCCTAGGCCATTTCGCAGGGAAGAGCAGAAACCAGGGGGGAGAGTGTGAGAATGAATGAGAGAGAGGGGGAGAAAGAGACCAAGCGCTGGAGGGCGTTCGGACGAGAGATGGGAATGGTGCTAGCGACTTCGTGTGGCGACTCCGAGTGGGTTGCGCCAATGGATCTCGCGGGTTTGAGCGACGTTTTGACATCAGGTTGCGGGATTGGGGCTTGGGTCTTTGGTGCGGTGTCTGGTGATCAGCGATGTCGGTGGCAATGGATGACAACGATGAGGTGGATTGACGCGGACATGGTGTGCGGCAGAGGAGAAATGGCAATGGTGTCGGGGAGGCAGGGTCGGGGCTACGGTCTCCAGCCTCGGTTCGAGCTCCGACCTTGGTGTTCCGACCTGGGTATGACGTGGTTTGGCTAGTCGGGCGTGCTGGAGGATTTCACTCTTTGCCTTCTGAGAATTGGAAGAGAGTGTCCTTTGTGTTGATATATAGAACAGAGATAGGGAGAGGAGATGGGCAGTGAGTGTTGGCAGTGTAGAGAAGCTCTCGGGTGAGCAGAAATTGGAGAGAAAAATCAAGAGCTGTGAGAGGAGAAATTGAGGATATGAGGTAGAGCAGAGGAACTCTCGAGTGCTGAGCTGGGAACTACTGCGTTCGGGTCTTTATGGTGGGTATGATTCCTTCTCTTTATTTTGGATTTTTGGACATTTGTGTTTTGTTAATGGATGAATAAGGTTACGATTATACTCTGTTAGTGGCGATGCCTTCTGTTGATTTTGGAATGCTTTTTAGTGATTTTGTAGTCGTTGGTTTGAATAGAATTCTGTTAAACATTGTTCTCTACTGTTGAAATTGATTAAGGGTTTTGGGATGTTTAATATGTGAGTGAGACATGAATATAACCCTATGTTGTTGATTGTGCTAAGTGGGTGAATTGTTAGTTTTGTACATTTGATGATCTATCAACTGCCTCTCTATTTGGATAAAGGAATGTGCTTCTTGTTGTTGTTACTATATCCTGCTGGGTTGAACTTTGAAGAATAGCAATGGGGAAGGTGTTAAGATTAATGGATTGTTGAAACGGGGTTATGTGGGTTAATCATTCCATTACTTTGAAGGATAAAGATGAGAAATTTTATTATGCTTATTAGGTAAAGAACAACATGGAGGATAGTCGATGGCTTGAAGTGTCAGGTCCTAATTCGTATCTCATAAGTAGGAGTAAGAATATGTTTCTTTATAGTTGACTAGATTTTTACCAGCAAATGTTACTAATTTGTAAAGGTATTGAAAAGAAGAAGAGAAGAAGAATAACAACTAAATGTTGATATGCATTAAAGCTTCGAGGTAAGGATTTGGGTGTGTCTTGGCCAGTGGTGGCCCTACCCACACAAGTAGTGTGCGTGAGTGGAGTCAATTTCCTTGTTGATATTGCGTAGATTTCTTTTGATGATACTTTGTAGATATTTCCCTTATTGTTAATTCTGTGATTAAATGTTTTACTTTGTTGATGTTCTGAAGATATTTCCTTTATTGTTAGTTTATTCTCTTTACTATAAATGTTTTGCTTATTAGAAACCAATGCCATGAATGCTTAGATAGTGAATGATGAATGATATGATAAGTACGAATGAACTATTAATTTCCTTAGTGATGATTCTGCCTTGTTATTTCATTCTCTTACTTGTTGTAGTGATTACTTGCTGTAGTGATAGAATAATAATTGAATCTAAGCATGTTTAGTGATAGTGATAACTAGAAAAACTTACACTCTTAATTCTAGCATGCTTAATTAACTGTGATAATTAATCTGAGCATGTTTAACTTGCTAGATCTAACTAGAATAACATTATAACCATAATCAGTAATCTGTTAGTTAACTAGGATGAAAGCAATGTTTAATCAACTACAACTTGAGCACTAGGATAACTACCTCTTGAGCATGTTAATCGATTAGGATAATTAATAATCGTAATTACTTATTAGCATGTTAGTTAACAGAGTAATTAACTAGAGAAATTAACTAGACTTGAGATTGTTAATTTATTAGAATAACTGATTAGAATTAATAGTTGTAATTATTCCTTGAGCATGTAAATTGACTAATAATTAACTAGAGTAACAAGCATAATCTTTCTTTGAGCATGTTTAATACACTAACTAGCATAAAAGCATGTCTAATTATTTAGGCAAATAACTGAAATTCCTTGAGTATGAAACAAACTAGGGTCTTTAACTAGATTAATATTAGCATGATAATACTTCCTTTGTTAATATCCTGTATATTACTCTGTTACTGTAATTTCCTTTAATATATTTGTATTTTTTTTTACTTCGATTCCCTTTACCATACTTTACTTTATTAGAGAATAGAATACTAGAGAAGATGAAAGAAGAATGAACTTAACGTGAATGAACTAAGAGTCTCAGTGACTATGTGAATAGATGTTTTATATTTCCTTTATTATTGCTCATTTGTTATTGTCTTCTTGGTGTTGTTATTGTTCTTCTACTAAACCTAAGCATGGTTAGCTAACTAGGATAAAAGCATGTAACCAACACCTGAATATGTCAATTAATTAGAGTAATTAACTAAACTACAATTAATTAACTAGACTCAAGCATATTAATTAACTTAGATAACAATGGTAGCTAACATAATCGTATTAATAGTTGAGCATGTAAATCGACTAATAAGTAGCATGTTTAAATTGATTAAATAGCATATTTAAATTAACTAACTAGCATATTCAATTAGCTAACTAGTGTGTTTAAATAAACTAGCAGCATGTTAATTGACCAGAGTAATTAATTAAAGTATAACTAGACTCGAGCATGTTAAGTAACTAGAGTAATCAACTTGATTAAATCAAGCATGTTAATTAACTAGATCGATTAACTTAATTGAAAGTTAAGCATGTTAATTGACTAGGGTAACCAACTAGAACTACAATCGTAATCTTTCTTCGAGCACGTTAATCCAACTAGAGTAATTAACTTGAGTAATAACTGATTTTCATCTTGAGCATATAATTAGCTAGGATAATAAACTAGATTGTTAACAGTAAAATGTTTACATAATTAGAATAAAAGCATGCTTTAACCAACTAGAATAAGGATTTCGAATTTATAAGTATGTTTCCTATTTCCAGTTATTATCTAAAGCATGTTTCCTTGTTTAGTTTAGTTTAATTTAACGAGCATGTTTAGTTAATTGAAATTCATCGCATGTTTACTTTATCGTCTCTTATTGTTCCATCATTTACTTCCCTTTAAATGCACTTTCAATTCCTGCTATTCAGTCACTCTCTTTTATGCGCACTTCAATTTCTGATAATGATTACGTTATGATGCATCTTGCATCAAGTTAGGATGAGAATGTATGGTCAAACATCATGTTAATAGAAACCCATAGGGAGTGCCACTAGGGTGGTACTCATACATGTATTATGTGAAGAAAAAGAATTTAAAGAAGAAGAAATAGGGAGTTGGGGAATAGTAGGGTAAGTACGAATCAGGCAGGTAGACAAGATTTAAAAGACAACGTTACCTTTCCCTTGTTGAGATTGCGAGACTATCTTTCTAGGTACACCCACTCGGGTAGAATCTTGGATGCATTTTCTCAACATAGAGACATGGAACACATTGTTAACTCTTTTCATTGAAGGCATCAATTCTAGTCTATACACCATTTTCCCTATTTTAGCCATGATGGGAAAAGGTCTAATAAATCTTTGAGAGCTCTTACCTTGCTTACCGTATCTTATTATACCATTGAATGCCGAAACCTTCAAAAATACCACATCTCCTTTTTCAAACTCTAATTCCCTTCGTCTATTATTGGTGTAACTTTTCTGTCGACTTTGAGTAGCAAGCTTCTTTTGTCGAATTAAACTTACCCTATCATTAGTTTGTTGTATAATATCAAGACCAAGTAATCTTGTTTCCCCCACCTCACCCCACTACAAAGGGGATCTATATTTTCTTCCATACAATGCTTCGTACGGTGTGATTCTAATCGTAGCTTGATAGCTATTATTATAAGAGAACTCCATGAAAGGCAACATCTTATTCTAGCTAACTTGAAATTCTAATACACAATTTCATAACATATCTTCTAAAATTTGAATTGTTCTTTTAGTTTGTCCATCCATATGAGGATGGAACGCTATACTAAAAGTCAATTTAGTCACCATGGCTTTATGTAGGCTTCTTCGAAAGTTTAAAGTGAACCAAGAATCCTAGTTTGACATAATCAATACCGGTATTCCATGTAATTGCACTATCTCCTGAACTTATAGTTATGCATATTGATCCATAGAATATGTCATTTTTATTGGCAAGAAATAACATAATTTTTTCAATCGATCAACTATCTCCCATTTACTATCTTACTCTTTTATGGTTTTTGGTAAACAAAGCACAAAATCCTTGGATATTTGTTCCCACATCGAAATAAGTATAGATAGAGGTTGTAGCAATCCAGCTAATCTTTGATGTTCAACTTTGACTTTTTAACAAATCAAACATATCCCTACTTGCTTGGCAATGTCATTTTTGAGATTAGGCCACCGATAATGTCTCTTTATATCTCTATACATCTTAGTGTGCCCTGGGTACACCGAGGTAATGGAAGAATGTGCTTCAGACAAAATCTCTTGACGTAATTCCTTATTATTGGGAATGTATCATTGATCTTAGAATTTTATTATACCATCGTAGGTAGTTGTAAAATTAGAATAGATTTCACATGTATTAGGTGACTTTAGGTTTAAGCATTTCTAATTTTTTTTCCCTAAGCCTCTTTAATTTTTTCCAATATCGTAAGGTGTAAAGTAATGGCTACAAGAGTAGATGCTAACGCTGTTGAGATTACTTCCAATCCAAACTTATTAACTTCAAATTGCAAGGTTATAGGTAACACTATTCACCATGAATTCATAACTCCTATCTTTCGACTTAACATTTCAACCACCATATTTGCCTTTCTTAGGTGGTATATGATCTCACAATTGTAGTTCTTAAGAAATTCTAGACATTATCTCTACTTCATGTTTAGTTCCTTCTGGGTGAAAACATATTTCAAACTCTTGTGATCAGTGAAAATTTTACATCTCTGACCATATGGATAATGTCTCCATATTTTTAATGCAAAAACTACTAAAACTAGTTCTAGATCATGTGTCAGAAAGTTTTGTTCATAGCTCTTTAGAGGTCGGGAAGCATATGCAATTATTTTTCCTTCTTTCATAAGCACACATCTCGGTCTTGTCTTTGACACATCACAAAATATACAATATCTATCGTCTTCATTTGGGAGTGACAAAATAGGTGTATTGGTTAACTTTTTCATTAGTTCTTGAAAATTGTTTTCACATTCATCTATACACCAAAATTTTACATTTTTTCTTGTCAAATAGGTTAGAGGCATTGCTATTTTTAAAATCCCTTAGTAAATCTTCTGTAGTACCTAGCTAGTCCAAGGAAATTGCGGACTTCACAAACATTTTTTGCTTGAGACCATTCTAGTATTGCTCGTATCTTAGTTGTGTCTACCATGATTCCATCCTGAGATATTACATGGCCTAAGGAACTAACTCAATTGAACAAAAAATTCAGACTTGGAGAACTTTGAGTAAAACTAGTGTGTTCTTAAAATTGACAGCGTAAGTTTCAAATGCTCTTCATGTTTCTCCTTAGATTGGGAGTAAATTTGTATATCAACAATGAAGATAATAATGAACTTGTCCAAGTAATCTTTAAAAATGCAATTCATTAAACCCATAAATGCTGCAAGTGCATTCATTAAACCAAAAGACATGATTAGAAATTCATAATGGCCATATCTTGCTCAAAATGCTATTTTTGGGATGTCATCGCTTTTCACCTTCAGTTGGTAATACTCTGATCTTAAATTAATTAAAATATTTTTCATAAAAAAATTCATTGAAATGATCCCAAGGCTTTTCTCTCACATTGTGAGGTGTTTTCACCATGTCCCACCAATGTTGGGCATCATCTGTTAACATGTAAATACCACATAATACCTTTTCTCCTTTCATGATCTTCACAAATTGAAACATATCTTCTAGTGTTGAAATACATTCCTTGGCATTAGTTGGATCTAAAGAGCGGCCATCGAAACTAGGAGACCTAATTTGTCTAAACCTTTCACAGCTCGAGTCTATCAGAGCAGTTGATCAACTACCACCCTGCTCCTTTCTCTTGCCATATATTGTTCTAACTATTGAAACTGACCTTCCACTAAATTTGTTAAACGATTAATGGCCTCATCTCTATCCTTCTCTACTCTTCTTGGATCTCTTGTCATTTTAAATCCTAAAATTTATTATAACATATTGTTTAAATAACAAAATAACAACTTTGCAAAATTAATACTTAAAGTTGATGGGGTATTTCCTTACTACCAATTGGTTTGATAGTCTACATAACCAATTTCGACCTAGGTTGCTCTGATACCGTATTTGCCATGACCCAAATTTGATATTCATATTTATTTTTATTTATTTGTTTATTTACATTGTTTTAATGTATTTCATTTAATTAACACAACATGTATTTTTCTACATAAAACTATCCATGTTACGTAAGCATATGAAAACTTGGCATACTAAAATATTCAACATAATCTAACAAACACATGGTCATATTCAAACCTCAGCCACACAACAACGCATTACATATTTTGAGTCCCTTCATTTCATTCTTTCTTACATGGACACAATATGCATAAAACTTTCTTCATACATTCTTTTTTTTTTTTAAAATCATGATGCATAAGTATGCCAATAAAGTCTTTAAGTAACCAATAATCCCTTATGCTTAACACTACGTGTATCATTCTACACTAAATATCACATAATATGATATCATAGCCCGTTCATTCAGCAGCACACCAAAACACAGAATTGTCTATCGGATTAAACCAAACTATATTCAAAGCAACCATATTCAAGGCATAGTAGCACCTTATGACTTATGCTTTAAAGCCACATACATGCATTATTACATACTTGAAATTCTTATTAGTGTTCTCTACAATTTAACCAATTATCTCTTACTTGGAAATCAACTTTAAAGAAAATAGAGGAAAATTTGTATTTCATGGACTCCGAAGTTGCACGCTGAAGTGATCATCAACAAAACTCTCAATTTATAGGTATAGTTTTTCTTAGGTGTCAACATGTTCTACTTTGAATCGTAAACCCATTCTTTTGTGTATAAGTCTTCTCTTAACACTTTACTAACCTAACCATTAGGTTTAGTAAGCAATTATCCAAAGTTGGAAACCTCTACCTTAGAGCATTTGGTGACCCTTTATATTCTTAATTATTGCAATCCATTCGTTAGCACTAAAAAGTCTTATATGATGGACTTATTTGACGAATCAATTGATGATGCATTTTGGCGTACACACTTGACTTGTTACTGTGACCATGACTAGGGGAATTGGGGTTATCAAATGTTTGTTATGTAATGGTAGTGAGATGGAAATATGGCTATTAGCATATTGATCTTTTGTAAATGGATGATTGTAAACATGCATATGGAAATATTATATATATATATATAATATAACCTTTCAGACATAAACAGAAAGTCATTGTGTGCTTCTCAAATTACGTTGAATATTTTACTATACATAGATAGCTTTAAGCAGAAAATCAGTTGTTCTAATAATTAAATGAAATACAATAAAACAGTGAAAGAAAATATGAATAAAAAATTAGGGTCATAACAAATATAGTATTTGAGCAACTCAAGTCAAAATCAGTTACGTAGACTATGTAACAAACCAAATGTCAATACGGAAATACCTCATCAACTATAAGTGTTAATTTTACAGAAGTTGTTATTATGTTATTTAAACAATATGTTATATTAAATTTTAAGATTTAAAATGGCAAGAGAACAAAGAAAAGTAAAGGATGATAGAGATGAGGCCATTAATCGTTTAACAAATTTAGTAGAAGGCCAGTTTCAATATTTAGAACAATATATGGTAAGAGAAGAGCAGGGTGGTAATCGATCAACTGCTTTGATAGATGACTAAGGCCTCCTAGTTTCAATAGCTGCTTTTTGGATCAAACAAATGTTGAGGAATGGATCTAAACATTAGAGAATATGTTTGAATTTGCAAAGATTGAGGCAGGAGAAAAGGTTTTATGTGCTATTTACATGTTAACAAATGATGCCCAACATTGGTGGGACATGGTGAAAACAACTCACAATGTAAGAGAAATGCCCTAGGATTATTTCAATGAAGTATTTTATGAAAAATATTTTAATTGCACTACTAGAACAAGCAAATTGGTAGAGTTTGTGCAATTCAAGCATATGGGATCGATAACGGAGTATGTTTATCAATTTGAATCATTGTCTTACTTTTGTTCACATCTAGTAAGTACTAATGAATAGAAAGTGCACCAATTTGTTCAAGGTCTCAAAGTGGAAATATATAGAGTGAAAATATCAGGAACAAAAGGAGTGCCATATTGACCTTAGTAACAAAAGCTCTTGAGATAGAAGAAGTAGAAGTTTTATATGCAAAATAGCAAGAAGCTACCCAAAAATACTATGTCGAACAACAAAAGAAAGCATGGCAATCCAATACTGGAGGTACGAAAAGACAAATTGAAGGTGGAAGTTAGCAAGGAAAAGGAAAAGGGGTTCAAGAAGCGACTATGAAAACAAACACTAATCCATGCTCGAATGTAAGAAGAAACATTTTAGAGAACGCAGAGTTAGGGCAGGACAATATTTCAAGTGTGAGGATATCTCTTACTTGGAAATTCACTTTAAAGAAAATAGAGTAAAGAATATATTTCGTGGACTACCAAGTTGCACACTAAAGCGATCATCCACAAAACTCTCAATTTCTAGACAGTTCTGGTGAGGTGCCAATGTGTTTTATACTTTGAATCCTCAACTCAGTCTTTCATGTCTAAATCATCTCCAAACACTTTACTAACCTAAGCCTTTGGTTTAGTAGGCAATTACCCATGATTGGACACCTATGCCTTAGTGCATTCTATGACCAAATTCCAGACGATTGCAATCGAGCCATCTGAAGCGAAAGTCCTTGCATCTATTACTAAACTCTTTGTATCCACTGTGGAAGTTTTTGTATCCGATCCAAAAGTCTTTGTATCCACTACTGATATTCGCCCACACTTATGTCTGCACGAGCATTCCACGTGACAAAAAAAATTTGAATGTCCACTCCTATGGAAAGACTTAAATCCCAAACGTCCACACATCCTAGTGCAAAAACCTATGCGCTGGCTATAGAAACCTACTCGTCCGTAGTGGAAAGCTATGTGTCTGCTGTATATATTCCCTTTGGATATCCGCTTTACACTTAACATTCCTTAGACACCACTTATGTGTGGCCACGTGTTAATATGATTTTAAGTATCAACGAACACTTATACTTCCATGGACGCCAAAACTTTTTGCAGACACTAATACATTTGTGGACACAATTCATGCGTAGCCATGTGTCCATTAAGTATCTACGGACACTAACACTTCCGTGGACACCCATATTTTTGTGGACATTCACCATCTACGGATACCAATACAACACATCATCATCATTTTTTTTTCAAGATATTACATTCCACCATAGTTATTTATAATTTTGTCCTCAAAATCTGCTTACGAAATAATTTTAGATACTTATTTCTCATTTCCTCTTTTCTTTCCCAAGTTGCTTCCTCAATGTTGTGATTCTGCCATAACACTTTTACTAGCAAGACTTGCTTGTTTTTGAGTTCCTTGACCTTCATATCCATAATTTGTGTCAGTTTCTCTTCATAATTTATTGTTGGTTTAATTTCTATCTTCGTAGGTATACCAACTTTGGAAGAATCTTAGGTGCATTTTGTAACATCCCGTTTATTCTTTCAATTTTAAACTCTCGATTTTTGAAAATGTTTTCTTCTAAAATCACAGCGAAAGACTTTTCATTTGAAAACTAGCTTAAACAAGAAGGGCATAAATAAACTCCTTTTTGTTAAACCATTTATCCCTTGAAACGTGTCATACTGTAAAACTTTAAAACATTTACGATAGCAGAAGACTTGTGTTTACAATAATAGGAGGATTCAACACAATTTGAAAACCCTTCTTGATAAAAACGAAATACTGTAACAAAGGTTTACTTTCCTAAAAAACGTTATTACCAAATATTACATTTCTTCTTTAATCCCTTAGCCTAACCAGCCGCCAAGCCCACAGCGTAGAAATGCCTCATCAACTGTTGCCATTCTTGATCTCTTGCATACCTATATCACAGGAGGAATAATGAGTCTATTGCCCAGTAAGGAATATAATCATGAAATGCAACTGTAACCTCTATGACAACTCTATATGCATCAGTCCATTATATTCGTAACTTGGGTGAGAGCAACCTCTTCAGTCTCCAAACTTAGTAAAAACGAACCCACCTACATTTACATTCATTACCATTTGGGTGAGAGCAACCTCTTCAGTCTCTGAACTCACCACTCGTTGAGTAAGAGCAACCTCTTTAGTCTCCGAACTTACTCAAACGAGCTGTTTTCGACGTGTGAGCATCCTCTTATGTCTCCGAATCCACATAGAAAACACCATTATTATCTTCATTATTATCCCATGCAATGCATTACGTATAATCCTAGAACATGTCCACATGAATGTCACACATAGCAGTTCATATATTGCAAACAATACTACAAACAACTAACAACCAATACTATGCTTCAACTATAACATTAATACTAAACACATTCCTATTACACTATAACATCATATATCTAATTCTTTATCCTTGATGTATTATTTCTAACTTAGTCTTCAACAATATAAGTACTATCCTATGGTATCCATAACTTGAATATAAATTGAGGACCTATACTAATTAATTATATTATTAGTAATCTAATTTTCCTATATCACTTACCATCATCTGACAAAACCATTTTCATCATAATGGTTAGTAAACTAACGTAGGAATACAACCTAAATAGATAACCATCACTAAAGGTATGTAGATAACAAATAACCCATCCTCCACATCATGCAAAAAAATTACTTTGAGCAATGACCATATTATGGAAGCAGCATTCATCAGAGAGTAAACTACGCCTAACACAACAAACTACACAAAAATTCTACTCTTGCGATGTAGGTCCTTTCAAACAAAACAGAAGCATTATTTCTTACCTGGAGTCCTTAGCTTTACGAAGTTAACGCATAAATTATCTTTCACAAAACTTGAAGCACCAGAGACAACATAAATTCCTCCTTCACTGTCTCACATACTTCACAGAATTATCGCACTATGTCCATAGCCATAATTTCATTATCTCAGTAGAACACCACTCTATCCTATTCTTCACTGCCATCATGTGTTGTCTGATCCTTCAAACCTTTCCAACACCTTCTCGATTTTCACTTCAACACAACAGCATCACGTGGTTTCCAAAGCTTCCCTCACTATGTTCTCACTTTCTCAGTTATCATCAGCAATCCTTCACAGTTTCTCACGAAGAAACACAGAAGCCTCACAATATTTCCTCACGGTTTCAGACTCTCTCTCTTTGTTCTTTCAGAATTCCAGAACCATCTCATGGTTTCAACTAATTTTCAAAACATAGAAGCATTTGAATCACACATACTGACCTCATAACCTAAATTCTAGAAGCACAGGTGCTCACACCACGTCATAGTAGCCCTCACAACTTCAGACTCATCCTCAACCCACGCGATTTCCTTCTCTCTCTCATTCATACAAAACATTAGAAACAAGATATCTACTAAATTTTAGCAGAGCTTCCGTGTAACACCCCGACTTTCTAAATTGGATAATTATCGGGGTATTACCAAGGGTGCAACTGTTAGGTTATAATTTAAGAGAATTCATTAAAAGTTTAATTGATAGAAATCAATTTAGGAAATAGAATTACGAAGTTTAAATTGGACCTCTAATAATCTTCTAACGATAATTGGAATAAGTCAAGAGTTACAATTTGGGTCGGTTAATATGTGTACGAATATTTAACACTTAAATATATTTTTAATATTAATCAATTAGAATTAATAATGGAGAAAATAAATTAAAAGAAAATTTTAAAATTGGTGAAGGAGAACCGGTCCGGTTTAGTATTTTAAAGGGAAATCGGTTCACTAAATGAACCGGTTTAGTCAAAATAAAGAAATGGCCTTTAGCCATTTCTTTGCAGGAAAACCTAAAAAATGAGAAAGGGAGAGGAGGTGAGAAGAGAAAGAGAGACGGGAGCCGAGGGAGAGATCGGTAGTGAGCGAGAGAGAGAGATGGCGAGCTCAAGCTCTGGTTCGTCTGATTCAGGCGAATGGCGAGCAGTAGTTGGCGATGATCGAAGCATCGGGCTTCACGGTTTTGGTTTGTGCGAGGGTCGGCTGGACGAGGGGGGAATTGGAGTTGTGATTAATCGAGGTGAGGATCTCGATTGTTTATGTTGTGTAAATAAATTTTGCGATTGGGATTTTGATGGACGGTGGTGGCTTCGCGATGGATCAGCGGCGACAGGGGACAATGGTTTTGTTTGTGAAGGATCGGCTGGGCGAATTGCGAGTCAGCCCGAAACGGTTTTCTCTTCTTTTTGTCATGCCCTGTTGGTGAGATTTCTATTCTCTGCTTATTTTGGGTTATAGTAGTTTGTTATAGGATTTTAGAGTACTGAAGCATAATGATCTTTGTTGAGTGTGTGTTGGAGGCACAATTGATGGGTTTTATACTCTGTGTGTTGTTGTGAGTGTTATGCTCAGTTTATTATTGGATTTCAAACATGTTAGATAGGAACTCTGAATATTGATATATATGGAAATGCTACGTAATTTGGATTGTGTTATGCGATGAATGGATTATAGAGAATGATAGAAATAGGGATGTGCTAGGTTGCATGGAAACAAGCCTTGGTAATTGAATTAAATTGTTGGAATAAACTATGTTATGGTTAGGTGTCAATAAGTTCCTAGAAATTCTATGTAACTAAGGGTAGGGAAAAATCATAAGACATAATTATTAATGATGAATCTTACTAATTTGTGAATGTATCAAAAGAGAAGAAGAACAACAATTAAGTGCGAATGCGCGATAAAGTCTCGAGGTAAGGAATTGGGCGTGTCGTGGCCATGTGGAGGCCCTACACCACAAGTGTGTGTGAGTGTTGTGCTAGATGTATTACTATTACATTCTTTGTGTGAATTCTCTGATTGATTTTGCTGTTGTGTTTTTTCTGTACTTATCCTTATTAAGTTGAAATTGAATGACTAAGAATGGAAGGAATGATAAATGGAAAGTGATAGGATGATAAGATGTGCATGAATGAGTTATGAACTGCATAAGTTATAAATTCTATTTTTGTGAACTGTTTTTACTTGCTATAAATTCCTTGTGATGTTTATTACTTTCTTTGGTTCTGGTTAAGAGCTATAAATGCTCTAGATTTAATTAGCGTCAAATTATGGGATTTCCAACTTATGATTTATTTAGTACATTATGTTCTGCTTTAATCAGAATAGCATGCATAGATAACTTAGTTTCGTAATTTGAAATCTAGTTATAATGAAGTTATTTCTTGGTTCTGGATAGGAATTGTAGTTCCCTTTACTTAGGTGTTAATGCTAAACAATCACACATTTACAGATTATTTAGGATAATAATTATATGAGCATGTTTAGCATAATTAATCAATCCAAGCATGTTTAATTACTTAGAATAAAAGCACGTTGTTAATCACGTTTCTATTAGTAAACTTCCAAGTATGTTTCCGTTTAATTGTTGATTATATGCCTAAACTTTCATATCATCGTTAAGCATGTTCATTTCGCTTAGATAATTCACATATTATTAATTGTTCATCTTGCCATATTTCTATTATTATCTTTGGTAGAATCAAGCTTGTCATATGTCATTGTTATTTCGTTTCTATGTTTGCTTTCAATTAGTATTATTATTGTCGTTCATTCTTACTATTAATGTTATTCTTGCTATTCGTTGTTTACTATTCGTGCTATTCTTCCTGCTCATTGTTTAATTATTGTTCTTTCTATAATGTGTCAACATGCATTCATGATAATAGAAACAAGTAGGGAGTACCCTCAGGGTGGTACTCACATGCATGAGTAAGGAAAATGAAATGAACGAATACAATGAATGATGATGAATGATGCAATGGGGAGTTGATGGGTGGATGGGTAATTCAGATCTAGCCCACATAGGGTTAGAAGTCGATCAAACTATTCCATCACATACGTGTTCCTTCAACTTCCAACTCGATGTATGAGTAATGAACGAATGAATGAAACGTAATGAAAGATTGGTTTGGGGCAGACCCATTCCAAGTGAACTAAAGAGAGGCATGATCATATTGCATATTCCCTTTCCTTACTAAGCCATTGGGCTTATAGTTTACTTGTGGTGTAGCTATAGGTGTATGATGAGAAGAACAAAGAACAAAACACAAAGCAATCGATGAAAGATTTACACGGGCAGAGCTTGAGGCTGGTCAGGTTAAAGACGAGTAAAGTAATTTGTAAAACATAACAATTTACTTAGCATATTTTAATTTGAATGTTTTCGCTTCCGCTATGTTCTGATAAATGATTTTCATAACGAATGTAATGAATGGATTTTTGACGCTTGGTTTTAGCAGTCTGATTATGAAAGATTTTAATTGTTATACAAAAGTTTTAAATTTCGCATATTTTAAAAGCTTATGAAAAATCGGGTCGTCAAATTCTGCATGGCTTTTCTCCTTTTAACTCTCGTCCATCACTCCTCTATTTATAGGCTACTAATATCTACTCTCCATAGATCGCGTGAAGATGGAAGGCCACAGGACGCATCCATTAATATCCAGACTCTTCAATATGGAAACCATTCATTTTTTACGTCAGTTATCATCCCTTTATATAAATCTCAAAAACGACCATTCATCATCGTCCCTCCAGCAACCTTTTGAAGAGGAAGTGGTGACATAGTAATGTTCCATGCATCAGTGAAGCGTCAAAGTCGAAGACCTTCCAGTTATAGTGACAGTTTAAAATCTTCAGACGACATTCAAGATTGGGGGTTGATCGATTTTCTTCATTGGAGATCGACCACCTTTCTGCCAAGCGACTGCCAATTCTCTCAGAAAACTTTCTGTTTTCCTACTGGTCGATCGACCACCGAGATCGATCGCTGTCACCAAATGTCGATTTTCGCTTAATTCTCCAGATTATGCACACGTTATTTCCTTAACGTGATAATTACATGCACTTGTCAACCTTATATATATATTAATATATATTTTTATAATGCAACCATAATCTAAGGTCTTAATTGTAATATTCTTCATACCACTTTATCTTCTTCAGACCACCTTATATATATATATATATATATATATATATATATATATGAACATTTATATTATCTACCAACTTATACTATACGCTCCACCATTCTTCCTTCACATTATTCTTCATTAAACCCAATATGCCCCTAAAATAGTATAATTCCTACTCTTTCAATCTCATTATACCCAAGTACATTCTCTAATAAATGATAAGATCCTTATTATTCTCAAGATTTTAGTCCTTGTCGTATCCTTACAATATCCAAATACGTCTAAATATATTTTCTCTTACTAAATCCATTGACTATAATTCTAATTTATTGTATCCTATCTAACTCCAAAATCATCATACAATTCTCCATAACTTTGATCACTTCCAAAACTAAGTATAGACATAATTCAGGCATCATAATTCACTTATTCTAAAATACATTTCTCTTTACCAATATTTCCAAATAGTCTATTTCCACTCCTATCATCCTAAATTATTGCATAAGCCTTGTGCTTAACTCAACGAAAATTCGGGATATTACACATTTTTTTCAGCAATGAAACATGGAACACATTGTGAACTGTTTTCATTGAAAGCATCTTGTGCATATGCCACTTTTTCTATTTTACCCATGATTGGAAAAGGTTCAAAAAATCTTGGAGAGCTTTTTTCTTGCTTAATGAATCTTATTGTAACCTTAAATGGAAAAACCTTCAAAAATATCATATCTTTTTTGTTGAACTCCAATTCCCTTCATCTATTGTTAGTGTAACTTTTCTACTGACTTTGAGCAGTTAGCATCTTTTGTCGAATCAAACTCACCCTATCGCTAGTTTGTTGTATAATAATGTGACCAAGTAATTTGGTTTCTCCCACCTCATCCTAGTACAAAGGGAATCTTCATTTTCTTCCATACAGTACTTCATACAATGTGACAATCATAGCTTAATAGCTATTATTATAAGAAAACTTGACTAAAGGTAACATCTTACTCTAGGTAATTTGAAATTCTAATACACAAGCCCGTAACATATCTTCTAAAATTTGAATTGTTCTTTCAATTTGTCCAAATAGGTATAGATAGAGGTTGTACCAATCCCTCTAATACTCAAAATTCAAAACGATTAATTATAATACGACAATTTAAAATTTAATAGATTTATTATTGTCATAATTTATGAATTTTAATTATTGAAATTATTGAAAAAATAAATAAAGAAATCTATTTTATAAGTAATAAAATGAAATAAGGACTTTGGATGGATTAGGAAAATCAAATATAATAAACTTAGTAAAGAATATTGTGTAAATATCCATGATAAAGGTAAGTTTAAAGTGTGGGTTTAATTTAATAATTTATGCTTTATAATTAAGGAAAGTTAAATTGTTGCTTAGTTATGTTAAATTTTGGAATTTAAGGAAAAATATAGTGTAGAAGGGATTAGATGCTTCAAGAGTAGTTGGATGAGGATCATGGACGAGTAAGATCGTTCAAGATATAGAAAGATGCTCCGCATAAATGTTTGATGTGGGAGGACATTAGACCGTTGGATAGGTTTAGTCAAAGGAACATGGATCATTGGATTTAAGAAAAAGATGCTTCTGTGGGAGGATGATGCATTTGAGTGCGGGAGAGTTCTAAAGTGTAAGATTAGATTAGTGAAAGGAATAAGAACTGTTAGATTTAGGAAATATTCTTCTGCGGGAGCGTTGGATGTCGCTCTGGCTCAGAAGAATATTTGGCCATTAGATTAGGTTTAGCAAAAGAAGTGAGACATTGGATTAGGAAAAGATTCTTCTATGGAATAGGAAGATGTCATTCGAGAGTGTTAAGTAAGTTTGAAACGTCGTTGTTTTAGAGTATAACGTGTTTTTGTAGTTGCTTTCGTATCCATGGCAGCGTTTTATGTGTTAGAAACAACATCATTAGATTTAATGAGCTTGTGGTTCACGGGAGCATTTGTAACGACCCAGATTTTCGTCTCTTTTTGAAAATGCGTTAAAATGCGAGAAAACGTGACAAAGCACGCCTAATCTGGACCACTACCAACTGTTCGTTAAAACTCGTTATAAGAATCGTTTATTTAATAGAAAATGCAGAAGCGTTAAAATCATGTATTTCAAAATACTGTGGAAGCGTAAATAAAATCTTTTTTTAAAGAAATACTAAATAATTAATTACAATTAGAGAACTTTAATTTACATTAGATTACAACCCTGTTATTTCTTACTTTTCGTAGCCTGGCCAACCGCAAGCTCGCGGGTGCAAATCCCTCATCCACTAATTCTAATCTGACGCTATCTTCTCCTGCGGGTACCTTCACCATGAGTAAACTGTAAGCCTAAAAAGGATTAGTAAGAAAAGGGTTAACAATTAAAAAAATAGAATTTAAATAACTGAAACAATTATATATTATTAACAAGGAGTTTACGCCATACACACAAGGCAATTGCACTAAAGAGAACTACTAATATTAAGGAAATATGAAATGTCACGAAGATAACGAAATCTATAGAATACCAATCAATCTACTCTATTAATCGTCAAGGAAATATGGCAGGGTATCAAAGACAAAGCTAACACCAATAGAATTGCCAATAAATCTACACTAACAACTACAAATCAAGCAACCAAGAACTTAACATTAACAACACATTTAAGGAAAGAGAACAGCCAACAACCAAAACCAGACAACTATAACTCAACGCACACACACATACTCGTGGGTAGGGCTTAGACGACCGACGCTACCCATTCCTTACCTTGAAGCGTTCATGTGTTAGTACCAAATCTTTATCTTCTATCTCTTTCTGATACCTTTATGATTTAGAAATATCAAGTCATTACTAAAATCATTTAATATACTCGTTAACTTACTAATTAATCTCATAGAATTAGCTTAATAACTAAATCTCGATATTCATTTCCGATAACTACAACAATATTAAATACAACTTAATAACTTATTTTCCATGGGCATAACCCAAATCTGACATATTTATGCATCCATAATTAACCAACAAAATGTATGAATTAACAGTAGAGAGTGCTATTGTAAGTGACAGAACATTGATCCCTTTAAAATGAGCTAAACAGATTATCATAGAGCACTAAACAGATTTTCGCAGAGTAATCACCAGGAATGCAAACCCAACAGC
Source organism: Begonia loranthoides (assembly GCA_022433065.1). Lineage (NCBI taxonomy): Eukaryota > Viridiplantae > Streptophyta > Magnoliopsida > Cucurbitales > Begoniaceae > Begonia > Begonia loranthoides. The sequence continues at coordinate 26,527,637 of CM039469.1, forward strand.
AAGATACAAATCTCTAGAATATAGAGAAGGAATAGTTCTTACCATAAGATCCGAGAGAAATTCCTCTCTTCAGCCCAACATCACTTGGACCTCAATCTTCTAGAGGAGAAGCTCTTGGCTTCTAGCTCCTACCTGTAGCACAGAGAGCTCAAGCAGCACCCAGCTCTCCAGAGAGCTCCCGATCCCAGCTTCAGCCTCCAACTCTTCTCAGCAATTTATCTTGCAGCCAGGAGACAAACACTCTCCTTCTGCACACCTGACCAAACTGCAAAATTCACTGAGTGTTCCCCATGCCCACATTGTCATTTTCGCGATTCAATCCCCAAATGACAAGTGGGACCAAGGCCTATGGCCGGTCCATCATGAACCCGAGCCACACCCACAAACTGAGAGCCACGCCAACGCTCCCCCGCAAAGACACCGAGCATCGCCACCCCTGCATCCCATCGAACACCGTGCTCTGAGCACCCTAGCAATGCCCCACCATTAGAACACAAAGGGGAAGGAGGAATTGGCCAGACATACCTCCAAACACCATCAGAAAACACCGCATTAACATCGATCCTGAGCCCTAATTTGCGAACCCTAGCCGCGAACCGTCGTGTCTCGCCGCTCCACGCCACGCCTGGACGTCGTACATGCCGGACCCATCGTCTTCTTCTCCTCCCCATTGTGCCCTCACTCCCTCGTCCCCTCTCCCTTTCTCTCCCTTCGTTCTTCTCTCCTTGCTCACGCGGGTCATCCCGCGGACATAATGGCCATAGGCCATTCTGTTAATTGAAATGCTGCTAAACCGGTTCTGCATACCCCATATTTAAACCCCTTCCCCTTTTAGTTTAATTTATCAAATTAAATCCAATTAAATCCTTTATTTTAATCTTCACTTAATACTAATTAATCCCATTAAATCCTGATTAATTAATATTTATTACATAAATTCCCATAATTTGAATCTAACGAATATGTCCTTCATAATACCCTGATAATTAAATAATTATCCAACTTTAAAAAGTCGGGGTATTACGTACTTCCCCCTTATATAAATTTTGTCCGCGAAATTTGCCCCTTAACAATCACTATCTACCCGTCCAAACCCTTTACTAGCTACCCAATTGGTGTTCTAGTTGACTCTAGGTTTCGGCTTAATACTAACCCCTCTCGGATTGATGTTTGCCTAACTCTAGCAAATAGATCGGCTTGACAATGTCCAGACTCATCTCTTCGCACCGAAGTCGATCCAACTATGGAACTCACTCTTCCATACTTCTGCTGCGGTACTCTATTCTCTCATTAACCACTCTTAGGTTTCTAACCCGTTTGTGCTTCCCAGTTTGTGTGTGAATACCAGTTTCCATTCTCGTTCCTATATCCATTTCCAGAAATCACTCTAGAAACTTCGATTCCATTTTCATCTCCGTTCCCATTCCCGTTTTAGGTTTTGTTCCCATTCTCGTTTCGACTCGGTATCTGTTTCGGTTCTCGTGATCATACGCGTTCCCGTATCCATTTCCGTCCGCTTCCATTCTTGGAAATTTTTGTCTCCATTTCCGCTTCCGCTTCCATTTTTGGAAATTTTGTCTCCGTTTCCGTTTCCGCTTCCATTTCTGGAAACTTCATCTGCGTTTCCATTTCAACTTCCATTTCTGGAAACTTTGTCTCTGTTTCCGTTTAAACTTCCAATTCTGGAAACTTCGTCTCCATTTTTGTTTTCATGCTCATACTGTTTCCGTATCCATTTCTGTTATCTGAGGTTTTTGTTTCTGTTCCCATTTCCAATTCGGTTTATGTGCTCGTTCATTGAAAAGTTTGACTAACTCCCTAGACCACAATACTTAATCCCAAATCATACTATCACGTCTACCATTTATTTACCCGTTGTAATCTCTCATTCTTTTCTTACACTTTTATCTTTTACGCTTTAATTTGTCGTTACATCGTTCGTGACCTTCGGTATAGCAGCGATGGCATAATCCAAAAGCCTACTAACCCTTGGCTGTTCTTTTCATGGTTTGCCTCCAATATAGCAGCAATGACATAATCCGAAAGACCTATTCATTGGCCGTTTGTCCCGGCATAATCTAGGGATTGTCCCAGTCTAATCCAGGGACCTTGCAACTGATATGAGCAACAATGGCATAATCTGAAAGCTTGCTAGTAATGATGGCATAATTCGAAAGCTCGCTAAGCGACCGTGTCCACGAAGACTTAACGGTCTCGCATCATATCGTTGTCATTTTCTTAATTCACTTTTTATCATTAACTATTTTAGTTTGCCTTTTGTTCGGCTTTTATCATTCATCAATTCACTCTCGTTGCTCGTGATGCGTTCGTCATTTGTGCCACAAATTGTGCATATTCAACCAAGTGCACTCGCTTACTATCTGACTCTATTTAACTATCTGACTCCGTTTAACCCTACGTCCCTTCCACTTATTCTCCCGTTCCTAATTCCAAAAATTTGGGCAGAGTCCCCCTTGTTATTAGACTCCCCCAAAGCTAAACATCCTGCATAAAAATTCCTAAACAGTTCCAGTATCTTCTACCCTCTATTACGTACCATTATCTACGACTCATTCTCTACTACAAACTCCTTTTCGTTACAAAATAATCTTAACTAAATAAAGAAATTAAAGCGATCAAATTAAAGTACAAGCAATTAAATTGAAATACTTATAGTCGATGAATGATTTCAATGTCGAGGCATGTGTTGGCAGATAGACTACATTACCAGTTTGAATTTTTCAAAAATCATTTCAGAACAAGCGATAGACTTGGTTTTAAAATGATACTAGAGCAATGTACACAATCGTTTTTTAAAATTTTGCTCTGATACCAACTGTAACGACCCGGTATTCGTCTCTTTTTGAAAATGTGTTAAAATGGGAGAAAACATGTCAAAGCAAACCTAATCCGGATCGCTACCAACCATTCGTTAAAACTCGTTATAAGAATAGTTTATTTAATAGAAAATGCAGAAGCGTTAAAATCATGTATTTCAAAATACTGCAGAAACGTAAATAAAATCTTTTATTAAAGAAATACTAAACAATTAATTACAATTAGAAAACTTTAATTTAAATTAGATTACAACCCGGTTATTTCTTACTCTTTATAGCTTGGCCAACCGCAAGCTCGCACGTGCAAATCCCTCATCCACTGCTTCTAATCCGATGCTATCTTCCCCTGCGGGTACCTACACCATGAGTAAACTGTAAGCCTAAAAAGGATTAGTAAGAAAAAGGTTAACAATTAAAAGAATAGAATTTAAATAACTGAAACAATTCTACATTATTAACAAGGAGTTTACGCCATACACGCAAGACAATTGCAATAAAGAGAACTACTAATATTAAGGAAATATGAAATGTCACGAAGCTAACGAAATCTATAGAATACCAACCAACCTACTCTATTAATCGTCAAGGAAATATGGCAGGGTATCAAACACAAAGCTAACACCGATAGAATTGCCATTGAATCTACACTAACAACTACCACGCAAGCAACCAGGAATTTAACATTAACAACACATTTAAGGAAAGCAGAACAGCCAACAACAAAAACAAGACAACCATAACTCGATGCACGCACACATACTCGTGGGTAGGGCTTAGACGGTCGATAATACCCATTCCTTACCTTGAAGTGTTCATGAGTTGGCACCAAATCTTTATCTTCTATCTCTTTCCAATACCTTCATGATTTAGAAATATCTGATCATTATTAAAATCATTTAATATAATCATTAACTTACTAATTAATCTCATAGACTTAGCTTAATAACTAAATCCCGATATTCATTTCCGATAACTACAACAATATTAAATGCAACTTAACAACTTATTTTCCGTGGGCATAACCCAAATCTAACATATTTATGCATCTAGAATTAACAAACAAAGCGTATGAATTAACAGTAAAGAGTGCTATTGTAAGTGACAGAACATTGATCCCTTTAAAATTAGCGAAACAGATTATCACAGAACACTAAACAGATTAGGAATGTAAACCCAATAGCAAGATACAAATCTCCAGAATTCAAAGAAGGAATATTTCTCACCATCAAGACTCGAGAGAAATTCCTCTCTTCAGCCCAACATCACTTGAACCTCAATCTTCTAGAGTAGAAGCTCTCAGCTTCTAGCTCCTACCTCCAGCACAGAGAGCTCAAGCAGCACCCAGCTCTCCAGAGAGCTCCCGATCCTAGCTTCATCCTCCAACTCTTCTCTGCCATTTATCTTGCATCTAGGAGACAAACACTCTCTTTCTGCACACCCGACCAAACTGCAAAATTCACAGAGTGTTCCCCACGCCCACACTGTCATTTTTGCCGCTTCAATCCCCGTGAAGAAGCCGAGCATCGCCACCCCTACATCCAGTCGAATGCCGAGCTCTGACACCCTATCCAACGCCCAACCATTAGAACATGAAGGGGAAGGAGGAATTGGTCGGACATTGCTCCAAACACCGCAGGAAAACGCCGCAGCAACATATCCCGAGCCCCAATTCGGGAACCCTAGTTGCGAACCGCTGCGTCTTGCTGCTCTACGCCGTGCCTGGACGTCGTGCATGCCGGACCCGTCGTCGTCGTCTCCTCCCTGTCGCGCCCTCACTCCCTTTCTCCCTTGTCTCTCCCTCCATTCTTCTTTCCTCTCTGACGCGGGTCACCCCGGGAACATAATGGCCATAGGCCATTCTGTTAATTGAAATGCTGAACCGGTTCAGCATACCCCATATTTAAAGCCCTTCCCTATTTAATTTAATTTATCAAATTAAATCCAATTTATTCCTTTATTTTAATTTTCACTTAATATTAATTAATCCAATTAAATCCTAATTAATTAATATTTATTACATAAATTCCCATAATTTGAATCTAACGAATATATCCTTCGTAATACCCCGATAATTAAATAATTATCCAACTTTAAAAAGTTGGGGTATTACAGCTTTAGTGTCCGCATATGGGTTTTAACGATAGAATAGTACACGTGGCAGATGGTGAGCCCCTTCGATTTAGCTTCCATGGAAGTGTTTGTATCCACGGTGTCTTTGGCGATTGCGAATATGAGTTTTAGGGCTGATAGGTCTGTTGGCCATTTGTAATGACCCGGTTTCTTGAAATTCCTTTAAAATATGTGAAAAATTTGAAAATTTCTTTTTAAAGCAAGTAAGAGCGCCCTTAAACCGGACCGCTACCAACCGTTTGTAAAACTCGTTATAAAATCCACATTAATGAAACTATGCGGAAGCTTTTTAATTAAAACCATGGATATAAAACGTTGCGGAACCGCTTATAAAATCATTTGTTTAAAATATTGCGGAAGCGTAAATAATTTAATGAAATAAACTAACCGTTTTAATTACAATTTAGGAAACTTAATTTAATTACACTATTTCTCTTTTACCCTTTTTATGTTTGACTAGCCATGAACTCCCTCGCTCGTGCAAACCCATCATCACTGCTTTTAGGTTATCTGTTCTTTATCGGCTTATCATCTGTTTGTCGTTTGTGCCTACACCACAAGTAATATGTGAGCCTGATGGCTTAGTAAGGAAAAGGGTTATGCAGGAAATGCCTCTCTTTAGTCCTTTTCATTAAGTCATTCATTCTGTTATTACTTCCTATTAGTCATTCGTTCGTTCATTTGGGTAGTCTCCTGTGTGCATGCTCGATGCCAGACTACAACTAGCCTCCTATGTGCACTCGCTGCTAGGCTAGAGACTTGTCTTCTATGTGCATACTAGTTGCCAGGCTACACTACCTCCTGCGTGCATACTAGCTGCCAGACTAGACCCGTCCACCGTATTATCCTATCATTCATTCTTATATTTTCCTCACTCATGCATGTGTCCTATTCTTTTCTATTAGCATGATGCATGAACATACATTTTCAACTTAACATGATGCATGATGCTTCATAACATAATATTAACTGAAATTGAAACGCGCATTCAAAGTAATTGAAAGCAACTGAAATTGGAAGCACATATAAAGAAGGAAAAGCATATAATAGAGGAAAAGAACTGTGCACAACCGAAAGCAAGTACAACATTAAATTAAAACAACAAATGAACAATAAACTAGACATGCTCAAGAAGATAATATAATTACTCTAGTTCTTTAATTCTTTAGCCTAGTTAACTTCCTAGTCCATTTACATGCTTCCTACATTTATATTTCTAAGCGATTATTCTAACAAGTTATCCAAATAAATTAACATGCTCCTACGTTGATTTTATGCTTTTATTCTACTTAACTAATCATACTTTGGTTTAATGGAAAATAACATGCTAAGGACTTGGAATCGTAAGCAATACAAGAAAACAAATAACAAAAGCATTCATTCACTTAGTCAATGAGACCCTTGACTCATTCACGTTTCATTCATTCATTTTTCATATTCTTTATCATTCTACTCTTTAGTAAAGTAAGACATTGATTATGTAATTGAAGTGCGCATAAACGGAAGTAACTGAAATTGAAAGCGCGTATAAAAGAATAATAGAAATTGAAAATGCATAGCAATAAAGGCAACCATTAATACATAAGATAATTTATAATATTGAATACAGTAATTAACATGCCAATTATCTAGTTAGCTTCCTAGTCCATTTACATGCTTCCTACATTTATTATTCTATGCGATTATTCTACTTAGTTATCCTAGGCAATTTAAACATGCTTTTATACTAGTTAAGTAATTAGACTTGTTAAGTAAATGACTAACATGCTCAATTCTAGTTAAGTTAATTACTCTAATTGATTAACATACTCAGTTTCTAATTAAGTTAATTACATCAGTTAATTAGCATGCTCAAGATTATAGTTAGTTGTTCTAGGTCGATTTACATGCTCAAGACCATAAATAATTATCCTAGTCAATTTACATGCTCAAGGAAAGATTTTAATTATAATTCTAATTAGTTATTCAAATGGATTAACATGAGTCTAGTTAACTATTCTGATTAATTAGCATACTCAAGTCCAGTTGGTTATCTTAGTTCATTACATGCTCAAGGTCTAATTAATTACTCTAGTAAATTAACATGCTCTCTAGATGATTAAACATGCTTAGTTAATTAACATGCATTAAGTTTAGTTAATTAAACATGCTCAAGAAATTAGACATACTAGTAATTTAAACATGCTAGTTTATTTAAATGCTAATTAATGAATATGCTCAAGGAAGTGCGTAACCACTATGAATTAAATAATTAGTTAAGTAATCATGCTCCACTCCTAATTTAGTTAGTATTAGCATGTTCGATTGATAATTGCAATTAGTTTTCTAATTTATTAACATTTAAACATACTTGGCCTAGTTAAATTAACATGCTAGTTAATTGAACGTGGATATCAAACAAAGGAAATGGCGGAACAACACAAAGAACATAAATGAAAGAATTATACCACTTGAAGTTTATGCTAAGCAGTAATTTAAAATAGACAGTAAGCATTACTCCTTTCTTACTTCAACCATTTAACATGTCTAAACATTAGCACTCATATTTAATAAGCAGAGTATTTGAATCGTATAACAACAATGACAAATCTACCCCATCATCAACACAGGAAATAGGTGCAGGAAATATGTGCAGCAATGAAAGCAACAATGATATAATAGCAATAATCATCCATGGAACTATCATTTAAAAAGAAACTTAACTAATAGCAACTAGCAGTTAATGGCAAGGAAATAACTAACGCACACCCACTTGTGGTGTAGGGCCTCCAAATGGCCAAGACACCCCATTTTCCTTACCAATTTGAAGACACTAGCAGGGACAACTGCCACTCCCCAGCCAGCGGCAGCCCAAGGATGACAGGGAGCTGCACTCAGCAGCTCACTCACGTAGCTCACCTCACTCACCTTCATGTCCGCTCACTTAGCACATTGCTTAACTCACCACAATACATTCACAACACACATAACACATTGAACTCCACTCACATATAGAGAGGCTCTCGCAGGGGAGGAGAGCTTCTCACAAAAGGGAAAGCTGGAGACTGAAAATGAGAGAGATGGCAGAGGGGAGGGAAGACATTACCTGGAAGAGGGAAGGGACACCATGAGTGCCTAGGGGTAGAGAGGGAGATGGTTCCAGGCAGGGGGGCGACGTCGTTGTCCCAAGGAGGGGGAGCGCCATTCCCTGTCGGGGAAAATCGGGCTACCCTATGGATTTTCATCATTTTCTTTCTATTTTAATCGTAGGTCTGGGCTAATTCGAACGAGTGCAGACTCATAGATCTTGTCCGCATTTGTCTGCAAGGCTAAAATCACTCAGGCTAAAATGAGACTTTGGACGGGAGAATGTGTCCCCATCTCGTCCGTACCATCCGCAACCAAGGTTCGGACCCCAGATCACATCCGCACGTGGCATCCGCGTGTCGTTCAAAAGTGTCCTAAAATAGGACAGAGGCAAATGAGAGGAGGCCTCAACTCGTCCGCAGCCATCCAAACTCGTCTGCAACTATCCAGGTTTAGAACAAATTCGATGTGGACGCTACTCCTCTCGTCTGAATCGTCCAGACCCTCGTCCGCAACTCCACAGCATAGTGAAGTCAGGACGTGAAACTACATCCCGAGTTGTCCCCAAGCTATGGGAGACATGCAATGCTCTTGTGGATGACACTTCTCGTCCGTAAGGTCATCCTCAAGCGTCCAAAAGTCGACTTTGAGACACTTTAGGAAGAAAAACCTCGTCCTCGACTTGTCCCAACGTCGGGGAAGCAACACAATGCACTTGCGGATGACATAATGCATCTGTAGTGTCATCCGTAGGTGTCCGAAAACACCCTGGATAGCCTTTCTCACATTTTTTCCACTTAACTCTTATCCCATAACATCTTCCCCATAAATACACGTCATAAGGTAACACGTATAAATATGCAATGTAATATCCCCCAAACTCTAACACTTCGATTACATCACGTATATGGGGAAAACGTAATAGAAATTACTCCGACTTAACACTCCGACTATGCACCCGGTAATACCCCGATAGTTATCCAACTTAAAAATATCGGGGTGTTACACCATTGGTCGAGCGAGTTTTTGTGAACATCCACTATGGCTGTTTGTGTGTCCTCTGTAGCTTGGGTATGTTTAAATTAAGGTAGTTTTCTAGAAACTTGCGAGCCACAATTCAACCTTTAGATTATTTAGGAAAAGATAAAGTTTAGACGTGATTTTGTGAGATTTTATCCCATGAAACTTTATGGTTTTAGCTCTATAAATATTAGTGTTTAGGTCGATATCACTCAAGAATCCTAAGGCGTAGGAGTTCTCTCTCTAGCTCTTGGGTGATTTGTCTTCTCTCAGTTTCTAAAGGTAGGTTGCCACTATAAGGTTAGATATTGTTTCTTAAGTTACATAGTGTTCAAGTTATCCCCTTGTTAATCAAGGGTAAGGTTGTGTGTTTTATTGACTATTTTGTGCATATATTGTTTTCAATGAGTTATGTTTTATGTAATTTATATATTGTTTCAACTATTTCATGTATGTTTGATCCTACTGTTGAATAATATGTTACATTTCATTGACTTAAGGATATGCCTACTATTGTATATTTGATGCGAACCACAAATATTAGAGATCCGAGACCCGACAACAACGTGGAATAATAACCAGGACACCTTAGAGATTCAAAAGAAATAGGAGTTCGACCCGTTATCTATAAAGAGATAGGAACCGAAACTATCAAATAAAGGAGCTTGACCCGAACCAAACTTGTTGGTTGAACCAAAGCTATCAAGTTCGATCTTTCCAAGCTAACACTTGAAGAAGATCAAGTCCTCAAAGAGAACTCAAGAAGAGAATGCAAAATGCTCTCAAAACTCAAGGTTGTGTATTCTTCAAATTGTTCCGTACAATGAAAGAGTGCCCATCTATTTATAGGCAACTTAAGGGGACTTTAAAACATGTTAAAATTACATAAAATATACAAAAGAATTGATAAAAATCAAAGTTAGGTGAAATTTTACTGAAGCGGCGGTGGTGCGCGTTTCGGGCGCACGGGGTCAACGTTGGCGGGCGCTGTCGGGTCAATGTTGCTGGCTGCTGTCGGGTCAACAATGGCGGGTACCTGGCGGGTGAGCTGTCTGGCGGCCCGCGTGCTGGGCCTGGGAGGCACTCGGATTGGGCCTGGGTGGCAGGCTGATTGGTCTTGGACCATGGGCTGCTTACATTCTTCTTCAATTTTGACCATTTTCTCTTCAATCCAATCCTTGCTTGGGCTTCCATTGGATATTTTTCATTCCCTAACAACTCCTTGGGCCATGGCTTGGTTTTCAATGGGTCTTTAATGTTGATCAAAACTTGTAAAGATTGGCCCATCTTCCTTGTTATGCATTTTCCAAATGTCCATTGGTTCTTGGGCATGGTTTGGCTCATGATGGATCCTTAGATTACATCAATATTCAAGTTCGTTTAACTGTTATCATGTATCATGTATGTTTCATGCATCATGGTTTTCAAGAAAAGAACAAAAATAGTTTTCATGCATACGTTTTCATGAAAGACAAATAGAATTTAAGATACGTAAGAAAGAATATGAAGGGTTGAGGAAAGGCAGCTCCAAAATTGGTCCTTTGGGGGATAAGCTTGTTAGCATTGAGTGCACAACACTAATAGAGTTCCCGATAAGGGGGATTGTTTTATCAAAGTTCATGAGACTCAGTGGTGTGTTTCCCATAGACGTGTCATGTCTTCCCTTAAGAATCTCAACAAAAGTTGTGAGGTAATTAAAAGAAAAGAAAAGAATGAATGAAAAAACATGTTTTTTGTAAAAGAAAAGAAAAGAAAGAATCCAAAATATTCCTCTCAAAACTCGGTGGCCTTAGCCGACGGAATTGCTCACAACTCAATTATGAATGTACAACCTACTGTAAATTTCTTTAATCTTTTCTTTCCATTGACCTTTCCATGTACTAAAATTAACTTTCTACTAAGTTTGTCTATCGATCAATAACTTCATCCCTATTGTTTATATTTCTCCTTGGTGCTTTGACCATGTTATCCCTTCACCAATCAATCCCAACAGATAAATAAAACAACATACTCATAAAATTAACTCAAAACACACTTAGAATTGATGAAGTATTACAACGTTGAGGCTTGTTCTAATAGCCAGTTTAGAAAATTGCATTACCTCTAATAACATATTGTAACACCCTGTTTTTTTTTAAACTTTATCTTTAAAACATTGCGTAGCAGAAGGCTTTCTTTTAATTTCATTTGATATAAAAGTAAGTGAAAATATTCATTTGAAATAAAAATAAGTGAAAATACTAGCAATAAGTTTTTCTTTCTTCTTCAAATTCTTTGAAGTTTACATTTTACAAAAAAAAAACTTTCTATAAATAAAACCATGTCTTTCATTTCTTGTTTAGCCCAGCCAGCACAATATCCTTATTATGTAAATCATTTATCAACTGCTCCTTTCGTTCTTCCTCTAGCATGGTTACCTACATCACAAGAAGTAAACTACAAGCCTTATGCTTAGTAAGGAATGAAATGTAGTATGAACTTGAGATACAATATATATAAAATTTTAATTTCTTTTTTTTCCTTATCATTTTTATCGTTTTTTGAAGAGTTGTGAACTTAACTCAACTCCACCATTTTTGAATTGTAGGAAAGAGTGATAAACTTAGGCCAACTTAGACCATTCTATCGTTTAGGGAGTGTTGAAATTGAGTCATCTCAACCTTTTCTTATTATTTAGGAAAGAGTGGTGAACTTTGGCCAACTCAAATCCTGCTTATCATTTAAAGATGAGTGGTGAACTTTGGTAAGCTTAAACCACTTTTATTTCCTCTACGTATATTCATTTCCATTTGTGTCTTTCTTATACAAAAAACATGTGCAGGTAAAACATTTTTTGTAGTCTTTCTTAAAAAACCATGGTGCACAAACATGAATGCATACAAACTAACATATTATCCTACATCAATTTATATATATATCCTCAAGTTACCATTATAACCAAATATAGAACCTGATATCCATTATAACACAAACACATCATATCCTTCAGTAAACAACAATCTAATTTTTGTGATGTAACCCGAAGGCAAAACACATGCAAACATTCCTTACCTTAATGTCTTGGCATAATGTCTTGCAACATAAGAAGTTATTTCCTTGATCTTCAATATCTTCAAGAAGTTGAGAGAGATAGCAATCTTCTAAGAGTTATTCTTCTCCAAACAATTTCTCACGGTAGAATCTTTAACCCAAGGAAGGTTGTCCCTTTTATATCATGGCAATTCTAAGCATAAGGTGTCATCCACTTCAGCATTTTAATGCTTAGTAATCAATTTTCTCACTTCTTAAATCGTGACACATAATCTACTTTCAGATGACTTTTCATATTCTTAGTGGATCGCACCTCAATTTTGGTCAGCTATTTCTTCACATTTCAAAAAAAAAAAATATCCTTTTATTGCGAATGCCTTGCCTTCTGCAGAAACTCATTTATACACTATTACAGACGATCACAACCTCTTGTCTGTTTGACTACATATATACTCATGGCTAAATCCTTTCAATTTGTCTTTAGTCTGGTCGACCAAAAAGCTACCCCAGAGCCTCCAAACATACTTCCACGGTTGTCAGTGCTTTTGCAGATACTTGGAATTACTTTGGACCCCAATCAAACACACTCTTATTTTGGTCAACCTCAAACTTGTCGAACATCCACTCCATAGAGCATCTTAGACATGCAGACATCCACTAATTCCATACTTTTCTGTAGATACTCAAATTTTCCATGAATCGGTCGACCACTCTTTTACTCTAGTTCACCGTAATTCCATCTGAGAGCAATTTAACTAAGTCTTTATACACTTAACCTTCATCCTTCCATTAACATTAATTTATCCATATCATTAAACAACTTCTATCACCATAATTCAACCATATTAACATCCAAAATCATTAATTCTTGACATTGCAAAACTTATACTTAATACCATGAAATTTGGGGTATTACATATTCACCCCCCTCCACTAATCACTCAACACTATGAAATCCTTCCCGACTCATTTTTTCCACGAACATCTTTTCTTCTACGATCTCTATTGTTCCTCTTCCTTAGATTTCTTTGCTTCCTTGACTTCTATTGTTTAGCCAACTCCCATCATCAAAACACTTACGTTCCTTACTTTGTTTATCCACCCTGGACATGTTCCTTTCCAGAGATAGATGTTCCTTCCTTTAACACCATGTTGTTACACTCTTTACTTTTTCATCGTGAACGCGCTCACTTCTGCAGATATTAACACTCTTTACTTTTCCATCGTGATGATGCTCATGTCATTTAACTCTTTTTGCAATAGTATCTTTCCTTTCCGTAGTGGCAACTATCCTTTTCCACACTGATATCATTCTTTTCCATCTTTTAATACAACAATCCTTCTCTCGTCTGCTCTTTCATCCAACGGTTGTTGTTTCATCCATTCTTCCATTAAGCAGCCCTTCCTTTGAACAACGTCGTCCGTCATGCGAACAATTTCTTCTCGCGGATACAATTGCTTTTGTGGACATGTTCCCATTGGCAAATGCCTACTTTTCCATACAAAGAGCATCCCTTCTTTTCAATATGACATTATCTCCTCACAGCGGATGTTCCCTTTCCACAATATTGTTCACTTTAGATATCCACAACTTCATCGTGACACCTGTTAAACATGTACTACTAATGTGACGTTGTCTCCCATTTTAACTAAACTACCACAAACACACTCTCATCTTAGCAGACGTCTCCTAACTTCACCGCATCACAAAAGTCACTTCACTTCACTGTTCTAGACACTTCCAACCCTTTTTCCAAAAAACTCAGGTTTCTAATTTTATTAATATCCATAGTATATTTAGACCATTTATATCCCAGTCATTACATGTAACTTAAAACAAAAAAAATTCCGCATAGAAATTGTCATTACATTTTAGAAAAAATAATGGTCACTACAATCCACAACCATCATTTAAATTTTATTCCCAAAATTTGATTACAATAATAATTATGGGTACTTGTTTCTCATATTTTCTTCTCTTTCCCATGTTGCTTGTTTAGTTGTGTGGTTCTACCATAGTACCTTCACTAAATAGATTTGCTTACGTCTTCACTCTTTGATCCTTATGTCCAAAATTTGCATAAGATGTTCCTCACACGTCAACGTTTAATGAATCTCAATCTTCTCTAGTTCTACCACCTTAGAGGAATCTTGTATATATTTTATCAGCATCAATATATGAAAAACATCATGTATCTCATCCATCTCAATTGGAAATTCAAGCTTGTATGCCATATTTCCTATCCTCTATACTATAGGAAACAAGCTCTATAAACCTCAGATTGAGCTTCCCTTTCTTGCTGAATCTTTTTACTCCTTTGAATGGAAAATTTTTTAAGAACACCATGTCTCCTTCCTTGAATTCTAGTTCCCTCCTTTTTCTATTGCCATAACTTTTTTCTCTACATTGGGCAATTAGCATTCTTTGTTTGACTATCTTTATGGTGTCTATGGCTTGTTGTAGTATTTCAAGAACGAGTAATTTTGCTTCACCCACTTCATCATAGCACTAAGGGAATCTACATTTCCTTCTGTACAGAGCCTCACACGGTCCCATGTCAATTGTAGACTAATAACTTTTGTTGTAAAAAAAATCGATTAGGGGTTGCTTACCATTCTAACTGCGATGAAATTCCAGAATGCATGCTTGCAACATGTCTTCTACTATGTTTATTATTCCCTCTGACTGTCTAGTCATGCTAAGAGTCAATTTTGTTTCCAGTGCATTGTCTAAACTTTTTCAAAAGGCTGAAGCAACCGAACTATCTCTTGCAACCAATGGGCTGAATCTCAAATCGTGGTCTGATACAATTTTTGTGGGTACACTATGAAACCGAACTATCTCTTGCAACTTGTTCCCACTTCCATTTTGGAATCAACAAAGATTATAGAGTTCCTGCTAATCTTTGGTGTTATGACTTGACCAGTTAACAGATCAAATATTTTTCAATACGCTTAGCAACATCTTTCTTAATATTTGGCCACCAATAATGTTGCTTCAAATCTTGGTACATCTTAGTAGTACTAGGGTGTAACGCCCCGTGATGTAAAACCCCTTTTCATGTCATTTTTTTAAACTCATTTAAATCCATTCATAAAATCATACCTTTGAACAATACAATGAAAAACATCAAAACAATCTCAATTAACATCCAAATGTAATAAAATTCAACATAAAATAAATATAAATATTTATAAAATTTTTAAACTTAAATTAACTAAGTAAAAATATAATTAAAAAAATTATTTTTCTTTTTGTTTTCTTTAAATTCTCACCCACAGTTAAATTCCACTTCAACAATGCTTTAGTTTCTCCCATGAGAAGTCCTCTTCAACTACAACTTTCATTTGTTAGTTTCGTCAGGAACTTTATCAATAAATTCATCATCGTTACCTATATCACAAAGTTCACCTATGAGCCTAACGCTCAGTAAGAGATCCATAAACATAACATGAATATGAAAAGCCATTTTGGTGAAAACATGTCTTTTCATTCATTCCTTCTTTCTTTTCTTTTTCTTTAATTATTTTGTTTATTGCTTTGGGACATCTTTCTAAGGGAAGAGTAGGCATGACTATGAGCCACACACCACTTACGTCACATGACCTTTGTCGAGATAGTCCATCCTCGGGGACCTCTGTTAGTACACATCGATATACAACAACCTCGTGACCTTTGTCGAGATCCGTATGCACTACAACCTCGCCACCTTTGTCGAAGTTCTCAAATTCCTCACTAATGGGCTTTTGGCCTAAAGGTCCAAACTTTGTGACAATCTATCCTCAAGCTCCATCCACACGAAGCTTCTTTTCATTTGTTTTTGTTTATTTCTCTCATGCCTAAAAACCATTATTTTTCTTTTTTTGCAAAACATGATGCATGTAACTGTTAGAAATCTTTGTGAATGTGGTTCTTTATAATTTGGTATCTTATTTTTAACCACATGAAATGTTTTATTGAATTCTTCTTAATTGTGGTTGCTTCATTTGGTATCTCTTTTTAACCACAACTTAGAATTGAATGTTAATGCTTGATTCCCACACTTGTTTGATTTGTGGATAGATTCTTTGATTAAAGGGGAGAAATTTGTTTTTGGTAGAATTAATTGTTGAAACTATTGTTGAGATTGTCTTTGGATTCTAATACATATTCCCTAAATTTATTCATGTTGTTAATGTTCAAGGGGAAGAATTTCTTAGATGGATCTTTTGATAATCTTATTTGGATAACATTTCTTGATTGAATTTGGACTCCCCTCCCCTAGAATTATTTTTTGATTATGACAAAAAGGGGGAGAATGGTCTATAAGTTATGATATATTTTAGAGGGAGTTTTGTAGCATGTTGCATGGATTAATTGGTTGATAAATTGCATAACTTAATTGGACAAATCTAATATGCAATATTTGATGCACATGCTCCAACTTATAGGATTTTGTCATCATCAAAAAGGGAGAGATTGTTAGCCTTTTTGTTAGGCTTAGTTTTATTTTGATGATGACCAAATGGTTTAATGTAATGAAAATAATAAGTTGGTTAATTGTGGTTTTTATTAATAATGTATTCAATGTTTTATTCATTATATTTATACTCAAATTTATCAAAAATACCCATATTGAGGGTATCAAAGTGTGCTAACATGTCTATCTAAGTCCATGTAGTGAATACATATCGTTTCGGGACTTAGGAAAATCAAGAAGGGGAAAAGGAGCAAAAGGTCAACAAAACAACACAAAAGGTCGATCTCATTGTGCATCTATGAAGGAATGGGTCGACCTAACTGCGAAGCAAAAAAAACAGCTTGCCAAAAATTTCTACAATGAAAGAAACGGTCGACCGCTTTGACGAACAGGTCGACCGCATCATTTGAAAACTCCTCTTTCTCACCAGTCTTCAAAATTCTAGTAGAGGTCCATCAATGATGGAAAGGGTTGACCGCATGGTCGACCGTAAAATGGACAGATTTCTCTAGAGTTTTTTCATGAAGGAAAAGGTCGCCTGCATGGTCGACCGTATAGAAGGCAATTTTCTTCCAACGGTCAAATCTCAACGGGCAGAACTCCAACGGCTAGTAAAAGGGTCGACCATTTAGGACATAAGGTCGACCGCTTGGGCAGTGTTTATAAATGTGAGATCACTCCAAGCTCAACGCAACGAACGGAGAATCGAGGCGAAGCCCTGCCAAATTTAAGACTCAATTCTAACTCACTATGAGCATTGTAAATCTGATTCTCACCACCCATAAACTTGTGAGTTATATTTGGGAGATTTCGAATTAGATAGATTGCGCGTTAATTTATTCCATTATTATTGTGCTTGATTGTAAAGGGTGATTCCCTACTAATTCATCAGACAAGGGTGACAACCCAAAACACTCTAAGCACTACTAGGATAGATTGAACGCTCGTAAGTTCAATCATTAGGTGACGCCCCGCAATAGTCAAATTTAGGGTGATGCCCCGTAAGAGTCAAAGGTTGACGACCTTATAATTAGTCAAGGGTGACGCCCCGATTAAGAGTCAATTTGTAAATGATTTCATTGGCACCCGTAAGCCAATTGCTTAGTGTATCTCCAAGTTGAACTTGGAACGCAAACGTAGGCGAGTTTGCCGAACCGCGTAAACAAATATCGTGTGCACTTCTCTATCCCTTACTCTTTAATTTATGCATTTATTGTGATTCCATATTTAATCGTATTCGATAAATCACTTAGGGATTTAGAGAATTTAAATATCGTACAAAAAAGTTAATACGCTATATTCACCCCACCCCCCTCTATAGGTGTATATCCGACAGTAACGTACATAATAAATTACATGCAAAACATAACATGTAGAAATAGTCAATACATCTCTAAAGTCATTATCTTTTTAACTTGACCTCTCATGTCTATAATAAAGAAATCATAATAACAGTCAATAAAACTTATCTTCAAAACACAGCGCGTAGGCATCAAAACATATCATCAAAATATACTACCCTACCCTAGAACTTTGTGATGTAGATAAAGGCCAAACACAAGTCAATATCTCTTATGTAGTTTATAAACATGAAACAAGCATTACATAACATATCTTCAATCAACAGCCCGTAGGGATCATGGAACAATTATCATGACATAAAATACCCTAGCATATTGGTGATGTAGGCTAAAGGTCAAGTGCATGCAAACATCACTTACCTGAAGTCTTTAAGGAAAAGTCTAACTATCTAACTCTTCTCTAACACATTGGATTTTTCTTAAAGCAAACAAAGAGTCAAATAATCAAAAGGATAAACTTCTAACACTATACTTTGTTCACAACCTAAGAAATAGTTTTGAAATCTATATACTAGAAAACCTACTTTCAAAAACTTGAAGATGGATTCACCCGAGAGCTATAGAGAATTCTCTTCATATTTGTGGTTCTCGAGTGATTAGGGTTTTGACCCAACCATTCATATATATAGACCATCACATGAGAATCTCGTGGAAGAAAATCTCATAGAAATTGTATCTTAAGTTTATCTTTTCCTAACAGTCAAAGAATCAATTTACAACTTGCAAATATTTTGGAAAACAAACTCGTTTAAATCTATTTGCAACAGCCACAGACGTGTAAGCTACCATTGCGGTCTCCTACTTCATCATTTTTGTTCAATAGTAATCTACCACGTTAGTATTTATACTTACATTTATGGTCATTAATGTTATAGCGGTCACAATTCCTTTTGTGAAAGGTAATACTTCCGCAGATACATCATTCAACGTACTTTTCTCGTTTGAATCATGACATTTCATTCCATCTTTTTATCTTCTACGAGCATCTCTCTTTCTGTGGACGCTTATGCTCCACATCACCACTGTTCACCATGGATTCTAACACGAAACAATGACATTTATCCTCAAACTTATCTATCATGGATACATTTCCTTTTGCGAACATTCATTTTACCTGCTGATATATCAACTAAACAACAATGTTTATCTTTTACTTTTCTTAACTCTTTCTACGCGACATCTTTTTTTCTACAAAGAATCTTTCCTTAAACTTGACGGTTCACATTTCATCTTTTAATTCAATCCAATTATCCTTCTTCCTCCCACATCCTTGGGACATCTTTTCTTTTCGCAAAAGCATCTTTCCTTTCCATGGATCCTTTAGCTAAATGACAACGTTTATTAACTTAATACTCTCTGCATGCCATCTTTTCTTTTCGTATGAAATCTTTCCTTTCTGTGGAAGCTTCTTTTTATTTTTCCTTCTTCTGTATTTTTTCTCCATCTTTGATCCCAGCCATTTCTTGACCTCATCCAATGGTCATCGTTTCATCCATGCTTTCATCAAAAAAATATCGTCCTATTTGTTGATACCCACACATCCGCAAGTTCTAACCCTTCTGCGGATGTTTATGTTCCCAGGATTCTTATAGTTTGCAATGTCTGCCAATATTTGTCTGCCATGTACATCATTTCCTATGGTGGATAGTCCTTTCCAAGGACACGAACACTCCCACAGATTCTATTTCATCTATGGACACTAATCTCAGTCCTCCCATTTCAAATCGAACAACCAATTTTTTGTCTACCTTTCTTCTTCCAAGGGTCCAGTCTTCATTCTGATCCCCTTTCACAGACATCCTTTTGGCAGCTTCTTGATTTCCTTATTAAATTCTATATTTTTATAAAATAAAATTCTTTATTCTAACTTTCCTAATTCCATAGCTTATTTAATAATTCAAATATTTTTAATCATTCACTAAAATTTTCCAATTATGACAATAATTACTCTATTTAAATTCTACAATGTCACAAAATTAAAGGAGTAAATTTCTCAGGTGTTACATAAGGTGTATAGAAGTGGTAGAGGAATGTGCTTCTGCTAATATCTCACGGCAAAGCTCCTTGACTTTGGGAATATACCACATGTTTCATAATTTCACAATGTCATCCTTAGAAAAGGTCAACTCCAATTACTCATCCAGTTTTTTCTTTTATTATAGGTTTATACATTTAGATTCATCCTTTTGTGTTTCCTTAATTTTCTCTAACAGCGTAGACTTTAGTGTCATGGCTAATAGTGCGACTGCCACCAACTTGGTTGCTATCTCCAACCCAAACCTTTGAATTTCTGTCTATAATGTTGAGTTCATATGCATCCATATGGAATGTACGAAAACCATCTTCCTACTTAGAGCATCAACTACCATATTTACTTTTCCTGGGTGGTATTTAATCTTGCAATTATAATCCTTAACAAACTCCAACCATCGCCAATACCTCATATTCAGTTCCTTCTGGGTGAAAATGTACTTTAAGCTTTTATGATATGTGAATATATTGCAAGGTTTTCCATAAAGATAATGCCTCCAAATTGTTAGTTCAAAAACCATTGTAGCTAAATCCAGATCATGTGTCAGATAATTTTGTTCATAGTTCTTAAATTGCCTATAGGTAGAGACAATTACTCTTCTTTCTTGCATCAATACTCCACCTAGAGCATTCTTTGATGTATCGCAATAAATCTAATACTTTCCATCTTCAGACGGAAGTGCTAACACTAGTGTAATGGTCAATCCATTCTTTAGTTCTTTAAAGTTGTTTTCACATTTTTTGGATCACTAAAACTTTCCATTTTTTCATGTTAAATGTGTTAAAGGCATGAAGATCTTCAAAAGTCCTTCAATAAACCTTTTGTAGTAACAAGCTAGGTTGAGGAAATTGAACTTCACTGACATTTCTTGGTTGCAGCCATTCTAGAACTACTTGTATCTTGATTGGGTCTACTTTGGTACCCTTTTGAGAAATAATATGTCCTAGAAAATTTACCTTTTCAATCCAGAATGCAAACTTAGAGAACTTGCATGAATTTGCTAAGTCCTTCAATAATCCTTTTGTAGTAACAAGCTAGGTTAAGGAAATTGTAAACTTCACTGACATTTCTTGGTTGCAGCCATTCTAGAACTACTTGTATCTTGATTGGGTCTACTTTGATACCCTTTTGAGAAATAATATGTCCTAGAAAATTTACCTTTTCATGCCAGAATGCAAACTTAGAGAAATTGCATGTATTTGCTATGTCTTCAAAATTAACAAGGTGATCCTCAAGTGTAACATATGTTCTCCTCTGTTATTGGAATATACTAAAATGTAATCGATGAAAATGATTATGAACTTATCCAAATAGTCCTTAAAGACACGATTCATCAGGTCCATAAAAGCTGCCAGTGCATTTCTAAGTGCAAAATACATGACCAAAAATTGAAAATGGTCATACCTTGCCTTAAAAATGGTTTTGGAATATTCTCATCTCTGACTTTCAATTGGCAATATCAAGTTTGCAAATCAATTTTTTTGAATATTGTCGTGCCTTGTAATTGATTAAATAAATCATCAATCATTGGTAAGGGGTACTTGTTTTTAATGGCCACCCTGTTCAAATCTGTGTAGTCGATACACATCTGCAAAGACCCATCTTTCTTTATGATGAAGAGGACAGAAGTACCCCACGACGAATAACTCGAACAAATAAAACCTCTTTCAAGTAATGCTTCAATTTATGCTTTCAACTCTTTTAATTCCACCAAAGCCATTCCCTATGAATTCTTTGTTATGGGTGACATAATAGGGTAAACATCAATCCCAAACTCTATCTCCCAGTTAGGTGGTAGCCCTAGTAGTTCATAGAGAAAAACTTTGGTAAATTCTTGAACAATAAGGATTTCTTCCAACTTTACTATACGCTTGATGTGCATATCTTTCATGCTAGCTAAGAAACCAATATGTCCATGGTTCAATAACTTTTGTGCCTTGGCCACAAAGATAAAAGGTATTCTGGTTTAATCCTTCGCTTCTTGAAAAATATACTATGCTTCTCCAAGTGGTCGAAAATACACTCTTCTTTTCCTAGAGTCGATTGTTGCAAAATATAGATAAAGCCAATCCATTCCCAATATAACATCATACCCCTTCATGTAAATCACTATAAGGTCTACAGGTAACTTCTTATCATTAATACTAACCATGCATACTCTTACAACACATATCGAACGTATGCATTCACCAGACAATAATATCACTTCAAATGCATGTCCAGACGACTTAAACAATCGATTTAACTTATTACAAAATTTAGATGACATAAAAGAATGTGTAGCCCTTTAATATATCAATGCATAAGCAGCAATACCATCAATATTAAATGTACCAAACACCATGGCCGGTTGTTCTTTATCCTCAGCTTCAATAAGGGTGAACACCCTAGGAACAACCTTATTCTATTCTCCAGCTAATGTTGGACAATTTCTAGTCTAATGCCCATATTTGTTATAGGAAAAATATAGTCCTGAACTCGCTCCATACTCTTTAAGACGATTCCTCTTACAAATCTAACATTGAGTAGTTCGCAGCATTCTAACATTTGTTCTTATAGCTAACGGCTCTCCCCGGGGGTGTTTTCTATCTCCTTGCTAATTTCCACAATCAATAGGCCTTTTAGCCCCACTAGTACCTTGTTGCCAATCCTTCCTTGCTCAATGATAACCTTTTTAAAATATCTTCTCTTTGTCTTTAAGTATTGAGAAACTTGTAGTTCAGCCTCTTCCACTTCTAACGTGTAACGACCCGAATTTCTAATCGTTTTATAAGTATGCTAAAATTTGCTAAAATGAGTCTTGATGTTAAATTTTTCTTTAAAAATATTTTCTTAAAGAATATCAGAGTGCCAAATCTGATCTTTACTAACCCTTTTTAAACGGTCGATTTAAATCGAAGGAAAAACTATGAGCAATATGTATTTAGCGGAAACGAAATTAGGAAATCATCACTTCAAAACATTAATTTAGAAATGTAGCGGAAGCATAATTTAAAAGCATCACTTATAAATATTAATTTTTAAATCCAAGGTGAAACCTACATAATATTCTGAATAAGTTCTTAATAAGGGTAAAGGGTAATTAACGTTCGTAAAATAACTTGACGTTAGCCCTTACAAAGTACTCTCTTCCTTCCTTACTCGAAGCCATGCTACTACTCGAGATGCATCTCCTCTGGATACACCACAGGCTCCACCAGAATGGCCTCCTCTGCTCCTCGGAGAATTACTTCATTACTACCTACACCACAAGTTAGGACGTGAGCTTATGCCTAGTAAGGAAATTGGGGAAAACAATTGTGTATATCTCTCTTTAATTCCTTTTTTGTATGAGGGCCACCCAAATCAATTCTTTCTTTATGTTCATTGGTTCTTTGTTCTTTACCTGTACTTCGAGCCGGAGATTGGAGGTTGTCCTTTGAGATGGCCTAGTTTGATCGGCTTCTAACCTCTTGTGTGCATGCTAGTCCCTTTCCCGACTTGGTGAGGGTGCATCCTAGCCGCCAGGCTAGATCCAAAATACCCATCTACCCCAGCTCCCTATTCATCCCCTTTCCGGCGTATGCCACCTTCAAGGTTCCTCCCTTTCTGGCATATCCCGCCTTCAAGGTTTCTTCCCTCCCGGTGTATCCCGTCGGAGGGTTTCTTTCAATGATGGGCTTATGCCGCCCATCTTAAAACATTCTTCTTCTTAGTGTTTTCCTCACTCATGCATGTGGGTACCACCCCGAGAGGGTACCCCCTACCTAGTTTCTATTAACATGTATACAACCTAACCCTTTCAAATTAAGTAACACTATTATGGAAAGTAAATCACACATACATTGTTAAAGGTAGCACATACATATGAACATGCCATTAAGAACTACAAACGATAATTTAAGAGCAGAATCCAAAACATACAAGGAAAGCTAGACACATTCACAGATACATGGGAACTATAAAGAAGAACACATACAACATTCAGAAATCAAATAAACCACCATAGAACATGCTTCTAAATCGACGATAGCAGCAATGAGGAATATCGAAACAAAATAGTTGAACATGCTTCTAATGATTAAACAAAACAACAGAGAATATAAACATCTAAGTATGCTGTAATACTACTTATTAACAATTAACACAGCGGAAAATAATAATAAGTCAACAGCGAGTTCTGTCTACGGGTCATGCTTCTAAATGGCTAAATGAAACAACAGAAGTTAATAACAAGTAAAACGGCGATATATATATTGCTTACGAATCATGCTTCTTAACGGTATTAAATAGCAGTACTGACTATGAGACAGAATATCAAACCATACCCCAAATCCTGCTTTTTAATAACTAAAATACCACAGCGCATATGGAGGATGAAACAATGAATGAGCGTATCATCGATTATCTACAGCAGTAAATCTAAACATGCTTCCAATCAACTTGTACAGAATTGCAACATCTAATAGGCTTTTAATCAACTAAAACAATAGTAAATTACAACATATAAACATGCTTCTAATCAACTAACTTAACAACGGTAAGAGAACGCTATCATGCTTTTATTCAATTAGTACAACAGTGGATGATGAATCGAAAAGAATTGTAACACCCCGACTTTTTAAATTGGATAATTATCAGGGTATTATCAAGGAAGTATTTATTGAATTGTAATTTATGAAAATTAATGAAATTAAAATAAATAATAAATTAATGAATAAAACATTATAATATTTAAGATAAATAATTTAAAGTGGAGATTAGAGAAGTGAACCAGCTCAATTGAAGAACCGATTCATGCGGTTAAGTTCGTCCGGTTCAGAGTTTAACTAATGAAAGTGGGGGGAGGGGGAGGGGGGAAATTTAGGTTATTTTAAGAGAAGAAAATGTGAAGAGAGAAAAGGAGAGAGGGAGGCTGCGAGAGGGAGATGGAGCCCGAGAGAGATAGCACGACGCGAGGGCATTCGGGGGACAACGAGGCTCGAGTTTGTTCCGGTGATGGCGAGCACAGACTGCTGCGACAACGTGGGTTGCACTGGTGGATCTCACAGGTGGCGTCGGGCTTCGCAGAATAAGCTCAGGTCATTGGTTTTGGAATCGGAGCTTCCACTGGCTTGCATTTCCTGTGACAAATTAGAGGTATGTGGTCGGACAATGGCAAGGCTTGGATTAGCGTCATCGGTGGTTGGAACTGCTAGGGCAGGGGCAATGTGTCGATGGCTTGGAGCTGTGACTGAGAGGAAAATCATGGAGAATTGGAGGAGTGAGTCCTAACAGAGCTGAGAATCCTCTCGGGGTTTTGGGGTAATAATCTCCTTTCCATAATTTCAATTCATGAATTGATCTGTAAGCGAATTCTATTGTGGCTGTAGTATAGAAGCTGTTCGTTACAATGTATTTCAGTTGTATGCTTGGTCTGTGTTGTTATTGGTCTGCTACACACATTGTTAATGGGCAATGATTGTTCAAATATTTATAGGTTGCTTAGTGAGTGAGATCTCATATAATAGTTGGAATTCATCTATTGATTTCCTGTTTTGATGGTCACGATACCTGCTATCTTGAATGATGAACATGAATATGTTATTTTGGTTGGTGTTGGAATTGTAAAGCATGTTGTTGAGCATTGATAAAGATGGATATGCTACGTTATTTGGAAATAAGTATGTTTAGTTCAAGCTTTGAAAACATGCTCTGTTGTTTGTATTGAGTCATTCATCGGATGAATGTACGCTGGTAATTAGACTATTTTAATTGGAATAGGATATATTCGTTATAGATATTAAATGGGTTCCTAGAACTACTATGTAATTAGGATGGGGAAAGAATGAAAGTTATAAGTCACGACTACTAATGATAGACATTTTGATTATGAAGGTATTGAAAAGAAGAAGAGAAGAAGGATAACAACTAAACGCTAATGCGCATTAAAGCTTGAGGTAAGGAATTGGGTGTGTCTGATGTTCGTGACACACCACAAGTAGTTATGTGAATTGTATTGACTTTCTCTGATGTTCGTTGTTTGAATTCATTGTAATGCTTATTGTTTTCCTTGGTTCTAGTTAGGAATAGAATTTGTATCTCTTATTGCAAGTGTTTATTGTAGAGAAATGTGATGAATGAATGATGAATGAATAATGAATGAGGACATTAAGTCGTAGGATAAAATGACGAAATGAAGGATGACATGATATGCACGTACGATCATTAATGCATAGAGACTTTAAATTATGTTTGTACAATTATTAATGTTCACTTGCTATAATTTCTTGCACAACTCATTATATTAATTGCGGTAGCTTCGTAGTTGTTTATACTTGCTTTATTTCCGTTAATCAAGCATGTGTAAATTAATTCGGATGATGATTATAGGAGCGTGTTTAGCGTAATTAACTAAACTGAGCACATTTAATTAAATAGAATCCTTAGCATGTTTAATTAATTAGAATAAAAACATGTTTAATTAACTAGGCTAGTATGTATAATTACTCCCTTAAGCATGTTAAATTAATTAGGCCTTGAGCATGTTAAATCAACTAGATTTTGAACATCTCATAGTATTTACTAAATTAATCGCAGCACAAAAACAGGTAAATTTATTTAGCATGTTTCCACAAACATCTTTATGTTCTGTTTTGTTTGGATAAGCATGCGTAATTAGTTTAGTTATTATCCATCAAGTATGTTCCCATTAGTTGTTTATTTAGCACGTTTCTATTAGCTAATTTTCAACATGTTTCCTTAATTTATTGATTCTATGTCTAAGCATTGTGTATCATGGTTAAGTATGTTTAGTTTATTCATCTTGCCATATTTTTATTATTACATTCTGTAGAATCAAGCTTGTCATATGTTGCTGTTATTTCGTTTCTATGTTTGCTTTCAATTAATATTATCATTATCGTTCAGTGTTACTATTAATGTTATTCTTGCTATTCGTTGTTTATTATTCATGTTATTTTTGCTATTAATTGTTTAATCATTGTTCTTTCTATATTGTGTCAACATACATTCATGATAATAGAAACAAGTAGGGAGTGCCTTCGGTGTGGCACTCACATGCATGAGTGAGGAAAAATGAAATGAACAATGATGATGATGATAATGATGATGATGATGGGAATTTGAGGGGCGGATGGGTAGTTCGGATGTAGCCCACATATGGTTAGAAGCCGATCAGACTATTCCATTTCACATGTATTCCTTCAACTTCCAACTCGATGTATGAGTAATGAACGAATGAATGAAACTTAATGATTAGATTGGTTTGGGGCGAACCCAATCTAAGTGAACTAAAGAGAGGCATGCATATGCATTTTTCCCTTTCCTTACTAAGTCTTTAGGCTTACAGTTTACTTGTGGTGTTGGATACGTGAATGACGAGAAGAATGATGAACAAACTACAAAACAGTTGATGAAAGATTTACACAGGTAGAGCTTGTGGCTGGTCAGGCTAAAGACGAGTAAAGTGTTTGTAAATGTAATGATTTACTTAGCATTTCTTAAATAGTTTGTTTTCACTTCCGCTATATTTTTAATAAATCATTTATACTTCCGTTATGTTTTGATAATTGATTTTCGTAACAAATGTAACGAAAGGGTTTTGATGCTCGGTTTTTAGCACTCTGATTATGAATGATTTTAGTTGTTTTATAAAAGTTTTAAATTTCACTTATTTTAAAAAGGTTATGAAAAATCGGGTAATCACAAGAATAACGAACATATGCTTTTTAATTGACTAAACGAAATAGCAGTAAGCAAACACTAAGCATGCTTTTATAACGACATAAACGACAACGATAACGTCCAAATATATTGTTATCAGTCGAAATCAGCAGTACTAATAAATTGATATAATTGAACCGAAACGGCAGAGACATGCTTGTAAATGACCAATCCAGCAATAAGCAGTAACTAGCAAAACAATGAAATATGCGTCTTAAATAGTCAGACAGTAGCAACCAAACCTTGAATGGGCTTAGCGAAACCATTCTTTATATCTTTAATAGTATCTACGAGTTATGACAGTAAAATATCAGCACAATATGCTCATATAGCATGGGAAGTAGAACTACCGAATGTGTTTACAGCAGAGTAATAAAACTATAAGTCATATTATTTAAAGACAACCCGAAATAGACTGAACACTTTAACATAACACTATAGATTACATCCCAGTCAATCACCCAACCACAACAGGAACAATAAGACTATAGTCAACAAAACAAAATCCTTATCGTTACTGGAAATCTTACAAGAGCTAGCTCATACATCTCATTGATTTCACATATCATTCCTTGGTTCATTCAAGCTTAACTAGAACTTTCACATTTAACACAAATAAAAATGCAGCAACTAGTAAGGTGTCAAGAGGAAAACGTGAGAGTTATAGCATACAGTAAAACCAAAGACAACTACAAGAACTACAAAAATCATACAACGAAACAAATCACTCACACAATGTATACTTGGGTGAAGGGCTTCCACCTGGCCAAGACAACCCATATCCTTACCTCACTGATGCAACAGACAGCAGTTTCCTTTGTAACTCCAACTTTCAGCAGCGTCACTCTAGCCTTTCACCTAGAGGAACACCCACGAAGAAGATGGAGGAAGCTGGAGAGTTATAGACTCACCTTGGGAGACCATTCGTAAGAGTGGCAGGAGACAAATCCCTAGCTGGTCGGTCAAGGCGTACAATTTCATGTTGAAGGTGGTGATTTATTGGCTGGACATCATTTTCATTTTGATTTAAATCTCTGTCTTTGTAGTTCTGCAATGATTCGGATTGGTGCGAATGAAATCTTCGCGTCCGCATTTGTTCGCAAGACCAACTTTCGCAGGCAAAATCCTGAGATCTTAGACGAGAGCTGGCATCCCCACTCTCAACCATACCATCCACAGTCGGGGTTTGAATGCCATTTGACGTCCACACGTGTCGTCCGCATAGATTCTAAGTCAAACATATTCAATTCAGACGGGCTCTCCCTTGTCCGCATGTATCGTCTGAATGTGTCCAGGAATTGGATAGAGGCAAAATGGTTGATACTTCGACTCATCCATAGTCATCCCGATGCATCTGAAAGTCCCCAGACTTGGATAGATTCGATGCGGATGTGTCCTGTTCGTGTACGCGTCATCCGCATCCGCGTCCGCAACACCTCAACACAGTGAGGTTAAGATGCCAGATTGCATCCCAAGTTGTCCCCAAGGCCTGAGCGACGTTCCATGTGTTTTGCGGACGACACTTCTCGTCCACAAAGGTGTCCGTATGTGTCCTAATGGTTCCAATTCCTTTTGCGTACCAAGTTTTTATCTAAATTGATTTTTATGAAATTATAAGTCATAATTTAACACGTATAGAGACGATGTAAATACATGTATTACGCCAATTCTTTCCTCCAAAGTCTGATTACATCATTTAATGGAAAAAATTAGGGTCGGCTTGTTACATAACGCCTTTGCTACAATCCTCGAATATAGCTCATGTTGTGTATTAGAAATCTTCACTCCTCAATATATTTCCACCTTTAGGCCCTGAATGAACTAATGAACCTTGTACTCATTATTGATCACTACGTGTGAAGCAAGACGAGATGACACCCTGAAATTTTGTATATAATCAGTGACAGTCTGACTTGGCGTAGTTGAATGAATTCCACTAGTTTGCTTGATCTAGCAATATGATTAAAATACATCCCATAGAAGACCATCTTATAAGTCCTACTATGTCATTGTTGTCACATCTTAGATTGTCTTTACTGAATCCTAACAGAATCTCGCATCTTTGATCAACAAGTACCTAGAGCAAGATGTCTTTCCCCTTTCCTCTATTCTAACATACTCAAACATATCTTCATGGGTTTGGATCCACTCTTTTGCGATTATTGTATCCTGCTTCCATTGAATTAGGGTGGCCTCAATTGCTAGAACTTCTCCTAGCTCCAATTAGATTGACTCATTGGCCTTACATTTCCTTGTTCCTCTCTTACAATGAACTATTCTAGATGTTGAAATTGTTGCTTCACTAAGTTCGTCAGTCGACTGATTGTTCCATCCCTTTTGTCACAAATGTTTCTTTTTACCCTCACCAATTTCTTTCTTAAATTAGCTTATCACTATAAACAGAAGGTATTATAACAATAGCTTATTAGGTACTGTCTTAATACAAATAGACAATAAAATTCTTAAACATCATGACCGTACTGGAAACAAAATCTACCATCTATCATCACAAACAACAGAGCAAAAAAATTTTCAAATTATCATAAGAAAAGTGGTCTAAAAAATTGAGCATCATATCCTTGAATCATTGAATGTTAAAATAGTCATAGAAAGTAGAGCATCATATCCTCAAGACATCATAAATAAATGTAGTGAACGAATCATATAGAACCTCTTGACACCTTGTGGTGTAGGCTAATTGACCATACACATGCAATCTCTCTTTACTTGGATTCCACGTAACACCCCTATAGACTGATTCCTTTTTGCTCTTGAGCTAAAAAATCTCTCAACATTTATAGAGACATTCCCCTTCTTCAATTGCTTCACTCAGTCATCCAATTGTACAATTTTTTGGTCGTTCACAAAGAAATAAACAACTATTGATTCCTCCCTTTTAATTTGAGCATGTCTTGGTACACTTTTCCTAGACGATTGGTTGTTCCTCTTCACTGAGGGGTCACTGATTTTTCCTAGCTTTTGTGTGTATTTACTCTCCAAGTGAAAGGTCAACCAGATCCTACATCATAAGTCAGTTGAAGCATCCAGACCACTCTCTTAAATTGCAATGCTTTGAGAACCGATGTACGAGCTATCGCTGTGGATACATATGTATCCTGTAACGCCCCTTTTCATAAATCTTAATTTTTCTTATAAATTTCTTTTTTTCACCACAACAGCTAATACTTGTTGCTTAAATATGATTTGAAATAAAACCATACTTGAATAAAAGAATAAATCATGCATTTGTGACGTTATTATAGCGGAAGACTTTTTATCAAATCAAAACATAATCCTTACAAACCCTAAGTTTAAAAATCCTTTACAATTTATATATAAAATTCACTACTTAAAATAGTGAACCAAAAAACTAAACCAAAACATTGTTAAGAAAACCATTTCAAAAGTTGGTTATCAAGCCTCAAATCATAATTCGCAGTCAAGCAACTGTAACAACACCAAGTCTTCATCATGGGTAAATTTCCTCAATCTGAAACTCATTAGTGGCCATTTCATTCGAATAATCCTTACCTACAATGACAAGTTCATCTATAAGTCTAAGACTTAAAAAGTAATGCATGAGACCGTGAACATAACATTTCATGACATAAGATCATCTTTCTTATTTCTTCTTTATCTTTTTTTTCTTAATCTTTCTCTTTCGAATATGAGTAGGCTCACTAGTGGAACACACACCACTTTTATCCACCCTTTTGGGAGAGTCTCTAGCCCTTGTGAAGACAGACTCCAACCTTTTTAGGAGTCCTTCGTCAGTTGCCATGTAATTTAATGCACCGCAACCTAGTGGCCCTTCTGCCAGTTAACCCCAGGCTTCATCAGAAGCCATCTAATGGGCTTATGCCCTACTAGTCTACCCTTTTAGATAGCTTGTCCTCAGTATCCATTTACATATATTTCATTGTCTTTATTCTTTCTTCAATATAGACTCCTGCATTAACAAGTCATCGTAATACAATAGATCATATCCTCAGTATTGTTCGTCAAACTAGAGAGTAGTAATTATGCAAATAACCTTACAAATCCTTGAATGCGTTTATCAATGTAAACAAAATAATCATCATCATATAACTATAAAAATGAACCCCAACATCTTCTCTCACAGTTAACAAAACAGAGCATCAACCAGAACCTCAACCAATAAAATAATAGATCCTCAAATGCACTTATCATCATAAAGAGACTCATCGTCATCAAGCAACCAGAAAATAGAGTCCCAACCTCACTTAACGTATTAAACAAGATAGTGCCTCCATCAATAAAATAACAAATTCTCAACATCATTCTAAGCTAAAAATAAACATAATATCTGTCATCATACTTTACAGAGCATCACATCCTCAGTTCAATCAATATAAAATAAATACATTAAGCAAGCATCAAATCCTTGAAAGTCCTCAGTAAAGAAAATAGTAAGGAAGATAACTCAACCTTCGTAGCACCTTGTGATGTAGGTCGTGAGGCCATACACACACAACATTACTTACTTTAAGCTTTTTAATGGACGAAAACATCTCTCATAGCTCATCCTTATCATCCAAATATGCTTTATCCCCTTGCAAAACTTACAAAAAAATCTATTATTGCCGCTAATAACAAAACAGTTTTGGTTTCTCAAAATGCCCTATTTTTATACTGCCCATTAGGCCATTGGATAGTCGCCGTTGGCAGATGCATTCCCTGCCACAGACGCCTATGACCCCATGATGTGCACCTCCTTTCATTAATTCCTGACCTAAATGACTACATTTCTTGGTTTCATGATTGTGTTTACTTTTGCTAATAGATATGCTTCTGTACTGCTCTTATTTCCTTCATGATTCATAACCCAAATGATATTGTTTCCTTCAAATTGCAGATGCGCTCCACTTCTCGGGTGACTACACTTCTGTGACACCCATTTTTCCTTGCTGATTTCCTCTCTAAAACGATGATGTTTTGTCTTTCAATGTTTGTCACGGAGGCATTCACTTCCATGAATCCTCTCATCCTCGTGTGTTTTAATTCAAACGATAGCATTTCACGTGTTTTCACTATTCACAACGAGCGCGTTCCCTTCTGTGGACACCTACGCTCCCGCTACTTCCATTGTTCAATGCATGCCCTTAGTCCAAAATGACAATGTTTATCTTTTGTGCACCATCTGTCCTTCTCAATAGGGAATCTTTCCATTCCATGGGAGCATCTTTTCTTATATCCAACAACCCATGTTTTGTCCTCTCATTTAATCTAACAGTCATCCTCTCTACTACAACAAATCTTTCTCTCCCGCTGGAGTATCTCTTCTTCTGTCTTTTAATCCTATGTGTAATACCCGGATAAATCTCTCTTTGTACAATTTAAAAGATGTTACAAAATAAATATTTTTGAAAAAGAAATATGTCTTGTAATAGCGCATATTACACACAATATTAGACCATGAAAACTTATGAATAAATATTGTGAGATTAATTAATGTGATTAATTAAAGGAAGTATTAAATTAATGAAGAGAACAATGGAGGAGAGAGAAAAGCAGTGATGAGAAGGAATGATTTTAGTGTAGATTGTGGAGAATTAAATGTAACAGTGGCGAAAAAGTGAGGAAGAGACGTCCTTTATTTAGGGATGGATGACAGATATGGAAGAACATATGTCTCTTATTGAAGGCGAATGTTTGGCATAATAAGGGGACAACGTCGTTTGTTGAGAGTAAGTAGTAAACGACACTGTTTTGATGTGTAGGACATCCCAAAGGGAAAATGGATGTTCTAGCATTGAGGAATTAAAGGAATATATCGTTGTTTTAGGAAGCAAGGGACATCCCTAATTGAAAGTGAGACGTCCGAACCGAAAGAATAGAAGACAACATTATTGTTAAGTGGCATGGCAACATTTGGAGCTAAGAAGGAAATGGGAAGAAAGGGATGTCCTTTATGGATAAAGGAAGTCTGAAATAGAAATAAAGGGAATGATGTTAACATTTAAGTGTGATGGCATTCTTTGGAACGAATGGGAAAGGTTTCTAAGAAGGAACGAATGTCCCTCGTTGAGGAAAGAATGTCCCTCATGGCGAAGAAGTTGACGGACATCTCTTAGAAATGAAGGATGCCTAAAATGTGAAGGTAACAAATGCCCCTTGTTGTGGATTGGATGTCTCATAATAGAGTAAAGACAGATGTCCTTTACAAGGATGGACGTCCCCAACAAAACAGAACCTTGCAGCGAGCAGCATGTTTTCACAAAAAAATTAGATTTTTCTCCTACGGCCAGTTTTTTGCTTCTCCAACCATCTTCAAGGGGTTCTCCAAAGATGAAAAGGCACTCTCCACATGGCGGGGATGAATTGGACCTCCTTCTTTCAAATGGGTGATTGTCCATCAGCCATCACCTCCCCATAAAGTTCCTTAATTGTCTATAAAGCAGGACAGTGGCAACGTAAAGTATTCTTTGCTTTGTGGTTCCTTTGAGCTAAGAAAGAGTGTAAGAAGAGAGTGAGGAAGATAGAAGAGAGGCATTTTTTGTGTTCATTACAGAGTGTGAGTGCGTGAAGGAGAAGGAAAGTGGTCCAACAATCAGCTTGGGTTTCTTAGTGGACCATTGGTGGGAGGTGTAGTTTCTGCTAAATTGAACTTGTAATACGGGTAGGAAATTGGATGTCAGTTGGCTAGTGGAGGCCCTGCATTATGAAGACTTTGTTTGTGGTTGATTCCAGCTTTGTTTGGTTAAATTTTGTTGTGGATATTGCATGAAACATTTGATTGCTGTGATGTGTTGTCTACTAAATGGTTTTGGGTTCCTGTTAAATTCTAGTATAATGGAGAAGTAAAAAAATGGTATGAGATTTGTTGTTAAATGTGGGTTATGGATAATGGAAAATGGCTTGGAGTATTATTATGCTATTTTGGATTGTAAAGTGTTGGCTCACAAAGAATGCATAAAGAATGTATAAAGCTCTCGGGTGCCTTGTTATGAAACAATATCTTGTCAAAAAATAGAAAGGGTGGAGAGGATGGTTATTGATATGCTGTTTTTAGATTTCTGCTTTAGATTGGGTTGCTCTTAAATTTCCCCTTACCTCACAAATCCTCCCTGTTAACTAATATATGAACTGTTATTAACTAGCATGTGAATTTACCTCTATCAATAGCATATAAATTGTCTCTATTAAATAGCATATAAACTGGGTGTTTGTTAACTAGCATATAAATTGCCTCTGTTGAATAGCGTGTAATTTACTCATTGTAAATGAGCATATAAATTGCGTCTATCAATTAGTATATGAACTGCCCTTTATTTTAGCTTAAACATGCACTGTTATATAATGGCTTCGATATCATGTTTCCTTTGGTATATTTTGTACATTGTTGCAAACTGTATATGACACGACATAGATGCATCATAAATAGGGCTTATGAAATTGTTGACATATGCATGACATGCATAACAAATGTAAATAAGCGTATGCGGGTTTGGCAGATTTGATGACAGTCCATTGGTGGTGACACCCCTAAAGGATGTGTCTCCTCCCATGTAGGGAGCGGAGTGATGGTTAAGCCACATGAACCATAGGATGTATCATCTTCTCTTGTACTGGTAATCCCCAACGCTTGGAAACAAAAGAGATTGGTGATGGTATGTGGTCACACCCCTGATGGATGTATCTCCTCGTCATAGTGACGGTTAAGCCACATGACCATAGGATATATCCTTCCTCTTAGGAATAACAGAAAAGATAGGGTCTTTTCTAAGATATATTGCAGGAGCACGCATGAGCATTGCATTTCATCCTATTCTTTCTTGAGCGTCAGACTCATTGTTTTATCCCATGATACATGTGATTATTATGAGACCAGTGATATGCTAGTGGAGGAGGAGACATTATAGGATGAGCTCTTGGGTTATCAGTTGGGTTCGACCTGAGGGCTATGGCTCACAGAAAGCAATATTGGTTATTTTGAACAGTTACTTATGGTTTTAAATTAATCAAATATTTTGTAAACTATGGACTTTTGTTAGAAGTGTTGAAACTATGTTTTGAAAATTATTATCAGTTTCTACTCAAATTACTCTGATCTGCTTTTCACAAACATTTTTATTAAATTAAAGCGAAAATTTTTATATGGCTAAAAATGAAAGAAATAGAAACGTTTTAATAGCGCAGGGCATTACAGTTGGAATCAGAGCATAGGGAATACAATTCAAATACAACCTCAAGAAACATTGAAGTTTGAGCAAACTTGAGCTACGAGGAAAGACCGATTCAGGTTAAGGAACTTTGACATAAACAAATCCCACTTGTCAAGGTCCTATGGCCAAATCATTTGGCAAAAGAAGCCATGTGGGAAAGAAGAGAAGATATGGAAGCCAAGTATTCGAAGCTATTTAGTTAGCTAAATTTTGATGACAAAGTTTTTGTTAAGGTGGGTAGAATGTAATACCCGAATAAATCCCTCTTTGTAAACTTAAAAAGATGTTACGTAATGAATATGTTTTTAAAAAAAATATGTCTCGTAATAGCAAATATTACACTTGATATTTTACCATGAAAACTTATGAAGAAATATTGTGAGATTAATTAAGGTGATAAATTAAAGGAAGTATTAAATTAATGAAGAGCCCAATGGAGGAGAGAGAAGAGCAGGGATTAGAAGGAATGATTTAAGTGTAGATTATTGAGAATTAAACGTAACAGTGGTGAAATGGTGAGGAAGAGACATCCTTTATATAGGGACAGACAATGGATATGGAAGAATTGACGTCTCTTGTTGAAGGCGATGTTTTGCATAATAAAGAGACAACGTCGTTTGTTAAGTGTTAAGTAGTAAATGACACCGTTTAGATGTGTGGGACGTCCCTAAGGGAAAACAGACAATCTAGCATTGAGGAATTAAAGGAATAGCTCATCCTTTTAGGAAGTAAGGGACGTCCCTATTGGAAAGTGGGACGTCCAAAATGAAACAATAGAAGACGGTGTTAGTGTTAAGTGGGATGACATTGTTTGCAGCTAGGAAGGAAATGGCAAGAAAGGGATATCCTTTATGGACAAAGGGCATCCAAAATAGAAATAAATGGAACGACGTTAAGATTTTAGTGGGACGACATCGTTTGGAATGAATGGGAAAGGCTTTTAAGAAGGAACGTATGTCCCTCATTGAGCATTAGACGTCCCTCTTGGCAAAGAAGTTGACGAATGTCACTTAGAAATGATGGATGTCTAAACCGTGCAGCCAACAGAAGCCCCTTGTTGTGGATTGGACGTCTTATACTGGGAAGGGATTGACAGCATTAAAAATGGAGTAAAGACGGACGTCCTTTACAAGGATGGACGTCCCC
This sequence comes from Begonia loranthoides, assembly GCA_022433065.1. Lineage (NCBI taxonomy): Eukaryota > Viridiplantae > Streptophyta > Magnoliopsida > Cucurbitales > Begoniaceae > Begonia > Begonia loranthoides. The sequence continues at coordinate 26,564,609 of CM039469.1, forward strand.
AACAAAATAGAACCTTGCCACGAGAAGCATGTTTTTGTGAAATATTAGATTTTTCTCCTGCAGCCAGTTCTCTTCTTCTCCGATGATCTTCATGTGATTCTCCAGAGATGATAAGGCACTATCCACGTGGCGGGGACAAATTATACCTCCTCTTTTCAAATGGGCCATTGTCCATCAGCCATCACCTCCCCATGACCCTCCTTATTTGTCTATAAAGCAATGACAGTGGCAACGTAAGGTATTCTATGCTATGTGGTTCTTGTGAGTTGAGAAAGAGTGCGAGAAGGGAGTGAGGAAGACATAAGAGAGGCATTTGCTGTGTTCATTACAGAGTGTGAGTGTGTGAAGGAGAAGGAAAGTGGTGCAGCAATCGACTTGGGTTTCTCAATGCACCGTTGGTAGGAGGTGGAGTTTCTACTAAATTGGACTTGCGATACAGGTAAAAAATTGGATGTTAGTTGGCTTGTGGAGGCCTTGCATCGTTGGGACTTTGTTTGTTGTTGATTCTAGCTTTGTTTGGTTAAATGTTGTTGTGGATTATTGCGTGAAACATTTGCTTGCTGTGATGTGTTGTCTACTAAATGGTTTTGGGTGCCTGTTAAATTCTAGTATGATGGAGAAGTAAGAAAATGGTATAAGATTTGTTGCTAACCGTGGGTTATGGATAATGGAAAATGGCTTGGAGTATTATTCCGCTATTTTGGATTGTGAAGTGTTGGCTTACAAAAAATTCATAAAGAATGTATAAAGCTCTCGGGTGCCTTGTTATGAAATAATATGTTGTCAGAAAATAGTAAGGGTAGAGAGGAAGGTTATTGATATGCTGTCTTTGAATTTCTGCTTCAGATTGGGTTGCTCTTACATTTCCCCTGACCTCACGAATCCTCCCTGTTAACTAACATATGAACTGTTTTTAACTAGCATGTGAATTTACATCTGTCAATAGCATACAAATTGTCTATGTTAAATAGCATATAAACTGGTGTTTGTCAACTAGCAAATAAATTTCCTATGTTGAATAGCTTGTTAATTACTTTTTGTAAATTAAATTGCCTTTGTCAATTAGTATAAGAACTGCTCTTTGTTTCAGGTTAAGCATGCACTGTTATATCGCGGCTTCGATATTATGTTTCCTTTAATATATTCTGTTCATTTTTTTGAACTGTATATGACACAACATACATGCATCATAAATAGGGCTTATAAAATTGTTGACATATGCATGACATGCATAATAAATATAAATAAGAGTGTGGGAGTTCGGGAGATTTGGTGATAGTCCATTGGTGGTGACACCCTTAATGGATATATCTCTTCCCACGTAGGGAGCGGAGTGAAAGTTAAGACACATGGACCATAGAATATATCATCTTCTCTTGTATCGGAAATCCCTAATGCTTGGAAACAAAAGAGATTGGTGATGGTATGTGGTGACACCTCTGATAGATGTATCTCTTCGTTGGAGTGTCGGTTAAGGCATTACACTACGTTCCTTGTCTCATCCATGCTTTCCATACGATGGCCCATGTTTTATCTGCTCTTCCCAATCATTTATGCGGACATATTCCTCTCTGCAGTTTTAATCCTATGGATGATGTTTCACCCTCAGTTTCCATCCAACAGCCCTTGTTTCATCTACTCCTTTCCACCCTCTGCAAACACGTTCCTATCTACAAATGCTCCTCCTTAGCAGACACCTCGTCCAACAGTGCCATTTTTTTATTAACTTTTTGCGCCGCAAGATATAATTACAATCCACACTAATTTCTCATCTCCTTGTTACATACATGCACAGTTTCCATAAACCAATATACGTCCTCCTGTTAAAATACTTGCACTATTTTCCTAAAACCAATAATCCCTTCTACATATTCACAGTATAATCCCAACCAAAATCCTAACTACTATCTAATCCTAGTAATTATAAATTACATAAGTCATTATTCCAGTCCAACAACTTTGAAATAACACATCTCACCGATAAACAATCAATATAAGTCATTTCATAGTATATACATTTCATTATCCTTTTCAAAAGAAATTTCGAGTCACTACATATCTGGTACAAATATTCCCTATAAATATTTGCCCCAGTCTGCCCATCCCCAATGTCACGAAATCCTTTTGGATGAGTTTCTTTCCTGTAAACATCTTTGTCAAAATGACGACATTCCTTACTGTAACAATCCGATCCTAAAACTCTTCATTAAACGATGTAATCAAACCTTGGAGGTAAAAATTTTAGGATACAATTCGTCTTCATATACGTTAAGTAGTGACTTGTAAATTCGTGGAATTTATTTGGATGAAAATCTAGTTGAAAATGTGAAGGAAATGGGATTTTGGTCTTTTCGAATGATGCGGATGACACCTCAGACTAGGCGAGCGTGGTGCATTTGAATCTGTCTGAATTCTGGAAGAATTTGGAAGATATGGACGACACCTTGGATGAAGCAGACGTTGTGCATTTAAATCTGTCTGAATTCTAGACAAATTTGGACGACAGAGATGACATTTTGGATAACAATTCTGCTTCCGAATTGAGAATTTGGATGCATCATCTCGTCTAAAATCTCCCTATACAGTGACAAAACTAATTTAAAATTAGATGGAAAACGACGTTATCCAATTAAAACCCTATCTCTCGACACAAAATCACACGTCTTAGGCAACCAATAGTGATTTGCTCACTGCTAGCCCCCTGCTGGACGTACAGGATATCTCCTCAGGGTGGGTTTATCTCTAGTTCCTTCATCCCTTCTTCTTCATTCTGGAGCTGGGGGTTTCCTGCTGCAAGGGTTTTTGGTGGAGAGTTGGCGTGAAGGGAGATGGAGGAAGGGGCTGCTATCTAAGGGAAGAGACGTCTTCAAAGGTAAGGATTTGGGTAGTCTTTGGCTTGAGGAAGCCCTACCCACAAGTGAAATATGTGTGTGTGTTTAGAGATTTACTCTATTGTGGTAGTTAAAACTTGTAGACTTCTTGAACGTTTTGTTTTGGTAAAACCTTCTTCCTCACCTTGTAGGACCCTGTTCATTCAACATTTACCTTACTTACCTCACTGTTCATTCAACATTTACCTTACTTGATAAGAGTATTGACTGGAGGTAAATATGGTAACATGAGACTACGGATGAAGTAATGAATGCCTGGCTGAACTTTATTTCTATGGTTATATGCTTAACTGATGTTAAGATTTATAGTGTGAAACCTACGTTTCTTTTCTGATAGTGCTCATATTTTGGATAAGTGTGTGGTTATAGGCATATTGGTTTTTTGTTTACTCTGTATAAAGTATGTCATTCATTATTTACTTTCGGCATAAGGTATGTCGTTCGTTGTTTATTTTTCATGTTCTGCATGTAATCAATCACTGTTATTCTTCTTTAAATAGCCTTTAAAATAGCAAGATCTATGGTTTCACTTTCTCTTGCACTAAAAAAACTCCTTTAAGCCTAGATAAACTCATTATACGTGTTATATAAAAACATGTTTCTGTTTCTGTTCCTACAGTTGTATTAGTGGTTAAGTAGAAAGACGTTTCGCTATGCTCTCCATTACTAATCACTGTTGATTACTACTAATTATAGTCCTTGAACGAGCATGTTCCGCTATATCGTTTCAGCATTAAAGAAGCATGTTACCATTGCTCTATTTTTGATACTTTCGTTGCTGTAGAAATTAATTGTTACAGAGCATGTTCTGTTCTTTCCAATTTGATTATCATTCGCTACTGTTATTAACTATTATTGAAGCATGTTTCCGCCGTCCATTTCATCGTTAATTTTCGCTGCTATAATAGTTAACTCATGAGTATGCTTAGCTGTCCTGTTTTCATTGTTGCTACCGATTAATGCTATTATTGAAGCATGATCCGCTGTTTGTTTTGATATGTTATTCACTGTAGTATTGGTTTATGAAAGCATGTGTAGTTTCTGTTACTGCCGTTTCCATTCAGTCGTTGAAAAGCATATCCACTATGATTCAGTTGATATTATTCATTGTCTTCAGTCATTCAAGAGCATGATTCGCTGATTTACTTTCGTTGTTTTCATACGCTGCTCACTATTGTTTATAACATGATCTCGTTTAATAGTATGATTTCATTTAATAGCTTAACCTGTTAAATAACATGACTTAGTTGTAGCATGATTTCATTTAATAGCGTGATCTCGTTATTAGCATAATTTTGTTATTATTACGATTTCGTTAATAGCATAAGTTCGCCTAATAAGATGGTCTTGTTTAATGGCATGATCTCGTTTAATAGCATGATTTCGTTAATAGTCTGTTATTCACTTTATTTAGTATTGATTATGGAGCATGCCATTAAATTCCACCATTTCTTATGCATAGTTAAGATTTGTGAGTTTGGATAATTATGCTTAGTTAATTTTAATTTAGTCATTGGCATGATATCATATCATTCTATTCCTTATGTGTTATGTTATGCCATTGCAGATTCTTTAAAGTATTGTTGTTTGATATCCCTATATATGTGCTAGGTAAGGTACAAGTGTCCTCATACATTCACGATAATAGAAAAAACTAGGGGGTATCATCTTGGGATGGTACCCATACGCCTTGAGTGAGGAAAAGACGTAAAAGAAGACAAAGAGAAATGAAGAGAGTTGGGAGAAGGGGGTCTAAGTACGGATTAGTTAGGTAGACAGTAATAGAAATGACGTTACCTTTCCCTTATCAGGACTGAGAGACTGTCTACCCTATGTAACTAAAGCCGACAAAGATCTACTCTCCCGCCATGGATTCTTTCAATCTCTAGCTTGATGCATGAGTAATGACCGAAATACGTAAGAATAGATTGGTCTGGGTGGCCCCCATTCCAAAATAAACTAAAGAGGGTCATAAGCATTTGTATTCCCCATTTCCTTACTGAACGAAAGCTCACGTCCTTACTTGTGGTGTAGGTAATGAGGTGATTATGTTAGGAGTTGTAGAGGAGCCCATTCCGGTGGAGCCTGCGGTAGATCCGATAGAGACACCAGCGGAGTAGTAGTACGACACTAAGAAATGAAGAAGAAGAAGGTTGTAACGGCTAATGTCAAATTGTTTTCTTTTATGAACGTTAATTTTCCTTTACCTGCCCTTACTTAACTATCATCTGGAATATTATGTATGCCTTATTTGGAAACTTAAAACCCTTGAATTTTAAATTAATGTTTTCAATGTCGCTTTCCGTTAAACTGTTAATCATAGTGCATTGTTTCCGTAAATGAGATTTCTTGTTTAGTTACGCTTCTGCAACTTTTATGAACAAACTTTTATATTGCTTCCGTGAAACATAAGGAACAATTCTTCACTATTTAATGGTAAAATGAGCTTTTGGTAACAATCGGATTTTGGCACTTTGATAACCCATTTTTATTCTTTTTAAAAGATTTGCCTCTTTAAAATAAGGATTTGACTCTAAAACTTGTTGCTTAGTAATGAATAATGAAATTTAAAACGGTTAAGAATCCGGGTCGTTACACTTACTTTGTTCATCCACCCTGGACCTAGTCCTTTCCATGGATGGACATTCCTTCCATTAACACGACGTCATTCTTATCTTTATTTTTCCACCACGGATGCTTTTGCTTCCACAGATACTAACACTCCCGTGTTTTTCTTTGGAAATGATGATGTTCATTGCTCTTAACTCTTTTCGCAATGGCATCTTTGCTTTCTACAATAGTATCTTTCCTTTCCATCTTCTAATCCAATGATCCTTCTCTCATTCACTCTTTTATAAAATGGTTATTGTTTCATCTATTCTTCCATTAAACAACCCTTCCTCTAAAGGACGTTATCCTTCATGCATATACATCATTCCTATAGACACATTTGCTTCTGTAGATACGTTCCCATCCATGGATGCCTACCTTTCCGTACAAATAGCATCCTTTCTTTTCAATGTGACGTTGTCTCCTCATAGTAAATGTTCCCTTTCTGAAATATTGTTCACTTTGGATATCCCTAAGTTCACCATGACAACTTTTAAACATGTACTACCAATGTGACACTGTCTCCCATTTTAACAAAATTATCACGAATGCACTCCTAGAAGACGCCTCCTAACTTCACCGTCTTACACAAAATTCACTTCATTGTTCTAGACACTTATGTTTTCCACAAAACTCAAAGTTTCTAATTTTATTAATATACATAATATATTTTGTAATATCCCAATTTTTCATTGAGCTAAGCGTAAGGCTTATGTGATGATTTTGAGATGATAGGAGTTGAATTGGACAACTTGAAAATATTGGTCAAGAGAAACGTATTTGGAATAAGTGAATTATGATACCCTGTTATGTTCATAATTAGCTTAAGGAAAAAATTAGGGTTCTTAGAAAATGGGTGATGATACTTGGATTTAGAAAAGATGATATCAGGACTAAGTCAGTGATTGGCAGTCAGTAGATAAATAAGAGAAAATACAATTGGATATAATAAGGTTAAAGTTATAAGGTCTATTATATTTTGGAGTATATTGGATTTAATAAAAGAATAAAGTGGAAGAGGAGTTATAGAATATATACTTTGAGTATTAAGGGATAAATTTATGGATAGTTGGACAATCCAAGTGTTGGCCAAAGAGAAAATATATTTTAACGTAATTGGACGTATTGGGATATTGTAAGGATATTGTAAGGAATGGAAGTTTGGATATAATTGAGTATAGAAATGTGGAGGTAGATGATATATATATATGGTTTTGGTGCATAAGGGTTAGGAAGAGATGAAGTAGTATGGAGGATATTACTATTTGCATTATGATCTTAGATTTTGGGTGCAATACAAAATATATATAAATATATATTGTAGACATGCATATGTGTGTGTCATGTTAAATGAAATGACATGGATAAGCATAATCAGGAGACAAACGCGTAAATCATTCATTTGAAAACTGCAGCCGATCAGGGCAGTCGATCGATGAAATGTCAATCGACCGGCATAAAATGTTGAAGATTTCTGATGAATTGTGTGGGCGTTTGGATGAAGGGCGGTCGATCGTTCTTCATTAAAATTGATCAATCGCAAATCCTGAACGTCGTCTGAAGATGTAAACTGTCACTAGAATTGGAGAGTCTCCGACGTCGATACTTCAGTGATGCATGGGATGTTGCTATTGTCATCTCTTTATCTTCAGAAGACTGCTAGAGGGATGTTGACCAATGGCCGTTTATGAGAGTAAAGTGAAGGGATGATAACCTAAGTAAAAGTGAATGGTTTGCATCTTGAAGCATCTGGATATTAATGGATGCGTCCAGTGGCTTTCCATCTTCAAGACGATGACAAAGAGACGTTGTTGGAGGTCTATAAATTGGATGGAAGATAGCAGAGTTTGAAGAGTTGGAAAACGATAAGGAACCTCTGCCAAAATGATTTGAGAGAGAGTGAGACAAAGAAATATTGCCGTGAGATTCTGGAGTTTGAGTTGGGAGTCTAAGAGAGAGAAATATTGTGAGATATCTTGCTTCTATGCTTCTTCGTAAGAAATAGGTGATGGGGTTGCATGGTTTTGGATAGAATGGAGTTTGTGTTGCTACGTTATTTTGGACGAAGGGTAAGAGCAGAAAGAGAGCTGGCGAGAGTCTTTTCTCCTGGGGTATATGAAGATAAAAGAAAGAAAATTTGAAAGAGCTGCTTTGTTCTAGAATAAAGGTTTGAGAGTTTGAAGGGTTGATCTGTGGATTATTTATGATGGAAAGAAAGGGACGTGAGAAGTCGTGATCAAAATATTGTAGAAGAAAATATTTATTATGTGCTAATTTCGTAAAGCTATGGACTCTATGTAAGGAATAATGCTTGTGTTTTGTCCGAAAGGACCTACATCGCAGGAGTATGATCTTTGTGTAGTTTACTGTGTTAGCCGTAGTTTACTCTCTGATGAATGCTGCTTCCATAATATGGTCATTGCTCAAATTAATGTTCTACATGATGTCGAGGATAGGTTATTTGTTATATACATGCCTTTAGTGATGGTTATCTAGTTAGGTTGTATTCCTACGTTAGTTTACTAACTGTTGTGATGAAAATGGTTTTCTAAGATGATGGTAAGTGGTATAGGAAAATTAGATTACTAATAATATAGTTAATTAGTATAGGTCCTCAATTTATATTCAAGTGATGGATACCATAGGGTAGTACTTATAGTGTTCAAGACTAAGTTAGAAATAATACGTCAAGGATAGAGAATTAGATATATGACGTTATAATGTAATAGCAACATGTTTAGTATTAATGTTATAGTTGAAGCATAGTATTGTTTGTTAGTTGATTGTGATATATGAACTACTGTGTGTGACATTCATGTAAACATATTATAGGATTATACGTAATGCATTGCATGAGATAATAATGAAGATAATAATGGTGTTTTCTACGTGAGTTTGGAGATTTAAGAGGTTGGTCACATGTAGAAAACAACTCATTTGAGTAAGTTCGAAGATTGAAGAGGTTGCTCTTACTCAGCGAGTGTTGAGGTCGGAGACTAAAGAGGTTGCTCTCACCCAAACGATAATGAATGTAAATGTAGTGGGTCTATTTTTACTGAGTTCGGAGACTGAAGAAGTTGGTCTCTTGTAAAAGTGAATCCAAGTACTGAGTTCAGAGACTAAAGAGGTTGCTATCACTCAACTTACGAATGTATGAGGCTTAATCATGTAGAGTTGTTATAGATGTTACAATTGTCTTTCATGATTATATTCTTTACAGGGCAATAGGCTTATTATTCCTTCTGTGATGTAGGTATGTAAGAGATCAAGGATAACAATAGTTGATGAGGCATTTGTGCGTTGCGGGCTTGGCGGCTAGTTAGGCTAAAAGGTTTTAAAAAGAAATGTAATATTTGGTAATAACGGTTTTTAAAAGTGAAATTTTGTTATGGTATTTCGTTACATAAATGAGGTTTTCAAATGATATTTAATTCTTCAAGTATTAGAAATACAAGTCTTCCATTGTTGCAATGTTTTAAAGTTTTTACAGTATCATATGTTTTAAGTAACAAATAATTTAACGAAAAATAGTTTATTTATGCACTTCTTAATTAAATTAGTTTTCAAACGAAAAGTCTTTCGTTGTGATTTTAAAAAGAAAAAAATTTCAAAAATCATAAGTTTTAAATTGAAAGAATAAACGGAATGTAGCATATTTAGACCATTTATATCTCAGTCATTACATGTACTTTAAACACAATTTTTTCCACATAACAATTGTCATAACATTTTAGGAAAAATTGTGGTCACTAAAAAATGAACAAGTGGCTCCTGAATCTATCAATGTATTTTCTACTAAGCTACCAATAATGACAGTACCTAATATAACTGCAAGATTGTCCACCCCTCAGTTTCTATTAAAGCAAAATGCTTGATGCCGTCATTTTGTAATAATTTGTTAGGATTGGGTAGCCAAGAGCAAAATGGTTGAATTCCTTACACTTGAAACATTGTCCTTTCTTGACTATGTATTCTATAAAATGATTCTTCTTACATTTTGGGAACTAATTAGTATTTGTTTTCATAGTCAAGGGTCCTTCTTGAATCTGTTTTCCTTTTCCTTGCTGACTTCCACCTTTAATTGGTCTTTTCCTGCCTCTATTATTGGATTGCCACTGTGACACCCTACGTTATTATAAAAACTTATCTTTTAAATTTTTGTATAAAAATTTTTCTTTTATTTATTTACTGAAAATGTACGACGGGAAACAAATATCATAGTGCATAAAACGGAAATCATTAACAACTTCAACATATAGTTTAAACATTTAACACGAGTTCATAATGTCACACAAAATATTTAGTGTCTTGCAAACCATTTTAAAAACGAACATAATTCTATTCTCTTAGAGCCTTAACCCCTCAAGTCAACTCTGCTGGGTACCTCAAGTGCTCAATAGGCAATGCCTCCTCCTCCTCCATTTCAGGAATACAAATATCCTCACAATCACCTACACCACAAATAAACTGTGAGCCTAACACCCAGTAAGAATTAAGAGACAGATGCATGCATATGTCTGATTATGTCATAATGGAATCCACCCAATCTGTCTTTTATTCATAGTCTTATATAATTAAACTCATATATTGAGCTGGGACATTGAGAATATTTCCCACAAAGACAATAGTTTCTGACCAGAAACTAACTCCTAGGAGACAGGCTCTCGCATGCCGATGAGGGAAGGGTTAAATCTCGAGTCTCCCAGTTAAAATCCGAACTACCTCCCTAACCCCCAATTCTCATTTACATTAATTAAATCCAGTCTCTCCCATGAAATGCCTCTCCCATGTAATGTAAATACCAATCCCACATGGCATCACTTTTATGTCTATGATCATGATGGATGGCAACGCTTTGCAATATTAAATACAACAATATAGCAATAACATGAATTTAAATAGAGTAATAATCGTATAACACAAAGCATATAGTAGAATCTAGCGTGAAATATTATTTAGCAGTCATTCTCAATTTAACAAAATTATTTAACCGGTACAATGGAGTGAACTTTATTTTATGAAATAATACAGTGAATAGTGTGTAACATTTTTATTAAAAACAAGGTAAGTATTTATCAGACAATTCTTTTATTTAATAACAAGGTGAACATTTATTTGATAAAATGTGAATATTTATTTAACATTTATTTTATTAAATAAAACTGTGAATATTTATTTAAAATTCATTTTATTAAATAACCAGGTGAATATTTATCAAACAACAGGGTTAGTATTTCAAATATCAAGGTGAGAATTTAACAAAACTAAAGACTATGAATAACTGATTAAAATGCACAAATAATTAAATGACAAGAAATTAAAAATAGTAGAGGCAAGTTCAACTAATAACTAACAACAATTAACATATAGCAGAGAATCAACGATTATCAGTTAACGATTAATTAACAATTTACAATTATCATTTTACGTTTATTACGTTTAACAATTTACAATTTATTAATTGTAGGTAATTAATATGAAAATCAACGCGTCATGGTCAAGAGTTAATAAGTTATAGAGTGATTATTTAGCAGAGAATTAAAACAATGAAATTAAACAGACTGCATTGTGGTGTAGGCCTCCTCTGGCAATGAATCGCTTAATTCTTACTACACTGAATATTTCTGCATAGTTGAATCACCACCAAAGTCTCACTGCCACCTCATTAAATATGGCCACCTCAAAAGTGGTCCATTAAATATGGTTACCTCAAAAGTGGTCAATTAAATATGGCCACCTCAAAAGTGGTCAGTGAAACTAGGAGGCATGAGTTGTCTAAACCCTTCACAACTCGAGTATATAAAAGTTGTTGATCGATTACCACCCTTCTCCTCTCTTGCCATATATTTTTCTAAATATTGAAACTAGCCTTCTACTAAATTTGTTAAATGATTAATGGCCTCATCTTCATCATCCTCTACTCTTCTTGGATCTCTTGCCATTTTAAATCCTAAAAGTTATCATAACATATTGTTTTAATAATAGAATAACAACTTTCACATAATTAATAGTTAAAATTGATGAGGTATTTCTACATTGACACTTGATTTGTTACGTACTCTACAAAACCAATTTCGACCCTGGTTGCTCTTATACTATATTTGTCAAGACCCAAATTTTATATTCATATTTTGTTTTTCTTGTTTTATTGTATTTCATTTAATTATCACAACGGCTGATTTTCTAATTAAAACTATCCATGTTTAGTAACCATTTGAAAACTTGGTAAAGTAAAATATTCAACATAATCTGAAAAGCACATGATTACCTTCTGTTCATATATTAAATGTTATATTATATATATAATATTTCCATATGCATGTTTACAGTCCATTTACAAAAGATCATTATTCTACCAACCATATTTCCACCTCACTACCGTTACATAACAAACATTTGATTACCCCAATTTTGTTGGTCATGGTCGCAGTAACAAGCTAAGTGTGTATACGCCAAAATGCATCGTCAACTGGTTTATTAGATAAGTCAATCATATAAGACTTTTGTTGCGGATGGACGGATTGCAATCATCCATAATATAAACGGTCACCAAATGTACTGAGGTATAGGTGTCCAATTATGGATAATTGCCTACTAAACCTAAGGCTTTGGTAAGTAAAGTGTTAAGAGCAGATTTAGACACAAAAGAATGAGTTTAGGATTCCAAGTAAAACACATTGATACCTTAACAAAACTATGCCTATAAATTGAGAGTTTTACTGATGATCACTTCAGTGTGCAACTTGGGAGTACACAAAATACAATTTTATTCTAGTTTCTTTAAAGTTGGTTTTTAAGTAAGAGATAGTTGGTTACATTGCAAAGAAGACTAGTAAAAATTTCAGGTATGTAATAATGCATGTGTGTGGCTTTATAGCATATGTCACAAGGTGCTAGTATGCTCTAATTATGGTTGCTCTAAATAGAGGTTGGTTTAATTTGATATATGATTATGTTTTCTGGTGTGTTCTTGAATGAACGTGCTATGAAATCATATGATGCAATATTTAGTATAGAATGGTACATGTATGGTTAAGCATGATGGATTATTGGTTGTTATAAGCTTTACTAGCATACTCATGCATCACAGTTTTAAAAAAACTTATGAAGAAATTTTTATGCGTATTGTCTTCATGTAAGAAAGACTGAAATAAAAGGACTGAAAATACGTAATGGGTTTTTTGTGTGGTTGGGGTTCGAATTTGGTAGCCCCGCATGAAATAGACCAAATAATGCCTATTCTCCCCTATATTATTGCCGCAACAATCAGACTGTTAAGTGATAAGAAAAAAGAAAGATTGAAAATGAAAAATGTATAGGATTTTATATGGTGGCATTACATCAAATGTTTCATTTTGTTTATTACATTATGAGCATTAGGCTCATAGAAAAACTTTATGACATAGGTAATCATGAGGATACACCTGTGGATGGACTTATCTGATGAACCAGGTGATGATGAATTTCAGAGTATTCACACTTGGCTTGTTACTCCAACCACGACCGGGGGAATTTTGATCATCAAATATTTGTTTTGTAATGGTTGTGAGGTGGAAATATGGTTGGTAGAATAATAATCTTTTGCAAATGGACGATTGCAAAATTGCGTATGGAAATATTATATATACAATATAACCTTTGTGATATGAACAGAAAGTCACAGTATGTTTGTCAGACTATGTTGAATATTTTACTATACTAAGTTTTCAAATAGTTATTAAACATGGATAGTTTTAAGCAAAAAATAAGTCATTCTGTTAATTAAATGAAATACAATAAAACAGTGACAAAAATATGAATATAAATTTTGGGTCGTAATAGTTCCAAACTGTAACAAGACCTTGAGTTCATTCATGATAATTGTAACACCTCGATATTTTTAAGTGGGATAATTTTCGGGGTATTACCAAGGGCGTTCAAAGCGTCAAGACTAGGAGCGATCCCGTTACATTTCTCTGTATACGTGACGTAATTGAAGAGAATATTACATCGTGTATCTATACATTCCATTTTTATGAGGTTTATTTTTGGGAGAAATGTTGTGCGGTAAGAATTGAGGGTGAAGAGATAGAGAAAAGTGGAGACTATAGAGTTTCGAATGCACACAAATGACTTGCGGACGAAGGAGTGTCATCCGCAAGTGCTTTTGCCACGCCAACATTGGGCTTAGGACAACTAAGGATGCAGTTTTGCATCTTAAATTTGCTGTGCGGGGGACTTTTGGACGAAGTCCTGGATGATGCGGACAACAAATGTGGCATCCGCATCGAATCTGTACAACTTGGGACATGTTACGGACGAGGTTACGGATGATGCAGACGAGAGGCATGGCGTTCGCATCGAATCTGTTCTAAACATGGATAGTTCGGACGACTGCGGACGATTTGGAGTATCGTCCGATTTGCCTCTGTCCAATTTTTTGGGAGAATTTGGACGACACACGGATGCTACTTGCGGATGATACATACAAGACGGGGATGCCGATTCTCGTCTGAAGCCAAGTGTTAACCTGTGAGATTTTAGCCTTGCGGACGAGACCAAGTCGTTCGCTCCCGTCCGAATCATCGCAGAACTACAATTGCAGAGATTTAAATCAGAATAAAAATGACCCTCAACCAATTAGAAATAGACTCCCCGACACGAATCTCGATCCAGAGCACGCGAGGAGCCCTTCAAAGCTGACCACCTCTGCTCTCCCAGGTACGGATTGCTCCTTCCCCTGGGTTAAACCCTTCACCTAGCAATCCCTTCTGGACAGTTCATTTGTGGTGAGGGAGGAGTCTAAGAGGGAGAGGGTGAGCTCCCTGTGAATGGAGAGCTTTTGAGAGTGAACTCCTGAGTGTGAGGTCTGTGTGTTCAGTGCAAACGTGAGTGAGGCAAGGAGAGCTAGATAGTGAGCTGCGTGAGTTGAGGAACCGTGAAGGCTTGGAGTGCAGCTGTCCCTGCTGGTGCCTTCATCAACAAAGGGTAAGGAAGTGGGTAGTCGTTGGCTTGAGGAAGCCCTACCCACAAGTATAATGTGTGTGTGTTGCGTTGGCTCGGTTACATGTGTTGTCCTGTTGTATTCTTTTGTTGCTGTAGTTTATTACCCTTCACTAGATAGTATTACTTAGTTGTGTGCTCTGGATGCTAAGCCTTGAGTTTCTCTGCCGTTATATTTTCATACTTGTTCAATGATGGAGCTAGATTATGATATGAAGCTTAGTAAAGGAAAGTTATGAGACATGGATGATTGCTAAGTAGATGAGCTGAACTAAAAGTTAGCATTTACTTGTACTGTGAATGTTCTACCCTGCGAAATTTTCATATCGTGATATTTCTCTCTTGTGCTTTGTGATCATACAGTATACTGTTCTCCACTGTTATTTCATTACTAAGCATGACCGCTTTAATACTTCCCATCTCTGCTATTATATTGTTCCTGCTGTAGATACCTTACTGTTATATTGTGGTTGCTGCTATAAGAACACAACATATTCAATCTTAACCCATGATAACTCTAACGAATGATAACTCAAAATATGTAAATTCCCTACTATTAAGTTTGTTGCTGCTATTTATAGTCCTCGAACAAGCATGTTTCATGGTTCCGTTTGTCAATAAAGAAAACATATGTTCGCTGCTTCGTTCGATAATATTCGTTGCTGTATTGGTTCAAGAAGAGCATGATTTGTTTCCGTTTACTGCTATTTCGCTTAAACGTTGAAAAGCATACATTCGCCGTTCGTTCGATTCATTATTCATTGCAGTATTTTTCTAATAAAAGCATGTTTAGTCTCCGTACAAGCATATCTACTTCGTTGTCATTATTCATCATATTCGGCCATTCGAGAGCATGATTGCCAGTTTATTTTGATGATGCTCGCTGTTATTGTTAATTTAGAAGTATGTTCTCGCTGCTTGATTTCGTTATCTCTCACTACTGTTTATACTCAATTTGGAAGCATGCTCTACCGTTCCATTTCGTCATTTAAGTCACCATTGCTGTTATCATTTTTGAAGCATGTCTCATTGTTCGCTTAGAATTGTTATTTACTGCCATTTAGTCACTCAAAGAGCATGTTTCCGTTGTCCTTATCCAATGTTATCTCGCTGCTGCATATGATCGATTAAATACATGTTTAGAGTTTGTTTCGCAGCTGTTTTCCTTACCATCAAGGGCATGTTTGACCGTTCTGTTTTCCATAAATTGCTGCTATATTAGTGGACTAAACGCATGTTTAGATGTTCATATCTTACTGTTGTTTAAGTTAAAAGTAAGCATGTTTTGCCACCTTAATTTGGTATTTTCGCTGTTGTTTTCCCTATGTTAGAAGCATATTCAGTATTCTAATTCGACGATAGTTCTTTATTCTATGTTGTCGTTACTTTCATTAAATAAAAGCAAGCTCTGTTCTTGTTTTATTGGGTGATTATTAGCATGTTTAGCTTCCTCCTAGGGGTTGTGCACTGTTATTACCTTCAATATGTATATAATTCTATTATGTTACTTGTGTTACTTGTTATATATTGTGAATTCCTTTAAAGTATTGTTATTTTCCTTCCATATATGTGCTATTTAAGTTGAAAGTGCTAGGTTTTATTCACATTAGTAGAAACCCAGTAGGGGGTACCCCCTCGAGGTGGTACCCACATGCATGAGTGAGGAAAAATACTAAGAAAAAGGAATGTTCGGGATGCGCGGGATACGCCCATCAACGAAGAAATCCTGCTGGCAGGATATGCCAGAATGGAAGAAACCCTGAAGGCGGGACACGTAGGAAGGGGAGGAACCTTGAAGACGGGATACGCCGGAAAGGGGACGAAAAAAGAAGTTGGAGTAAAGGGTTAAGTCCGGCCAACTATTCCATCCCCTAAGAACCCTCCAATCTCCAGCTCGATGTACGAGTAATGAACGAACGAAGAACGAACATAATGAAAAGAATTGGTTTGGTTGGCCCCCATTCCAAGAAGAATTAAAGAGAGATATGCATAATTGTTTTCCCCATTTCCTTACTAGGCGTAAGCTCACATCCTTACTTGTGGTGTAGGTACAAACGATGAACATATAATAAGTAGATGATAAACACATAATGAAGTAGGGATGAAAGATTTGCACGAGCGAGACTTGGGGGCTGGCCGAGCAAGGAAAAGAATGAGTAAACGGTTGTAATCACATTAAGTTTATTATATCATACTCCATTGTTTAGATTTCCTTTTTTACTATTTAAATACGCTTCCGTCTTGTTTTACAAGAATTTATTTTATAATGCTTCTGCACATTTTATCATTTGGTTTTTCATAACAAGTTTAAAGAAAGAGTCAGTAGCGATTCGGTTAGATGCACTCTGATATGTTTTGCTTTAAAAAGAAAATTTTTGAATTTTCACGCATTTTAAGGATTTACAAAAAATCAGGTCGTTACAGTTGGTATCAGAGCAGTAGTTTTAAAAACAATTTCATGAATTGCTCTGTTTTTTTTTTTAAACTAAGTCCATAGATTGTTTTCTTTGTTTTATTCCATTTTTAAAAGAGCTCTGGTACAAAACGAATTTTGTAAAAGTCAGACTAAGTAAAGTAGCCTACCTGCCAGCACGAGCCTCGATGTGAGAAATTCTTCATCACTGTAAGTATACTTCCTAATATTCAACTAATGCATGAATCCCTGATCTTAGTCTTATAAATGTTTGGTTAGGAGATAACATGGATAGAGAAGCAAGGAGCGAAGTGGGGGATAACATGCGTACAAAAACGGAGGACGTGAGGGAGATAGTGGAACAGTTGGGGGACCACATGGACAGCCACTAGCAACTCCTCACAGCTATGGTGAGAGGATTTAGGACTTTTAACGAAAGATATGTGAAGGCCATGCTATCACTGCCATAAGAGGATGGAGAATTGAGCACCAGAAGAAACAAGAGGCCATTGGGGGAGGGCCAGCTGTAATACCCCGAAAATGTATTTCCTTATTATGATGTAGTAATTCTGGATAATCTTATTATATGAATATTGCATCAAATTATGTAATGGTGAGCGTAAGTTGTGCATGAAAAGTAGAGGGTTAATGTTGGAAAATAACCTAAATGTGAAAAAGTTAAGAAAAATACACAATTTTTGGGTCGCGGACGTGATGTTCCCCAAAACCCGAGCCATGTGGCTTCTTGTTTAACTAATAAGTTGTTATTTTGTAGGTTGGAATAAGCTAAAGAGCCTTGAAAATGAACCAAAGCATGAGGATAAAGAGGCTCCAAAGCTTGCACTTACTTGGAAGCAAAATTATAGAAGAAATGGTAGACGTTACAAGTCTGCCTACAATTCGACCATGGTGGAGTATTTGATATTTTTATAGACCCGATGGTGTCAAATGAAAACGTATTCTTCAATACGGTTTGTTTCTGACGTCTATAGGTTTCCAAAGAGGTATTTGGAATTATATTTGGGGTTTGTTTGATATGTCAAACGTTCCATTTACAGAGACAAAAAACCAACCTCGGACCAGTTTTGTGATTTATTGTTTGGGGTCACTTTTGTCATTTCATTTTGAGGTATTTTTGTAATTTCTTTTGAATATTCATTAGGGTGGTATTTAGCCTTCCCTGATGAAGAGGGATAGCAATTTTTGAAGAATTGAAAAGAAAACCCTAACTAGTTCTTGGTGAAGACCCGTGGAAGCCTCCCTCCCACTCGGCCATTCATTCTATCCATCAACTCGTTCCATTCTTGTTGTTTCTTGGATGAGTTGATCTTGCTACCTCCTCAAATCCATCTCTTCTTTGTGGTAGCTTTGTGGTGTGGAAGTAGAAGAAGCAACATCCCCTCAGAGAGTGGCTTCCGATTTGGTAAGGCCGAGCAAGTCGTCCCCTCTCCCATTGGAGGTGTGCGGACTCCTTGGAGTTTTTCTTTTTTCTTTATTATTGCGAATACAAAAAGGAATCTTGTGATATTGAGTTCTTGCTATTAACTTTCGATACTCTGAATTTGGGATTGATTTGCTTGAAGTTTATTATTGGAAAGTTGTGTTTTGGAAGGAATATATTCAATCCGAGAATCTGTTTTACGCTAACCAGATTTTGGCTTGAGATTGTGGCTATGATTTGGTCTATTTTCGTTCGTTAGATTGCACTCAAAATTGGTAGTGTTTATTATGATATTGTAAAGGTCTCCTCTTCCAAATGTGGTGCAAAAAGGAAGCCTGCTCGTGGAGATCTCATTGTTTGATTCTGGGTCGCTAGAACTGTCCTGGAAACCCTAATTCTTGAGCTATTTTCGTTTCGTCAAAATTGATTGTTCTGATCGAGTTAATAGCTGAAATTTTGATATGTGTGTTCTGAAAGTGTTATTATAAACTCCTCCAAATTTCAGCCTCTGATTCCCTACGGTTGTGAAGTTGTATTCGTTTGAAATTTGGTGGACAGTTTAATTGGAATATAGCCTAGCCGGTTGCTTCATTGGCAATCTTTGAAATTTGGATTGTATCATTTGGTATCAGAGCCTTGCTCCTATTTTTATACTCTGATTATTGAAGGAAATTTATCATTCTTAAAAATGACCAGCGGCCAAGCTTTGTTAAGGAGTTTCTAGCTTCTATTCCTTCATTTAGTGGTTCAGAATGGATCTAAGAGTATTTAGATTGGGAAGAGGAGTTGGAAGAAATTTTTTTAATTCATAAATTTTCTGATCATATAAAGGTTAAAATTGCTTCTTTAAGACTTAAAGGAAAAGCTAGCCTTTGGTGGAGAAGATTGAATTCCGAGAGAAGAGAAGAGGGAAAAGAAGTTATAAGTTCGTGGAAATGGATGAAGAGATATTTGAGAAGCAAATATGCTACGAACCCTACGAAGCTAGTCTCGTCTTTTCCACAACCAATTCGATCCAAGAAGAGTGCTTCAAAAAGGCAGCAAGCTCAAGAGTCAAACTTCGAGTGCTCATTGCAACATATAGCTCAACAACTAGACAAACTCTCAGCCTTAATAAGATGTGCAAATTCTCAACCCATGCAACCAATTGGTCTTGGTGAACTAGTTGAAGAACGTGTGAGGGTTAAAGAAAAGAAGAAAGATAACTCTTTGGTATTGGATAATGTTAAAGAAGACTTTGAAGAAGTTGTATTTCCACTGGAAGGTCCACTTCTTGAAATTGAATCTCGTATGGAAAAGGAAGTCAGTTTTGAAGAGTTGATTAGCCAGAGTTGCTCCAACCAAACTCTTCCTGTTTTAAAAACAATCGAAGAATCACTTCATGGGAAGGATTGTAAAGATATCTCTTTGGCATCCACCGTTGAGAAGGAAGAAGTGTTGGACACTGAGATTGGGTTCCAGCATGCTGACTAACTATTCGAGATAAGTTCAGAGTTACAAACAATCGCAGAAAAGGAAAAAGAACATAGAGAAAAGATTGTTTTGCCCAATCTGAGAGTAAACTTTGACTTCATCAACTAACCTTCACTCATTAATACTGAATTAGAGTGTGCAAAATGTGAAACTCCTCTAGTGATGGCAATAAGAGAACCATTAGTTTTGACTAGAATTCGAAGGGAGATTCAAGAAAGAAAAATGTCGAATCAAATTTGTAGATTGTATACACGGTGGGAGGAGAAGTTGGATTTTTGTCCTTACATTCAACACCATAAGAAGAACACGATAGAAAATGCTACTTTACTTATATTTGGAAGCGAGCTACTAGACTATCATCCATATGCGATCAAGTACAAGAACAAGAAGACGATAATATTGACCGGTGCACTAAAATCAAGGTACTCTCTCTTATCCGAGTTAAATGCTAAACTTTTTCGATTTTATTGGATTAAAAGGCTGCATATCGATGATAAAGGCTCTGGTCCTTGGAATGTTTTATATACTAAAAAGCTTAAGGATGGGTATGACCCCATGGAAGACATTTTTTTGAAAGATGGCAATCCTAGAATACTAACAAGCGGACTTCTAAAATTCACTGTATTTGTAGTTCAAGGTGGGGCTCAAACTTGCTACTTTGGAGAAAAGAAGATTTGTGAGACTTGGTGGAAATTTTTCTTTTCGTATCACATGCATGAAGAAGTGCATGGAAACAACAACTTAAGGGATGAAAAGGAAGGATAGACTATCTAGATATGATCATTGAAGGCTTTATTATTATTCTCTTATATGGACACTCTGATAAGAGTGAGTTGACTCATGATGTCAACAAATGTTTCCCGTTTGATCCAGGCGGAAGGCATGAAAGAAGATAATGTTGAATACTCTTTGGATTTGAGGACAAATCCTTTTCAACCCAGGGAGTATGATGTGCCCCAAAACCCGAGCCATGAGGCTTCTTGTTTAACTAATAAGTTGTTATTTTGTAGGTTGGAATAAGCTAAAGAACCTTGAAGATGAACCAAAGCATGAGGATAAAGAGGCTCCAAAGCTTGCACTTACTTGGAAGCAAAATTATAGAAGAAAGGGTAGACGTTACAAGTCTGCCTACAATCCGACCATGGTGGAGTATTTGATATTTTTATAGACCCGATGGTGTCAAATGAAAACGTATTGTTCAATACGGTTTGTTGCCGACGTCTATAGGTTTCCAAAGAGGTATTTGGAATTATATTTGGGGTTTGTTTGATATGTCAAACGTTCCATTTACAGAGACAAAAAACCAACCTCGTACCTGTTTTGTGATTTATTGTTTGGGGTCACTTTTGTCATTTCATTTTAGGGCATTTTTGTAATTTCTTTTGAATATTCATTAGGGTAGTATTTAGTTTCTCTGATGAAGAGGGAAAGCAAATTTTTTGAAGAATTGAAAAGAAAACCCTAGTTGGTTCTTGGTGAAGACACGTGGAAGCCTCCCTCCCACTCGGCCATTCATTCTATCCATAAACTCGTTCCCTTCTTGTTGTTTCTTGGATGAGTTGATCTTCCTACCTCCTCCAATCCATCTCTTCTTTTGTGGTGACTTTGTGGTGTGGAAGTAGAAGAAGCAACATCCCCACTGAGAGTGCCTTCCGATTTGGTAAGGCCGAGCAAGTCGCCCCCTCTCCCATTGGAGGTGTGCGGACTCCTTGGAGTTTTTCTTTTTTCTTTATTATTGTGAATACAAAAAGGAATCTTGTGATATTGAGCTCTTGCTGTTAACTTTCGATACTCTGAATTTGGGATTGATTTGCTTGAAGTTTATTATTGGAAAGTTGTGTTTTGGAAGGAATATATTCAATCCGAGAATCTGTTTTACGCTAACTAGATTTTGGCTTGAGATTGTGGCTGTGATTTCGTCTATTTTCGTTCGTTAGATTGCACTCAAAATTGGTAGTGTTTATTATGATATTGTAAAGGTCTCCTCTTCCAAATGTGGTGAAAAAAGGAAGCCTACTCATGGAGATCTCGTTGTTTGATTTTGGGTCGCCAGAACTGTCCTGGAAACCCTAATTCTTGAGCTATTTTTGTTTTGTCATAAATGATTGTTTTGATCAAGTTAATAGCTGAAATTTTGATATTTGTGTTCTGAAAGTGTTATTATAAACTCCTCCAAATTTTAGCCTCTGATTTCCTACGGTTGTGAAGTTGTGTTTGTTTGAAATTTGGTGGACAGTTTAATTGGAATATAGCTTAGCCGATTGCTCTTTAGTGATCTTTGAGATTTGGATGACATCAGGAAGCCTACGGACACTGCGGACGACACAAGACAGCATCAGTTTTGAATATGTACGACTCTAGGACAATTTAGACGACTTGCGGATGAAGCGGACGAAGAGATTCGTGTCCGCAAAGAATCTATACAAATCTGGGACAATTCAGACGACTTGCAAATGAAGCGGATGAAGAGATTCACGTTCGCAATGAATCTGTACAAATCTGGGACAATTCAGACGAAGTGGACGATGCTTGTGGCATCACATCCGCAATATCAGAAAATTCCGAGAAAACCATTTAAATCCTTTCTCTTTCTTTCGATTTCTTGCAGAAATCAACAATCTCTCTTTTTTTCTAAGGCCTCCCTACAGACGCCCAGACCTCTCCCATAGGATTGGAGGACTTTCCACGTGGATCTTCACCAAAGGACCTCCCTTCCTTCGACTATGCAATGATCAATCTGTTCAGCAGGTCATCTTCTGTTGCAGTGACGTCTCCCTTCCCTCCATCGTCTGTATTAGGTAAGCTTCCTTCCCTGTGTCCCTCTCGGAAGAATGAGAGTGGGCATTTTGATGTGAGAGTGCTGTTATGCTGTGAAAATTTTGGGTGAGTGATGTGGTAATTGAGTGAAGTGTTATTCTGTGAAAGGGAGTTGTTGTTCCACCGTTAAGATTGGAAGGTAAGGACTGATTGTCAATTTTGTTGTGGACCTTCAACATCTTTGGACATGTTAGTGATAAGTATTGCATTAATCTCTAGTGTTGTATCTGTTTAGGAAACATGTAAAGTGTGGATAGTTGGAGAAACCTTCTCAGGTGGCTATTTTGGCTGTGGAATTGTGACTACAGATTTAGTTATTGTTAGTTGCTGGAGAATTGAGGGAAGGATTAGAATTTGTTTGGCCAATCAAATGGCCCTACATTATGGGTCGTTGCTTGATTATTGATTCTATTGTTCAGTGTTGAGATATGAAGTATAATTGATAGTTGAACTCTGTTATTGCTGTGGAAGTTCTGGAAAAATGCAAACTATCATCATATTGAATAGATTGGATAAAAGACGTGAAATTGATAGTGGACTTTGAATTTAAAAGCATGATGGATAGTAATTATAAAGAAAATATCTGAGCTTGTAGCTGAACTGTGGAAAACATGAAGTGGAATAAATGCATAATTGATTTCGAAGAAATTTGATCTTGTTGTTGAATTGTCGAAAGCTTGGACTGTATTAATGATAGTTGATGGCCGTGAATAACTGTCAGTATTAATTCTTGGATACATGGGATTCTAGCTTAGGTGGTATGTTAGTTAAGAAGAATGGCTCTGTTCAGTTTAGATATCACAATTAGTCTTTGCATCCCTTGAACTTGGTTAGTAAACCACTTGACTAAAATAACTCTGGACATGAAAATGTAGTTGAACTCCGTCATTGAATTAGTTTGAACTTGTTATACTTGCTCATATCATAAATGAACAGCTCTAAACTTACATTGTTATAACTTCAAAAATTGTTTAAAACATAGTGCCTATCATTTGAAATCCTATTGCAGTCGTGAACGACTTGGTTGTGTTTCGTTATGTGTTATTTAATGATTTTACTTTACAGCATTCATACCTCATCTTTGGGCTTATGAATTGTTTACATACCGTATGTCATCCTAAAATTTATGTAAATAGGCATGTGGGGGTTCGGGAGGATTAGGAATGGTTATCGTGGTGACACCCCTATTGGAGTGTCTACCCCCACTTAAGGGGCACGAAGGCATAGGTTAAGCCACGAGAATCATAAGATTCTCGATTTTCTTGTACTGAAGTCCCCAATGTCTTCAACAAAATGACTGGGTATGGCTTGTAGTGACACCCTTATTGGCGTGTTTCCCCGTAGGAAATATAGGTTAAGCTACGAGAGCAATTGACTTATCCATCGTCCTAAATAACAGATGAGATACGGATCTCCTCTGTAATACATTGTATGGACATGCATCATATACATTGCATTTACATTCTGATTCTTGTTGGGCATTAGGCTCATTGTTTTTCCCGTAATGAAGGTGATGATTTTAATGAAGAATTTGTACCAGTGGAGGAGGAGGTGTTCCAGGATGATCCCTCGTGTTATCAACCGATTTGACCTACTGGGTGCGAATCACATATTCTGGGAAGTGATGGAATTTTGAGTGAGGGGTATTTTGGTAATTTCTACTAGTAGTGTTTTGAATAATTTAAATATTGTAATAGGGACTTGGAACTTTTGTTGAACACACCTTGGAACTATGTTTTGAAATTTTATTATTATTCCGCAAATGCTTACACAGATTTCATTTCTTCTAAAAACAGATTTCAAATATTAGATAAATAAAGCGAAAAATATTTATGACATATTTTAAAACGAGAAAAATGTTTTTAATCAACGGGGCGTTACAGTTGGTATTAGTGCGCAACCAGGTCAAATTCGGTTCTGTAGACTATTGATAACACAAGGAATCATCGTGGAACACTCGTCCTACTGTAATTAAAGTCCAAATTTTAAATTTTAATTATATCCAATAACTCATTAGTTCTTAATTTAAAATGTAGAGAAAATACTAAAATGGCACGACAAGCGAGAAATGACATGCTAGTGCGTAATGAGCGGGACGAAGCCCTCAATCGTATAGCAGAAGTCGTTGAGCGACATGCTCAATTTTTGGCACAGCAGTCCCAAGTTATCGAACAATTGGAGGAAAGTGGTAATGGACATGGACATGAGAATGGCAATGGTAACGGAAATCACCATGCTGCTGTGATACTTGTGGAGGCCGGTTGGGAGCAGTTTCTATGACTTAAACCGCCAACGTTTGAAGGCAATATTTCTGATATTTCGGCAGCTGAGACATGGATTCGATCAATTGAGAAGATGTTTGCCTATGCTGACATTCAAGAAACTGATAAAGTAAAGTGTGTTGTTTACTTATTAACTCATGACGCACAGTTCTGGTGGGAAGCAATAGAGCAGACTCTAGATATGCAGACTCTCACCTAGAGAGGTTTCAAGGAGTTATTCAATGAGAAATACTTCAGCTTTACCGTTCAAAATCAGAAGTTTACAGAATTTCTACGACTACCGTAGACGGGGACTGTGTTTGACTATATTCGGAGGTTTGAGGCACTATCCCAGTATGCCCCATACCTGGTTAGTGATAATGGCTCAAAGGTGTAGCATTTTATGCGAGGATTGAAGGTGGAGATTCTAAGGTGCGTGCGGATGTCTGGTATCCGGAGTGTCCCTTATTCACAAATCGTGGCCAGAGCGTTGGATGGTGAGGATGTTGAGGGGATTGCTACTAGACAGAGGGAGTTTACTCAGAGGGTTGGGAGGAGTAATTTGATTATGCAGCAGAGTGGGATTCCACTTGGAAATCATGGCGTAAGAAGGCCACCTGGACCTAAGACCCAATAGGGGCGTGACAAGCACCATGTGATTAAAGCAACTGTTGTAGCACCTGCGGCAACTAAGCTGTGGCCCATATGTCAGAAGAGACATCCTGGACAGTGCAAGGTTGGCATAGGTGGATGTTTTAGATGCGGGAAGGCCGGTCATATATCACGTAATTGCACGACATTGGTTGACATGGCAGCTCCACATGTATTTTTGCTGCAAGGAGAAGAAAACGAAGAGGAAGAACTTCCAGCTATCATATCAGGTACACAACTATGATCTGACTATTATGAAAGTATATTTTACTCATATGATGTTAATGCAATTCCATCTAAACTTTAGAATCGTATCCATAAATAAGTGAATTCTTGAACACCTTAGGTACAACTTATATTAATAATGTGGCTGCGTATACCTTATTCGATACCGGTGCCACTCATTCTTTTATCTCAACACAATTATGTATGAAAGTAGACTGTATACCTGGTATTCCTAAGAATGGATATCGGGTACTCACACATTCTGATGATTATATGATTGCTAAGGGTATTCTTAAAGATTATGCAGTCCAGATCAATGGCCGAAAATTTAATGCGACTCTAATTGTTATGGATATTCAAGGGTTTGATATTATTTTTGGCATGGATTGGTTAACTCTGAACCGTGCCATTATGAATTGTGCAAGATGAGAGGTTCGTTTTTATCCTCTCAATGGCGAATCGCACGCTTTTCGAGGAGTAAGGGAAAAAGGCAAACTGGCAATTATTTCTGCGCTAAAAGCAGATCTACTAATGAAGCATGAATGCGAATGATTTCTCATCAATATTATAAACACCATGATCAAGCTGGAAGCAAATGTTGAGGATGTAATGGTGGTTCGTGACTTTCCAGAGGTTTTTCGGGATGATCTTCCTGGATTTCCTCATGCCAGAGAGATAGAATTTGTCATCGACCTGCATTCAGGTACAGAACCAATTTTGAAAAATCCGTACATGATGGCACCCGCAGAACTACGAGAGTTGAAGGTTCAGCTTGAAGAATTTGTTTCGAAGGGGTTTATTGAACTGAGTTTCTCACCCTGGGGAGCTCCTGTCTTGTTTGTGAAAAAGAAGGATGGAACCTTACGAATGTACGTGGACTATTGCGAGCTGAACAAAATAACTATTAAGAATAGATACCCTTTACCTCAGATCGATGATTTATTTTATCAACTACACGGTGCTTGTGTATTCTCGAAGATTGATCAACGTTCGGGGTATTATCAGTTAAGAGTCAAACAAGAAGATGTACCCAAGACAGCATTTAGAACTAGATATGGACACTACAAATTTCTAGTGATGTCTTTTGGGCTAACAAATGCCCCTGCGGCTTTTATGGATTTGATGAATCGCATATTCAGGGATTATCTAGATAAATTCATCATTGTTTTTATTAACGATATTCTGGTGTATTCTAAATATGAGGAAGAACATATTGAACATTTCAGAATTGCTCTATCAATTCTGAAGCAACACCAGCTCTATGCAAAATTCTCCAAGTGTGAATTCTTCTTGAAAGAGGTCAGCTTCCTTGGCCATGTGGTTTCTAAAGAGGGAATTGATGTGGATCCTGCGAAGATCCAAACAGTTGTTGAAGGGTACAGCCGAAGAACATCGGGGATGTTTGGAGTTTCCTTGGATTGGAGGGGTATTACCAACGATTTATTAGTGGGTTTTCTAAGATCGCTATGCCTCTCACCAGTTTGTCTAAGAAAAATGTGAGGTTTTGGTGGTCTGATAAGTGTGAAGAAAGCTTCCAGGAATTGAAGCGTCGTTTGACTACTGCACAAGTATTGGCCTTACTTGAAGAAGACAAAAATTTCTATATATATTGTGATGCCTCTAAATGTGGACTTGGGGGTGTTCTGATGCAGAATGGGAAGGTGATTGCTTATGCCTCAAGACAACTTAAGCCGCTCGAAGCTAATTATCCCACACATGACCTAGAGTTAGCTGCTGTGGTCATTACATTGAAAATTTGGAGGTATTATCTCTACGGGCAACATTGTGAGATTTTCACTGATCATAAGAGTCTAAAATATATTTTTATGCAAAAGAATCTGAATATGCGGTAGCGACGCTAGCTAGAGTTTGTGAAATTAAGTATCATCCCAGAAAAGCAAATGTTGTTGCAGATGCTTTGAGTCGAAAGGTTGCTCTAATGAGTATAATGTGCGAGGAGATGCCAGCGGGATTACAGAATGATATGCAGGAATTATATGTGCAGTTAGTTCCTGAATAGTTGACAGAAGTTTTATCGGTCTTAGCTCTTAAGCCTTCTATACTAGAAAGGATTAAGGAAGAACAAGTGACAGATGCTCTATGTGAAGATTTGAAACTCGATCCAACTCTTCCTGAGTTCCAGGGTTACTCTCTATCTGCTGATGGGATCGTGAAATATAAGAATCGGTGGTATGTGCCTGAGATATTATTGCGGATTGCGATAATGAAAGAGGCGCATTCTTCTAGTTTCTTTATTCATCCGGGATGTAACAAGATGTATAAAAACTTGAAGAAGCATTATTATTGGCCGAGAATGAAGCATGATATTGCTTCCTATGTTACTCACTACGATATATGTCAACAAGTGAAAGCTGAGGATCGACGACCTGGGGGTATGCTCCAACCGTTACCTATACCAGTATGGAAATGGGAACATGTTACTATGGATTTTGTTACCACATTACCTAGGACAAGGAATGATCATGATGCGATATGGGTGATTGTTGACAGACTGACGAAGGTTGC
Source organism: Begonia loranthoides (assembly GCA_022433065.1). Taxonomy (NCBI): domain Eukaryota; kingdom Viridiplantae; phylum Streptophyta; class Magnoliopsida; order Cucurbitales; family Begoniaceae; genus Begonia; species Begonia loranthoides. The sequence continues at coordinate 26,592,899 of CM039469.1, forward strand.
CCACTTTTTGCCAGTAAAGATGACTTATGAAATGAGTCAGTTTGCAGAATTGTATGTCAAGGAGATCATTCGGCTACATGGAGTTCCTGTATCTATTGTATTTGATCGAGATCCCTGATTCACTTTGAGGTTCTGGAAGGGTTTGAACAAGGAAATGGGTACGGAATTGAAGTTTAGCACTGCTTTCCATCCATAGACTGATGGTCAGAGTGAACGAACTATTCAGACCTTTGAAGATATGTTACATGCCTGCATCGTCGAGTATAAAGTTGGGTGGGAAAAGATTCTTCCGTTAGCGGAATTTTCCTATAATAACAGCTTTCAGACAACTATCGGCATGGCACCGTATGAAGCGCTCTATGGCAGAAAATGTAGATCTCCCCTATATTGTAGCGAAGTTGGTGAAGACAAGTATTATGGTCCAGAGATGATACAGGAAACCAATAAGATTATAAATGTTGTTCGACAAAGGATGCAAGCCGCACAAAGTCGTCAGAAGGGTTATGCAGATAGTCGTCGTCGAGACTTGGAGTTTACTGTTGGGGATCATGTCTATCTGAAGTTATAACCATTCAAGGGAGTTGTGCGTTTGGGCGCAAGGGAAAGCTCAATCCTTGCTATATTGGTCCTTTTGAGATCACTAAAAGAATTCGTTCTGTGGCATATCGATTACTCTTACCGGAAGCTATGTCAGGGGTACATAATGTATTTCATGTATCGATGCTGCAAAATGCCTTAATGAAGCCACTCGCCTGAGACCTGAAAAGCAAATCAGGGTACGTACTAACCTAAGTTACGAAGAGAAACCGCTCAGGATTCTGGACACCAGTGTTAAGAGATTGCGTAACGAGGATGTCACCCTTGTGAAAGTATTATGGCAGAACCAATTCAACAATGAAGAGGCTACGTGGGAGCGACACGATGATATGTTAGCCAAGTATCCAGAATTATTTGTTTAGTCAAATTTTGGGGACAAAATTTTTGTAAGGTGGGTAGGATGTAATACCCCAGATGTATTTCCTTTTTATGATGTAGTAATTCTAGATAATCTTAATATATGAATATTACATCAAATTATGCAACGGTGAGCGTAAGTTGTGCATGAAAAGTAGAGGGTTAATGTTGGAAAATAACCTAAATGTGAAAAACTTAGAAAAAATACACAATTTTTGGGTTGCGGACACTGCGGACGACACAGGACAGCGTCTATTTTGAATCTGTAGAACTTTGGGACATTCGAAAACATTACGGACGAAGAGATTCATGTCTGCAATGAATCTGTACAAATCTGGGACAATTCAAAATACTTGCGAACAAAGCAGACAAAGAGATTCGCGTCTGCAATGAATCTGTACAAATCTGGGATGATTCAGACGATGTTTGCGTATGATACATCACGTCCGTAATATCGGGAAATTCCGAGAAACCCATTTAAAACCTTTCTCTTTCTTCCGATTTCTTGCAGAAATCAAAAATCTCTCTTTTTTTCTAAGGCCTCCTTGCAGACGCCCAGGACTCTCCCATAGGCCTGGAGGACTTTCTACGTGGATCTTCACCAAAGGACCTCCCTTCCTTGGACTGTGTAATGATCAGTCTGTTCAGCAGGTCATCTTCTGTTACAGTGACGTCTCCCTTCCCTCCATCATCTATATTAGGTAAGCTTCCTTCCCTGTGTCCCTCTCAGAAGAATGAGAGTGGGTATTTTGAAGTGAGAGTGTTGTTATACTGTGAAAAATCTGGGTGAGTGCTGTGCTAATTGAGTGAAGTGTTATTCTGTGAAAGGGAGTTGTTGGTCCACCGTGAAGATTGGAAGGTAAGGACTGATTGTCAATTTTGTTGTGGACCTTCAACATCTTTGGACATGTTAGTGATAAGTATTGCATTAATCTCTAGTGTTGTATCTGTTTAGGAAACGTGTAAAGTGTGGATAGTTGGAGAAACCTTCTCTAGTTGCTGTTTTGGCTGTGGAATTGTGACTACGGATTTAGTTATTGTTAGTTGCCGGAGAATTAAGGTAAGGATTAGAATTTGTTTGGCCAATCAAATGGCCCTACATTACGGGTCCTTGCTTGATTATTGATTCTATTTTTCAGTGTTGAGATATGAAGTATAATTGATAGTTGAACTCTGTTATTGCTATGGAAATTCTAGAAAAATGCAAACTATCATCATGTTGAATATATTGAATAAAAGACGTGAAATTGATAGTGGACTTTGAATTTAAAAGCATGATGGATAGTAATTATAAAGAAAATATCTGAGCTTGTAGCTAAATTGTGGAAAACATGAAGTGGAATAAATGCATAAGTGATTTCGAAGCAAATTGATCTTGTTGTTGAATTGTCGAAAGCTTGGACTGTATTAATGATAGTTGATGGCCGTGAATAACTGTTAGTATTAATTCTTGGATATATGGGATTCTAGCTTAGGTGGTATGTTAGTTAAGAAGAATGACTCTGTTCAGTTTAGAAATCACAATTAGTCTTTGCATCCCTTGAACTTGGTTAGTAAACCGCTTGACTAAAATAACTCTGGACATGAGGATGTAGTCGAACTCCGTCATTGAATTAGTTTTAACATGTTATACTTGCTCATATCATAAATGAACAGCTCTAAACTTACATTGTTATAACTTCAAAAATTGTTTGAAACCTAGTGCCTATCCTTTGAAATCCTATTGCAATCGTGAATGACTTGGTTGTGTTTCGTTATGTGTTATTTCATTGTTTTACTTTACAGCATTCATACATCATCCTAGGGCTTACGAATTGTTTACATATTATATGTCAGCCTAAAATTTATGTAAATAGGCATGTGGGGTTTCGGGAGGATTAGAATAGTTGTTGTGGTGACACCCTTATTGCTGTGTCTACCCCCACTTAGGGGTCACGAAGGCATAGGTTAAGCTACGAGAATCATAAGATTCCCTATTTTCTTGTACTGAAATCCCCAATGTGTTCAACAAAACGACTGGGTATGGCTCGTAGTGACACCCCGATTGGCATGTTTCCCCATAGGAAACATAGGTTAAGCTACGAGAGCAATTGACTTATCCATCGTCCTAAATAACAGATCAGATACGGATCTCCTCTGCAATACATCGTATGTACATGCATCATATACATTGCATTTATATTTTGATTCTTGCTGGGCATTTGGCTTATTGTTTTTCCCATAATGTAGGTGATGATTTTAATGAAGAATTTTTACCAGTGGAGGAGGAGGCGTTCTTGGATGATCCCTCGTGTTATCAACCGATTTGACCTGTTGGCTGTGAATCACGTATTTTTGGGAAGTAATGGAATTTTGAGTGAGGGGTATTTTGGTAATTTCTACTAGTAATGTTTGGAATAATTTAAATATTGTAATAGGGACTGGAAACTTTTGTTGAACACACCTTGGAACTATGTTTTGAAATTTTATTATTATTCCGCAAATGCTTACTCTGATTTCATTTATTTTAAAAGTGGATTTCAAATATTAGATAAATAAAGTGAAAAATTTTTCTGACATATTTTAAAACGAGAAGAATGTTTTAAATCAACGAGGCGTTACACCCGCAGGAAGAGCATCAAAAGCACGTTCGTGTGGATGACATTACTACGAAAATGTCACCACAAGCGAAGCCATGCCCGTAGTGTGGTGAAGTTCATTTTGAGGCTAACCGGTCGTGGTCAAGGCGATGCTATTGCTGCAAGGAATTTGGGCACTCTGCTCAGCACTGTTCCACCTGACCCATCGTATGGTTGAAGGAATTTGAGGAAATCTACAGCTCGGAGAGACGACCGAAGCGCTGTCCCACATGCAACCGGTATGGACATCCAGTTCGGCTGTGCTCCATCTTCACCGAGGGAGAGAAGGTAAGACTAGAGAGGGTTTCCCTTCCATAGTGTAATCTTTAGGGGTAAACCATGGGCCAAGGGAGGCTTATGTATTTTGTGCATGAATGCCAAGGGGAATGGTTGAGTTGGTAGGTTAGTGATGATTACGTGTTTTGGTTAAATTTTGAAAATAGTAGACCCTAATGTATTTTGAAATGTGGTTGGTTAATGAATGAACTATTTTGGAAACTGTTTGGGATTTTTATGCAGGATTTTAGCTTTGCGGGAGTCTAGAAACAGGAAAAACTATGCTCAAGTTTGTGGAAATAAGCGAGAAGAAACTCTCAAGAGGAGTTAGATAAAATAGATAGTTAACCAATGTCGCCTCGGTAGCAAACGTGAATTTGACCCACTGGATAGTAAGCATAAACGCCTAGGTTACAAAAAATTAGATGGATGATAGATTAGCTAAGGACAAAATTGTAGTAGGGGAGTAGGGTTTCTGTAACCAGTTACTTGTTCCCTTAGTATTACCTTGAAGAAGGACTTAAAGAATAAGGATGGAATCCTAGAGAAGAAGTTAGAAGAGGAACCTAATAGGGTTGTAAGAAGTGACTGAGAAGGGTAGTCGACTAAGAAAGCGCTAGCTTAGATTTTCGACAAGGACGAGGGATTAATGGTCTTGTCAGGTAGTATGATCAGCTTTGATTGGATGGCAGTTTCCGATGTAAGTGGAGCCATGTTGGATTCGTAGTCAAAGGGGTGAGAGTACTTATGTCGGGCTTGAATTACGTCCTCCACCTCAATTTAGTTTCACTCAAGGTGACCAAGGACGTGACTGCACATTTGTACGACAAAAGTGAACTCGATCAGTTGAGCTTCTCCTAGAACGAGTATGGAAACTAAGACGGGAACAGTGCTGGAACAGGAATAGGAACGGGAACGGAAACGGAAACGGAAAATGGAAACAACAATAGAAATGAAGTTTCCAGAGTGATTTCTGGAAATGGATACGGGAACGGGAACAGAGAAAGAAATGGAGACAGCCACGGGAACAAAAACCTGGACCCAATTGGAAATGAGTGCAAATACAAAAGAGGAGCAAGACGGAATGCATTCTACTCAGCCATGTAGTGATGTAGTTCATAATTTGGGAAAGCCTGGATGGACGGATTTGACGGTGGAGAATACATTCGAGTATGCCAATGTCGTGGTGTAAGAGGGAAGAGTAGAAGTGCCAAGTCTTTAGTTGGTAAGTGCAAGGGTAAAAATTGTATAAGGAATGTGAACTCGACGTCAAGTTAGTGTCGAATTCACCTGGATTCGGCTGAGAATTTGATGTGGATCGTCAAATTTAGGTGTGAGATGCTGAAGATTTAGGAGTTGGATAGCAATGGTGGGGTAATTATCGGATCAAAGTGAGGTGTGGATATAAGAAAGTTTCCATTTTTCTCTTGATGTTGAAGAATGGCTATGATTATGGCATTTCCTTCTTCGGAAATGATGTAATCAGAGTGGCACAACGGGAGCATGGTGGCGAGTAAGCGCGAGAATTTGATCTATCTCTGGTACAAGAGATGCCATTGGACGAAGTTAAGCTACTAGTATAGGCAAGAAGGGAGTAGATGGTCTAGGGAAAATGAAGTATTAGGACCGTTAGAGGGACAACATCATCAAATTGAGAAACTAGGAAGAGATTGATACATAGATTAGTGTTAGTGAGAGTACTAGAAAGGGCAAATTTCGAGGATGAAATTTATTTTAAGGGGGGAAGTATGTAACACCCCGATATTTTTATGTTTATACAATTATCAGGGTATTACCGAGGGCGTTCGGAGCGTTAAGACAAGGAGCGATCTTACATTTCCTCGTATATGTGACGTAATCGAAGAGAATATTACATCGCGTATCTATGTGTGTCATTTTTGTGATGTGTATTTATGGGGGAAATGTTGTGGGGTAAGAATTAAGGGTGAAGAGATAGAGAAAAATGGAGATTATAGAGTTTCGGATGCACGCGGATGACTTGCGAATGAAGGAGTGCGTCCACAAGTGTTTGGCCATGCCAACATTGGGCTTAGGACAACTCAGGACGGAATTTCACGTACTAAATTTGCTATGCAGGGGACTTTCGGACGAAGTCCCGAACGATGCGGACGACGAATGTGGCGTCCACATCGAATCTATACAACTTTGGGCATGTTGCGGATGAGGTTCTGGACGATGTGGATGAGAGGCATGGCATCCGCATCAAATTTGTTCTAAACCTGAACAATTCGGACGAGTCCAGACGACTGCAAACGATTTGGAGTATCGTCCGATTTTCCTTTGTCTGATTTTTTGGGACAATTTGGATGACACGTGGACGCTACTTGCAAATGCGATATGGTGTCTGCAAGTGACTGCGGACAATACGGACAGGACAGGGATGCCGGTTCTCATCCAAAGCCAAGTGTTAACCCGTGAGATTTTAGCCTTGCGGATGAGACCAAGTCATCCGTACCCATCCGAATCATTACAGATCTGTGATTGCAGAGATTTAAATCAGAATAAAACTGTCCCTCAACCAATTAGAAATCGACTCCTCGACACGAATCCCGGTCCAAAGCACGCAAGCAGCCCTTCATAGCCACCACCTCTACTTTCATAGGTATGGATTGCCCCTTCCCTTGGGTTAAACCCTTCACCTAGCACTCCCTTTTGGATAGTTCATTTCTGGTGAGGGAGTGATTTGATCCTAATCTCAAAGATCACTAAGAACAATCGGCTAGCTAATATTCCGTTCAAACTGTCTAACAATCTTCAAATGAACACAACTTCACAACCAAATAGAATCAGGGGCTGGATTTTGGAGGACTCTATAATAATATATTCAGATCAAACATATCAAAAATTTGGCTAATAACTCGATCAGAATATTCAGTTATGATGAAACAAAAACAGATCTCGGAATTTAGGGTTTCTAAGACAGTTCTGGCAACCCGGATTCAATCAACGAGATATCCTTGAGCATACGTCCTCTTTGCCCCAAATTTGGAGGAGGGGATCTTAACAATATCAAAATTAATGCTGCCAATTTTGAGTGCAATCAAATGAACGAAAATATCCCAAATTCCAGGCACAATCTCAAACTGAAATCTGGACAGAATAAAACAGATTCTTGGATTGAATATAATCTCTCCAAAAAAACAACTTTCCAATAATAAACCTCAACCAAATTAGTCCCAGATTCAGAATAACAAAATTTAAAAATAAGAACTTAATATCACCAGATCCCCTTTTGCATTCAAAATAGTAAGAACAAAGAGAAAAACCCCCAAGGAGTCTGCACACCTCCAATGGGAGAGGGGCCGACTTGCTCGGCCTTACCAAATCGGAAGGCTCTCTCCTAAGGATTGTTGCTTCTTCTACTTCCACACCACAAGGCCACAACAAAGTAGGGATGGATTAGAGGAGGCTGCATGATCAACTCATCCAAGAAACAAAAAGAAAAGGAACGAGTTGATTGATAGGATGATAGCCGAGTGGGAGGGAGCTTCCACGGGTCTTCACCAAGAACAAGCTAGGGTTTTCTTTTCAATTCATCAAAAAAAAATTTCACTCACAAAAGAAAGACTAAATACTCCTAGATATTTTGACAAAAGACTACAGACCAAATTACCCTTGACGAGTAATTTTGACAAGGGGGTCACGGTTTGCATGCAAACCGGGCAACCCTTCACACACAACAAAAGAACAAATGAAAATGGTCCAAATAAAAAAAATGCCAAACCAAGTCTTCTCTCCAAATCATCACAAAGGCATCAACAATTTAATAATACTCTTTAATCCTTCATAATATTGTGGAATCATCAAGGCGGGAAACTACCATGATCGTCATTGGACATTCCATGCATCCATGTGATAACGTGGAAGAGCGCTCCTTTATCTTTGTGAGATGTTTCCTCTAAAAAATCCCAAAGCTTATTGTTCCCTACAAAATAAAAATGAGTTAGGAAAGAAACGAGCTTCTTAGCTCGAGAACGAGTGATCGATCCGCAGGGCATATCATCCTCCTGGGGTGGTTGAGGATTTGACCCCAAATCCATTGTTTGCTCAATATTTTCCTCTACAACATGTTCATCTTCTCTAAGGTATGGTGAAAAATCATGGACGTTGAAAGTAGATAAAACTCCATAATCTTCAGGTAGCTCAATAAGATACGCATTGTTGTTGATGCGTTCCAAGACTTTAAAAGGGCCATCAGCTCTCGGCAACAATTTGCACTTCCTTTGTTGCAGAAATCTTTCTTTCCGTAAATGTAACCACACAAGGTCACCCACCTCGAATATAACTTCTTTTCAGCCTCGTTTAGCGAGTCTAGCATATTCAAAATTCTTTTCTCGATCCAGCTCTGAACTCTGAACTTTTTCATGTAGAGACTTAACTCTTGCAGCTTTAGCAGCCCCATCTTCACTAACATATTCGGATATTAGGAGTGGGAGGAGATCCATAGGTGTGAGGGGGTTAAATCCATAAACTATCTCAAATGGAGTATGTTGAGTAGTTCCATGCACACTCCGATTATATGCAAACTCGACATACGGTAGTTGTAAATCCCAATCAGTCAGCCTCTTGCTAGGGATAGTCCGGAATAAAGCCCCCAAATTTTGATTTACCACTTCTGTCTATCCATCTGTCTGTCCATCTGTTTAGGGGTGGAAAAAAGTACTGAAAAGTAATTTGGTGCCCAACTTCCACCATAAGGTTTTCCAAAAAGCACTCAAGAACTTAGTGTCACGATCTGAGACTATAGATTGATGTAATCTGTGCAATCGGATGACCTCCTTAAAGAATAACTCGGCCACGTGGAACGCATCATCTGTTTTATTGCAAGCTATGAAATGGGCCATCTTAGAAAACTGATCTACTACGACCATAATAGAGTCCTTGGATCTTGGCATATGTGGTAAGCATAAAACAAAATCGACGCTGATTTCCACCCAAGGATGCTTGGCTACCGAGAGTGGCATGTATAAGCCCTGTGGGAGAACACGACTTTTAGCTTTCTTACAAACAATACAGCGATCCACAATCTTTTGGACATCATGACATAAATGAGGCCAATGGAAATGTTCTTGAACAGCCTCTATGGTTTTCTTACAACCAAAATGACTTGCTAATCCCCCACAATGAGCTTCCAACTCGAGAGTCTCCCGAAGACTATGGATAGGAATACATATTTTGCCACCCTTGGAAAGGAATCCACTCTCCAAATAAATGGTAATTCGAACCTGCTCATACAATTCTGATAGATAGCACCAAAGTCTGAATCATTAGCATATAACTCTTTGATCCAACAAAACCCAAAGAGCCATGCATTGAGTTCCCTTAGTAACATAAACCGTCTAGAAAGAGCATCGGCCACCTGATTGGTCTCCCATTTCTTGTACTTGATAATATACGGATAGCGCTCTATAAATTCCACCCACTTACCATGACAATGGTTTAACTTTCCTTGGCTCCGAATGTGTTTCAACGCTTGATAATCGGAGTGAATGATGAACTCTTTCGATAATAAGTAGTGTTGCCACACTTCTAAAGCTCGAATAACTGCAAAGAATTCTTTGTTGTACATGGAATAATTCAAAGTAGCCTCCTTTAGTTTCTCGCTGAAGTATGCAATAGGTTTACCTTCTTGCATGAGTACTGCACCAATACCCAAACCTGAGGGATCACACTCAATCTCAAACACTTTGGTAAAGTCTGGGAGTACTAGAGAGGGGCATGACACAACTTGTCCCTGATCGAATCAAAACTAGTTTGGCAAGCAGAAGTCCGCACAAATTCCTTTCCTTTCTTCGTACAATCAGTTATAGGGGCCATAATAGAACTGAACCCTTTAATAAAGTGCCTATAACAGGAAGCCAAGCCATGAAAGCTACATACCTCAGAGACATTCTTAAGAATCGGCCAATATCTAATCGCCTCGATTTTGGCTTCATCCACCTCCATTCCTTCCTTAGTAATGATGAACCCCAAGAAATAGACTCGGTCTTGGGCAAAAGAATACTTCTTCAGGTTGCCAAATAATTGAGCTTTTCGATGGGCTTCGAATAATAATCATAAATGAACAAGGTGAGCTAAGAGATTAGAACTATAAATAAGTATATCGTTGAAATAAATGACGATAAACTTCCCCATGAATTCCCAAAGAAGATGGTGCATTACACGCATAAAAGTACTCAGGGAATTGGAAAGGCTGAAGGGCATTACCAACTATTCATAAAGTCCATACTTTGTTTTAAATGCGGTTTTCCATTCGTCGCCCTCCAGCATTCAAATCTAATGATAACCACTTTTTAGGTCAACCTTGGAAAATATAGCAGCACCACTGAGTTCATCAAGCATATCTTCAAGTCTGGGAATAGGAAAACGGTATTTGATAGTGATTTGATTAATGGCTCTACTATCCACACACATGCGCATTGAGCCATCCTTCTTGGGAACTAATAATGTGGGAACCGCACATGAGCTGAGCAACTCTCTAATATAACCCTTGTCAAGTAACTCCGTCACCTACTTGTGTAACTCTTTTGCCTCCTCTGGATTCAATCTATATGAAGGCCGATTAGGTAGGGAGGCTCCTGGGACAAGATCAATCTGATGCTCAACACCTCGCAAAGGTGGTAATCCTTAAGTAATTCCTCCAGAAAAACATCCTCATAGTCTTTAAGCAATTCTAAAACCGATTCGGGAATAGGTCCCAACTCCTCCATCCTTTCTCGGAATAGCATTAAAACAATTGGTCCCCCTTGCAATAAGGACCTCTTAAGATCTCTTTTAGTAATTATAAGGGATGCTTTGGACTTTCCCTTGCTCATGCTCTCGTGATCCTTAGCAATCTGATCCGAATTGAAAGGTGCCAATTTAATCTTTTTTCCTTTGAACTTAAAGGAATAGAAATTTGTAAAACCACTGTGTATTGTTTTTCTGTCATATTACCACGGCCTGCCCAGTAACAAGTGACTAGCATTCATCGGTACTACATCAAATAAAGCTTCATCTTCATAACCTCTGATGGTAAAGGTCAACCGAACTCGTTTGGTCACCTTAATCGGATCTTTATCGTTCAACCAATTTAGCTTGTATGGATTTGGATGGGCTGAAGTTTCAAGCCCCAATTTCTCAATGATATCCGAAGATATAACATTTGTGCAACTCCCCCCATCAATAATCAATGAACAAAGCTTTCCCTTAATTTGACCACAAGTTTGAAAGATAGTCTCCTGTTGTAGTTCTTCATCACGGTTTTGAATGGCCATAGATCGCTTCATCACAACAAGTAACGGCCCCTCTGGTGCATAAAAAGTTTCTTCAATAAGAGAATTAGTTACTTCTTCCTCATCTTCACTAACCACTTCATTAGTTCCCCTTTTAAAATCATCACTTGTGGTATAGGTACAAACGATGAACATATAATAAGTAGATGATAAACACATAATGAAGTAGGGATGAAAGATTTGTACGTGCGAGACTCGAAGGCTGGCCGGGCAAGGAAAAGAATGAGTAAACGGTTGTAATCACATTAAGTTTATTATATCATACTCCATTGTATAGATTTCCTTTATAACGATTTAAATACGCTTCCGCCATGTTTTACAAGAATTTATTTTATCACGCTTCCGCACATTTTATCATTGAGTTTTTCATAACGAGTTTAAAGAAAGAGTCAGTAGCAATCCAGTTAGACGCACTCTGGTATGTTTTGCTTTAAAACGAAAATTTTTGAATTTTCACACATTTTAGGGATTTACGAAAAACCAGGTCGTTACAATAATAGTCCTTCTAAATTGGAAGCTAGACCCAATTAAAGATGGCATTTTAAGTAACATTCAGCTCAAGCCTAGTGACCTCCCATAAGAGAGTATGATTGGACATATCTCCATCCTTGGTACTAGGAGAATCTTCTTATTCTTCTTGAAATGAAGTATCTTCAAAATAGAGAGCTAAATAATGGTTAGTTCGTTGCCTAGCTTGGGATCTTGTGTTGGGACCTTGTGGCATATCATCTTGAAAATTAAATGACAACAACCCATCTCTCGCAAATGAAAATCTCAAGTTGAGAAGTAAGAGAAGTTAGGTTTTTGGCTCAAATATCTCAAATCAAATCTGCAGCACTTCATCCTAAATATTGCATTTGGTAGTTTGCACAGCTGAGGTTGCTTCTATTTATAGATGCTTTCAAAAACCCAGAGCCCCAGTCGACCACCTATATAAATCAGTGGACCACTTCATGACTGTTGTTAGATTTTCGCACACGCAAGGTCAAGCACTGGTTACTTTAGGTCTACCATGTAGGTTGACCAAACATTCTCCTAAGTCAATCTCTTCAGCATATATCAGAAAATGGATGTTCTCTTGAGGTTTTTAGGATGACCTTAACTCTAACTTATCAATCACTCCAGCCAACCTGTGCAAGGCTGGTTGACCTCTTTACCAATTCTTTGAAACTTTGTTGTTCCTGTGAGTTTTTTCAGTTAATGTTAATTTCGACTGTCAACCGCACCAATCAACCTATACAAGGACTGGTCCACTTCTTCAATAAATCTTCAAAAGTTTTTTCAGACAATCTCTCAGGTTGGGCAAGCCAACCACATGAGTTGACCTATGCAGGACAAGGTCGACCTCTTCAATAATTCTTCAAAAATTCGTTACTCTTGGGAGTTTTACTAGACAATCTTGCAACTTTTGCAAATCAACCACATGCATTTTTTCTTTAATTAAATTGTGTAAGTCCTATGAACTTTTAACATTAACTATAAGGACTTAACAAACACGTTATACATTCAAATATCGACTTTCAAGGGTATTTTCAATAAAAGCATAGATATTGAAGTATTAAAATAATAATAACTATTTTCAACTTATATATAACTAAACAACTTGGATATATATATATATATATATATATAACATATTCAAATCATAATCAACTAGAATTAGTTATTCAATTAATCATGTTCACCATAAAAAAAAATTAAACTTAATTCTTATTAAGCTAACAAATAGTCTTAAGAGAGTTTCTAAAGTTTGGTTTACCATCTTGGTTTGGCCATCAGTTTGGGGGTGGTAGGACATGCTAAACAATAACTTGGTCCCCAACATCATCCAAAGAGTTTTCCAAAAATACCTTAAAAATTTGGTGTCCCTATTCAAAACAATATACCTTGGAGCACCATACAATCTTTCGACCTCATTGAAGAATAACTTGGCAATGTGCATGGCATCATCCATCTTTGTACAAGCTATAAAGTGTGTCATCTTAGAGAACCGATCAGCGACAACCATAATAACTTCTTTACCTATCAAAGTATGTGGACCCAAGATAAAATTTATGCTAAGCTTCACCCATGGATACTTGGATTTGACAATGACATGTACAGCTCGTGAGGTAGCAATAGGCTTTTAGCTTTCTTGGATACTACGCACTTCTCCACTTTTTTATGAACTTCCTCCATCATGTGAGGCCAATAAAAGTGCTCATCAGAGCCTGATAAGTCTTCTTCTTCCCAAAAATAGTAGCAAGTCCACCTTCTCTTGAATGAGAAGCTCTTTAAGACTACAATTTGAAATGCAAATCTCACCCTTTGAATAAGTATCCATCGCGAACATAATAACAACTCTCAGCCTTGGAGCCACAATTATCAATCCAATGTGAAAAATTTTTATCATCAACATATATAGTTTTGATCAAATCAAAGCCAAGTAATCTTGTATTTATTTCGAATCAATAGAGCATACCTCTTAGAAAGTGCACCAGCCATCATATTGGTTTCTCCCTTCTTATAATTCATCATATATGGATATCTTTCAAGGAACTCCACCCATATTGCAAGCCTCCTATTTAGTTTTCATTGGCTTTTAAAATGTTTGAGGGCTTGATGATTAGTATGGATAATAAACTCCAATGAAAGTAGGTAGTGTTGCTAAATTTCAAGAGCCTTCTCCACAACATAGAACTCTTTGTCATAAGTGGAATAATTCAGCGAAGCTTCATTTAATTTCTCACTAAAGTAAGTAATTGGTCTTCCTTCTTCCATAAGAATAGCACCAATTCTCAAACCCAAGGTGTCACATTCTACTTCAAACACTTTGTTGAAATCGGGTAGAGCTAGTATAGGAAAATTACAAATTTTCACACTTAGGTACTCAAACTTGCTTGGCATTCCTTGGACCAATGGAACTCCTTTTCTTTCTAGATGAAATCTATAATTGGGGCCATAATTATTCTAAAGTTGCTAAAAACCTTCAGTAAAAGGAAGCTACCCCATGAAAATTTCTCACTTATGAAATAATTGTTGGAATCGGTCACTCTTTGATGGCTACAATTTTAGCTTTATATATTTTTATCCCATGCTGTTAAAGAACAAATCAAGAAAAACTAACTCTTGCATCAACAAATGAGCACTTCTTGAGATTACGATAGAGTTTAGCTTCTCTTAATTTCTCAAAAAGTTATTTTGGATGCCCCAATTGTTGATTCGAGTTCGCACTATAAACAAAAATGTCATCAAAATATACCACTATAAACTTCCCCAAATATTCTTTCAACACATGATGCATGAGTCTCATGAAAGTACTTGGAGCATTAAAGAGAAAAAAGGCATTACCATCCATTCAAAGTGTGTAACATCCCAAAATTTTGAGTCCTTTTTTTGAAAGCGTGTCTAATCAAATATCCTTAAAATAATCAATAGAAACAGTGGAAAGCATAGTTTGAAATAAAAGAAAATCTATAAATCTTCAGTATCAAATCCCATAAGTTATTATAAAGAAAACCTTCAAGTATGAAAACCCAAGATTTATTACATAACTATTTATCTTTAAAATCATGAAAGTAACTTTTAAGTGCTCCATATGTTCTTCCTTACAGTGGGAGTATACCCAAATATCATCAATAAAAATGATTATAAATTTATCTACATAGTCCTTGGAGACACTGTTCATCAAGTCCATAAATGTCGCTTGTGTGTTTGTAAGTTCAAATAACATGACCAAAAATTTATAATTGTTATACCTTGTTTGAAAGGCCATCTCTAGAATGTCCTTACTTTTGACCCTTAGTTGTAATATCCATATCGCAAATCAATTTTTGAGAATACTATCTCACCTTGCAGTTGATCTCAAAAATCATCAATCATCGGCAATGGGTACTTGTTTTTAAAAATCATTTTGTTTAACTCCCTATAGTCAATGCACATTCACATAGGTCCATCTTTCTTTTTGGAAAAAAGGACGGGAGCACCTTAGGGTGAAAAACTCGGACATACAAAAAACTTTATCAAGAAGCTCCTCAATCTGTGACTTCAACTCTTTTAATTCAACTAGAGCCACATGATACAGATTTTTTTTATATGGGAGATGTTCTAGGATAAACATCAATATCAAACTCTATCTCTCGGTTAGGCGGTAGTCCTAGCAGTTAATCGAGAAAAACTTTGATAAACTGTTGAACAACAGAAATTTCTTCTATCTTCACCATAGGCTTAATACATGTATCAATCACGCTTGCTAAGAAACTAATGTCTCCACTCTTCAACAACTTTCATGCCTTAATCGCCGAAATGCTAGGTAATCTATTTTTATTCTTTATCCCTTGAAAAAAAATATTCCCCTTAACCAGGTGGTAGAAAATAGACCCTTCTTTTCCAACATCGATCGCTACAAAATGCTAAAATAGTTAGTCCATTCCCAATGTAAAGTCGTACCCCATCATGTCAATTACTATAAGAACAACAGGTAGCCTATCATTTACCCTGGCCACACACCTTTTTCAAATAAACACCAAACATAAATATTCACCAGATGCAACACTACTTCAAGCACATGCTCAGATGACTTAGACAATCAATTAAACTTTGCATAAAATACTGAAGACATAGATGAATGTGTAGCTTCTGAATCTATCAAAGTGTAAGTAACAATACCATTAATATTAAGTGTACTTGACATCGTGGTACGTTGTTCTTCATCCTCAACTTCAATAAGGGCAAATACTTTAGAAGCAACCTAATGTGTCATAGATTCTCTCCATTCACAATCAAGCCTGGAGATTTTTTAACCATAATTTTAGTGTTTCTTTTGTAGGTGTTCCTAGATAAAAGAATATTATAAAAATCCATTACATCCGTCAAACACACCAGCATGGCCAAAGTTTTTTAAGATAAGGCATAAGTGGAGTAGTCAAGCACAAGATTAAGAGAGTTATGAAGTTCTCTCAAAATTGTTGACAATCTGACCTCCGAGCTCTATGTGACTCTTTTTGCAGCCTATACAATCTTATATTAAAATGATTTCTTCATAAAAATTGTAGGGGACATCTTAAGCTGTCTAGGAAATTGTCTTTCATATCAATTGAAGATGATTTATTAAGTCAATGGAGTCTAAACCAGAGAGCCTTGTTTCAGTAAATGAAGTCTTTGCTTCTCACTCGAACTTTGGGCCCAAATCAATTTGAAGAAGGGCTTTAAAGATTAAGTCAATTGGTTCGTTTCTTCATTCACGATAAGATCCAAGAATCACTAAGATCGCGAAACTCAAATCTGTCCAGAAAACTGTGAAATCCAGACAAGTGAAACTAAAATAGCAAGAACTCCCAAATCTCACTCGAGCTTTAGCTGGAATTTTGAGGATATAAATTTAACACTTTCAGCTAACTTGTATCAAAATATCGTCACAAAAACCACTCTGGATTAGTAGTTATAGACGAAACAACACAACCCTGAAATTAGGGCTTAGAGCAGTTCAGATTTGCAGTCTATCTTCTAATTTGAATAACTCGAAATTCATACAGCCAACAGATCCCAATTGTGGAGCGAAAATAAATAATTCAAATTAGAACAACTTTCCAGAAGGAACCAAATTGAAACGAATATGGTAAGAGTCTCAAAACAGGGCCTCAAATCAGAATTCCAGCACCCAGAAAATTAAACAGATTCAGCAGTCATAAAACATTCCACCAATAACTCAATCTGAAATTGCATTTCATGAACGAACCACCAAGGGACGACTATCAGCATCCAAATAAGAGCCCTTCATAGTAACAAATAACCAAAATATAGCAGAAAGGACCTTCAAGAATTGAGAAGAAAGCCGAGGAGTCCGTGGACCTCGTAGTGAGAGGGACGACTTGTGGTTTGCTTGGAAGCAAACACTCTCCAAGGATGGAAACTTTCTTTTACCTCCACACCACAATCCTCAACACCAAGATAAGGGATTGGAAGAGATAATAACCCTGGATTTTGCAAGGAAAAGAAGCTTCAAGAACTCCTTGCAAGGGAGATGGGAGAATCGGCTCAATGGAGGGGGGAGGCCGTGGGTAGCTCTTCAAAGAGAAGCAATCTTCTATTCAATCATCAACTGGTTCTTCCATTCGAAAATAGGGTATATAAAACCCTAAGGTTTTACAACAAAATCATAAAAGGACTAAAATATCCCTAGGTAGCAAAAGACTAAACAAACCCTTAATTAAAACAACAACAATAAAATCTGAGTCTGAGTTTTGCTCTCTGAAACAAAGACATTTTACATACCAAATGGATCCCAAATACAACGATCAATAGCTCGTTCGAAACCTCTAGATGTTGGCTACATTTGGTATGAAGGACTGAAGTTGAAACGACATCATGGTAATTGTCAAAAATCCACTTGAACTATCAGAGGTCAGAATCTAAGCGGAAAAACAGCTTACAATTTTTCCCCAAAGATTGTAAAATCTCCATTAGCCCAAATGCCAACTCCTCTTTGTTTATTTGATTCAAAACCTACAAAACAAATAAAAAGTCAGAAAGAAAGGAGCCCTTGGCTCTGGCTCAAGTGACGGGTCCTCGGGGCACATCATACTCCCGGGGTTGAAAAAAATTTGTCCTCAAATCCAAGGAGTATTCAACATTATCTTCTTTCTTGCCTTCCGCCTGGATCAAATGGGAAAAATTTGTTGACATCATGAGTCAACTCATTCTTATCAGAGTGCCCATATAAAAGAACAATAATAAAGCCTTCAATGATCATATCTAAATAGTTTATCCTTCCTTTTCAGCCATTAAGACTTTGTTTCCATGCACTTTCTTCATGCTTGTAATACCAAAAGAAAAATTTCCACCAAGTCTCACAAATCTTCTTTTCTCCAAAGTAGCGAGTTAGATCCCAACCTTGAACTACAAATACGGTTGATTTTAGAAGCTCGCTTGTTAGTATCCTAGGATTGCCATCTTTCAAGAAAATGTCTTCCATGGGATCATACCCATCCTTAAGCTCTTTAGCATATAAAACATTCCAAGGACCAAAGCCTTTATCATCAATAAACAGCCTTTTCATCCAATAAAATCCAAAAAGTTTAGCATTTAACTCAGACAAGAGAGAGTACCTTGTTTGTAGTGCACCAGTCAATATTGTCGTCTTCTTGTTATTGTATTTGATTGCATATGGATGATAGTCTAGTAGCTCGCTTCCAAATATAATTAAAGTAGCATTTTCTACCATGTTCTTTTTATGATGTCGAATGTAAGGACAAAAATCCACGTTCTCCTCACACCGCATATACAATCTACAGATTTGATTTGATATTTTCCTTTCTTCAATCTCCCTTCGAAGTCTAGTCAAAACGAGTGGTTCCCTTCTTGCCATCACTAGAGGAGTTTCACATGTTGTCAAGTTTAGTTCAGTATCAATGAGTGAAGGTGGGTGGATGAAGTCCAAGTCTACTCTCGGATTGGGCAAAACAACCTTCTCTCTATGTTCTTCTTCGTTTTCTGTTGTTGTCTGTACTCTGAACTTATCTCGAATAGTTGTTCACCATGATGGAACTCCATCTCAGTGTACAATACTTCTTCCTTCTCAATGGTGGCTGCCAAGGAGATTTCTTTACATTCCTCCTCATGAAGTGGTCCTTCAAATTTTCTCAAAATGTGAAGAGTTTGGTTGGAACAACTCTGGCTATGCGATTCTTCTGAATTGTCTTCCTTTTTCATGTGAGATTCAGCTTCAAGAAGTGGAAATACGACTTCTTCAAAGTTTTCTATATCATTAGCCCTTATCAAAAAGTCATCATTCTTCTTTTCTTCAACTTTTTCATGTTCTTCAACTTCTTCGAGTGGGATTGTTGGTTGATAAGCTTTAATGTACTCGTCTTGCAGCTCAAGTAGTTTTTGGCCTATATGTTGCAGGGAATCCTTGATGTCCAACACTTGGGTTTGCTACCTTTTCGAAACTCTCTTCTTGGATTGGATTGGTTGTGGAGAAGATGAGGCTACCTTCGTAAGGATCGTAGCATATTTGCTTCTCAAATATCTCTTCATCCAAATCCATGAACTTATAACTTCTTTGCCCTCTTCTCTTCTCTCAGAATTTACTCTTCTCCACCAAATGCTAGCTTTTCCTTTAAGTCTCAAAGAAGCAATTTTAACCTTTCTACGATCTGAAATTTTATGAATTAAAAAAAATTTCTTCCAACTTCTCTTCCCAATCTAAATAGTCTTCAATCCATTCTGAACCACTAAAGGAAGGAATAGAAGCTAGAAACTCATTTTCTTTCTTGCTATAAGTCAAATCATATCTATAGCTTCTTGCCATCAAACCAAGAGTTTAATTTTACCAAATTCAGAGTACAAAATAATGAGCAAGGCTCTGATACCAAATGATAAGATCCAAGAATCACTAAGATCGCGAAACTCAAATCTGTCCAGAAAACTGTGAAATCCAGACAAGTGAAACTAAAACAGCAAGAACTCCCAATTCTCGAGCGAGCTTTAGCTGGAATTTTGGAGGATATCAATTTAACACTTTCAGCTAACTTGTATCAAAAAATCGTCACAAAAACCACTCTGGATTAGTAGTTATAGCCGAAACAACACAACCCTGAAATTAGGGCTTAGAGCAGTTCAGATTTGCAGTCTATCTTCTAATTTGAATAACTCCAAATTCATACAGCCAATAGATCCCAATTGTGGAGCGAAAATAAATAATTCAAATTAGAACAACTTTCTAGAAGGAACCAAATTGAAACGAATATGGTAAGAGTCTCAAAACAGGGCTTCAAATCGGAATTCCAGCACCCAGAAAATTAAACAGATTCAGCAGTCATAAAACATTCCACCAATAACTCAATCTAAAATTGCATTTCATGAACGAACCACCAAGGGACGACTATCAGCATCCAAATAAGAGCCCTTCATAGTAACAAATAACCAAAATATAGCAAAAAGGACCTTCAAGAATTGAGAAGAAAGCCGAGGAGTCCGTGGACCTCGTAGTGAGAGGGACGACTTGCGGTTTGCTTGGAAGCAAACACTCTCCAAGGATGGAAACTTTCTTTTATCTCCACACCACAATCCTCAACACCAAGATAAGGGATTGGAAGAGATAATAACCCTGGATTTGCAAGGAAAAGAAGCTTCAAGAACTCCTTGCAAGGGAGATGGGAGAATCGGCTCAATGGAGGGGGGAGGCCGTGGGTAGCTCTTCAAAGAGAAGCAATCTTCTATTCAATCATCAACTGGTTCTTCCATTCGAAAATAGGGTATATAAAACCCTAAGGTTTTACAACAAAATCATAAGAGGACTAAAATATCCCTAGGTAGCAAAATACTAAACAAACCCTTAATTAAAACAACAACAATAAAATCTGAGTCTAAGTTTTGCTCTCTGAAACAATGACATTGTACATACCAAATGGATCCCAAATACAACGATCAATAGCTCGTTCGAAACCTCTAGATGTTGGCTACATTTGGTATGAAGGACTGAAGTTGAAACGACGTCATGGTAATTGTCAAAAATCCACTTGAACTGTCGGAGGTCAGAATCTAGGCGGAAAAACAGCTCACAATTTTTCCCCAAAGATTGTAAAACGTCCATTAGCCCAAATGCCAACTCCTCTTTGTTTATTTGATTCAAAACCTACAAAAAAAATAAAAAAAGTTAGAAATAAAGGAGCCCTTGGCTCGGGCTCAAGTGACGGGTCCTAGGGCACATCAATTCAAGACTTAGGACTAAAGGGAGGTAGCTTTGTTTCATTTTATGGTTTTATTTGGTTCATTTTGTTGAAATTTGGATACGGTTATTTTGTTGGTGCTCTCGTCTTGTCTAGTGACTGAGAGCAATTTGTTGTTTGTTTTCTTTTTGGGACATGCTTGTTATTTTTGGTTTAGGATAGCCCTAATTTGAAGGGTATATGTACCCTCTTAAGGCTTGTCTGAACTTAATTTTTGAGTAAGCTAAAAACCCTTTGAAGAATTTGGAGTTTTCTTCCCAATCGACCCCCATTTCCCTTGTTGAGAATTTAAGAGAGTGAGTGTCAAACATTGAATCACCATTGTTCCTTGAAAGCCTTGTGGTGATTTCTCTTCCACTAATTATTCCTCGACTTCCTTCCAGGGGGGACATCTCTAGTGAAGGTTTAAAAGGCCTGCTAAAAACCAAGTTGGAGATTCGTCCTTGTTGGAGTCCATTGAAGTCAATAGGTGCAATTTTTGCACCCATTCAGACTAGCTTGCATCTTTCTGTGTACTACTTTCGTTCCCGAGCACTTCTAGCCCTAATTTTTAGGGGTTCTCTTGTTTAGTTAGAAAGAGGTATGTGGTCCAAATTTAACGCATTTTTTGGACAATTATTGAGTGAGTTGTGTTTGTTACCATTTTGGGCCCGAAACTGCACTTTTGGTGTCTGTCATGACAGTCTCAAGTTCTTTTTCACATAACTTCCTTTTTTGTCCAACTTTGTTCACAATATTTTGAGGGTTGTTCTTCACATATTTCTTGCTGTGTGGTTCAAATTTCATCTCAAAATTCATTCATTTGTTTTATTTTTATCCATTCCAAAATCACCCTATAAAACTGTCATCTTACCATATCCGATTCCTAAGCACCTCTTACTTATGTGGTCATAACTTTCTTTCCATAATGCGTTAGTTCACGAAAATTTGAGGGCATTTTTTAAATTTGTAATTGCTACTCTTGTCCAAAAAAATCTTGCCAAAAGCCTTCCATTTGGGTTGTATTTGTTATCGTCAAAGTTTGAATAGAATCTGTAAAACTGTTTTATTCTGGTTGTTCACAACTTTAAAAGTTTCCTAATGGAGGTGAATCACCACCTTCTTCTATTGTCCCACTTGTGTTGGAAAATTTTTGGCAAATGCGTTACAGTGAAAACACTATCTCAATCCAGCTCTGCATTCTCCAAGATGATTCCTCTTACAAATCAGACTCTGGGTAACTCACGACGTCTAACATCTATTCTTATGGCTGATGTTTCCCCATTGGGGCGTTTTCTATCTCCTTGCTAATTTTTGCCTTCCATAGGCCTTTTTGCACCATTACTACTTTGGTGATAGTTCCTTCCTTGCTGGACTAGAATCTCTTTCTTTATTCCATGTACTTTGCAACTTGTAATTCGGCGTCTTCCACCTCTAGCATCTTCGCCACAACCCTAGAGTATAGCACATCTTGTATAGCAGATATCTTTACACCCATATAAATTTCCACTTTCAAGCCCTGAATGAATTGATGAACGTTGTGCTCATTATTGCTCAATAAGTGTGAAGCAAAACAAGACAGTGCCTTGAACTTACGTATATATTTCGTAACTGTCCTACTTGACATAGCTGAAAAAATTCCACCAGCTTGCTCACTCTGATAGTATGATTAAAATATTTGTCATAGAAAACTTCCTTAAATGCGTCCCATGTCATAGTCGTCACGTCATAGGTTGTTTTTATCAAGTCCCACAAGAACCTTGTATCTTTGGTCAATATGTATCCAATGCATGATACACTTTTCCTTTCCTCAATCTTGCATACTCGAACATATCTTGTAGGGTTTAAATTCACTCTTTTGTACTGGTTAGGTCAGTGTTGCTTCCATTGAATTGGGGTGGCCGTAATCATTGAAATTTCTCCTAGCTCACATCAACCAGAACCACTGCAGTTATATTTCATTGTCCCTCCCTCTCCATGAACCATTCCAGGTGTTAGAATTTTCACTCTACCAATTCCATTAGCCATCTTAGGGCTTCATCTCTTTTGTCCACAACATTTCTTTATCCTCTCACCATATTATCTCCTAAAAAGTTATACACACCACATAAAACACACCATAAATAAACAAGAAATCTAATAACTCACATACAGTTAATGATGTGCTTCCATGTATTTAAGTTGTCCAGCAGTCTATAGTAATGATTTGTAGACCTGGTTTTTCTATGATACCATATTGTGACATTCCAAAATTTTGAGTCCTTTTTTTTTAAATGTGTCTCGCCAAATATCTTTAACATAATCAATAAAAACAACAGAAAACATAGTTTGCAATAAATGAAGATCCATAAATCTCTAGTATCAAATCCCATTAGTTATTTCAAAGACAAACTTCAAGTATTAAAACCCAAGATTTATTACATAATTATTTGTCTTTAATACAACTTCCCACTAGTCATGAATCGCCTGACAACCACAAGAGCTCACCGATGAAAACACATCACCAACTATTTTTGTCAACATTCATCAACAGGAAGATCTTCACTATAAATATCATCTACATCACAAGGTTCAAACTATGAGTCTAATGCTTAGTAAGCAGTTTCTAAATTTCATGAGCAGATTACAATCACTAAATGCATGTATGTCATATCTATTACTAAACTAATAATTCTTTTTCTTTATCTTTCATTTTGTTCTTCCTTTCTTCTATTCTTCCTCTTTCTAGGAATGAGTAGGCCTTTCAATGAGACACCCACCATTAGTCTCCAACCATTGGGAAAAAGACCTGACATCAATCAAGTCCTCTATTAGCTACCAAGCACAATAGTATACAACAATCACAACAACCTTTGACGGAACAACCCCAACATCAATTAGAAGCTTCACTAGTAGTCATGAACATCAATGCTTAAGGATCTCAACTCCTTTGATTCGTCAACCCCGACATCAATCAAGAGTTAACTAACAGGCTTATGTACCCATTGGTCCAACCTTTGAGACAACATGTCCTCAAACCTACTTATGTATATTCTTCTTTTTTTTTTATCTTTCTTACATGTAACATATGCAAGCAACACTTGACGTCAAACAACATACAACACTCATCTAAGACAAAGTTCAAACTAATACAATAGATCCTTAAGTCATCATAAAAGAATAGAATAAAAATATCATGTAACATCAAAATTTGATCTAAACCACAAATCCTTGAGTCATCATGAACAAGTAGTGAAATAGAAGAAAAACATGTTCCCAATCACCTTGTGATATAGAATGTTAGGCCACACACATGTAACACTACTTACTTCGAGTCTCTGCGTATCACCAATTAGTTATCCCTCAAACTTTCTCTTTTGTTATCTTTCTTACCCAACTTTTGAGTTACTCCCCTAATTTACATCAAGAGGTTGCTAGCTAAAACAAAGAGTTCTCCTTCTGGGTATGTTCTGATACACTCTCCATTAATTATTAATCATGCCCCTTTAGCTGAGAAATCGTTAGTTTTCATCTTAAGATATGAATTTACTCTACAAAAACATCATCCAGAAAGTTTGTCGTAGTGTGTGTGCCTCAATCATGGAAACGTTCACTTTCACATTGGATATGTACCTATATGTTGTGGATATCCACCCCTCAACACAAGTGTGCCAATTACCAAATGCCATGACATCCTTTAGATACATTCCTTTCCTTTGTGGATGCGTTCGCTTGCGTAGGATACACGTCAACAATGGATCCTTCAATCTAAACGATGATGTCTCCCTCCTTACTTATCCACCTCGGATGCATTTCTTTATGAAGATACACATCATCAACAAATCCTTCAATTCAAACGACGTCATCTTCCACCCTTACTTATCCACTGTGGATACATTCCTTTCTATTGAAGATGTGTTCCCTTCCCTAGATACATGTCATTAGTGGATCCTTCAATCTAAATGACAAAGTCTCCCACATTACTTATTCACCACGAGCGTATTCCTTTCCAAAGATACACATCATTAGTGGATCCTTCAATTCAAACAACATCGCCAACAATCTTTACTTATCTACCGAACACACATTCCTTTCTGTAGATAGACGTGTAGCGACCTGGTTTTTCTTACATTTGAAAACGTGTAAAATTTAAAACTTTTCTTTTATAAAAACAGCGAAAGACTTTTCTTTCATAAAACCCTTTCACAAATAGCAGTGAAAATAAATAAAATCATTTTCTTTTAGAATTAAATAACTTTACAAAACCTTTTACAAATCATTTTTCTTTAAATTCCTTTAGCCTAGCAAGTCACAAGATCCGCGCATACAAATCCTTCATCAATTGCTCCTTCACCTATTCTCCTTTTCTCGTACGTATACCTACATTACAAGACTTAAACTAATGAGCCTAACACTCAGTAAGAGATATAAAATAAACTATACAATGCATGTGCTAAGCCACTTTAAAATTCGTATGCATCTTTCTGTTTTTTGTTTTCTTTTATCTTTTTGTTCTCTGTTTCTGTTTTCCATTTTCCTGCACATGTTTCCGACATCAATTGGCAACCAAATATCCATGCACATCAATGCACCCCGTTCCAACATCAATCGGCAACCCAATAACTGTGTACAGCAATGCACCTAGGATCAACATCAATCGGTGACCCGTTATGTGATAAAGGCTCGGCATTGACCGAATCGTCTGATAGCTATTGTGTACATCAATACACATCAAGCTCACACATCCAGTATAGCAGCTCTTGCATCGACCGAACGCTCTGATAAAGGTTGTATGCATCAACGCACAACAATCAACTTTGACATCAATTGCAGCGCACTAGCGGCTGTGTGCATAAACACTTAAACGACCTCACATACACCATTGCGTCGGCCAGCCTCGACATCAATCAAGGACCAACTAACAGCTCACGTCTCATATCCCAGAATACCCTAGAAAGAACATTGGGCTTATCCTAGACCGCATCTACTTATGTCCTCTTTGGGAAATCGGGCCACACAGGCCATTCCAACCCTAAAGGCTATTTACCGTCTGATTTTGTTTATTTCGTCTAATTTATTTCTTATCTATTTTATTTTCATTGATAAAATGGATATTCCTATAGCCCAAAATGACGGTTGTCCGCTTCGGGTGATTAGCCCTTAAGAACACTGTACACTTAGTACGTATGAACATCCATTAAACCATTTCTAAAACCATGCATCAAAACCATTTTGTATCGTTTTGAAAACCATGATGCATGATGCTTGTGAATGCAAATAGTTCTATAACCTCATTATAATCCTCAAAACATGATCGATATTAACATCCTATAATCCTCAAATGTGACCATATCAATATCCTTACTCAAATCTATAAACACATCATTAAAATAACTTAATTCTCATGAACATGGCATCAAGGAGCAATACGTCTTCAAAGCATATCAATATCAAAAATCCTATAATCCTCAAAAAATAAACCATATCATACCTATAACGTAAAGAACCTAAATCTAATAAACACAGTCAACATACAACCCAAAATCTTGTGATGTAGGCCTTTCGACAAAACACAGACAGTATCACTTACCTATTGGTCTGTAACGTGTTTCAGCAGCTTATCCTTCTTTCTTCCCAATACCTTCAAAATCAACAACATTTATTCATAAATTTTACTTTCTCACCAACCATTCATCGTATCCCAAAAACAATAAAACTTAACAATCAGCTTAGCACATAACAAACATCACCTGCCTAAACATAACATTACACCAACTTAACAGAACCCTAAACAACTTCACAGTCAAGCATAAAGGCCTCAACCAACAGAGCATTCATATTCCTCAACAACTTGATAGGCTCCAAGGATCACCAAGAGCACAAAATAGAAATCTGTCCCGAAATTTGTAATAATCCGAACCAGTAACGCTAAAACAGAATTAACTCCCAATTCCCACGTGACCTTGGGCTGAAACTTGGAGGGCACAAACTTAACACATTCAATTAAATCGTACCAAAAATTCATTACAAAATCCACTATGGATCTCCACTTATGGCCAAATCAACAGAATTAAAAAACTAGGGCTTCTCCTAGACTGATTTGGCGACCAGAATTAAAACAAAGAGATCTCACTCCATATAAATCCAATAATTACCAAATTTGGCAGGCAACAACTTAACTCAATATAGAATAAATCTCTAGAAGAAACAAACTTTAAAAGGATAGAGAACGGCCCTCAAAACAGAACCTCAACAGAGTGTTACCAGCAGTTCAAATAAAAAAACAGATTCAGCGGCAAGAAATAAAATTCATAGAAATTCAACTTCCACTTGGATATCACGAACAACCCTTCAAGAGTTCATAGACATTCAACCAAGAGAACAAATAGATACCAAGAGAACCAAATCTAACATAAAAACCATCAAAGAGATAGATGAAATCTAAGGAGTCCGTGAACCTCCTAATGAGAGGGACGACTTGCGGTTTGCCAAGGGGTGGAAACCTACTTCTATCTCCACTCCACAATCCACACCTTGAAGATGAGGTATTGGAAGAGATAGTATCCTAAAAATGCAAGGCCAAGAGGTTTCAAGAATGCCTTGCAAGGGTGATGGAGGAATCGGCGCTAAGGAGAGGGAGGTCGCGGGTTTCTTCTTTCAGAAGAGAACCTAATTTTCTAATTCAACAAAAATTGCTCCTTCCTTTCAAAAGAGGGTATATAAAACCCTAGTGTTTACAAAATAGGTCAAAAGACCAAATTACCCTTACGAAGAAATTTCGGCATGAGGGCGTGGTTTACATGCAAACCGTACACCTCTCTAACACTTAAACAAAACCAAACAACAAAATGGAAAAACCAAATAAAAGTTTCCAGAACAAGTCTACTACTAATTCATCAATAAGAAAATCAAAGGATACTAATAATATTCGAGCCCTCACCCTTTAATAGGCTTTTTGGAAACGGAATTGATGTATTATAAGTTTGGTTGTGCTTGCTCCCATGTAATCATGTGAAATGAACTCCTTTGTCTTCATTGGATATCTCTTTCAAAGAATCCCAAATTCTGACATTTCCTGCAAAATAAAAATGAGTTAGAAAATAAAGGAGCCCTTGGCTCGGGCTCAAGCGACAGGAACTTGGGGCACATCACAACCATTCACTGAGTTCCGTAAACCATAATGGCTAACAATTCCAACATTCAACTTAATAAACAAAAGAGGGCTAATTCCATTAACCTAGCCCATTTTTCATTCCAATTCCAATAAGCAATGGCCAACAAAACACAACAACTTCAGTAGCTGCATGAAAATCCTAAAATAACCGAACAGACTTCACAACATCCATTAAACATTAACACCTTCATTTTATCTTCTACTTTTACTTCCATAAATTCTATAAACAGAGTATACATTTTCATAGTTTGGCCAAGCAGTACCAACAGGCAATAAGAGCTCACACAACAACATATAAATCTCGACCATAGCTATCGACAGATCAATATCTCCACAATATTATCCATTAAAATCCATAACAGAGGTGAAGGGATTCACTTACCAGCAAAGCACCCGAAGGAAAAGCTCTCTCCCCTTCAACGTCTTTCTCTTCTTGTCTCCCTTCACTCCTCTTCCTTTCTTCTTTGATTTCCCCATTCTTCTTTCTTCTCTCTGTTCTTTCTCTTCTCGTACACCAGAAGCTCTCGGCTCTTCCTTCTCTCTCACTCGTAGAACACTCTCTACTCATCTTTCTTTGTATTCTATTTCTTTTCTTTCTCCAAAGAAGTGTCTCATATAAGCTTCATACGATCACCCTAAATCTCACCTAACACCCCTTAGGAGTTGCCATCAGTAAAGGGAAGCAACATGGACGATTTACAGAAGACGTTGTATAGGGATTCACAACTTCCATAGGAACTCACGTGGGAGTGGTCAATCGACCCTCGACTGCAAATCACCACGGTAAAATTCTCAGTCTCTCGGGGATCAGCTGCTACAACTTCAAAAACTCGTTCCTGCCATTTTTAGTGGCATCGGTCGATCAATGATCTACTGGTATCCAAAATTACCGGTAGATCACCGGTCCAACAAGTTCTACCTTTCACTGCCATTTTGCTCAAAACACCAGCGTTTCCTTCCCCCTTTACTTTTAATTTTTCTTTTCATTTTAATTCCATTTCTCTCTATTTAATTTATTCCCAATTGCTCAAAAATTTATAACTTACTCCATAATTACATAATAAACCTTCTACCTCATTCCAATAATCGATACAATTTATACCCGACTTATTTTGGGGTATCACATTCTATAATAAAATCATTAGGAAATCCCCAAAATTCATAACTATTATTATTCTTAGTCTCAGCTTAATTCTGAGTATTACAACACGTCAATCAGCAGATCTTTCAATCAAAAGGACGTCATCTTCCACCTTTACTTATCCACCATAGACGCATTTCTTTCTACTGATACGTTCTTTCTGCAGACACCAACACTCACACAGACATAATTCAACACAACGAGCATCCTTCATCTAACATGAGACATCTGCCAACCTCTGGATACATTCCTTTTTGCAGACACCTTCCTATCTTCACAGATTTGTGCACAACCACTGCAGATATGTGCATGTTTGCAACGGATATCCATTCCTCTTAACATATCTAACTTGTAAATAACCTTTATACTTAAAACTGCATCTATTCCAGCCATTCAATTCAACACAAACTAAATGATAAATCATAATTTTTGACAAAATTTTCAAATCAAGTTATTATTTTATAAAATTCCCAGTCATTACATAGTGTCCATAGTTTGTTTTGAAGGTCGTCCTCCATTCATCACCCTCATTTGTCTAGGTATGATGGTAACCACTTTTTAGATCACATTTGGTGAAGATTATTACACCATTGAATTCATCTATCATGTGTTCAAGTGGTGGTGTAGGAAACCTATATTTGATTATTATTTGATTGATAACTCAGCTATACACACACATTTACATTGTGACATCTTTCTTAGGCACCAATAGTGTAGGCACAATGCAAGGACTTAATGACTCTTGGATGTTGCTTTTCTCAAGTAGCTCAGTGACTTGATTTTGCAATTCTTTAGTCTCCTCCATATTTAACCTATAAGAAAGGATTGTTAGGAAGTATAGCTCCTAGTATAAGGTCGATTTGATACTCAGTACTATGCAAAGGTGGTAGACCTTGTGAAAGGTCTTTAGGGAAAGCATATTGGTATTGTTAAATAAGCAACTTGACTTGCTCTAGAATCTCTCTCATTTCTTCAATTCTTTCATGAAACATTAATAACACAATAGGGTCGAGACTCACCAAGACTTTCTTCAACTCATTCTTTGACATGAATAAAGAATCTTTGCCTTTCTTCACATTCATGGCTTGTTGATCCAATGCAACTTGATCTGACTAAGTGGAGATAATGTGATTAACTTATCTTTGAGTTTTAAGGAGTAAAAATTAGTGAATCCATCATGAATAGCCTTTCTGTCATATTGTCAAGGTCTTCCTAGTAAACACAATTAGCATTCATAAACACCATATCACAAATAATTTCATCATGATACTTGCATATGGAAAATTGAAATCTTAGTTTTTTTTAACTTTGATGTCTTCCTTAGCTTTAAGCCACCTTAACTTGTATGTATTGGGATGCACCAATGTCTTCATGCCAAGATTTTCAATCAAATCCAATGAACATTCACATAACTTCCTCCATCAATAATCAAATAACAAATTTTTTCCTTGATGAAACACCAACTATGAAAAATGTTCTCCCTTTGGAATGCCTCCTCTTAGCTTTATACAGTGAGGACTCTCCAAATAACCATGAGAAAGGGTCCCTTTTGAGCATAGAACACCTCCTCTTATTAATCTTCCTTGTGAATAGTTTTTGTTAAAGGCTTAACTTCATTCTCAATTTCTTTTGTGCCCTCTCTCATAATCATCACTCTTTGGTTTGAACATTGTGAAACAATGTGCCCAACTCTGAGGCACTTGAAGTACTTTATCTCTCTAGCTCTTGGTCGAGAGGTATCAATAAAACTCTTCTTCTCATCTTGTCTTTCAGTTGTCACACTCTTTCTAGGATAGGATTTATCAACTTGCTTTGTTTGAGACTTGAATGCAATCAGCACTTTTTGGGGAAGGTCGAGTGTTGAAAGGCCTTATTGTCCTCTTGTATAGCCTTTCCACTTTGATTGCCAATTGTATCACATCATCCAAAGATACATATGAATGAAACTCCACCACATCACCATCTATTTATTTAGGCCCTTGATGAATCTAGCAGTTGTTTGTTCTTGTTGTTCATCAACTCCACTCCTAATTTTAATAGTTTCAAATTTGGTTACATACTCGTCCTCATTGAGTGCTCCTTCTCTCAAACCTTGTCTATTATGACTTGGCACAAACCTCCTCCTCATCCAACACTTCTTTAATTTCCATGTAAGAACTTCTCCTTCACCTCACGCCTTCTATAAGCCATCAAATTTTTCCACCAAATTTAGAAATTCAACACCATTGCTAGAACCTTTAAAAAGAGGAATTGAAAACTTAATATGCCCTACATCATCATAGGAGTCATTGGAATGTCTCAAACTTTTCAATTCATCTAAATCCTCATCTTAATCTTCTTCCATCATAGCATCCATCACTGGTCTACCTCTTCTAACACCACCATGGCCTCTTTGCCAAGGTTCTTTCAACCCTCACATTGGGATTAAGGAGTCATTAGAGTTGTTGAGTAATGGTAGAGATGGAAGCTCTCAACTCATTGACTTTCCCTTGGATACTAGTCTCAAGTTCTTTCAATAGGGGTTGGGCCAATTGTTAAGCATTTTGGGCACGATTTTCGAAGGCATGGGTTGCAATATCTTGAAATTTCTATGTTTTCAATGTAAAGCATTGTGTGTATATTATGTTTTGATATTTGAAAGGTGTCTAGGAATAATGGAATATGAGCTAGATGGATTGAATTGTGATAGATGTTATGAATTGGGAGTTTTATATAGGATGGCTTGTAATACCTGCATAAATCCCTCCATGAATAATGTAAAGAATTTTTGTGGGATATATTTTTTGATGAAGGGAAATGTGTCCATAATAGTATATGGTACACTTGATATAATGCAATGAAAATAAAGGTAGAAATATTGTTGGCTTAATTAAGGTGTAAATTTAATTTAGAAGCAGTGTAAATTAAAAAGAATAATTGAAGACAAAAGAGCAGGTTTCACGAAAGAAAAATTGATGGAGGGATAGAAAGTTAAGAAAAATAGAAGTATTAAATGAAGAAAAAGAATAATTGGGGAGACAGAATAGCAGGTTTGGAGAACAAATTTAAGAAAAAAGAAGTGGAAATTTGAGTGTGGACGCTCGACCTTGAAAATAGAAAGCTCAACCTATAAATGCAGGAATAGAAAACCATGGCCGAGAGGTCGAACTTCGATCAAGAGTTCGACCTCTCCCACGCTGTTTTCCAAAAAAATAGCTTTCCAATTTTTCCGCAGCGGCTGTCTTCTGCTTCACCAATGATTTCCCTAAATGACAAACACTGGGCCACTTCAACCTGGATCCTCGCAAGCATCTCTATGATGTTCTCCATGTTCTCATTTGCTTATCCTTGTTGTCATTCATGTTCTCTTCTACTTATAAAAAAAAAGGCAGAGAAGTGCTATGCATTGTTTTATCACAGAGAGAAAGTGAAGCTAAGGGAGAGAGAAAAGAAAGACAGAGTGAGAGAGAGAAAGAGAAGAGAGAGGAAGAAGGAGAGAATTGTTTTGGTTTCTACGTTTACAGAGATAAGGTGTGTTTGGTTTCTACATTTATAGAGAGAGGGTATGAAGAGAAAGAGAAAGAGAAAGAAAGAAGGTGCTCTATTTTTCTTATAGAGAGCTGAGTGTGTGTAATGCCCCATTTTAGAAAATATATTTTGTAGTAAATTCTTGTGGTATAATTTCTTTTTGAATCGTCATACTAAAATGATGTTACTTTAATTCTTTTGCGATAAACGATACTTTAAAACCAACTACTATACCATGCATTTATAAAATATTTGCAATGGAATACTTTATCAATTAAATACATTTCTTGCCAAAACATAAGTTTTCAACGGTCCTTTATAAATCCATAAAAATACTCACTTCATAAAAACAATAAGAGAAAACCATGGATTTACCCAACAACCACCAAATCTTCATCATGAACAACCTCCCTCAATGTGGCTTTGCAATTGTCATTTCCTTTTTAATACCTGTACCTACAATGCAAAGTTCCTCTATAAGTCTAAGACTTAGCAACTAATGCATGTGACCGTGAACATGACATAATGTGACACTTGTTTCATCTTTTCTTCCTTTTCTTGTCTTTCTTTCTCTTTTCTTTGTTTTTTTTTCTTTCACTTTTCGAATATGTGTAGGCTAATCATTCAAACCATAGACACGGAATCCACCGAGTCCTCTATTAGCTACTGCTCACATCTATGCACAGCGACCGACATCTACCGTATCTGCCCTATCATCAAATGGAGGCAAACTAACAGGTGCAAAACATCGTCATAACTTTTAGGGGATAGACACGACATCTACCGAGTCCTCCGTTAGTTGCTGTGCACATCTAGCATAGTGACCGACATCTATCGATTTGCACCATCATCAAACGGAGACAAACTATAGGAATCATTCACCACTTGGCTTCCCTTTGGAACAGCCTGTCCTCAATACCCATTTACATACATTTTATCTCTTTCATTTGATAGTAAGTGGTTAACCTTTTAGCCCAAGTAGATGTTCGCTTTGGGTGAACTTCGACTTGCACAGACTTGTTCTTAGGCCAGCGTCCCATACTACTAGCCCAAGACGAGTCCACTTGGTATGGATGGACACCCACTTATATCTCATGAATTCTGTATTCTCATTTTATCTTTCTTATATACTAACTCATGCATGAACATACATCATAATATAACATGAACATTTCCATATAATGTGCAACTATCAAACCATAGCGACAACAATTCCTACACATGCTCAACAATTAAAGAAAAAAATAACAAAAATTCTCTAAGGATAGAACAATATCTACATAGCCCACAAAATTAATTCTCATCATCATATCTAGCAAAGAAACCTAAATCAACAAATTACTATTCTCAACCATGCTCATCAACGCCATAGTCAAAATAAACAACTAAACCTAACACAACATATTATTAGCCTCAATAATGTCCATCAAGCACTAAGTGAAATAAACATCATAACCCAATCAATAGTTTGTTATCCTCAACTTTCTCCAACAAACGATAAGTGAATTAAATCCAAAACCCAAATCCATAGGAAACTTCCTCAACAATATCTATAAATCTGAGTAGTAAATGAAACAGGGGAAAAATCCTCAACCAATAGAGAATAGTCTCTCTATAATGTCCATCAACGCAGCATATAAATAGTGTATAAAACCCAAACATTAGAGTAGTATTCCTCTATAAAGACTGCCAAAGCATAATAAAAAGTAGGAAATAAAACTCAGTCATAGAGTATGATTATCCATTAATGACCTGCAAATAGTAACCAATTTGCAAAACCAAAATCTCAACAATAGAACAAGATTTCCTCATAAAGACTAATGTGCAAAACCAAAATAAAGAACAAAACCAGCATTCATTCAATAGCTTATAAGACCTCTGTAATGTCCATTAACAGCAACCTAGTGTAGGATATAAATCTACTGATAGAACAAGAACCTCGACAATATCCACTAAGCTATAAACACAACATAACAGATCCTAAATCTAACAGAGCAATATTTTCCCAATTTCAACAGAGCATAAATATAGCAGAACTCAAAAGATAGTAATGAACATATAGAATGTAGAATAGAGTAGAACTCAAACCATGAAACATACACTTCATAAATACATCAAGTAGTAGGAGAAATGGAAAACAACACCCCCTAATACCTTGCATTCTGTTGGACCACTAGGTTCGTTCACAAATGCAAAAAACCAAGGCCTTATTAACTCATGTTCTTCCAACCATTTAGAAGGTAACTCATCAAAGGTTGGAGGAGCTTCCAACCCATGAATACAAGGGGAATACCACACATTTGTTACAATGGAAAGAGGCCCAAGAAGACTCACTTGAAGGGCAAGAAAGACCAAAAGAAAAAGAGATAAGAAAAGCTTCTAAAATCAACCAAGCAAGTGGACAAAACTAAATTGATTTGGCAACCATCCAAGTGGAAAATGTTTTAAGGAAAGTAACTACCAACCAAGTATCTATTTCGTGCTCCTCAAGTGTGCAAGGAGTTGCCAAAATATTAGCTTTAGAAAGTTACTAAAACCTATGTTTACTAATGGGCCAATTAGGACCAAATACTTAGTGTGTTTCCTACTTTGTTGTTTCCTATTTTATGCTTTGTAATTGGCTATATAAAGCCCCCTAGTGATTATGTTTTAGACATAAAAGTTTGAATACAAAAAGCTCTTTGCTTATTTAGAAATTGGAGAGAATCTATTTTCAAACACTTTGGTAAGTTACATCCAAAGTATCCTTGTAATATCACAAGATTGGGCTCACTTGGAGTTGAGTGAGCTCACTTTTTTGCATCCGTGGCCCTATTCATTGAGGAAATATTGTGAGAAGTGGTGTCTAACCATCAAGAGGCATCATCATCAGCAAAGCATACATTCAGAGGTTACAAGTTTCCATATTTTCTAAATCCAACCACCTTGAGTATTTTCAGTATATTTCTGAATTCTTGAAGGATATTTCCAAAGTTTTTAAAGGGCCATTTTTCTTATTCATTTAAAAAAGTTTGGTCCAAATTTAAGCTCAAAAGCTTCTAAAACGAGAAAGTTACAAGCTTCCAAATTTGGAGTTTCCATATTTGAAATTGCGGCAAAGTTAATGAAAGGAGATTCTGTCGCCTACCTCAACCGCTCCATCAACCATTTTTCAAGGGTTGCTTCTATCCTAATTTTAGGTTGACGTGTTCAACCACTCAGTTGATCGCCATGCTTGAAAACAACCACCTTTGGTTGATTAACATACTTCAATAATTATCCTACTTCTTCATCTAATTGTTCAACACTTCTTCCACATATTTTATAGGTTATTTCTTTACACCTTCCGCTGGTGCATCACATTGTAGGGCCGGTGAGGCCAAAAACACACTCAAGCATTACTTACCTCAATGGCCAAGGACGGAGGTCGCTCGACCGCTCGTTTCCCTCTCACTCCTACGAAGGCCCTACTCTTGCAAAAATCCGACGACGAGTTAACAAGATCGGCAGCTATGAATTCCTCTCCCTGCTTTGAAAAATCATTGCTCTTCCTTCCCTCTACCAATACGCTGCAAAAATCGCAGCTCACACTTTCTTTTGTAGCCACGGCTCCAGCGCTATCGCCATTTCCCCATGATTGAGCATGTTGGACGATGACGATCTGGATTGCCTGTGATCGATGCTGTCATCCTGCTGTTTGCAAAGCCGACACATCACCTCTTCTTTGCGGAGAAGCTCTCGATCACAGGTGTCAATTTCTCCCTCTCCAGCCCTCTGCATTTTCTCTCTTATTCTTTTGTCACTTTCCATCCCTTAGCCTCAAATAACTCACATCCTATTACAATTTTCCCCCTTTAAACCTTTGTTTTGCTCCAAATTACCATAATCCCCTTTAGTTGTTGAACCACATACCCTTCATTCTCCTAAAATGTCATGCAATTTAATATGAAGAATTATATTAAAGTTTCTCATTTTATTTTATTTTTTTCTTTTTCTTCCACCAAATAAAATTTAATATGT
This sequence comes from Begonia loranthoides, assembly GCA_022433065.1. Classification (NCBI taxonomy): domain Eukaryota; kingdom Viridiplantae; phylum Streptophyta; class Magnoliopsida; order Cucurbitales; family Begoniaceae; genus Begonia; species Begonia loranthoides. The sequence goes on from CM039469.1 coordinate 26,629,531, forward strand.
TCTTCTAATTTAATTATTATAATCTCACAATATTTTTCTAAAATATCTTTTATCTTTTCCCTATAATTTGAGGACCCATAATTTTCTATTTAATCTTCATAATCATATAATAATATACTCTACTAATAGGTTGATCCAATAATTATTGAACACTCTGAATGATATCCTTAATTATTTTAAAATGATTCCAAAAAAAATTTTGGTCGTTACAGTGTGTGCTGCCTTGGATTTTCCAAAAATGTGAGCTACTCTGAGGGATGCTATTGGTCTGAAGGGGAAGCTCAGCGTACAGTATTTTTGGCAAAGGTAAGGAATAGGATGTGTGGCCAATGGAGGATTACATCATAGGACTTGTTTGCCTTAGTTATTCCATGATTTTAGCTTCTGTCATATTTATAATTGGAATGAGAAGTTGGATTAATATGAGTTTTATTCTTGGTAGTGAGACAAGACTCCATTTAATTAGGAAAATGCTCTATTATTTACTATTGACTGTGAGCTGTTGGATAGTGAAGAACAAGTAAAGTTGATTCTATCAAATAATTCCATTAATAATTTCCTGTTAAAAGTTAAATTGTTTTATACTCTGCTAAAGGTAAATAGGTGAAACAGAAGGTTATTAGGATTCTGCTGTTCATGGATTACTCTTTACCCTATAAGTGTTTATTGTTCTCTTGTGTCATGAATTGCTCTCTGTGATATGAATTGCTCTCTATTAACAAAAATATGAAATTATCTCTGTTAATAAATATACAATTATTTTGATAAATAAACTTCTGATTTCCCTTTATAAACCATTGATAAAATGCTATATGATAGAAATGAGCTGCTTTTGCTTAAGCCATGAATTGTTACTTCACTGTTATAATATTATGCCTATTCTGTATACTCTATTAATTGCTATGAAATTACTGTGGACTAAATATTTTACAACATAAATGCATGATGATTAGGATTTATAAAAATGTTGACATATGCATGGCAAGTTAACGAAATGATAGGAATAAATGTAAATAGGCGTGTGGGGATTTTGTAGAATTCAAGATTTTTTAACAATAATTTTTAAAATGCCACGTATAAATTTTTCCCAAATTTTTGGTCAAATGTGGAAGAGTTGACCCCTTTTGTTGCATAGCGGTGACGTGTGCATTTTTCCGTAAAACGGTCAAATTGGATTTTTTCGAGTGGAAATTTGTTTTGGAAATGTTTTTAGAGAATTATTTTGACTAAAGGAATATTTTCAATTAAAACTTTAAACAAGTCAGAATTTGAGTCAGATTTTAGATCTAAATCTTAATCGGGTTATTTAGAACATATGTGTATTATGTATAAATTCAATAAGGGTGCCAAAGGTATAAGTGTCGAGCTTAGACTGTGAAGAGAAACAACGTCGCTAGGCAATAGGGTGGACTACCATAGCATGTGGAAGTCAGACAAAGTCTTGGTCAACAGATGGGAGGCTATGGATAGAGGATGATCTGTTACCATCTAATCAGGATGGAGGGACATCCGTTGGATCAAGAAATGTCCGACATTGAAGAGTAAGTGAAGTCACATGTGGGGCACGCCATAGTTGAGCACACGAGATGTTAGCCGTTGAATGTCATTTGGGCGGATTGTTAACCATCGGATTTAGCGCTAGTGAGGTCAGTTGTTGCTGGAGACGTCTGTTTTAGATAGTGATGTCACGTGCGAGGAACGTGTTACTTGTAAGTAGAATGCGGATGAAGTGTCAGTCGTCGGATGAGGAAGGTCAGATGAAATTAGAGTCGTTGGATGACTGTGAGGGACGTCCGTTTTTGGGAGAGACATTCGAAACAGGTCCAACGCATGTTGAGTGACGTCCTTTTCATATTTAGGACGTTCGTTGTAAGAAGACTTGTCATTTTTTGTGGATAAGGGACGTCAGAAATCAATAAGGGACGTCTAAAACAGACTAAGGGATGTCTGCAATGAAGTGAGGAACGTCCGACAGTGTTGAGCCCTAGAAATCGAGTATAAATAGGTGCGTTTGGCCGAGGGTTCGGGGCGATACTTCTTAAGCTGTCGAGAACCCTTCCATTTGAGAGAGAGAGAGAGAGTCTGGATGACAGAGGGCCGAACCATGGGTCTACATCTTACCATTTCTCTTATTTCAATAGGTTGTGCGAGCTGGGTTTGTTTTGTTTCTGTTCCTATATTAAGTCATGTTCTATTTTATAGTGGTATAGATTTTGATAATTTTCTCCCTGTTCTTGCTGTCTTTTGAGATTTAATTTGGTTATATCTTGATTTTGTTTTGGATAACCAGTGCCATGACCTAGGTTGTTTTCAGTTTTTCTTTTCTGCTTGATAGAATCTAGAGGTAGCTAATGTAAAGACCCTATTTTTATTTATTTTAAAATCGCGTGAAATTTAAAACTTTTTCTTTTATAAAATCAAAGTGATACTTTTCTTTATAAAACCCGATCGTTAAAACTCTTTACTTAAAACATTTATTAATTTCAGAAGAATTAATGAAATCCTTTTTATAAAATGTAGCATAATTAAAATGAAGCATTGAAGAATATTAAATAATTTACAAACCATTTTTACAAATAAATTTCCTTTTTAAATTCTTTAGCCCAGCCAGCCACAAAATCCACCGTGCAAATACTCCATCAAAGGCTACAATCTATTCTCGCATATAGACCTACATCATGGGGAAAACAATGAGCCTAACGCCCAGCAAGAATCAGAATTCAAATGCAAAAGCATATGATGCATGATCACACAATGCATTACAGAGGAGAACCGTATCTCATATGTTAACCAGGGCGATGGGTAAGTCTAGGTCTCATGGCTTAACCATATTTCCGACGAGGAAACGCACCAATCAGGGTGTCACCATGAGCCATACCCATACGCTTTTGTTGAAGGCATTGGGGATTTCCGAACAAGAGAATTGAGAATCTTACGATTCTCGTGGCTTAGTCGTACCTCAACTCTCCCTAAGTGGGAGTAGACACTCCAATAGGGGTGTCACCACGTGAACCATCCCCAATCCTCGCGAACCCCCACATGCTTATTTACATATATTTTATGATGGCATACAATATGTAAACAATTTATAAGCCCTAAGTTGATGGTGTATGCCACAATAGATCATAGAATAAAAGAAACACAATAAGTTCCAATAATTTTTTAAACCAAAGACAACTATAAGTTAAATCAATGAAATCTATCTTCATAGCGAAGTATCTGAAATTCACATGCTCTATTCAACAACTTCAGTTTATTCAACTATTTCCATAATAAAAGTATAACACTGTGAATGACGTCTCCTCTATGCTAACAGAACAATTTCAATCTAATATACTACTATGAACATGCTTTGAACTGTCTATAATATCACTCTTTCTTGCTCTAAAGTGCAAATCTTCTACGCTAACAACTCATTTTCCACACATATCAGTATTAGTATAATAGAACTAACCACAATAGCGTGTCACTACACCAAAACCAACCCATAACAGAAGACAACAATTCGTTCAAGTCAACTTACTACCTTATGATTTTCCAAGTGACGTTAAACTAGCATAAGCCGTTCTAACTAGTAACAGGATTTTCACTACAAGCAGCAACGTCCATATTCACAACATGGAGAATTCATGCTTTCACCAATTCAATAGCATTGAAAAATCTCTATATCTCTTAACACCCATACCATCCCGATTGTGAATAAAACTTAAGGTAGAAATCTAACAATTTCAGTGTCAATCCAAACACAAAGCAAGGCAGCAAACAAACCCGCGATATAGGGCCACCACTGGCCAACACACATCCCAATTCTTACCTTAGTTTCCAACAGTTTATCACAATGAAACAGTGGTTACAATCAACAATATAGCAATCAATGTACTTCCACAATCCTCTCCAACTTCAAACGGTTCCTAACAAGCATGGCATTTGAGTTTAAATCCTCCACTCCAAACAAATTGAACTCTAACAGTGGAAGATCTCAACTAAACCAAAGTCATAAATTTCCAAATTAAATTCTTACCCTCCAACTTCATGGTGGAAATCCAATAGCAGTAAGTTACCAACTTTCCAATGCAACTCACACCACTCACCCTCACTCCACGGTTGGATCCACTTCCTCAAACACACCACACTTCACTATCTCCAAGTAACAGACACAGAGGAAACCAAATAACAAACACAGAGGAGAAGTCCTACCTCTTGTAGACGGAAGAGGGAGAAAGAGCTGCAGCAGGGGATAAGAGAGCTGACAGTTGTGCAAACCAACAAAAGTGTGGTCCATTGAGGCACACACACGTGGAAAGCCTTCCCATCTGCTGGGAGAGGCTGGACGTTGCAGGGGTAGGCTGGAGAGGGAGACTTTGTTGATTTATGCAAGAAATCAAAAGAAAGAGAATGACTTTAAATGAGTTTCTCAGAAATTCCCGATAATTCAAACGAGCCGAGGCGTCCGTATGCAGCGTCCAAATTGTCCCAGAATTTGTATAGATTCAAATCGGACTTGGGCCTTCTTCGTCCGCAATCGTCTGCTACCATCTGAATTGTACCAGAATTGTACAAATTCAATGCGAACGCAAACCTTCTTTGTCCACAATCGTCTGGAAGTCCTTCACAGAACAAGTTTTGGACACAGAACATCGTCCCCAATATCGTCCCAAAGTACAACGTATTTACGGATGAGACACGCCATCCAGAGTGTTGTCCGCAAGCATTCGAAACTCACTGTACACACTTTTCCTTAACTTTTCTCCACTTAACCTATTTTTAAATATTAACCCTATACTTTCCAAGCACAATTTAACCCCTACCGTTGCATAACATGATATAATATTCATATATATTAATTATCTAAATTTAATACATTAACAAAAAGGAGGGAAAATATTTGGGGTATTACAGCTAACGGCGGACTGAGCTCGAGCGGGCTTGGCCCAAGCCTAGAAGACAGGTCGAGGTTGAGCGCGAGCGGGCTTGGCTCGGCCCTAGAAGGCGGGCTGAGTCGAGCCAAACCCATCCAGACCGGGGTCGCGAGCCTGGCCCATGGGCTGGCCTAGCGAGCCCGCCCGCCACTCACCAGCCACCCTTGGCCAGCTGGCCGTAGCAAATCCCGAAGGTGAACAATGGCAGAAGTGTCCCTGCTTGGATGCTCTGTCGGGCATCTGTGTCCTTGCTGGCCGGCGACCCAGAAATGACGAAGTACCGTTTCTAAGCAGTTCAGCATCGATAGGCAACAAAACGTTGGGCATAAGGAGTCAATAGAGGACTAAGCAGTGGCAAACTTGGCGACTCAGAAATGACAGTGGGAGCTTGGAAGCTCCTCCACCACCCCCCCCCCTTTCCCTTTTCTCTTTTCTATAAATACCCTTCAACTTTCTCCAAAATTTTTCACCAATCTTTCTCTCAATCTCTCAATTTCTAATACACTTCCCCTTGTGTTAATTATATTCTCTCTTGTGCTTTCTTATTTTAAACTCTTTCTATTCATTCAAAAGGTAGGTTTACAATATTTTATTTAATTTATTTTTATTATTTTTAATTTAATGTGTATTACGAACTAACAATTTTTTTTGTAATTTTTGTAGGACTCGTATTCGTGGAAGTGATCACAAATTCATACCATTATTGAGTAATTGTTGTGCGGTATCATTTTATTTTTTGATTGTTTCGTAGTAGTCAATGTTTATAATTATGAATCCATGTGATTTTTTGCTTGACACTTTTATTGACACTAATGATGATATTGAGGAAATTAGGGGGGATAATCCCACAATTTCAATAGGTCAATCATCTGCACATGCATCCACGTCTTCACCTAGAAAAAAAAAGAAGCATAATGTTGAATGTATGGAATCATTTTGAAATGAAAGATATTAAAATTGATGGAAAATAGAAATTAGAGCACATTGCAAATATTGTATTAAACATTATGCATACAAATCTGGTAGTTCTACTAGCACAATTGGTAGGCATTATACAAAATGTCACTTAAACGAGCAAGTCAGAGACCCTACACAAACACTCATAAATTCTAGTGGCAGTGAAAATTTTATGTATTCACATAATAAAATGAGAGAAGGAGTAGCAAAATATATATCACAATCTGAGGTAGCTTTATCTATGTTTGATAGCGAGTTATATGAAAAGTTTATGAAAGAGTATATTAATCATAGTTTTAGACGAGTCCCCAGAAATACGACGCGAAGTGATATTATTAAAATGTATAATAATATGAAAAATGAATTAATTGCATTTTTTTTCAAAGACTCCGTCTATGTCTATTTGTATTACCTCTTATTCATGGAGTGTACCTAATGTTTTAGGATATATTGTTGTAACTTCTCATTTTATTGATGACTCTAGGTAATTAAATAAAAGAATATTAAGATTTCGTAGTTGTGAATATCCACATAGTGGCATTACCATTTATAGATATATTGTTGGAATTTTGCAAGAATATGCTATTAGAGATAGAATTTTTAGTATTACACTCGATAATGCTTCTACTAACACTGTTGCAATTCTTGAATTTAAAAAGTTATTTCAATTAGATACTGCTCATAATTCTATTTTTCATATGAGATGTGTTTGTCGTATTTTGAATTTAGTTGTTCAAGATGGAATGTCATTTATTTCACATCATGTTGAATCTATTTGATCTGCAATTTCTCATATTAGTTCATCTAATACACGACGGCAAGAATATAAATAATATTGTAAAGCTGCTCAACTTATACGAAGAAAATTAAAAATCGATGTAGATACAAGGTGGAATTCGACTTATTTAATGTTGGAAAATGTTAAGCCATATTAGTTAGTTATTTGTGCTTTTGTTAATGGAAAAACAAAAGGTATTACTCTTGATCATAGTAGTTGCACTATTGCTAATTTATTTCTTGATTTTCTAAAAGAATTTTTTTGAAACTACAAATGAATGTTCGGGAATTTATTATCCCACTACTCATCTTGTTCTCCCAATTTTTATAAAATTAACGGGTACTTTTAAAAAATTTAGACAAATAAACAAATTTTGTGCATTACTTGATAAAATGGAAACAAAACTTAAAAAATATTGGCTTAACATACTTAATATTTTTTGTTTTGCATGCATAATGAATCCTAAATTTAAATTAAAAGGAGTGTATATAATGGTTGATAAAATTTCTTCTAATTTAGGTATTTCTTCTTCAATTACTTGTGCTTAATTAAAAAATGAAATTGCTAATTTATATTCTTCTTATTAACTTAATATTCTAATGTTACTCGTTTAATTCCTTCTTCAAATATTCATGCTAGCTCTAGTAGTGGTGCTTGTGGTGGAGCTCCACAAGATATTTATGAATGATATATTAGATGAAATAGATAGCGATGTTCATTCTTATATTTAATAAAGAAATGAACTTATCTTGACACCTACCATCACATTTCTCGCGATGAGCATTTTGATATTTTGGCTTGGTAGAGAGGCAGCTCTATTTCATTTCCTATTCTTTATAGAATGGCACGTGATCTACTCACACCTCCGGTCTCTACAGTAGCATCAGAGTCTGCTTTTAGTGCAAGTGGACGTGTGTACGATGATAAACAAGGAATGTAACGACCTGGTTTTTATTTCCTTTTAAAATGCGTAAAACTCAAAAATTTTCTTTCATAAAACCATCAGAGTATTCTTTCTTTATAAAAACCCAAGCATTAAAACTCTTTACACACCCTTTTTACAAATAAATTCCCTTTTAAATTCTTTAGCCTAGCCAGCCACAAGATCCACCCATGCAAATCCGTCATCAACTGTTTATGACCTGTTCACCTGTTTCTCGTACGTACCTACATTACAAGACCGAACTAATGAGCCTAATGCTTACTAAGTGATAGAATGAAATACAATGCAGATTATATGTGTCATCATACAATGCATTACAGAAGAGAACCGTATCTCTTCTGAAAGTTAAGGTGGAATACTCCTAATGTGCACCAAAATTACAAGGAGAACTTAAGTGCAATCGGCTAGACAATACTCCACGCAATCTGCTCAATAGACTTCAAACTAATATAACTTCACAACAAGGGAGTTAGGAGCTGCAATTTGGAGGACATTATAATAACACACCAAGATCAAACATATCCAAAACTCAGCTTCAAAACCCTTTAGAATCTCCAGTTACAGCAATTTAAAGATAACCCAAAAATTAGGGCTTTCCCGGAACAGATCTAGTGACCCGAAAAGAAGTGGCAATAACTCAACAAGCATACGGCCAAATAACACCAATTTTGGAGGATATAATCATGACGAATTGAAGAAAACTTCTGCAAAAAATGTGCGCAAAAGGACGCGCACAAGGTCGTCAAAATCCAGTAACAATCGCAAGAATCAGAACAGAAAAATTACATAACAGTTTGCTTGGCTAGAATGATTTCATCATACATAGCTATCTTGAACGAGTCATTAATCTTAAACAACCTCAAATATCACGAATACCCTGTGAACAATAAAAAATTCCAAGAACACCAAGAAACCCTTTTGATATTGCAGCAAGAAAAACAAGAAAATAAACCCAAAGAGTCCGCACACCTCCAATGGGAGAGGGGGCGACTATGATTGGCCTTACCGAACGGAAAAGCACTCTCCAAGGGGGTTGAAACTTCTTCTACCTCCACTCCTCAGTGACCACTACAAGGATAGAGTGGTTTGGAAGAGATAGCAGCCCTTCAACTCGATCAAGAAGTCACAAGAAGACCGAGTTGAGGCAAGATGGGGAATCGGCCAAAGGAGAGGGAGCTCCCACAGTTTTCTTCACACCAAAAGAAGCTAGGTTTTAAATTTTCTTTCAAATGTAATCTACGTTCTTGCTTGCCTTAGAGGGGACTAAATACCCTCTAAGGGCTTTACAACAAAAAGGACAAAATTGCCCTAAAATGAAATGACAAAAATGACCCCAAATAATAAATCACAAAACAGGTTCGAGGTTGTTTTTTTTGTCTCTGTAAATGTAACGTTTGACATATCAAAAAAACACCAAATAAAACTCTCAATACCTCTTTGGAAAGCTATAGACGTCGTTTACAAACCGTATGAAGAATAATTTTTCATTTGACATCATTGAAGGCTATAAAAAGGTCAAATACTCCACTGTGGTCAGATTGTAGACAGACTTGTAACGTCTACCCTTTCTTCCATAATTTTGCTTCCAAGTAAGTGCAAGCTTAGGAGCCTCTTTATCCTCATGCTTTGGCTCATCTTCATGGTTCTTTAGCTTATTCCAACCTACAAAATAAATAAAAAGATTAGAAAATAAAGGAGCCCTGGGCTCGGGCTCAGGTGACAGGTCCTTGGGGCATATCATACTCCTGGGGTTAAAAAGGATTTGTTCTCAAATCCAGGGAGTATACTTGATTATCTTCCATAAATCTTCCTCTTGGATGAAATGGAAAAAATTTCTTGATGTCCAGAGTCAGCTCCATCATATTAGGTTTAGCATATCTCTTTTCATTCATGATCTCAGAACTCATGATCTTACAATTCTCATGTCCGATAGACATATCAGTATCAAATATAATAAAACTCAGAGGTGCCCCCAAACTAAAATTTGTTCTTCTATCAAAAGAATAGCTCGCAAGGTCATCACTAAGAATCTTCCAAGTTAAAAATTTTCTATCTCCAGAACTAGGTATCCACAAGTTGTTAACCACCAATGAATTACCATTATAATAATAGGAAAATTTCAAACCCACAATATTAAAACTTTCTTTCCAAAATTCAAAAACAGCACCAATAATAAAGGAATCTTCCATCCAACCAATATTTAAAAACCAAGTAATCAAAGTATTTGGTGGGGTATACCTCAAGCAAGTAGTTTTGGCTAGTATGCTTGTTTCTCCACTATCGTAGACTAGCAAATAAAGACTCAAATTTGGTAATGCACCTAAGCCCCAATCTTTATCCATATGCATGTAACCATGGTTGAGAAATCTCCTTTCATCTGTGAATAAAAAATCTACTTTGTCCATGCTCCAACAATAATCATAACAAGTCAGCTCGCCATGAATTTTCTCTTCTAGCCATTCAATAGTGAGAGGTCTTTCTATGGTCAAGAAAAAAAATTTCTCTTGATCAAGAGTTAATTTCTTAAAATAATTTTCTCCTTCAAAGGTTACTGCAAAGAACTCATCTCTATGCCCCACTATGCTTGCTTCTTCCATTTTACATAAAACATTGCGGTTAGGAAAAGTGGAAGGCTTTTTATCTTCCATGACTATTTCCTCCATGGCCATGAGTGTTTCCTTTTGAGGAGGAGCTTTTTCCTCATCTACCTTTAACTTTGGTAGCTCTTCATGAATATAACTTTCTTCAAGACAAGATGAAACATAATAGGATTTGTTAGAAACGCATGGAATAAGCAACTCTTGGAAACTAGTATTAACTTCATCTAGTTCGGCTTCATTTCTAACAAATTCTTCCCATAAGCTTGGTGTTTGAAGGATCTTACAATGCTGATTTTGCATCTCCATCTCATGGTCCTTCTCGACCCCATTAGTTGTGGCAAAACAATTATCTCCATTTTCTACATGATCATCTTCGCAAATTTGATCTTTCAAAAAACTTCTTCAGTCGCTTGAGTCTCCAACACGAATAGTGGCCCTTCGGGAGCATAAATAGTCTCTACTTCCAAGTTGTCTTCTTCATTGGTGGCTGCCAAGGAGTCAACTTGGCTTCTCTCATCAATCAAACATTCCTTTATAATAGTATCTTTTTGCTTTGGGCATTTTGAAGCATTGTGCCCAATTTCAAGGCACTCGGAGCAATGGATGTCTTTAGCCCCAAGCCGAAATGTATCAAATCTTTTTCTCATAAACTTTTGCATCATCTTCCAAGTAATAAGTTCATCTTCCCCATCAATTAGCCGCTATGCTTTTAAATTATTCCACCAAGACTTTGCATGACCCACCAATTTCGAGGAGGCTAGTCTCACTTTACCTTTATCCGAAAATTCGTGACCATCAAATATGCTCTCAACTTCTTCCAACCAATCCACACATTCCATGTCATTGTTGAATCCTATAAATGGAGGTATAGGTATTTTCACAAGATTTATATCATCCTTGCCATAAGATTTTCTTCTCAAATTCCGAAGCTCTTCCATATCGGTTTCTCCCTCACCCATATCATACAAGTTTTTATTTTGGCCTCTTGACTCGATTGATGTGTTGAATTTTTTCCCTTCATTTAGGAGTCCTAGGGCCCCTCACATGCCTACTAGAATGTTTCTCTAGACTTTGTTGTAATTTTAAAAGCACGTCCTTCATTTCATCCATTTGATCTTGTAATTTTTTTTCAACTCGTGTGGGCTCCTTCTCGGGTGATGGTGATTCATTTGATTCAGCTCTCCTACCCCTTTTGTAGTTCATTTCACTTCTTGTACTCATGATAGAAAATTAATAGGGCATAATAACAACAGCAAAAACATGAGCCAAGCTCTGATACCAAATGATGTGCACAAAAATTACAAGGAGAACTTAAGTGCAATCGGCTAGACAATACTCCGTGCAATCTACTCAACAGACTTCAAACTAATATAACTTCACAACACAAGGGCCTTAGGAGCTGTAATTTGGAGGACATTATAATAACACATCAAGATCAAACATATCAAAAATTCAGTTTTAAAACCCTTCAGAATCTCTAGTTATAGCAATTTAAAGATAACCCAAAAATTAGGGTTTTCCCGGAACAAATCTGGTGACCCGAAAAGAAGTGGCAATAACTTAACAAGCATACAGCCAAATAACACCAATTTTGGTGGATATAATCATGAAAATTTGAAATAAAAACTTCTGCCAAAAATGAGCTCAAAAGGACGCGCACAAGGTCGTCAAAATCCAGTAACAATCGCAAGAATCAGAACAAAAAAATTATAGAACAGTTTGCTCGGCTAGAAGGATTTCATATATAGCAATCTTGAACGAGTCTTTAATCTTAAACAACCTTAAATATCACGACTACCCTGTGAACAATAAAAAATTCCAAGAACACCAAGAAACCCTTTTGATATTGCAGCAAGAAAAGCAAGAAAATAAACCCAAAGAGTCTGCACACCTCCAATGGGAGAGGGGGTGACTATGATTGGCCTTACCGAACGGAAAAGCACACTCCAAGGGGGTAGAAACTTCTTCTACCTCCACTCCTTAGTTACCACTACAAGGATAGAGTGGTTTGGAAGAGATAGCAGTCCTTCAACTTGATCAAGAAGTCACAAGAAGACCGAGTTGATGCAAGATGGGTAATCGGCCAAAGGAGAGGGAGCTACCATGGTTTTCTTCACACCAAAAGGAGCTAGGTTTTAAATTTTCTTTCAAATGTAATCTATGTTCTTGCTTGCCTTAGAGGGGACTAAATACCCTCTAGGGGCTTTACAACAAAAAGGACAAAATTGCCCTAAAATGAAATGACAAAAATGACCCCAAATAATAAATCCCAAAATAGGTTCGAGGTTGTTTTTTTTGTCTCTGTAAATGTAATGTTTGACATATCAAACAAATGTCAAATATAACTCCCAATACCTCTTTCGAAAGCTATAGACATCGGCTACAAACCGTATGAAGAACATTGTTTCATTTGACATCATTTGAGGCTATAAAAACATCCAATACGCCACTATGGTCGGATTGTAAGCAGACTTGTAACGTCTACCCTTTCTTCCATAATTTTGTTTCCAAGTAAGTGCAAGCTTAGAAGGCTCTTTATCCTCATGCTTTGGCTCATCTTCATGGTTCTTTAGCTTATTCCAACCTACAAAATAAATAAAAAGATTAGAAAATAAAGGAGCCCTTGGCTCGGGCTCAGGTGAGGGGTCCTTGGGGCACATCAACTCCCTAGGGTCATGTGGTTGAACCATTTCACTCCGACGAGGAGATATATCCGTCAGGGATGTTCCACATGCTGGCATCCTCACTTTTGTTGAAGACGTAGGGGGTTTCAGAACGGGGGAAGTGTGAACCTTAGATTTCACGTAGCTAACTCTCTTTTCACACTGCTCCCTACGTGGGAGTATCCTACCGTATGGAAAGTCACAAAATCACCCGAACTCTCACACGCCTATTTATATATATTAATTATGTCATGCAATGTGTTCGTGAATACATACAATCCTATATGATTATATAAATGTCTAATAAACATATCATTAAAAGAACCTAAATCTAGTAAACACACAGAATACAATCCTAATTCTTGCGATGTAGGTCGAAGACCAAAACATAGTAAGTATCAACTTATCTGGTGTCTTCAATGCGGCCATGTCATTCGTCTTAGTATCTTCAAAACCATTCAATAAGTCATTATTAAAATCACGTATTACTAATCTTACTTCTACGACTCATTACCTTAACACTTTCATTTTACAACAGAGTAGTAATAACCCACAATAGTTGCTCATTTCATCAATGTGATAGGATAATACACAATGAATGTACTTTACAAACCAAATAGTATTCCATCACAATAACATATTTCCCACAGCATCAATCCAATCTCATGATATAATTTTAAAGAAATAGATCCAAAGAGCACTCAACAGGAGGCATATATCCAAAATATTCTCCACAAGTCATCATCAGCCAATCAAGAGAATTGTTTACTCAATAATTGCAAAACAATAACCAAAAGAGCTACTCCAACTACTAGTTTTTCGTAACAATTATCAAGAAATCCCAACAACAAGGCAATTTACCATTTCTAGCAACCAAACCTAATTTCAGCATACTAACATTCAGGACAATCACCAACAAAAACATCCCTTATATTTCAACATCTATAACCCATACAACAATTCTAATTAGAACTATCAATCCAAACATCCAAGGCGTCATCGAAGGAATTCCATAAAATTTGAGAAAGAAGTCATCATACTTGTAGAGTACCCGAGAAGGCTACTCCTTACTTTTCTGCTCACTTCAATTCTGTAAAATACAGAATGCCTCACTAGAAGAGCCAAAGAGCAAAAGACAATTCCTCCAGGAGCTCAGTGCCATCCTGTCACTTATCCTTCATCAACACATTCACTCGGCCAAACACAAAGAGTTTTTCTCTCGTACACACTACGAATTAACAGAACCCATAACCTACTACACCTCATTTATAGCCAAGGAGAAGGCTTCCAGTGACGCAAGGCTAAAGGGTGCTTGCCCATTTCAATGAAGGGTGGTCCAACACAGAATTCTTGCGTGGAAAGATTGCCAGAGAAGGAGCTAGAGGAAGCCAGCTCTTGTCTGGTCCAGCATGAACACACGGTTCGCGGCTAACACACCCCTGCCATCGCCAAATTATCTCTATCGATTTTCACCTCCGAAATTTGCCACTACCAATGCTGATTCGTCCCTACCAATTGCCAATTCCTCCATAACCGGGAGTCAGGAAAAAGAACACTAAACATAAACCGTTGACTTACCTCTAGTGACGATTCGCAGCCACGTCGGGAGTCCCAGTCCCAAGTCCAACTCCGCACCTCACGTCAAAGCTCCATGCGTGCCCAAGACCCATGACGCCGACCCGCAGTCCCGCTGGACACCGTCCCCGTAACCCAAGCTTCGTCGTCGTCCGTCGCTCGTCGCCTCCCCCTCGATCGGCCCCGAATTCCCTCTCACTCCCTCATCTATTCTCTCTCTCTTACTCACTCAAATGGCAAGCGGGCCATTTGATCTTCTCTTTTTTTTTTAAATCAAACCGGTTCAGGAGGAACCGGTTTATTCCCCCTCCCTTTTCACTTTTCATTAATTCTACTTTTCCTTTTTATTTAGTCCATTTCTTTTAAATTAATTAATTCAATTAATCCCCCATTTAATCTTCACATAGTATTATTAAATCTCTAATTAATTATTCTCCTATATTTTAATCCCACTTTATTTATTTTCTTCATTTTTAATTAAAACTAAGTCACCTAATTATTTCAGACAGAGTCATATCAAAATCGGTTCAATTCAAATATAACAGTTACGTCCTTAGTAATACCCAGATAATTTATTCGACTAATTCGAATGTCCCCAATTATTCGACTAAAGGTCAGGGTATTACAAGGAAGACTTGCACCAGAACTCATTAAGGCACTCATTTGCACGAAGGATTGGAACGACACTGTGACGAGAGATCAACAACGAGAGGCTGACATATTAGAGGAATTCAAAAATTTGGATGTCGAAGACTAAATTCGAAATTGTAATTTTCATTTTGATATATTTTCTTTAACTTGTATGCATATATATTTTATTTGTCCCATCAAATTTACATTTAATTGTATGCGTATATATGTTATTCATCTAATCAAATTTACAATTAATTGTATACATATATATTTTATTTATCTCATCAATTAGTTTTTTCAATTATATATTATTTATTATATTAATAAAAATATTTATTCAATTAAATTATTAATTATAGTATTTTTACATTATAATAATAAATGTTTATTGTAGTTTTAAATTGTATAATATTCAAAATAATTATTTTATAATATATTTATATAAGATAATATTATTTATGTATATTTGGCTCGTTAGGCTCGGCTCGTTTGGCTCATGGCTTGCAAGCCAGCTTGGGTTGAATTTTTTTTAGGAAAAGCTCGTTAGGCTCAGCTCGTTAGGCTTGGTAGGCTCGTTAGGCTAGTTGAGCTCGACTCGTTAAGCTCGGTAGGCTGGATAAGCCAGACTTTTCCAGGTCGGCTCGATCGACCGACTCAGCTCATTTGTCATGTCTAATAGAATCTGTGAGTTTCCCACTTGTTGATGGTATTTAATTCCTTGTAGAAATCATGTTAAGTTATGTTGTTACTGATGAAATTCATGGGACTTGCCTTGTAAATTGTGTTTTCTGTTTGAGGATTAGCTCACGGTCTATGGTTGTTTCTCCATATGTTGAAATCTCGAGCAATTGTGCACTGCTGGCTAAGGTTAATTAAGCCTACAATTTTAATAATAGATTCAAGAGGTGTTACTCGCTATTGTTTAGCTTCTGCATTGGTGGTAGGACGTAGTTAATTCTATTCTATAATGATAAGCCAGTTAAGGATCGGTTGAAGTGTTAGTGATGTTGGTTCTGATTTTTTTGTCACGGTTGAGTTGTAGATTTACAACAGTAAAGGGGGAAAATGTTAAACGGGGATTAGTTGTTGACTTATTCTTGAAATGTTAGGTTGTAATCTATAGTAGTATAAAGATTGACGTTAGACCTAATCCAATGTATAGGTTGTATTCCTAGATTTGGTTTCTGGGTTAGGATTCGTGGTTATCCCTAGAAACAGTCATGAATTCTAGTTTTCTTTAGGACTTGTATGTAATCCCTTGTATGTTTGTTGGGATGTTGACACTAATCTTCTTGTAGGTTCTAGAGATGTCGGTTGATTCAACTTTTCACTAATGACAGTGCGTGGAGCTAGTTTGTCGGTAAGCGTGTCGTGGTCATCATCAAGGTAGGGATTTTTATACTTTCTACACTACATTGCATCATGGTTTCCAAAACTGCTACTTTGTGGGATACCACACCTGAAAACCTGGCTAAGACTGTTTGATAGTATGTTAGTTTTTACGTATACGTATGTTTTCTCATGTTTACATTCTGTATATGGTATATTCTTGATATTCTTCACACATGGATGATGTGATATTTGTGCTTATATGTTTGAAGGATAAATCATCTTGATGCTTTAGGCACTCTAGCGCTAAAGCTTCACCAGGCTACCTGGTGACATCTTTTACTACAAGAAGATTAGGTTATATGATTCATACATTGGGAGGATGAATCCTCTTGATGCTTTAGGCACTCTAGTGCTAAAGCATCACGAGGCTATCTCCATGCAATCTTCTGCTGCGTGAAAATTGGTCGTTTACCTGTGAAATGGTGATGGGAAATTCATGACATATCCTCAGGTTTCGAGCCCTGAAAGTTGAAAATGGGGATAGGGCATTGGTGACGTGTCCTCAAGTTACGAGCCCTGAAAGTTGAAAGTGGAGATGGGATAGTGATGATGCTTTCTTAGGTTAAAATCCCTAAACCTGGCAAGGGTATTTGTCACACGGAGTTGGAAGGTTGTCAGTCAAGAAGATTAGCCTAACCTAGAACCATTCCAAACTGACGGGTGGTGTGAAGGCTTGTAGCTTTGCTCATCATCAACTCTCGTCAATTTGGAATAAAGAGGGTATTTTAGTAGAGAAGTGGTCTATCGTGAGCAGCCTCATCCGTTACTGCGATTATACAAGTTGTGTCGGCTTAGAGCTTGGCTCGCTGACAACTCGGGTGACGTGCTAGATCTTCGAGTCGCCATCATTGGTATTCTTTCCTACCTCATAAGGTGTTGCTATTAGAGGATAGCCACCTTTCTGTGACATGTGCTGGATTGGTCCTCGCGTGACCATCCATTTCATTTAGAACGGATTGAAGGTTGTTAGTCGCTGAGATTGGCCTATCTTAGTACCGTTCCATTTGATGGGTGGCGTGACAAATCATACCTCTGCTCATTGGCAACCCTCGTGAATTTGGAATATAGTGGTATTTAGTGGAGAAGTGGTCTATCACGAACAACCTTATATGTTACTCCGATTATACGGATCATATCGGGGATGGCTATGGCCTGTTGGCACATTCGAGCGATTATACCACCTTTCTATGATGAGTGACGGATGGGTCCTTTTGTGACCATCCTTTTTCACTGATGACATTTTCATACGAAAAACGATGTTGACATATTTTGTGATATACCTGTTTATGTATACAACAAGTTTTAATAAAGCCATATCGAGGGCCATGAGCAGAATTTAGAAAATGATAAAGAGGTATTGATAATTTAAAATCCATGCACGGTAAATGAGAAGAATGAAATGGTTTTCAAAAGATGAGGAAAACAGTTTTTAGCATGCATTGCATTTAGTATAAAATGTCCATACTAAGTTTGTCACTTACCCCTTAGACTATATTTTTCCCTAGGTTAGGGTGTTGGCTTGGTGCATGGGATTTGCACGTGTAGCAGCAGGGTGATGCTTGTGTCCCTATTGGGAGCTTTAATCTTTCCATAGATGGGTGGAGGTTTGTTGGTTCAATCCCTTCGTATAGGGTACGTTAAGGGTTTTTAGTTTTGGTATTGTTTGATTTAATTCCTACACAGTATGTTTCTTTATTTACATTATCATGTTTCTAGTTGATCACTCTGTGGACTCAAACCTATGTGATTTGGGTTTGGGTTTGATATTATTCCCGTTAAGACTTCCGCATAATAATTCACGCCATGGTCCGGGTAACGGAGTTCTCTCAGAGAATCGGTCACTTGACCCGACGATTCTATTAGGCTCGCCTCCGAGTCGTGATAGGTTTAGGCGAGTAGGTGACGGTTCTTGGTGGTGACACCCCTAATGGATGCAACTCATCCCACGTAGGGAGGGAGTGATGGTTAAGCCACAAGACCAGATGATATATCATTTCTTCTGTACTAGAAATCCCCAACGCTTGGATTGAGGAGATTGGTGACAGTCATTGGTGGTGACACCTGTCACGACCCAAAGGCGGGCCGAACAAAATAGCTGGGTCAAGTGACCCGATCCTCAGAGAGAACCTGATCACCCAGCCCAAGGCGTGAGTTTTTATGCGGAAGACTTAACGGGAATAATATCAAGCCCAAACCCAAATCACATGGGTTGGGGTCGACAGAGTGATCAACTAGAGACATGATAACATAATAAAGGAAAGTACTATGGAGAAATTAAATCAAACAACACCAAAACTAAAACTCCAACATACCAGGAACAGATGGATTGAACTGACAAACTTCCACCCATCCACGAGGAGATCAAGACACCTACCAAGAAATACCAGCTTCTCCCAGACACCACACGCACAAGACCAGTGCACCGAACCTACACCCTAACCTGGGGAAAAATATAGTCTAAGGCGTGAGTGATAAATTCAGTAGGGAAATCTATACTAAATGCAATGTGTGCTAAAACCATTTTCCTCATCTTCTGAAAACCATTTCATGTTTCTCATTTACTATACATGGATTTTAAACATTTAAAACATCTTTATCATTTTAACAAACCGACTTATGGCCCTTGATGTGGCTTTATCAAAACTCGTTGTATACATAGACAACTATAATTGCAAAATATGCCAACCTCATTTTCCGTATGAAAACGTCAATAGGGAAAAGGGATAGTCACACAAGGACCCATCTGTCATTCATCATCGTAAAGTGGTGTAATCTCTTGGATGTGCCTACGGGCCGTAGCCACAACTGCTACGATTTAAAGATACAGCGCATTACTAAGTTGACAGTGAGCAAGTTTTATGACAATACAACTCGTGTAACCGCCCAATGTACGTATAACATAACCCGTCTTCTCGCAGTAGAGGATGTCACCGGATAGCCTCGTGATGCTTTAGTGCTAGAGTGCCTAAAGCATCAAAAGGAATCATCCTTCCAACACATGCACATATATCATATCATCAATATGATAGAATATCAAGGATAAACCATGTACGAAATTTCAACGTGAGAAAACATACTTATACGTAAAGACTGAAGTGCTGTCGAACAGTCCAATTGGGTTTTCAAGTGTGGTATCCCACAAAATAGCAGTTTTGAAACCATGATGCAATACAGTGCAAAAAGTATAAAGATTCATACCTCAATGGCGACCACGACATGCTTACTGACAAACTCACTCCATATGCTGTCGTAAGCGAAAGGTCAAAATACCCAACACCTCAAAACCCAAAATCAAAGAATGGTGGAAGAAAATGTCCGAGCCGAGAAGCCCTAACTCACGAGCTCTTTATCTCAACCAACCTCCGCGAAGTGCCCTCGAACGGATAGCGTAACCACTACATTCAACAACTCTTGACCACCCGCGACCACCACTGGCCAGAATCGTCGACTCCCATCCCTGCGAAGCCATTCTCCCTCTCTCACTCGATCTCTTGCCCACCGTCAAAGAATATATATATATATATTAAAAACATATATTATATTTCACATTACCCCAATTTAAATCCAATTCGTATAGACGCCAACCGAAAATAATTCATTAGTCAAAATAATTTACTCAAAACATTTTCGAAATAAATTCTTGCTCAAAAAAACCCAATTTGACCATTTTACATAAACACGTATATGTGGTTGGTAGACGACAAAACAGGTCGACTCTTCCATATTTGATAAAAAATTTGAGAAAAATTTGCACGTGATATTTTAAAATCATTTAAAAATCTCAGATTTCACAACACCCATGATGGATGCAACTCCTCTCAGGTAGGGATGGAGTGACGGTTAATCCACATGGACGAGATGATGTATCCTTTCTCTAATAAACAAAATGTGAACATAAATACAAAAAAGACATAGGTGATAGGTTCTTCTTTGAGACCGACTGCATAAGCACGCATTGAACATTGTATTTCATTCTATTCCTTGTTGAGAGTTATGCTCATTATTTTATTCTGTGATGTAGGTAACACTCATGATATAAGCTGAGGGTTATGGCTCACAGATAGTACTACTGGTTATTTTGAATAATTAACTACGGCTTTTCAATGTTTGTTTGTTAAACAACGGACTTTTGTTAAAGTACTAAAATGATTTTTCGAGACCATTCTTAATTTCCACTTTTACTACTCTACTATTCTTTCCATCATATTTATTTAAATAAATTAAAGAAAAAAAATTTTATGGCTAAGAAAAACATAAGGTTTTAATAAATACGGGTCGTTACATGTCTTATGGACGAATGGAGACTTAAAATGGTTATAAGATGTGTGGGAGAGAGAGTGGTTGATGAATGGAGAAAGTGATCGACTGAAAATGTACTGAATGAAGAATGAGGGACTCTCTGTTATTTAGTGGTCGATCATGTATGATAGCGATCGATCGGCTTCTTTACAGATTGAAAAACAGGGAAAACAACAGACGATATGTGAACGACTGATTTTGAAGCATATTTGTAAAGTTTGTGTTTAGTGGCCGATCAAGCATAATAGCAGTCGTTCAACTTCAATACAGATTGTACATTTTATGCTTTGCAGTCATTTGGCTGAAGGAAGGTGATCGACCAGTAATGTGAAGAGTCACCAGAAATGTGCCGCAATGTCAAGTTTTATTGGAAAAAATGGTGGTGACTCACCAAAGCTTCATTTTTGGTACACCACTTCCTACTTAGGATGGCTGAAGACAAATTTAGCTTATATTAAAGGGTAAAATAGAGAAAAGAGGGGACAACTATGAGAAGAAGAGAAAAAGCTTAAGAAGAAAGGAGAGGGAACCAGCGGAGAAGAGGAAGAATAAGAAAGGAAAAAAGGATGGAGGATGGAGAAGGCTTCAACTTGGAAGGGAAACCTTTGTGCTCCATCCTCTTCAAGGAATTAAGGTAAGAAATGACATTTGTGTTTCCCTTTTTGGGTTGCATCACAAAAGGTAGGGTTTTATAGTTTTATGATAGATGTTAAGTCTTAATCATGTTGTTACTTGAGGATGTACTGCTCTTGATATATTGTTGATGGTTGAGAATAGCATAGATTTTTTTTTCTTCATATGAAGGACTTCTTTGAATGATGGGTATGTTGATTTACATGTTTGATGATAAGATGATATATGCATTTATTCATGATTATGCAGTTTTGAATGAAATAACATGAAGATGTTTTATCATGCATATGATTTTCAAGTAAGAAAAGATAAAGGAAGTTAATTACTTAATGATATGTTGAGGCTTTGAGAACAACTTCTCATTGTGAGACTTTGGATACTTGACTCATTATTAGAGGCTTTGGTGACTAGTGCCCAATGATAAAGGTTTTGGGCTGATTTTTTCCCAATGATTGAAACTATGAGTTAAGTTCCAATGATAAAACAAAAAGGAAAATGTAAACAGAGGAAAGTAATATGAAATTTTTTCACATAAATTGCATTTCATGATGCATAATGCATTTCATTTCTTACTAAGCATTAGGCTTATAGATTATATCTTGTGATGTAGGTATGCATGATAACAAGAAAAAGACCAATTGATGAAGGATTTATGCGTTGCAGACCTTGTCGTTGGCTAGGCTAAAGGATAAAAGGGAAAGTAATATGTAAATGATTTTCAGTTCTTCATTTGATTTATACAATGTAAAGGATTTTAAAAAATAATGTTTAAAGAAGAAAATTTTATTTATGATGTTCATTACATTATTCTTTTCAAATGCTTTTACTTACGAAAAGTTTTCTGCTACACTACGTTTTATAAAAGAAAAGGTGTTTTGAATCTCAATGTTTAAAGT
The DNA here is from genome assembly GCA_022433065.1 of Begonia loranthoides. Classification (NCBI taxonomy): domain Eukaryota; kingdom Viridiplantae; phylum Streptophyta; class Magnoliopsida; order Cucurbitales; family Begoniaceae; genus Begonia; species Begonia loranthoides. The sequence goes on from CM039469.1 coordinate 26,651,819, forward strand.
GTATGAAAACGGGTCACTACATTGGCACCACTTCTTATCATTTTATGATGGGACTGGAATAACATATCAGGGAGTAACATGGTCATAAAAAAACTTTCTTGCCATTTTTTAAACCATTTATAATAATCGTTCCTTTGAAATATAACATAGTAGAAGTCTTAAAAGAAATCTCATTTAAAAATTCAAACATCCAACATAAAATAAACATAAATATTCATAAAATATTTTCACTTCAAACATTTAAAAACATAACTAAATATAAAAGCTCTCCTTTTTCATTTTTTTTTCTTCAAATCTTCACCAACGAGTCAATTTTGCTTCAACAACACTGTACCTTCACTCATGAGAATTCTTCATCAACTGAATCTATCATTCATTTACATCCTTAGGTTTCTTATTAAAATCATCATCCCTAACATCACAAAGTTCACCTATGAGTCTAACGCTCAGTAAGAGATGCATGCCATAAATAAATCATGAGCATAAGATGCAGTTTTTAGTAAAAACATGTAACTTTGTTTTTAGTCTTTCTTTCTTTCTTTCTTTTTTTCTTTTCTTTTTATTTTCTTTTGTCCTTTCATTCTTTTCATTCTTTCGTTCTTTTCTATTTAAGGGAGAGCAGGCACGACTATGCGCCCCACACCACTTACATCTCGCAACCTTTTTCAAGACACTCCCAACCTCTATGGACCTCCATTAGCTATCACATACATCAATACACAACAACCTTATGACCTTTGTCAAGGCCTTTATACGTGACAACCTCGCAACCTTTGTTGAAGCCCATGACATCCCTTACTAATGGCCTTATGTCCCATAGGTCCAACCTTTGGGACAACATGTCCTCAACCCTTCATATACTTCTTTATGTATGTTTATTTCTATTTCATTCTTTCTTACATAAAAACATATGGATGAAAACCATTTTCATTCTTTTTTGAAAAATATGATGCATGAACATAATAGCAGTAAACATATCCTCAATCAATGTCTCAACATAAATAGTAAACATATCATCTATCAACGTCTCAACATAACTCCCAATATATATGCAAATAACCAAAATAGAATGTCATGTACAATAAAGTAAATGTGAGAAAACATGCGTATATATATGTAAAAACAGATGTGTTGTCAAAACAGTCCCCATCAGGTTTTCATATGTGGCAAACCATAAAATAGCAATTAAAAAACCATGATCCAATTTAGTAAAAAATGAATTCCCTTCAAGTTTTCTCCCCCACAGAACAAAGGTCCTTTCGGTTCGCTCCCCCACGAAACAAAGTCTCTCCACTGAGGACCAAGCACTCTTTCCGCTATGTCTCGACTCTCTAGTGCCTCCTCTTTCTAGCAGATGATCCTTGAATCATCCATCATGGATTCTCAACTCATTGACCAGGCCATACCGAGTGGAAGGAGGAAGTCCTTCTCTCTGCTAGGTTTTTGTCTCTCACGACCTTAACCCTTCATTGGTGTCCTAGATTCCTGAGCTCACAAGCTCGATTCCAAACTCACCACCAATATGAACATGGACTTCAGAAATTTACCTTAAACAATTATGCACGTGAACTTCCTTCACGAATGTCGTTGGTTGACACTTCGATAACACAGATCTTGGGTCAAAATCCATCTCTCACAAATTTTATTTTTTGTCCTTTCTCCACTTTCGCATACTTTCTTTGTCTCACAACTCGTGAATGATTATCCGTGAGATTGGGGTCTTTTCCTGATAAAAACCCTAAAGTCACTTTCCATTTAATATATATTTTATTACACTCAATTATTTAGGGAAACAACTATTCCTCAAATTACCAAAGAACCTAATGTTTTGTCCTATGACCCATTGACCGAAAATCTACGAGTGGACGCTACGCCATAAATTAGTCATATTTGAACGCTTTGACTTTTCCAACATGGAAAATTCATATACGTGGAATTTACTATATATTAAAAAATTTTGGTTCTTATAGCATTTCTCCCTATAAAGAAATTTTGTCTCGAAATTTAAAAATAAACCAGATAAATCTCATAAACGATAATGGTACTTCCGCATCATGCCGGACTCAATTTCCCAAGTTGCTTCCCTCTCGGTGTGATTTCTCAACAACACATGAACTAAGGGAATCTCCTTGCGATGGAGAACACAAATCTCCCTACTCAAAATTTGTTCTGGTTCTTCCTCTTATGATGTGTCCTCTTGAATAGGAATGTCAGTTTAGGAGATGACGTGGGATGGGTTAGACGTGTACTTTCTTAGCTAGGATATATGAAAAATATTGTGGACATACCCAAGCTAGGGAGGTAGATCAAGTTGGTAGGTGTAACATCCCGGTTATTCTTACAATTTAAAACTTATGATTTTGAAGACTTTTTCTTTTTAAATTACAACGGAAGACTCTTCATTTGAAAACTAGTTCAAATAAGAAGTGCATAAATAAACTGTTTTTTGTTAAACCATTTATTACTTAAAAACATATCATAAATTAAAACTTTATAACTTTAAAATATTTACAACAGCGAAAGACTTGTATTTACAAAGCCATATGAATTGAAACACAATTGAAAAACCTTCTTAATAAAATAATTACTATAATTAAGGTTCACTTTCTTCAAAAGCATTATTACCAATTATTACATTTCCTCTTTAATCTTTTAGCCTAACTAGCCGCCAAGCCTACAATGGACAAATGCCTCAGCAACTCCTGCAATCCTCGATCCTATGCATACCTACATCACAAGACTTAACTATAAGTCTAACGCTCAGTAAGCAATATAAAAATAAAAGTGCTCATGCAATGCTTTTTAAAACACATACAATTTTCAATGTTAATTATTCTATTACTCTTTTAAAGCACCAAAAATTACAAATTTGACAACTCCAATGTAACTCGAATTTCTTGGCTGATTTTGGGGCTGATTTGGAAATGCTATATCTCGAGCAAAACAACTCCTTTCCTTGTGAAACTTGGATAGAAGCAACTCCACAATGTCATTAAGAATTCTGCAAAATATCTCGGCCAAAAGTCAGGGGAATCGGAGATATTGCCAAAATGGCAGAGATGGTCAAAAATGAAATTGTACCTTTTGGACGAAATTAGGGCCACCCTTGGGAAAGGGAGATCTTTGTCAAAATAGGTCCTCTTGAAGTCATTTTTGGACAACTTCTCCCTCTGTTTATGTCGAAGCCTTCCTCCAAAAATCGTAACAAGAAATAATATGGAAGTAAAGTTATAGATGAAAGGACACCAGTTGGACACCAGTTGGTCCGACAAGGCACTACAAGGCACCTCTTGACTGCTTTGGATTCCTTGCAAGAGAAAGCTCGGCAACTTGGGGTTTTTAATAGTTTTTACACCCTTGCTGAATTTTCCACCTCTATGGGAAGAGGATGGAGAAAGGAATAATATATAATGTGTGACGCCCCGCATCAAATTTCATGTTCTTTCTTAAATATTTTCAAATATATATTCTTTTCTTTCTTCAACTTAACATGTAAAATTTCGCACAATGAAATTTAATATAAAATTTTGAGAATATAAAAGAAAATCAAACTATACAGAAGGTACTTTTAAAACTTTGAGTAAGTTTAACGTTTAAAATGAAAACATATAAGAAAACATATGAAATAAAGTCTAGGCAATCTTTGTCCCTTTATTAAATCCATGAAATTTCAAACTAAACTTCTATCATTTTCTTACGCCATTCTACTCAGGTCGTGACTCATCCGGATACACTGCAAGCTCCGCGGGAAATGCATCCTCTTCCACTCTAGGTGTTATCAGTTCATTACCTACACCACAAGTAATACGTAAGTCTAAAAGACTTAGTAAGGAAAGGGAAATATGCATATGACATGCCTCTCTTTAGTTTACTTGGATTGGGTACGCCCCAAACCAAACTTGCATTACGTTTATTCATTCATTCATTCATAAACCCATATATCGAGCTGAAAATTGAAGGAACACGTACTAGATGGAATAGTTGACAGGTCTCTAACCCTATGTAGGCTAGATCCGGACTACCCATCCTCCCTTCAACCCTCTATCTTTTATCATTGTTTATTGCATTCATTCATTCATCCTATTTTCCTCACTCATGCATGTGAGTACCAACCAAAATGGTACTCCATACTTGTTTCTATTATCATGATGCATGTATGTGTTAATGCGATGAAATAAAATAGATGAAATGTAATAGCGAATAAGATTAATAGGCATGATTTAAAATATAGTGAACAACTCATAATAAGAAAAATTATAGATAAAAAACACACAAGGAAGAAAATATTACAAAAAATGATAAGAGTTATTCAATTCAATTGAACATGTTTCCAACGTTGATTACATATGAGAGTTAATAACTAGTAAAACATGTATTTAACAAGGAATTGAAAACTATTCAGCATTTTCTACCTAAGCGGACATGCTTGATGGTTTAAAGAACAATGATTTAGTAAACATGCTATAATTAGATATCAATATAAGTCATAGCAATCATTTAATCATCTATTAGAAAGTATGCGACATGGACAGTCAACAGGAAATAGAATCGTGCTAAAAAGATTTTTCTACCTAAACGTGCTGAATAAACTGTTTATAGGAAATCATAATTTAGTGATTTAATATGACGGGGAAACATGGCAAATGAGTTTATACAAATAAACTAAGATCTCTACAATTCCTAACCATAACCAAGAGTTAACAAGTCTACAATCTAATAAATAATATGAGAAGAAAAACATAATTTATATTCATAAGCCTGTTAACAATTTCTTCATACAAATCATTTATTTAAACAATCTTTAGTTCATTCATTCAAATAAAAATTCTATTCTACAACAGTTCCTCAATCATCATGTATAACATATCGAAATGATGAAGCTCACATAGGTTATAACTAGCTAAAGAAAATCCACAATGAAGTTAGGAATAGAGTACAGCAAGTAACACAGTGAATGTATAGGACTAAATCAATCGAAGGAAAAACTTTGTAACTCATTCATGTTCATTCGTGTATCATCTTTCACTACAGCATTTAACATTTGGCATTCATACACTAAATTAATCTTCAACAAGTAAAGCATGTAAAATAGGTATAGATTGCAAGAAATTAAAACAAGGAATTCAATTCACGTCACAAGAATTGAAGCAGAAATGATTCAATCAAGAAATCTAAATTTTGACATTACTCACTCACACAACTTGTGGTGCAGGGCCTCCAAATGGCCACGACACACCCAATTCCTTACCTAGGTTGATGAAAAACTATCAGGGACAACAATCTTCAGCACACAGCAACTCCTACTTCCTATTCTCGTTAGAATCCCAATTCACGGCTTCTAATCACACTCTTCACGACCTTCCTCCTTTCCTTCTTGCTCTCACTCCATCATTCACTCTCTTCTCCTCTCTCTCTTTAGGAATGAAAATTGAAGGTCCAGGGAAAATGGGGATTTCCAAAGGGGGTTTTAAAAAGTGAATTCGTTACCAGAAAATATTATGCTTACCAATCATAAGAAAGAAACATGCTAAAATGGAGGAAACGTGGACCGTGGAGGGAGATTCTCCCTCTTCCAGAGTCGCCTCGTGGCTGAAGTCTCGATTTTTATCCCTAAAAATCCATTGTTTAAATTTTAAATTTCAAAGATCTGGAGACTTTCGAACACGACTTAGCATCCGCACATCGTCCACATTCGTCTGAAATGACACTGTGCAGGACGAAATTGGAGATTGGGACGAGGAGCTTCATCCTGAATCCTTTGAAAATCCATCTGCAAATGAAATTTGGACGCCAAACCTCGTCTGCATACATCATCCGCATCTCGTCCGAATGCATCCCGATTTGTACATATTCAAATCGAATGCCTTCCAACCTCGTCCGCAGTAGTCTGCATCTTGTTCGAATGTTCCCAAAATTCGAACAGATTCAAATCGGATGCCTCTTCATCTCATCCATCTTCATCCGCACTCCTCCGCAAGTACAGGGCCAGCTTCAGGACGCAAGGACTCATCCCAACCTTCGTCCCCAAGTGTCTTGTGATGATGCGGACTCCGAGTCTCATCTACATGGCGTCCGTAGTCTTCCGAAACAACCCTGGATAGCTTTTCTTCAATTTTTTCTTAACTTAAGCTTTGTCTCGTAGATTAATTCCACAATTAATACATCATAAAATAACACGTGTTGATACAAAATGAACTATATTAATTATTTCAAATTGATTACATCGTAGGAACGGGAAAAATGACAACGAGGTGTTACATAATGAATCTACCTATACTCATGAAAAGTGGAAACAAGAACACAAACACACTCACTTGGATATTACTCACCAAGGAGAGGTAGTAACTTGAAGAAAACTCCAAGCTTTGGAGAAGAAAACTTCACATGATTTTTTTTATTCAAAATGTTTTGTTTTTACAACAGCAAAATGGGGTAATATAAACCCTACAATTAGGGCAATAGCTCTTAAAAGAAAATACTAAAATGACCCTAATAAAGGAGCACACAATAGGCTAGACAATCCCCAGCCTAATAGCTAAAAAAGTTCCACTTACACAAAATTCAAATAATATAAATGAAATGACCAATCTTCTAATTTATTAGTTAGCTCCAAGGACAGCTAGGGAATGACTTGGAACACATGTCACGCTTCATCATGGGTTTTGGGAAAGATTGACACCAAGCATAGGCAAGATTGGGACTCTAGTCCGAAAACCGAGATTGGGCTTTAAGTGAAGGAATTCTGCAACTTCATGGGACTCATTTGTAACGCATGTTTTTTTTTAAACGTCATACTAAAACTATGTCGCTTAGTTTTTTTGCAATAAAACCATATTTTAAAACCAATTATTAAACCATGCATTCTTAAAATATTTGCAACATAAGACTTTGTCAATTAAATACATTTCTTGCCAAAACACGATTAGTAACAGTCCTTTACAAATTTTGTACAAAATATTCATTTTGTAAAACAATAAAATAAATCATCGAATTACCCAACAACTGGCAAGTCTTCATTGTAATACCCCGAGTTTTTATATCAGAATTTAATAAGAATCATTGGGAAGTAATTGGAGATATTTAGCTTAATTGGATATTTATCGGGGTATTACCAAGGATATAACCGTTAGGTTATAATTGAAGAGAAATTATTGGAGGTTTAATTGATGGAAATCAATTTAGAAAATAGAATTAATAAATTTAAGTTGGACCTTTAATAATCTTTTGAAGAAATTTGGAATAAGCTGCGAGTTACAATTTTGGTTGGTTAATATGTGATACGAATTTTTAACACTTAAATATATGTCCCTTTTTTTTAATATTAATTAATTAAGATTAAAATGAGGAAATTAAAAAGAGAAATTGAATTGAGGAGGGGAGGGAGAGCTGAACCGGTTCAAGCTGATTGGGCTTGGCTAGGAAATCAAAAGAAGGTTCTTTATTTGGCCTTTGGCCATTCAGTCGAACAGAGAAGCCGAGAAGAGAGAAGAGAGAACGATGGAGACGGAGCGAGGGAGCGACGGACGGCAAAGCTCGGGCGCAGATTGGCCGGCTCCCTGCGATGGCGAACGTGCGAGCAATGGAGGTGGCGATGTCCTGGTGAATGGCGAGCAACTAGGACTCACGGGTCTGAATGGCGAAGCGCCGGGTTGTGCGACAGAGGCTCGGTGATGGCCGACTAGTGACGACGAAGGAGCAGCGACAGTGGGATGGCGACGGTGAGGTGGATTGATGCTGGCGTGGTGTTTGGCAAAGGAGAAATGGCGATGGCATCGGGGAGGCAAGGGTGTCGGTCTAGGTGATTCGTACTGTACCGGCCGAAGGCCATGGTCCAGCCTGTTTGTTCTTTAATGCTGAACTGATGCTTTCTCTAGGTGAAGTGGACAGCATGTCAGGCATGGGGGACACTTTGTACAGGATGGGTAGTGGTGCTCAGGCATGCTGGAGAATGTCACTCTCTGCCCCTGGGTAATGGCAGCGAGTGTGCTCTCTGGTTTGATATAATAGGAGAGGCAGAGAGAGAGGAGCAGATTGCTGGATGGAAGTGAATGGTAGAGAGCTTCTGGTGAGTTTTTCTTCCTCGGTTGTTTTGGTATTGGCTTTTGTTTTTGGATGAAGTTTGACAGTATTGTTGGGTTTCTGCTTTTGGTTCTATTAATGAGTTGCTAATTCATTGATTCATGTTGGAATGAAGTTCTGTGATTCTATTTAAAATGGGTGCCCTCTATTTCTTCCGTTCACTACTCTGTTATTGGTCAATAAGTGGATAAATACACTCTGTTGTTGAAGGTTAATCTCTGTTATGTTAGTTTTTGGTTTGATTTAGGGGCTAGAAAATGGATTTCCCTATTATTGGTTGGTTGCAGTGTTATGTTAAGTGTTTTGGCTTGTTGTTTTGTTATTATCAACACTAAGGGGGGTTAAATTTATGATATGAAAATGAGTTTAGGAGCTAGTGGCTGGGGATAAGTTATAAACTTGTCTGGTGTTGGTTGTTAAAAAGCTGTTGTGTGATATTATTGAAAGTTTTATGCCTTGATAAGATTAGGAAATATTGATATTGATATTATTTGTGAAGGTATTAAAAAGAGGAAGAAGAATAACGACGGAATGCTAATGCGCGTTAAGCTTTGAGGTAAGGAATTTGGGTGTGTATTGGCCATTTGGAGGCCCTACATCACAAGTAGTGTGCGTGAGTTGAGTTTAATCTTGGGTGATTTTACTGCTGGTAGTTTCCTTAGTGTCCTGTAGTTTATTTACTGCAATATCCTTGGTTCTATTGTTAGTTCCCTTAGTTCTCGTAAGTTATTTACTACAATTATATGAATGAAAATGCTTAGTGAATGCTTAGATAAATGAAATGTTTAGACGTGATGAATGCTTACTGAAGGTTTAAGGAAAGAATGAACTACTTGCTGTGATATTCTACTACATGTAGTTTATAGCTTGACTTGCTATTTAGTTTAATTATTCCCCATATTAATTATCAATTGTCATTTCTTTCATTCAATGCATATATATAATGTTCTGCTATATATAATTGAGCATGTTGCTAATTAAATAGAATCCAGAGCATGTTAATTAGTTTATCATAGTTTAACTAATCAATTGATTAATCTAAGCATGTGAACTAATTAGTTAATCTAAACATGTGAACTACTTAATCGGTGTTTATAACCTTCCTTGAGCATGTTTAGTAATTAGCATATTTAACTAGTTAGCATGTTCAATTAACTAACTAAAATAATAATCGTAGCATGTAATTAGCTTGTCTAAACAACTAGCAGCATGTTAATTAACTAGGTTGTGCCATGCAATCATCATGTAAGTAGTATGTTTAATGAGCATGTTTAATTAACTAGTTAGACTTGAGTACATTTAACCAACTAATTCGATCATGTTAAATTCTAATTTCAATTATAACTTAAGCATGACAATATGAGTATGATAATTAACTGAGCATGTAAATCAGCTAATAAATAACTATAATAACAATTGTAACCTCCTTTGGGCATGTTAATCAATCTCAGCATGTCAACTAACTAACTTGTCTGATTAACTAATTATTGATGATTAATTAGAATATGTTAATTCTTGAGCACGTAAATTGACTAATGAGTAACTACTAGCACGTTTAATTTATTTAACTACCATATTAGATTGATTAACTAGCATGATTAATTTGGTGTGATTAATTAACATGTATAAATGAATTAGCAGCAAATGAATTAAATAGGTTAATTAACTTTGATTGGACTTGAGCATGCTAGTTAACTAGCGTAATTAACTTCACTAGACATTGAGCTTGTGTATCCAATCAATAAAATGAAATCCTTCTTGAGCATGTAATTTACCCAGGATAATTAATTAGATTCACCACCTAGAACGATAAACATAGGAAGTATGTAAATGGACTAGGATAAATGGACTAGGATAATTAGCATGATAATTAATGGTGCCTTTCGATTCTATTTTGATTGCTATTTCATTCCATTGATTCAAGCATGCTTTCCATGTTTCAATTCATTGTATACTGTTCTGCATCTCCTTATTGAGTAAGTCTGTTGTTTTGTTTCCTTGTGTGTGCCTTTAATTACTGTTATACTATTCTATGCGAAATTCCAATCACAATTGCTTTCAATTACTGCTATTCTTTTATATGCGCTATCAAATTTAGTACTTTTATTCCAACGTGCACTTCAATTATTATAAATGTATGTTATAAAGCATCATGCAACATGTTAGGTTGAGAATGTGTGATCATGCATCATATTAATAGAAACCAATAGGGAGTGCCACCAGAGTGGTACTCACACATGCATTATATGAGGTAAAAGGTTAAAAGAATGAAAGAAATGGGGAGTTAGGGGCGGATGGGTAGTCGGCGTCTAGTCTGCAATCTAGCCAGAGCCCCTCCCTTATCGGGTACGAGAGTTCTAGATCGCAAGTGAAAGGTTAGGTCCCATCAACTATACCATTCCATATAGGTCCTCCAATCTCCCTCTCGATGTACGAGTAACGAACGAATGAACAAAAGTAAAGTAAAGAACAAACAAATGACAAAATGAAAGGATTGGTTTGGGTGGCCCCCATCCAACAAGGACTAAAGAGAGGCATTTCATAATTGCATTAAACCCTTTTTCCTTACTTGGCCATTAGGCTCACGTATTACTTGTGGTGTAGGTACAAACGACGAACAGATAACAAAGAAGCAGGGATGAAAGATTTGCACGTGCAAGAATTGGGGCTGGCCAGGCTTATTAGAGCCAAAGAGGCCATGATTGTAATAGAAGTGTATTTAATTCTTCTGTTTTCAATTCTCTTAAGTGTATTTAATTATTTAGTTCTTTCGTTAAGTTTCTTATTTAATGATTTACGCTTTCGCTATGTTTTAAACAAATGATTTTATAACGCTTCCGCACTTTATTAATTGGATTTTTATAACGAGTTCAATGAAAGGTTAGTAGCGGTTCGGTTAGATGCACTATGATATCAGGGTTTTAGTGGTTTTACAAAAGTTTCAAATTTTCACTCATTTCAAAGGATTTACAAAAAATCGGGTAGTTACATTCATCATGAGCAAGCTTTCTCAACGTGTCATCACATTTGCCATTTTCTTTGTAATACATGTACCTACAATTCAAAGCTCATCTATAAGTTTAAGACTTAGCAAGTAATGCATGTGACCATGAACATGACATGTCGTGACATTTGTTTTTTTTCTGTTCTTATCGTTTCTTTTCTTTTCTTTTTGTTCCTTTCCTTTCATTTCATTTCTTTTCCTTTCACTTCATTTCTTTTCTTTTCTTTTCTTTTCGTTTCTTTGCCTTTCTTTTCTTTTCTTTTCTTTTCATTTCATTTCATTGCTTTTCCTTTCTTTCCTTTTCGTTTTTGGATATGAGTAGGCATGACATTGAGGCACACACACTACATTACTCCAACCTTTGGGAGGTCTCCAACCTTTGGGAGTTTGACTCCAACCTTTGGGAATCAGACTCCAACCTTTAGGAGTCCTCTGTTAACTGTTGCGTTGTTTAATGCAACTAGCAAAACTTTATGCCAATCAACCCCGAGTTGTGTAGGAAGCAAGCTAACGGGCTATTGTCTCACTAGCCCAAACCTTTGGGGCAGCTTGTCCTCAGTTACCATTTACGTACTTTCTTTCTTTCATCTTTCTCTAACAAGCGTTGAAAATGTCAAAACTTGACGAGGGTGCGTAAAGCGGCCAATCATAGCACACACCCAGGCCACCGACTCAAGAGTTCACACATCCAAGCATCTATTTACGTACCTTTCTTTCGCTTGATATTAAGTGGGTAACCATTCAACCCACATAGGTAGTCTGGTTCGGTGATCGGCTTACACGAACTTGTTCTTGAGCTAGCATCCCATACCACTAGCCTAGAACTCGTACACTTGGTATGGGTGGGCACCCAATCATATCTCGTGCATTTATCCTCGTTTTATCTTTCTTATATGTTGACTCAAGCATGAACATACATTACCATGTCACCTGAACATCTCACATCATATGTAACGATAATAACAACAATAACAAACCTCTAAATGCCTATCCATTATTAACAGAACCATCTAGCATACAAGATGATCCTCAACGTACTAGAAAATAATAGCAATATATCTACACGGACAGAGTCTAACAGATCCTCAAACCATTCTTAACATCATAAAATAGAACTATCTATAGCTATAAGAAATCTCCCCAAAACAGATCATCATCATCAATGAACATAGAAGTAAGTGTTGTAAACAAGACAGTTTATTCTCAAGGAAACCATCAGAAAGCAGTAACACTACGTCTCTAGAAAAGCATTCATCAAACTAAAATAGAACATAATAGTCACATACTCTCGAGCATTTTCCCTATAAAACAGTAACAACAAATCCCAAATGCCCATTCAGCATGCACAGAACATTCAACACGCATCAAAAATCTCCAAACCTATTGTCAGTTAACAAAACTGAAATGGAAATAGAGGAAAAAAGAGGACCCACCTAGCACTTTGTATTGTAGGGCCGAAAGGCCAAAAGACAAGCAACATTACTTACAGTGATTGGTCAACGTGAAGAAAGCTCCAGGGTTCAGCTCGGGTCGATTCTCCGATGTCAGGTCTCATCCCTTTCACGATGGTATCCCTCAAAATTGCTTCAGCCATCCTCGATAAAACATGCTCTTCTCCCTTCAAACTTTCGCTATTTATATTCTCTGCTAGAGCAAGAAATCACCCATGGGTTTTCTTCATCCGAAGCGACGTCGTTCAGCAAAATGGAGCTCGCTGTTTGCCGCTAGACGTCCCCCAGCCCTTGAAGGATGTCCCCCGAGCATATCCTACAGTTCCAGTTTTGCCCGTCTTCTCATCCAACAGTTGTCAAATGCGTCCATTTTCATTGCGTGTAGCACTCATTAGGACAGTGATGTGCCCCAAGGCCCGATCACTCGCTCTCGAGCCAAGAAGCTTATTTCTTCCCTAACTCATTCTTATTTTGCAGGCAATATCAAATTTTAGGATTCTAAAGTGGAAATAACTCACGAAGACAAAGGAGTTCCTTTTCACGTTATCACATGGTTGCATGCACCACCGAACGGATAGCACGTTATTTCCCGCCTCGGAGGCTCCATGAAGTTGTGAAGGTTCAAAGAGTAATATTAACATATGGATGCCATTTTGTTGATTTAGAAATAGACTTTCTTTTGGAATATTTATTTGGTTTCTTTAATGTTGTTTTTCTTGGTGAGTGTTTGAGGGGTGCACAGTTTGCATGCAAACCACGCCCTCACGCTGAATTTTTCACGTTAAGGGTATTTTGGTCTTTTGACATTTTTGTAAAACACTTATGGTATTTATCCCCTCATTTGGAATGAGAAGGCGCTTTTGGATAATTGTTAAACCCAGTTTCCTCCTTGTGAGAAGAGAACAGCGGCAATCCTCCCCCTCCATAGCCGATTCTTCCATTGCCTGAACTCGATCTCTTGAAGCTTCTTGCTCAAGTTGGAAGGGCTACTATCTCTTCCAATACTTCCCCTTAGTGGTATTGATTGTTGTGCGGAGATAGAAGAAGTTTTCAAGCCCTAGGAGAGTGCTTCCCTAACCGGTCAAGCAGATTGAAAGTCGCCCCTCTCACTTTGGAAGCCCGCGGACTCTAAGGATTTTGTTTTGGTTTTCTTGCAGCTTTCTTTAATTGGATCTTGTTTTCTTGTTCTATACTGATTCTAGCAGAGGTGTATGGATCGTGGATGTTGAGTATAGTTGAAGGTTTATACTTAAAACGTTTTTGTGGAGGATTGAATGCTAGCTGATGAATCTGTCCCAGTTTATGCCTTGATGGATTCTTGCGATTCTGATTGTATTTGGTCATCTTGAGCACGTCCTTTTATTCTCCTTTTTTAGCAGGTTTATTCTATAATTAGTCACAATATTCCCCTCCAAATTTGACGTTATTTGGACGTATGCAAGTGGAGTTCTTTCCTTTTTAATTTCGGATATCAAATCTGTTCGGGTGAAACCCTAATTTCAGAGCTGTTTTGTTTCTGCCATAACTTGAGTTTTCGAATGGTTTTTGAGCTGGAATTTTGATATGTTGTTTATGAACGTGTTGTTATGGTGAACTCCAAAATGCAGCTGTTGTTCACGTCTGGATTGGGAGTTATTTCTGTTTGAAGTTGTTTGGTCAGATTATTACAGATTATTGTGGCCGATTTCAATCAAGTGCTCCTTGTGATTTTTGGAGGACATCAGACAGACGTCCTTCTTAAACAACGGACGTCCTGCTTGTAAATCCTATGGTTCTAATCTTTTTTGCTCCTTCATCCGACAGTTGTCGTCTGCTTTGGGTTAAGTTTCCCGCGTGCCACTCATGTGACCTCCCTTTCTTTCTCTCAGTAGTGAACGTCCTTAGCCACTATGACGGACATCTCTCATTGCTATAACGGATGTCTCCTCCCCCCCTCCCTCACGCTTGGACAACGGACGTCCCTCTTGCTAATCCAGACATCCCTCTTGGTAATCCGATAGTCCACAGTCTACCCGATCCTTCTTAATCCCCATCCGACGGTCATCCGACGCGCCCTTTTCCATTTGAGTTCCCTCGTGCCTAGCACGTGGCTCTTCTCCTCTTACCGTTGGACGTCCCTCACTACTATAGGACGTCTCTCTCTTGGATAATGTATGTCCCTCTTGAACAACGAACGTCCCTCATTCTGATCCAACCGTTAGCATTTCACCCGATATTTCACAAGCCTCATCCAGCGACCCCTGTTTATTTCTCTCACATTGCTCTACGCTGCTTTCCAACGAACCATGGACGCCCTTCTCCAAACCACGGACGTCCCTCCTAACCATTTGCATACTTATGCCACAATAATTCATCCCTGTTGTGAACTCAACAAACACAATGACAAACCCAAAACTCCAACCACTCCCAGACACGAATTTCCAACAGTTTATCCTCTATATGTGTATGTGTGTGTGTGTGTATATATATATATATATAATTTATTTTCCCAAATATTTTCTTAATAATTCTTTATATTTTGACCCAATATTTCCTTATAAGAATTCACCTAATTCTATCCACTGCCAATAATCCACTTACCAAAATAACCGCATTAATCCTGACAAAATTTCCAACTCTTCTTGCAATTAAATTATTATAATCCCACTTAATTTACCTAAATATTTCTTATATTTCCCTTATAATTAAAACTTCTTATGTAGATAGTACTCACCATGAAGTCCCATAAATTCCTATTTAATTGTCATAATCATAAAATAATATGCCCTATCAATAAGTTGATCCCATAATTATTAAATACTTTGAATGACTCCTTAATCATTTGAAAAGTTCATCCAAAAGGAATTTCAGACGTTACACATCACTCTTCTACAAAACAAAAATCTTCAACTTAGAAATTCTTGGTGCTTCTTGCTAAGGCTGGCTCAAATAAAAAATTCAACTAATTTATTCTCTATTATGAAATTAAAGGTAGTATTCTTTATTCACATGCTGCAATACATCAACATTTATGATGTAGTTAGAATGTTTACACTTTGACCTTTAACCCAATTTGGGCTTGTTGTTTTAGGCTTCTTCGTCAAATTCGAAGGACCTATTATGTACAACATAGTGTTTACGAATGTGTTTGATTGGAAATATTTACTTATGAATATCTTTTTTTTTTATTGAGCGTCTTGATAAATATATCATCAATGTTGAATTGTGCATTATTTGTAATGATTTAATTTTACATTTTTTAATATTAAGATGGAAAGTGGTATAAATGAAAGCAGGAAAAGAAGACAAACATATGAAGTGTGGAATTACTTCACTAAAATAGAACCAATAGAGCTAGATAACCCTCGAGCAACTTGTAGTTAGTGTGGAAATTCATGTCTGTCATCTACTAAGAAATGAGACTTCAAACTTAAACAAACATGTAAATAATTGTTAGATAGTTTAGACGAGACACAAAAGATATTATTATTTCGTAAAAAAAGGTAGTAGGAGCAAGTACAATTGGTTTTTTAACCATGAAATCATTTAGTGTAGAAAGATTCGAGATAACCTAGCTAGAATGATTATGATTGATGAATTACCTTTTAATATTGTTGAAGGAAAATGTTTTGTAGATTACTCAAATGAATTGGAGCCAAAATATATTGTTCCTTGTTGTAAAACTATTGTGAATGATATTTTCAAGCTCTATGTACAAGAAAAGAGTAATTTGAATGGGGGTTTTTTCATTTGTCTAGAAGAGTATGTTTAACAACTGATACATGGACTTCTACACAGAATATAAATTATATGGTGATGACTGCTCATTTTATTGACTTCAATTGGACTTTAGAGAAAAAAATTATCAATTTTTGTGTCATTCTTGATCATAGAGGAGAAACTATTGTTATGATTATGAAAAAATGTTTATTTGATTGGGGAATGGAATGAGTTTTGATTATCACCATTGATAACACTACTTCTAATGAAGTGTTTTTTTACTCATTTGGTTAAGATAATTAGAAACTAAAAAGGTTTGATGTTTGATGGAGAGTTTATACATGTAAGATGTATTACTCATATAGTGAATTTAATTGTTTACAACGATTTAAAAGAGTATAACGATTTTATTATGAAAATTCATAAAGCTATGAAATATGTCAAGTCTTTCTCTTTAAGAATGCAAAAGGTAAAAGCATGTGTTGAAAGTGCAAAGATTACATGCAAAGGTCATGTGTTTCTTGATGTTTCAACTCTATGGAACTCAACATACTTAATGTTGGACATTGCTATAAATTCATGTGCGAAAGTGAGTGAATATGACTATCAATTCATGTACGAATTTCTTGACAATGATAGTGTACATGGTCCTCCCACTGATATATATTGGTGTGTTGTTCATGAATTTATAGTTTTGTTAAAAGTATTTTATGATGTAACATTGAAAGCTTCGTCGACTTTACATATTACTACCAATGTATTTTTCTCTAAAGTATGTAAATTCATAGAGTTTTCAAGAAATTTGCTGTAAGTGATAACTCATCACCAAGAACCATGAAATTTAATATGGAAATTACATATGAAAAGTATTAGAGAAATTTCAATAAAGTCAATCATTTCATGTATGTGGCTTTTGTGCCTGATCCACGAAATAAACTGAAGTTTGTGAAGCATTGCCTAATTAAATTGCATGGACTGGAGATGACCAATAAGTTGGTAATGGATTTAGAACATACAATTAGAAGGTTGTATGCTAAGTATAAAGTAAAGTAAGTAACAAATAATGTGGAACAACTTTCTATGCATATGGTTGATGTTAGTCATGACACTGTGGATAATGATGAGTTTGAGTCAACATTTCAAACATAAATAAACAATGAAGATAAGTTTGACAATAGAAATGAAGTTAAAAATTATTTGTCAAAAAAACTTAAGAGTTTTTCAAACAATATGGATATATTGAGTTGTGGAGATTGCCCATTATAAAATATCCAACTTTGAGTAATATAGTAAAAAATGTATTTGCTATTCTTATGATGGACTACAAGGTCCATCTACAAAGACAAAGGCTCAAGGTCTCATCAATTCCTTCATTTCCATCCATTTGGAAGGTAACTCATCAAACACCCAAATAGAAGAGCTATCAACTCAAAGAAGTCAAATAGTGTAATATCCTAAATTTTTATATCAAAATTTAAAAAGAATAAATTGGGGAATAATTGGGGATATTCAAATTAGTCGAATAAATTATCGGGATATCACCAAAGATGTAATTGTTAAATATGGACTAAACCGATTTTGATTCGGCTCAATACAAAATAATTAGGTGACTCAGTTTTAAGTAAAAATAAAGAAATAATAAATTAGTTGGGATTAAAATGTAGATGGGTGATTAATTAGAGATAAATAAGAGGGATTAGTTGAATTAATTAAATTAAAAGGAATGAATTAAATTAAAATAAAAAGAATAAATAAAAGAGATGGGAAGGATAAGAGAACCGAACTGGTTCGGTTATGTTTGAATTGAATCAATATGGCCTTCGGCCATTTGAGAGAAAGAACAGAGAGGGGTGAAGAGAGGGCGATCGACAGGGAGAGACACTGAGAAAGCGACGGGGCGACGGCGTGAGGGAGAGCTCGAGCTCGTGTTGTCGGCGTCGGGTGATGGCGGTGCAGCTGCTAGCGACGTGGTGGAGGGCTGGTTCCTGGGGCTAGGGCTCGGGAATGCAACTTCTAGTGATACCACGAATTGTCAGCTACTGTAAGTCTTAATTTTGCAATTCAAATTCTCCTCCATGACACTATAATTTGGGCTTTTCTTCAATGTGAATTGTCCATGAATTTCATGGGCTGGAAATGGATGAGATGTTCGGGTGGCAGGGGGAACGAACTGCAATCTATGTGTTCATAGAGTGGTTCGGACCAAAGCTCCTCCAGCTCCTCACCTGACAAAGCTTTCTATGTGGATGTTGGGCATTGGACCACCATTCATTGAAGTGGGCAATTCCTTGAAGTGGGCAATTACCAGCCTTGCATTACTGGAAGTCATCTCTTCTCGGCTTATAAATCTGTGCAATAGGTGAAGTGTTCTATTAATTCGTTTTGTGGACGAGAGAAAAACTCTTTGTGATGGGCCGAGTGAAATTGTTGGTAAAGGATGGAGACAGAGTCGTTGAGGTTGTGAAATTCTTCCATAGTTGTGCAGTGAGACTTTCTGGAGAATTCTGAAATTGTGCCCGATGGAAAAATGGGATGAAGCTCCCTGCCTTGGTCTTCCTCACAGTTGGGTTGAGCTCCTTAGCTCCTCAAGGTAACTTTTTTCTCTCTCTGTTGATTGTTTGGAACATGATTTGTTAAGTCATCTGTTTGAATTTCATGGAGCTGTGAACTGAAGAGTGGGCAGCTCTCTAGATGATAGAGATCGTAAGGGTGGAGTTGCTACTCCTGGGTCCTTCTGGTAAGCACACTTTCCTTCACATTTTATGGATTGTCTGAACAATAATGAGTGAAGAATGCTCCCTGTTTGAGTGTCCTGGATGAAGGTATTCTGGAAATGTTGTGCATATATTGAGTTTAGTTTATGTTCTTAACTGCCAAGTGTTGTGAATGCCTCTGTGGATTTTGTGAACATAGTCTATTTTGGTATTGCTTTCTAAATAGAAATTAGCCCTGTTGTTTAATTATGGATCGGTTGAAATTGTTCTATGTGGGTTGGAGAATCTTCTTTTGGAATGAGGTTACTACTTACATGAAATGTGTGGATAAGTGCTCTCTCTATGAAGAAATGTACCCTGTTAGTTGTAGAAATGACTTTGGTCAATTGTGGTGAAAAGAGTTTTGCCACTATATGTGATTTATGTTTTGGTCATTCTCTGTTTGATGTTGGTTTGGAGCATGTTAGGAGTAACTATATGGATATAGGATTGATCTTGTGTTGGATGTCTTAGATATGCTAAATTGAACTGTGGTTAGATAGGTTGTGGCTATGGAGGCTGTTCAGTAGTTGAGCCTTTTAATTATTATTGGATTTTATTTTTGGCACGAGAATGATAATGTTAAGCAGTGAAGCGTTGCACTAATGTGTTCTGTTTTAATAAAGATCAAAGAATATGCCGTGTAGTTTAGGAATGAGTTTCTATGATTTTATCGCTTGGATTGATATGCTTCGTAGGTTGAGGAAATTGTGCTTCTTATTATGGATGGGACTGTTATGTTTTTGATGATAAGGTTAAATTATAATTCCGTGTTAAGATAGGAGTTAAATGGTTCTCTACTCTGCTGTGGGAAATACTGTTTCATGATAAAATGCTACTTGGTTTTGTAATGTAAACTCTTTATTATCAAGTCACATTGATGGAATGAACAACTATAATGGGTCGTTGCTAGTTAGTTACGCATGTTGGCTATGGGACTGTTATGATTTTGAAGGTACTAAGTCGATTGACATAATCGCATTGAAGACTCCAGGTAAGTTGATACTTACTGTGTTTTGGTCTTCAGACCCTACATCGCAAGAGTTAGGATTACATGTTGTGTGTTCTTTTAATGATATATTTATTAGACATTTATACGATCATATAGGACTATAGGTATTCATAGGCACATTGCATGACATACCTAATATATGTAAATAGACATGTGGGGGTTCAAGTGATCGGTGACACTTCCATACGGTAGTATACTCCCACATAGGGAGCGGTTAGATGAGAGTTAGCTACATGGAAGCTGGGTTGACCTTTAACCCGTTTTGAAATCCCCAATGTCTTCAACAAAACGACTGGGTATGGCTTGTGGCGATACCCTAATTGGCGTGGTTCCTCATCGGAAACACAGGTTAAGCCACGTGATCAATTGACTTACCAATCGCCCTAAACTAACAGATGAGACACGTATCTCCTCTGTAATGCATCGCATGATCATGCATCATATATGAATTTCATTTTCTTTTATCACTTACTGAGCATTAGGCTCATTAGTTTAGGTCTTATGATGTAGGTACGTACGAGAAACAGGTGAGCAGGTCAAAGACAGTTGATGAAGGATTTGCACGGGTGGATCTTGTGGCTGGTTGGGATAGAGAGTTTAAAAGGGAAATTATTTGTAAAAAGGATTTGTAAATTATTTAATATTCTTTAATGCTTTGTTTTGATTCCGCTGTATTTTATAAAAAGGATTTTATTACTTTTCCGCAAAAAATGTTTTAAATAAAGAGTTTTAACGATCGGTTTTTATAAAGAAAAGTCTCACTCTGATTTTATAAAAGAAAAAAGTTTTAAATTCCACTCGATTTTAAAGTAAATAAAAACTTGGTCATTACAAATAGGGCCCACTCCCCTAATACTATGGAAAGGAGCCCAATAAGACATGCTTGAAGGGCAAGAAAGACTAAAGGAAATAGAGTTAAGGAAACCTTCCTTAATCAACCAAAGATAAGTGGACATTGAACAACCGATTATGCATGGATTTGGAAACCTTCCAAGTAGCAATTCTTAAAGGAAAGTAGCTACTAAAAGTCACCATTTTGTGGAGCCAAAGCCAGCAAGAAGTTACTAAATTAATAGCTTTAGAAAGTTACTAAATTCCTAGTTTACTAATCAGCCTATTAGGACCGAATACTTAGTGTGTTTCCTATTTTATGCTTTGTAATTGGCTATATAAAGCCCCCTAGTGCTTATGTTTTATACATTGAAGTTTGAATACAAAAAGCTTTTGCTTATTTCGAAATTGGAGTGATTCCTTTTTCAAACATTTTGGTGAGTTACATCCAAAGTTGTCCTTGTGTGAGTAGCATCACAAGATTGGGCTCACTTGGAGTTGAGTGAGCTTTCTTATTGGCATTCGTACCCCTACTCCTTGGGGAAAGGTTGTGTGAAGTGGTGTGCAACCATCAAGAGGTGTTCCACCCGCAAAGTCATAACAAAGGGAGTGCAAACTGTGTTGCTTTCTATTTCCGACCACTTGAATTGTTTTTAGCATATCTCCTAATTCTTGAAGGATTTTTCCAAAGCTCTTAAGGGAGTTATTTTCTTATTCATTCAAGAAGTTGTGGTCAAAATTTCAGCTCAAAAGCTTTTAAAATGAAGAAGTTACAAACTTCCAAAATCGGGCTTTCCATAATTGAATTGCGGCAAATTAAGGAAAGAAGCACCGGTCAATCAAGCTCGATTGATCCTTTCATCAACTCGCCACTGCCTATTTTTCGGTTGACTGCTAGCTCGACCGATCCCTTCATGAATTCGCCAATGCCTATTTTGCAGTCGACCCTCTGCTCGACTGCCAGTTCAGGTCTATCTCCATCCTTCGAGAACCGGTCAATCTCTGACTTGTATTTTCCAAAGGTCCGCCTTCGCACCTGTAGCTTACCTAATCTATTGATTCAGCACTCAACCTTAGTCTACACTTCTCTAACCTATTGCCTCAACACTTCAATAACATATTTTCTAGTTATATTATAATCCCCTTCAACTAGTGTATCATCTTATTTTCTACAGTTGCCACAAAATTGGCATTTAGCGATGGTGGTTAAGTGTTAGATTTCTTTCAAAGTTCCTTAGCTCCAAAAGCTGTAGAAAATGTTATTTGCCTTCAAAGTTATTTTTGTGATTCTAATAGGCCTACAAATATTTATGAAGTATTGGAAGAATTAATGCAATTTGAAAAAAGTATAATTATTTATATTTTGATCTATTCAATATTAGTTGTTTTATTTGTTATTCTAATTATTTACTTTTTGTAGATTTTGATGATTTTATAGTGGTAGCAAACAAAAATTAATATTTTCTAGAGTATTTTCTCTCAGGTGAGGGTGTTTCTGTTGTGATTTCTAAACATTATTTCTCTATATTCTACGGGATTGACAATATTTAATTGTATGCTAGCCACAATTGGCAAGATGCAATTGCATGCCAACCACATTATTACATTTCTACAAATACAAAGTTTGATGGAAAGATTGCATTTCTCTAACGTAGCTTGCTAAAGGACATACTACATTTGCTCTAATGATGACTGTGATATCTAACATGTTAGGAATATTAGCCATGAGTTTTATAGAATCATTGTTTTCCTTCAGTAATAGTTTAATTCTATTGTACAACTTTCTCTAGCAATTTGATTTTGAATTAGGTTTTGGATTTCGTTGATAGTAGAATATTATAGATAATATTTGTGTTACTATCTTTTGCTTATATATTTTTTTTCTTATGTAGTTATTTGAATTTCTTGATGTTTGTAATTTAGTATCTATTAGTAAGTCTCTTGGTTTGAAAATTGGCTGGCATAGCGCTGATTTATATTCAGCCAAATAATAGGTTTTTCTTTAGTAATAAGCTTTGTAATTCTCATCTCTCTCTTCTGTAAAGTGGAGATGTGATTTGAATTAGGCTTTAATAAAGAATTACTTGAGTTTAATAAAACAGGGAGAATGAGCCTAAACACGAGAGAATCAAACCCAAACCCGAGAGAACTGAGCCCAACTGCGAAAACTGAGCCAAAACCAAAAACCAAGTCCAAAACTAAGAAAATGGAGCCCGAAATCGAGAAAACCAAACAAAAAATGAGCCCAAAATCGAGAAAATTGAGCCAAAAACCGTAATGAAAAATCAAAACCAAACATAAAAATCAAAAACCAAGGTTTACTTTTTGCTTGATTTCTCAATGTCATCGGTTTGGTTTTAGTTTTTCATTGTCAAAATCAAACCAAGTCAGTTTGGTTCCAATTTGGTCTAAAATCGAACCAAACCAAACCAATTCCACCTCTAATAAAGAAGAAAATTCATATAAGCAAGTAACCAGCGTAACTAAACTATCTCAGAAGTAGTATAAGACATAGCACAATGCTTTACTTCAGTAGAAGATATAGAAACACTATCTTGTTTTTTTGCTCTTCCAAGAAATAAAATAATCACTTAGAAAAATGCATAATCCAATGGTAGACTTGTAATCTATAGGATCACCAGCTCAATCAACATAAGAGTAGACATGCATCTCTAAAGATGAAGAAAATAGAAAAATAATACTCTAAAATTGAGTGTCTCGGAGATATCTTAAAATATGAAGAACAACAACCTAATGAACTGTAGTAGGTGCTCTAGTCCTCCTAATACAATATTGTCCACTTTGTGCCGAAACCCGCACAGTTTTGTTCTTGCGATTAACTCAAAACACATTGTATTAGGTAAGGAGGAGAACCCTGTTTATAACCATGCATTTTTCACTCACCCAAGCGATGTGAGATTGTGCACCCCCACTAGTATGGGTCAGACCCTCATATGTGTAATCCTTGCCTTTACATGGTAGACTACCACAATCCTTGCTTCTTCTTCTTCTATGATAACAAGACACCATAAACTTCTTCTAGAGTTAGATTTTTCCTACTGTATAGGATCATATATCTAAAAACACCATATAAAGCAAGTAACGAGTAAAGTAGAATCAACCTTAAATCTTTCTCATCATAGTTACATTCTATAGCCCTCAAATCTGAAACTAATTCTTTAAATGTGGTCAAGTGATCTGTAATAAAAGTTGCTTCCATCAAATAATGACAATAAAGTCATTACTTTAAATGCAACTTCCTAATCATGGTTTTCTACATACATTCTAATACCTCAATTTCCCATAACGAAATTAAGTAGGATTAATTGGGAATAAATTATGTAGGAGATTAATTAAATAAATGAGTTAATTGAGTAAGAGAGAAATTGAAGATAAAATAGAATTAAAGTAAGGTAAAGGAAGGAATAAAAAATAAACGGAAATTTAAAAGGGAAAGGGAGTGAAATGCTTGCGTATTGGAGAAGTGTTGAGCGTGAGAATGAAGGCCGAGTGGTTGACATACCGGTTGACTGTGCATGTCGAGCGGTCTCATAGGGTTCAGCGCCCCGAGACGATAATTGAGGATTCCAATGCGTGGGTTGGCTGTGATTGCTCCACGTCTTATTTCCTTTGCTTATGGCTGTTTGTGATTAGTGTTGGGTGAGGTGCTCTCTGGTGATAAAAGGTCGAGGGTGAAGTAATGAAGTAGAGAGAGAAGACCGAGGAAGCAGTGGTGAAGGGGGGAGGAGGCTCTCGGGTCCTTTTTGGATTCTTCAAGTAAGAATCTCCTTCCTGCTTCCTTCACAAATGATGTTAGGATTTATGCTTTGAATTTTATGGAGATTATTGATGGATTGTTCTGATGTCATTGAGGGATAGGCCATGAGCTTCTCTTTGGGAAAAAATAGGGAGCTTCCTAGAGGAGTTGTCTTCGTTTCTCGGCTCTTCTCAGGCATTCTTTAGGTAACAAAGTGTTCTTTCATGTGTTATGGAATTTATTATGTTAAAAGAAGCAGTGAAGGAGGAGTTCTCTAGTGATGGATTTTTGTTGGTAAGCGCTGTTAAATTAGAATAAACTATTAAGTTGGATTATATTGATAAAGTTGTTTCGTCTATGAACTCTCTGTGATTGGCATGAAATTGAAAAGGGATTGTTTTCTAGCGATTGATGCTTCGATATGTGCATACTCTATTGTTGATGGATAATGCTCCATGTTTCCTTTGTGACTTCTCTCTAAATTGTTGATTGAATAGCTACTACCATGTTGCATACTTTGTTGGTTTGAATTTGGTCCACTATTGGATGAATATCTTCTAGAGATTTGGGATATGTAGTTAAAATGGTTTGATGTCCATTGTGAAACAAATTCGATGTCTGTAATGGCTAAGCTTAGTTGCTTTTCCTTTACATTTTGAATTGCTGGAATTGGTTGAATAACTGAGTTGGAACTGTTAGGTGATATGGTTTATAGAACTCTGTAAATGGATATTGTGAGAGTAGTTGAATGAAAATAAAGTGATTGGAATATAAGAATGAAAGCCTTTGTGCACATGTATGATGAAGTGTGATTTTATAGATGGTTGTTAATGAGATACGTTATGGATTTGTGAAGGTATTGTGAAGGTTAAACAGGAGTGCAGAAATGCTTTAAGGAAATGAGGTAAGTGATACACATGTGTTTTGGTCTTCAGACCCTACATCACAAAAATTAGGAATTGTATGCTGAATGTTTACTGCTTTTGTAGAATATTAATATTGTTTACTGCTTTATTAAAATAGTCAGATATTGAGCAAGTTTCACGAATTGTATTGCTGCTTGCTAGGTGTTTGTTAGAATTAAGTTCTTTTAATGATATGTTTAATAGATGAGCATATTTAGAGATTATAGTAATGATATGATAGACACTGTATGCATTTACGAGCATGACTCACATCATAGTTTTCAAAATATACGAAAATGGTTTCTATGCATCATTTTGAAAAGGAAACGAAAAAGAAACGAAACGATTATGAAATAACGTAAATGGGTGTGACGAGATGTGAGGTTGGGTTGGCTGCTTCTCCTCGTCAAGTTTAGACATCTCCAACTCCTTTCAAGATAAAGTAAAGTAAAGATCAAGTAAAATAAAGATAAAGTAAAGTAAAGATCAAGAAAACGATACAGGAAACAAAAACAAAAATGGAATTGGATACCGATATGGGAACAGGAACAGGAATAGAAACGAAAATGGAAATGGATAAGGAAACAAAAATAGAAAAAGATTACCGAAAATGGAAACAAAAAAAGAAACAAAAATGGATAAGAAAAAGGATACAGATACAGAAACGGGAACAGAAACAGAAACGAAAATGGAAACAGATACAGATATGGACACGGTGACAAAAACAAATAAGAGACTAAACATATGAGATAAAAGAAAATGAAAATGGATAATGACGCATGGTTTTAAAATATGCATAGCATGTTTACAGTTTTCTTTTATATCACTTGCTGAGCCTTAGGCTCATTAGTTAAATCTTGCTATCTAGGTACACGCATATGAGAACAAGTTAAGGAGCAGTTGATAAAGGGTTTGCACGCAGGGATCTTGTGGATGGCTAGGCTAATGGATTTAAAAGAGAAAGGTTTTGTAAAAATAATATAAAAGAGTTATTTATTGTAATTTCAAATGGTATGTTCTATTCTTCCGCTGCGATTTGTAAAAAGGGTTTTAAGAAAAAAAAATTTATTTATTATCTTTTAATGGTTTTATAAAAGAAAAGTCTTTCGCTGTTTTACAAAAAAAAAAGTTTTAAATTTCGCGCGATTTTAAAGGTAAAGAAAAATCGGGTTGTTACATACATAACTGCTCCAATTTTAACCATAATTTAGGGGTAGTTTTCTTATTTAGAATGTTTTGCAAAATTTGATTTGACAAATGCAGACATATCAAAGATGGAGTTTGTTGATCCTTATAAATTTTCTCCTCTTCACTTCAAGATATGGACATTTTATCAAGCACTGACAATGCATCATTTAAATCCATTTGTGCAATCACATCTCGCATATTCACCTATCATAATTGAAACTTTGTATTCCAATCCAATAACATTACATTAAATTTCAATGAAACAACTATCTCACCAAAAATTCCAGAATTTCACCTAAATAATTTAAATATAAATTTGAAATATAGATATCCCAAATAATACAAAATTGACTCCACAATTAGAATAAATGCCCCAATAAATGAGTCAAAAATCCAGCACAAATACATAATCCACAAAGAAATTGCTTGAAATTTCATTACTATTCACCAAAACATTCTGAAAAACAAAAGATAAAAAATTTAAGCTTCTTCAACAAAGAAGACCACTAGAGAAGCAAAATGATTGTAACGACAAAACTAATTTGTGCTGCGAAATTGGCCAGTGACGAGGCAAAAGAAATTCTGGCGACTGGGCAGAGACAGATGATCGGGGACTGAAGAAATAGGGCTATTTTGATAAAAGATGGGTGGCCTGGATCGGTTGTCAGTGACTAAGATGCCTCTTTGGAGAAAACCCGACAATTTCTTTGCGAGAAGAGAATCGGGAAACAGCAAATCACAAAAAGATTGATGCTTTTCGTTGTATCAGGTTCCTCTGTTTAGAAAGAAGAGGTCGTCGACGATGGATGGAACAACGACCTTCTGTGACAGCGGCAGCGTCTGACCCCTCTTCACCTCCTCGGTGACGAGGCGACTTGCCTTAGCGTTCTCTCTTTTCTTTGTTGCGAAGAAGACAACCACCGAAAGTCCTTTTTCCAAAAATTTTTCTTTTCAAAAAATTGCAACTTTTTCAAAAAATAAAATTGCAAACCTTAAAATATGTTGGATCCAAGTTCAGAAACTCTCAATCTTATTATAATAGCAATTGTTGAAAATAAATGTGAAACGAGAAAAAAAAACACAAAAAATAAGACATCGAGATTTACGTAGAATACTCTTTCGGAAAAAAAAATCATAAGCATATGAGAAGTTTGTAATAATTAAATTAAGGTATAATTGAGTTTTACGACTCAAGTAACAATATATAGAATAAAGTAAAAACCCTATAATGTGATCCAAAAAACATACAAAAGCCAAGATTCTTTAGGAGGCATTGGAGGACGTAGGACTGAAGCAAAAATAAAGAAGAGTGAAACAAATATACATGTTTTTATCAAAGAAACCCAAGATAAGAAACCTTCCAAGGACAAGCAAAGACTCATGATGATGCTAAATATTAAAGAAGAAGCAATGGATTAGCAAGGAAGCATGGGAAACAAACAAATATTAAAAAATCGCAAAAAGGAGTCGGGCATCCCATTCAGTAGCGCATGCGCTCATTCTGCCAATGCAGTGCCGCACAGACAGCGCCACAGCCCAGCGTGCACACCGCATTGCCAGAGCGCACACCACGCCGCGCGCAAAAGACGTCATCTGCATCCTTGTCACCATGCCCCATCACCACGTGCATCTCGCGAATTCTGTACTAGTCAGCGCGCCCTGTCAGCTGCCCACGCCCGATCTGACCCTGCCCAACAGCACGCTCGTCAGCACCTGCTTGAGCGCACCCGATCCATCCCAGCGTACGGCCTGCACCCGCTTTCACCCAGCGTGTAAGGCCCAGCCCAGTGCGCATGGCCCAGTCCAGCATGCATGCTAGCCAGGCCCAGCGCTCCTCTCGCGCGCCCCCAGAGTCCTTTCGATTCTAAACCCTAATTTTTTGTTTTATTTTGTGTTTTTTAGTCATTTTACATTGTTTTAGGGTTAACCTAACCTTTTTCTATTCAAACAAATGTATGGCCTCATTAGAAGGGACTATTGATGAATTAAAATTTAAGAGCTTTTAGCTTGTGAGGTTTCTCCTCTTTATCTTCTTCATGAAGAACTTAGTCTCTTCAAGCATCCATCTTGAAAGATCAGGCTTGATAGCTTTGGTTTAACCAACCAGTTTGGTTAGGGTCAAGTTGCTCATCTGATAACTCTAGTTCTAGTCGACAAGTTTGGTTATGGTCAAGTTACTTTCTACATTTTCTTCATTCGTACGACGATCATTTTCAACGTTCCGCATTTGTTGTTGGGTCTAGGGTTCCTTAATACCCTAGGTTTGCATCACCCTAATATTGAAATTTGAACTCAACTTGGTTCAATTAGAATTCGGGTCATACCAAACTCTAACATTAAGGATTAAGCTTAAGAGGTGTATTGATAGTTTCGTTATCTGAAAGCTAAGCACGCTCAAATATGTCAACAATATACTTAGTCTAAGAGAGAATAATACCATCTAGTGAAGAAGTAACTTTAATTCACAAAAAATAATGGAGAGGATCTAGATCTTTCATTGCAAAGCACTTAACCAATTCATATTTCAATGTAGAAATCCCATTAATATCATCACCCGTAATGATCATATCATCAAGATATAATAAAAGTATAATACAACCAACAGATGAACATTTGAAAAATAAAGCCGAATCATGACGATTAATATAAAACACCCAAGAAAGTAATCACAGTAGAGAATTTTTCAAACCATGCATGAAGTATCTGTTTGAGGCCATAAAAAGCTTTATGCACTAGCAAACTTTCCTAAGCTAATGAGAAACACTAGGTGGAGGCATCATGTAAACTTCCTCCTAAAAGACTTCATTCAAAAATGCATTTTTTAACATCCATAAGAAATATGTCATCGCCGAGTGGAGGCGATTGCAACAAGGGTGAGCTGTTGTAACACCCCGACCTTTTATATGTCGGAAATTAATAAGTAAAATTAAAGGTAATTGGCAATATTGGATTTATTAGATAATTGTCGGAGTGTTACCAATGACGTAATCGTAGACTACAACTTAAGAAATTTATTAGGGCATAGTTAAGATTTAATTGGAAGAGGGAAAATATTACAGGACGAAATTTAAGTAAGGAAAACTTAAGATAATGTTGTTCTGGATTGTTTAGGATGCATGCGGACGCTATGAGGACGAAGAATGGCATCCGTAGGCGTTTAGTGTTGTGTCCTGACACTTTGGGATGGGTCAGGATGTCTTCCTCTTGTCCTAGGTTCGCACTGCCTCTTTGCGGACAAGTGTGGACGAAAGCGAACGAGATCGAGATGCGTCCACATTGAATCTGTACAAAATCTAGATACATTTGGACGATGTGGATGATATATGTGGATGAGGTTTTGCATCTGAATATCACATTCAGACGAAGTGAGGATGATTGAGGACGAATGCAGATATAACCAAAATGAATCTATACCAATTTTAGGTACTTTCGAACAAGCACAGAAGCTAGGTGCGGACACCATGTTGCGTCCAAATGTAGCTTGCAGACAGATTTTCAAAAGGGGTCAGGATGCAGTTTCTCGTCCTCATCTCTAAATTTTGTCTGCACAGTACTGTTTTGGATTAGTGTGGACGGGGTGCGGACGCAAGGTCTCGTCCAAATGTCCCCAGCTTTGCGAAGAATAAATTTAAAATAACGAATTTCGGGGATAAAAACTTAGGATGGCAACCACGAAACCAGCTCTGGAGATACGATTCTCCCACGACCAGATCACATAGCCCCATTTTCGCACGTCCCTCTCCTCTAATTGGTGCACAACAGTTCTCCAGGTAAGTAATTCCTCCTTTTAAGCACCAATTGAGGCCCCCTTTTTGGGATTTTCCAAATTTTCCCCTGCGAGAGAGAGCTCCATTTGAGTGAGAGAGAGGGAAACCTTCTGAAGTTTCGTGAGAATTCAGAGTGGAAAGTCCGTCCTAGGAGGATTCTTGGAGGTGGAGTGATCGTGTATGTTCGATAGGCTGAGGAATTGACAATTTCTGTCACAACCTTGTTGTCCGTGAGATAAATTCTTCTTTATAGGTAAGGATTGGGTAGAGTCTAGGTCATCAAAGCCCTACCCACAAGTAATGTGTGAATTGTGTTGATTTTCCTTAATGTCCATTGCTTGAATATCTTGTGCATTGAATTCCTTGTGGATATCTCCTGTTAAATTCTTTAGCTAATAACTTGTTGTGTGACTTATTATCTGTAAATTTCTCTACTATAAAGGTTGAAATGAAAGGATTAGAGAAGAAAATGAATGATGAATAGAAAGTTATAGGATAATGTGAAAAACATGAATGAATTATGAATGTGATTCACGATGGTTCTATTCTGTACATTTTATTTTGGAATATTTACTCTGCATATAGTCTCTCATATTATTTGTTTTCTTGGTTCTGGTTAGAAGCTATAAATGCTCTAGATAATTAGCATAAATTCATTTAGCATGTTTCTGTTATATTAAATTGTCAAGCATGTTTCTAATTATAACTTGTTAAGTATATTTCTATGCATGATCTAATATGTATGACTGTTTCTTTGATGTAGATCTCTTTAATCCAAGCATGTTAATGTTAATTCTGTTATTAACTCATTTCAAATTATTAAGCATGTTCATGTTCTGTTTCAATGAGATAAGCATGCGTAGATAGATTAGTTTAGTATTCTGAATCTAGTTATAATGTTGTTGCATCGATGACGTTAAGTTGTAAGATAGAATGATGAAGTGAAGAATGACATGATATGTACGTATGACCATGAATGAATAGAAAATTTCCTTTTTATTTTGTACAATCTGTTATATTCAATTGTTGTAGTTTCCTGTACAATTCATCGTATTACTTGCAATAGTTTTCTAATGATTAATGCCTACTTCATTCTGTTAATCAAGCATGTGTAGATTAATTAGGATGATAATCATGTGAGCATATTTAACATATTCAACAGTTTCGAACATGTTTGATCTAGGACTAATCCAAGTATGTCTAATTAACTGAATAACCAATAGGAGCATGTTTACTCAATTAAGATAAGAATTGTATATCTCATTTGAGCATATTTCTCGTCGTATAAAAATGACAAGCATGTTTCCCCTAGTTATTTGTTAAGCATATTATTGAGTACGTTTTCATAAGTGTTTATCAAGCATGTACTGTTTTCTATTTGATTGACTATATTTCCATATAAGTGTTTGTTTATATGAGTATGTTTAGTTAGTTTAGCTTGTGGAAATGTTTTGGTAAGCATGTGAACGTAGTTATAATTAGGGAATCAATCATGTCTCTTTTAGTAGTTGTTAAATACGTTTCCAATTGTTAAATTATTGAGCATGTTATCGTCTAATCATTAATTTTTACATCTAAGCTTTATAACATTGTTAAGCATGTTAATTCGCTTAGATACCTTGTATGTTAATAGATTATGTGATTCTAGCGGAGGTGCAACCAAACATGTTATTCGATATGCTAATTATTCGTTATTATTGTCTTCTTTGTGTGATCTTAATTGTAGTTGTTTGTTATAAATGTTGTTATCATAGTTCGTGGTTATAATTTCTTTCAATTAGTTGTATTTGCTATTCATTTTCATTGCTTTTATTTCATCATATAAGTATGTCTCATGCATCATGATAATAGAAACAAGTAGGGAGTGCCACTTTGGGGTGGTACTCACATGCATGATGTGAGGGAAATGAACAAATGAATGATGGGAAGTTGGGGGGCGGATGGGTAGTTCAGATTTAGTGTGACAGCTAGGCTACACCCCTACCTCGTCGAGAAAGGGACTAGTTTGCACACAGGAGGCTAGAAGCCGATCAAACTATAACATCACACCTGGGTTCCTTCAACTTCCAGCTCGATGTACGAGTAATGAACGAACGAATGAAACGTAATGAAAAGATTGGTTTGCGGCGGACTCATTCCAAGTAAACTAAAGAGAGGCATGATCATATTGCATAATCTCTTTCCTTACTAAGCCTTTGGGCTTACAGTTTACTTGTGGTGTAGGTATACATGTATGACGAGAAGAACGATGAACAAAACCCAAGGCAGTTGATGAAGAATTTACACGGGCAAAAATTGTGGCTGGTCAAGCTAAAGACAATTGAATTAATTTGTAAAACGTAACGATTTACTTAGCATGTCTTAATTAGAATGTTTTTGCTTCCGCCATGTTTTAAATAAGTCAATTAGGCTTCCGCTATGTTTTTAATAAATTATTATTGCTTCCGCTATGTTTTGATAAACGATTTTTATAACGAATGTAATGAATGGATTTTGACTATTCAGTTTTAGCACTCTGATTATGAAGAATTTTAGTTATCTTACAAAAGTTTTAAATTTCACGTATTTTTAAAAGGTTATGAAAAAACTGGGTCGTCACAGCTATGGTCATTCTAGCAATAGGAGCAAAAGTCTCATCATAAAACTATCCATACTCTTAAGAACATCTTGTAATACACTGAAGCATTAAAACTTTTTTCTGGTCCATTTTTAATCAATTCGTAAAAATCGTATCTTTAAAACCATACAAAAGAAGTCTTAAGGAATTCTCATTTAAAGTTTAAACACAGCGAAACCTAATTAAATAAAGATCGATATATGTAGTTAAATCTAAATATTAAAAACAAAAATAAGTATAAATAATAAAATTCTTTTTTTTGAAAATTCATTTGCTTTTTATTCAACACCTAAGGTCAATCTCACTTCAACAACACTCTAGCTTTTCCCATGATTATACTTCTTTTACTGTCACAACTATTTGTTTTGTCTTATCAGTTTCCTCAAGAACTTCATCCTCACCTACAACACAAAGTTCATTTATGAGTCTAACACTCAGTAAAAAATACATAAAATATTAACAAGGAATGCAGTTTATAAGAAAAATCATGTCTTTTTCAGTTAACAATCTTTCTTTTTCTTTCACTTTACATTCCGATCGTTGTGGGTAATTCAGTCTAGGGGAGAGAATGACACCATTATTAGGTCTACTTCATGAGGGACAACCAACTCAAACCCCGCCAACAATTACTATTTACGTTTATTCAATCTTTTGTCGTTCCTAAATGAATGCATAAAACTTACACATGACATGTAACATCCGTCTAACATGCACAATATACTTCACAATATTAGTAAGAAAATCATCGATTGACATCTCAGTTATAAACATTAATCAAATAACAGACAGTAGCATATTATCTATCTATATCTCAATGTAAACCTTAAACAACCATCAATATATGTATCCTTGATTCACAGTTTAATGTAAACAACCAAATAACATACAATAAAATATCCTCTAACAAAAGACCGTAGGCATCTCAGAATAACATCATAATTCTACCTTACTCTAGCACTTTATGATGTAGGTCAAAGGTTAAACACAACAAATATCTCTTACTTGTAATCTTTAATGAAAGTCTGACTTTCCAACTCTTCTCCAATACGTTGGGTTTCCCTTAAAGAAATTAAGGGTTGGTTAATAAAAGAATAAACTCTAAACACTATTCATAGTCCAAAAGCAACTTTAGAATCCTTACAGTGTAGAATCTACCTTGAGAAGCTTGAAGAAAAGTTTATTCGAGAGTTGAGGGAAAGATCCTCTCATCTTTGTAGTTCTAGGGTAATTAGGGTTTCAACAAAACCCTCAATGTATAGAACTATAATAAGAGAACTTCAGGAGAGAAAATCTCATAAAAATCGTTTCCTAAATTTATTTTCTCCTAAACAGTCTAAAGATCAAATCGTAGCTAGTTAAAAATCTTGAAAACATTATGTTGGAAATATGCCCGAATAGCATCGGATGCACAAATAGCCACTGGGGACGTCCTCTACAATCCACTCGCCTAATGGCCAACAACCATGTAAGCCATAAAACTTACATTCATGGTCACCAAAGTTACCACAGACTCAAATCCTTCTGTAGAAGCCAACGCTGCCGCGGACACCAACGTTCCACTAATTCTTTTCTTCCAAACGATGTTATTCCATCACCTAAATTCCTTGTTGCGAACACATTCACTACCGCGAAAACACTCAATAACCTAAGACGATGACGTTTCACCATATTCAGCCATTTCCCTTCCACTATGACAACTTATCCTTCCAATAGCAGAT
This sequence comes from Begonia loranthoides, assembly GCA_022433065.1. NCBI lineage: Eukaryota > Viridiplantae > Streptophyta > Magnoliopsida > Cucurbitales > Begoniaceae > Begonia > Begonia loranthoides. Next base: position 26,686,600 of record CM039469.1, read on the forward strand.
GCCAACACTTCCATGGCCAGATCTCTAATTCCCAACACGTAAATCAACGATGTTCCTATTTACTTAACTCTTCCAAACAACTTCTTTCCCTGCCGTGGTAGCATTTTTTTTCCAATCCAACGATCTACGTTTCTTCCTCAAATTCAATCCAATGGTCCAATGAGCTCCTGCATCCAAGCAACATCAAACACTTCTACAGAAGCTTTTTTTTTCTTTCCATTCTGATTTGATCTCAGTCGTTCATAGTTCTCATCCAACAATCCATCTTGTATCCGATCCTTCCATGTACGATATTTTCTTAATCTCAATATATAAAATATATACTTAACCCAATAATTAAAACTGTCCTTGTCGTGGATTATTATACATTTTTTCCTAACACCTAGCTTTTTTAATTCCTCAAAAAACCATATTAAAATTCTTTATTCTAATTTTCTTAATTTTATAACTTATTTAATAATTCTAATATTTTAAATCTTTCATTAAAATTCATAAATCGTGACATTAGCTGTTCCATTTAAGTTTTAAATTGACGCATTAATTAATATTATTTATGTAAAATTTCTTCGAATTACGTATCCTTTGACAACCAACTAAGCTTTTTATCATTCAATAGATCAGTTAGACCTAGTTTTTATTTTGTAGATCCAATGAGATCTATTGGCATGTTTACCTAGAAGCAATGATACTAAATCCAAGTATGAGTTTGATGCAAAACAATAAGTTCCTCAATCATAGCAGTTTGCCAAAGAGGGTAACGAATGGCTTCTTAATATGAGGCATACTCAACAAGAGGGTGAATAGAGGTCAAAAAGGAAATTAAGAAGTTGGAGTAACAAGAGTAAACAGAATCTGAGAGTTTAGTAGAGTTGTGAATACGTGTAGACTGATGAAGCAGAGGAGGAGCCACAATTGCAAGTGATAATGGAAGAACAATAGGAAGAGGAGAAGTAGTAGAAGGAGATGGAGCTGGAGCTGGAGCCAAAGTATGAGAATATGCTATATTATCAGTTAGCATTCTGCAAGAAACATTATCTGAAGAGGAATGAGAAGAATCAACATCACAATCAACATCAGAATCAACGACAAAATGATCAATACAACTTATATCAGACTTTCAGCTTATATCAGACTTAGTCATATTATAAATATTGATAGGTATAGAAAAGAAAGAGATGTGTTCAAGAAAGATAGCATGGCGAGAAACATATAATTTATGACCAACTGAAGTATCTCTACATGAAGTTTGACTAATAGTTTCATCTATAGTACGTAAATCAGCCAAGGCATTGGAGGTGTATTCCCCACCCAAATCACAGTGAAAAACATATGATAAAATGTTAAGTTTGATAAAAACAAAGTCATGTAATATTTGTTGTGACAAAATTAACTTGATAAATATAAAATTGATTAAAAACATTCAAGTCACGGGAATTAAATTAATGTCGAGTAAAATAAAAGGAGATTTAGCTATAATGCACAAAAATGAGGAGAATCTCACACGTGTGAAAATAAAATATACCCTTCTTCCAGTGAAACAACGGAATCGCTAGGGTTTCTCTGCCGAAGCCATAGAAACTGCGCTCCCGCTCCCGATTCCGATTCCGATTCCGATTCGATTTATAGCGAAATCAAAATGTTTCCTGGAATGTTTATGCGTAAGCCGGACAAGGCAGTCGCTCTTAAACAGCTTCGCACCCACGTCGCCATGTTCGGTGCTTGGGTTGCTGTGATCCGGGTCACCCCCTACATTCTTCACTTCCTTTCCGCTGAAAAGGAAGAACTCAAGCTTGAGTTTTAGATTCTTCTGTCGGATTCACGTTGCGGTAGTTGAAGTACGAATTTCTTACATTCGTTTTGCTCGTTTATTTTTCTCTCTACCTATTTCTCGGTGTTCAATAAGTTTTAGTTAGGTGGAAATTTTGGGTAGATATCAGATTTGTGTCAGAGCTTAAGAATTCATGGTTTTTCTTTGTTATTATTATTATTTTTGCTTCAGTGCGACCGAGGTTAAAGAAGGCATTGGTGATTTTGTTTTTGAGAATGTGAATGCATTAATATAGTCTTTTCTTGTGAGCTAATTGTTAATTGGAAGCTGGGTGACTTGTATATTAGGATGAAAGAAGAAGTAGTAGGTGCCTTTTGAAGTTGACAATTCACGCTTTGTGCTATGTAAGATTATATGTGCTCTCATTAGTGCAAATTACCCTGATCTGTTTGATCTTACCCACTTCCCCATGTCATTATCTAGTTTTGGTTGTAATTATGTTACTTGATTCTAAGCTTCTATTGACTGTAAAAGGCGTAGTGAGATTGATCTTGGAGGTGTTTTTGTTCAATAGAGCAAGAAATAATACTATCACTAATCCAGTTCCACCCTGGTGGCAAGAAATGTGGGTGTTTCCCCTCAGTGTTTCATTTCTTGAACTTAGAAATCACGTAGGGAGATATTTGGCTTCATTCATTGGAGTTTAAGATGCGTTGAAGAAGCAATTTCCCTCAGCTAGCAGTTTTCAGAGTGATAAGGGGCAGGAAATGATCAAATTTGCATTAGTGGTAAGAAAAAATCAATGAGTCGACGGTTGTGATGTTAAGAATAATAGTGATTTACATTGAAAGAAAAATTCAAATGCATAGAAAGTTAGAAACCCAAATATTGTCAAATGTGTGATTTATTATTGTGCTGGAAACTTGAAAAGAGGATAGATTAGTTTGGAGGAAGTAAAAACAGTAACAAAGTGGTACATTGTTTTAAGATTCAAGAAATGGTTCAGATAGATCAGAGGAACAAGTAAATTTGTAATTAGTCGTATTGAAGTAGGTCTGGTTAGGCTTTCAGCTGAACTATCTTTTTAAATAGTAGAAACCACTTACATAAAGTAAATTTTTGCTCCCTAACTCTGGCCCCTTTTGAATGATGATAAGTTATTATTTCCTTGTCACTCATGGATTTTATGAGTATTTCTCTTAATTTCAAAACTTTTGACCATGCTTTGCTGATATTCCTCTAACTCTAAAACTTTCCAGTATGTGGCACTTTCATAAAGCGTTTTCACTTGGGGTGTGGCCGGCCCTTTATTTGTAGAAGCATACTGTGTGGACATTTTTTAATCAAAGGCAGTGTGGCATAGCTGGACTGATTCAATAAACCATGATCGTTTGATTATCTACTTATTTTTCATATTATTTTGCATTGTTTCAGGAAGAAGAGGAGTATGGGATGAAGCCTAAGTTTGTAAGCTTGAATATTGGATTTGCCTTGCATATCTTGTCAGTTGCCTATATCTATTTTAGCTTTTCTTTAGGTAGAGGGATTTGGCATTATATGATGGAATTTTATGGATTGTAGTTGCAAATATTGAATGAAATGTACTTGGTTGAGACAAATAAACAATCACATTGAATTTTGACCGGGAATGTTCTTTCATATCAAAATAATTGCTTGAGGTTTTACTTGAAGATCAACCATCCAAATTTAGAAATCAACTAGAATCTCGACTCGCACGTGTGGTGTGATCGTGAATTTTTCCATTGAAAATTCATGTAGATCAAAAAGTTTATAACTTCAAATATTACATGAAATGGTGGTAGTAGTAGTGTTGTGATTATATAATGCAAAACATGCCCGCCATACCTGCATAGGTTTTTTGTGGAGTCAAACTAATCCAATTTAGTTCAACTCCAACTCGATGCATCCTAATTTATGAAATTATCATTCTTGCCCAGCCTAAAATACTAAATAAGAGTGAAAATCAAGTAACCTGGTACCAAAACTTGGACACCAGTCTCCAGAATGGGTTGAGAAGTGTAAGGGGAAGATGATGCGCCAACAGAAGGGTCTAAGGAAATACTTACTGTGTGGTCGATCGACTGAAGAGGTGAACGACCTGTGGCTTCACAAATAGAACTGTGGTTGATCAGCTGAAGAGGTAAACGATTGGTTCTTTACAAATTTGAATATATGTCGTTTTCTAGTTGAATAACGGTCGATCGGCTGAAGGAGTGGAGATCGACCGGTTGGCTGAAAACTTTTATAATTGCCGCAAACACTTTAAGGAAAGTTCCAACTTTAGGAGTTCATATCTTAATGAATATAGAAGCTTTCTTCACGAAATTTGAATAGCAACTACTTTGATGAATGATAAATAACTCCTCCAAAAATAATGGCAAGAATCGTCACAAATATAGAAATATACTCAGTTGAATGAGATTGACCGAAGATAACAAGAAATCACAACTTGCACCTTCGTATAGAAAGCTCCACTGATGCAAAAACAAAAGCTCTGACACCAAATGATGCGGAAACGGATTGCAAAGAGCAATAGGTGTGATAGTTGGCTTGGAAAAAGGTTATTACAGTTACAACCTTATTTATTCCACCAAAGAACTCCTTCTTGATGAATCAAAAGGTAATTCTCATCAACAAGAAAAGTGAGTTTGATTGCAATCTTTGATCACGTTCACCAATCGAAATTGTCTAGAAGAATTGCAAAAAATCAGAAGCTCAAGTAATTCTTACAACACTTGAAATCTATATTTTCAACTAAAAGGATTATCAATAATCCAAGAGAAAGAGAAAATTGCCACAACTAAAAAGGGGAATTTTAATTCATCAAAAACTAAAAACTTATATTGAGTCTTAGTGGGGTATAAATAACCTACCATGAAAGAAAACAAAATTTACTAGAAATAGGATTGACTTATAGTTATCCCTAATCAATCTCTATCTTTTATTTGAAATTTAAAACAACTTGAATTTAAACTATCTAAGAAAACTTTAAAATAACTTAAAATCATCTAACTAAAGATTTAAAGGAATTTGAACTTCACTCAATTTGAATGAATTCAAATTTGTGGCTCTTCTTTCTCTTTGATGGATTACTCATCAAATTGCCAAGTAAGCTGATGTGCCCCGGATCCCGCATTATTTTTATTTATTTTTAATTTAATTTAAGCATTTTATTTTGTATTTAATTTGGACATTGTTGCCGTTATTTTTGGTTGCTACCTTGGCGTCCGTTTGCTGTTTTGGGGACGCTTGTTATTGTCGTTATTTTGGTGCCCCCGGTGTCTTTTATTTAGGGGTAATTTTGTAATTAGCTAATTAGGCTTAACCTAATTATGTTAGTATTTAAATGTTGTTTAGCGTCTGTAATAGGGGGAATTTGATAAGAAAAGAAACTGAACAACTGTTCGTCTTTGGAGTCTTCTCCAGTCTGCCGCAATCTTCCGGTGAGTCATATCCGGTAAGTTTTGTGTGTACCAAAAATTGAAGTCATCCTCTTGCAACTTCTGGGTGTCTTCTCTCAGGCTTCGCCCTCCTCTCCTTCGTGCCGTCGTTGGAGAATCTTCTAGTGAGGGAGAAGAGAAGCTGCCGGATCCGAGTTGGAGTGCTGCCTTCTTGCAAGCAGCCGTAGAAGTCAGAGACACTGCCATTGAGTGTTGTTCGGACCAACTTGTTACATTTCTGCATCTTCATTTTATCCATTTCATCTTTCTCCGTCGGGAGAAAACTACCGCCAAAATTGCAGAGGACTCTCACCTTCCATCTTTGTCGCTCGTCCATTTTCCCAACCACTGTCAAATTCAAACTCATCCATTCCCACGAGCCAACTAATTCCCACACCTCCAATCCCTTTTTCTCCATCAACAAATTCATCTCTGTTTCACAGAGACCATCCCCCATCTCAAGCTCTCCTTCTCTATCAATTTCACCTCTGTCCATTCGAACACAATCTTCACCAAAATCTTGATTTTTGGCCTCAGACCAATCTGAAGTCTTCTCCCCGTCACTGTCTGAATGCAAAGGCTCGCCTTGCACTGCCTCTCGCCATTTTATTCGCCTTTTGTCAAAGTCGGTGTTCTTGGCTTCTTCAGCCTTCGCTGGAAACATTTGAGTTTCCAGTTCCATGAGCTTCCTTCATTGTTTTGCCAAGTCAGCCTCCACTACTCCACTCCACTCCTCCACTTAATTTCTGCCACTTGTCCTACCTTTTTGCCCATCTCCCCTGTTAATATAATTTACCCAAATTCCCCTTTACCTAGACTTTCAACCCATTTCCTTCCTGACCTCAACCTAGCCGAGGCAATCCTTCGCTTCCACCAATGATCGCCCTCGTCTCCGAGCCCAGTGGCATGCCTGCTGGATTAAGGGCATCCCGGGTCACATCATAAGCTCATGTGTTGACATCTCTTGATCCACTTTATTATGTGTGTTTTCATCTTAAAACTTTAAATCTGAAAAATAATAAACCAAATGATAATTTGAAAGCTCATTTGAATTGAATCTTGTAACAAATCCTTGTGGCACATCAAGGCTCATCTTCAAATTGGTTTGGGCTTCAATTTCGAACAAGTGTGATTGGACTCCTTTTTTGTAGAAAATGTAGCTCTCTGTTCGGGTAGCCTTTGACATAGCAAATGAACTCTAAATTTAATGTAATACCTTACTATGGAAATCTTGAGATGTCAGCTACAAACTTTATGAAGAACGCGTTCTTATATAAAGTAGTTAAGGTTGTCAAATCTGCCAAATAGTACTCAGAGATCGAATTAACGATTCTGTATTTTGCCAAAAGTCTTCTAAACTTGTGATTGATCTCCCACTTATATATCTTGAAGAACTCCATAAGATATTTAGAAGTTAAATAGGAGTATTTCATACCTTGGATATATTTTCCTCTTCGATCACCTACAAAAGAAACACTATGATTATTGTTAGAAAATCTTCTTGCTTGATAATGATTGGAGGGAATCCGTGACACATTATCCTCCCGTGGTTGAAGAGGATTTAACTTCAAATCTTGTAATCTAATCTCTCCTTTGGTTTCTTCATAATGACAAGCGATACCACCTCCATAAGCCTCCTTTACAAGAGATTCTCGAAGACTATATTGAGATATACATAATTTTCCTTCTTTGAAGAGATATCCATCGATTTTGTGATACCCCTTCTCGGACTTTAGATCACACTTTTGATACCAAAAGCTAAAATTTTTGTCTTCCTCATAGATTTGTTTTATCCAATCGAATCCCAAAATTCGAGCTTTTAATTTGGAAAAAAGAGAATACCTTCAAGATAAGGCATCAACCACGATATTTGAGTCTCCCTTTTTGTATTTGATCATGTAAGGATATTGCTTAAGAAATTCGACCTATTTAGCATGCCTTTTATTAAGTTTGTTCTGACCTTTAATATGTTTGAGAGATTGGTGGTCCGTATGAATAACAAATTCACGAAGGAGTAAGTAGTGTTGCCAAACATCCAAAGCCCTTATAAGTGAGAGAAACTTGTTGTCATAAGTTGAATATTTCAAAGTGACCCATTTTATTTTTTTCACTAAAATAAGCAATCAACTTGCCCTCTTGCATAAGAATAGCTCCAATCCCCAATCCGAAGGCATCATATTCAATCTCAAAAGTTTTACTAAAATCAGGTAGAGCTAGGATAGGTGCGTTGCATAACTTTTCTTTAATAGTGTCGAAACTTACTTAGCATGCATCATACCATTTGAAGTCTTGACCTTTTTTAGTGTAATCGGTAATAAGAGCCATAATGGTACTGAAATTTTTGATAAACCTCCGATAGAATGATGTTAACCCATGAACACTCCTCATTTCGGAAATATTTCTTGGAATCGACCATTCCTTTATTGCTTGGACTTTTGATTCATCTACCTTGATGCCTTGCTTTGTCAATAGAAAACCAAGAAAATATACTTTCTTTTGTACAAAAGAACACTTCTTTATATTGCCATAAAGTTTTGCTTCTTGTAACTTCTCAAATAAATGTTGAAGATGATTTAAGTGAGCTTGCAAGTCAATACTATATACTAAAATGTCATCAAAATAAACCACAATAAACTTACCCAACCCTCAAGACATGGTGCATAAGTTTCGTGAAAGTGCTTGGAGCATTAGATAATCCAAATGGCATGACCATTCACTCATAAAGCTCATACTTGGTTTTGAAAGCCGTTTTCTACTCATCTTCTTCTTTCATGCGGATTTGATGATAGCCACTATTGAGATCGATTTTGGAAAAGATCGTTGCTCCACTTAATTCATCAAGCATATCTTCAAGATGTGGTATAGGAAATCGATATTTTATAGTAATTTGATTGATAGCTCGGCTATCCACACACATCCTCATAGTACCATCTTTCTCGGGAACTAATAATGTGGGCACTGCACAAGGACTAAGAGATTCACGAATAAAGCCTTGGTCAAGAAGATCCGTAACTTGCTTGTGTAATTCCTTAATCTCCTTGGGATTCATTCTATAAGCCGGATGATTTGGTAATACTACTCCCGAAACAAGATTTATTTGATGCTCAATTCCTCTTATAAGCAATAGACCATGTGGAAGTTCCTCTAGAAATACATCTTTATACTTTGTAATAAGCTCTTTAAGGAACGTGGACATATCCCCCAAATCCTCAAGTCGATCTCGGAACATTATAAAAATAAGAGGACCACAACAAAGTAACACCATTTTCAATTCTCTTTGCGATATAAATAAAAATTCTTTACCGTTACCTTCTTTCTTCAACTCTTGATATTTTTCTATTTGATTAAGACGAAGTGGCATTAATTTAATCAACTTCCCATTGTGCTGGAAGGAGTAGATATTGGAATAACCATCATGCATAGTTCTCTTGTCAAATTGCTAGGGACGACCAAGAAATATATGACTTGCATTTATTAGCGCTACATCGCAAAGCACTTCATCTTCATAATCGCCCATTGATAATGGAATCTTTGATTGCTTTGTCACCATAATGTCTTCTGGGTCATTGAGCCATTTCAAATGGTATGGTGTGGGATGTTCGATAGTTTCCAACTTTAGTTTTTCTACAAGATATCTGAAAGTGACATTAGTGCGACTTCCACCATCAATGATTAGAGAACATACATTTTCCTAGATTAGGCACTGACTATGAAAAATATTCTCCATTTAGCAAATATTGTCATTATTGTGATGTGTGGAGAGGTTTCTACGAATCAGCATTAATTAGGCCATGGTTGAAAGAATTGATTGATTGACTCAAATACCAAATAATGAGAAAACGGAAGCTCTGATACCAAATGACGTGGAAATGGATTGCGATGAGCAGTAAGTGTGATAATTGGCTTGGAAAAATGTTGCTAAAGTTACAACCTTTTTTATTCCACCAAAGAACTCCTCCTTGATGAATCAAAAGGGAATTCTCACCAAAGGGGAAAGAGGAATCACTCCAATTTCAAAAACAAAGCAAAAATTTTAATATTTAAATTCAACTATGCTAAACTCACACCCTAGATGGCTTTATATAGTCAATTACTTATTATAAAATAGGAAATAACTAAATATGAAATAAGACACTAAATCGGCTAACACCTAACACAATGGGTCGATTATTATAACATACTTTAGGCAACTTAACTAAAAGTAAATTACTTAATTAATTCTTGCTTTCTTTTTCTCCAAGTCTTGATGGCTTTTGGCAGCTCTTCCTTTCTCAAGCTTGGCCACTTGGAGGGTTTCCTTATCAAGACATTCTTTGGCTTTCCTTGTCTTCATGTTTGACCACTTAGGATGGTTTCCATATCTCTTCTTACATTGACATTTCTTGAACCTCAAGCTTGACTTATCGAGCTTCTAAGTATTGTTATTGATGCGTTCCAACACTTGAAAATGTCCATTTCCTCTAGGGTGCAACTTAGATTTTCTTTGAGCAGCAAACCTTTCTTTTCTCAAATGAACCCACACCCTATCCCCTGATTCAAAGACGACTTTCATATGACCCTTGTTAGCTTGCCTTGCATAATGTTCATTTTTTTTTTTCAATATTTGCCCGAACTTTGGCATGCAAGTCCTTAACAAAATCTGTGTTTTTCTCTCCATCAAGATTAGCACACTCATTAGTTGGCAAAGGTAAAATATCTAATGGAGTCACAGGATTAAATCCATATACAATCTCAAAAAGTGAATAAGAAGTAGTAGAATGCACAACCTTATTATATGCAAATTCAACATGTGGCAAACACTTCTCTCAATGTTTTAACTTCTTTTGAATGATAGCACACAATAAAGTAGAAAGGGTCCTATTGACTACTTCAGTTTGTCCATCCATTTAATGATGTGCAACAGTAGAGAACAAAAGCTTAGTTCCTAATCTTTTCCACAAAGTGTGCCAAAAACGACTCAAGAACTTAACATCCCTATAACTCACAATAGATCTAGGCAAACCATGCAGATGTATAACTCATTTAAAGAACAAATTAGCATTATGTGTTGCATCATTGGTTTTAGAACATGCAATAAAATGAGTCATTTTACTAAATTTATCAACAACAACAAATATATTGTCCTTACCACTGTCAGACCTAGGTAAACCTAGAATAAAATCCATAGAAATGTCAGTCCAAGTCTGATTAGGCACAAGTAAAGGAGTATGGTATCCATGAGGCATCACTTTTTGGACTTAGCTTGTTTACCAGCAATGCACTTGTCACAAACAACTTGCACATCATGCTTCATGTTAGGCCAATAAAAATGCTCATGCAATTCAACGTAAAATGTCCCATTAATCCACCTCCATGTGTCTCCCTAACAAGCAACTCACGCAAAGAACACTTAGGCACTCAAAGTTTATCTTTTCTAAACAAATAATCATCATGCCTATAAAAATCAGAATGTGCAATTTTAGAACAAGAATTTTGACGTTGCTATTGCTGTAATATCACCCAGAGGAAGAGTACGCTTCGAATGAAGTCCTCACCTCGCAAAATTTATCAAAATCAGCATCTGATTCATACAAATCCTTAATGAACTCAAATCCAAGCAATTTAGCATGTAAGGAAGTTAAAAGTGCATGCCTTCTAGATAATGCATCAGCCACTACATGTTCCTTACCTTGTTTGTATTTGATCACATAGGGAAATGTTTCAATAAACTCCAGCCACTTTGCATGTCTTTTATGCAACTTACCTTGAGGCTTTAAATACTTAAAGTTCTCATGATCCGAATGAATGATTAACTCCTTTGGCCATAAGTAATGTTGTCATGTTTGCAAAGTCCGCACTAAAGAATATAACTCCTTGTCATAAGTTAGGTAATTTAATGCCGCTCCATTAAGTTTCTCACTAAAATAAGCAATTGGCTTGGAATCCTACATCAAAACACCACTAATACCTTTTCCTGACGCATCACATTCAATCTCAAAAACTTTATCAACATTAGGCAAAACAAGCAAAGGTGCATTGGTTAATTTATCTTTCAAAACATTAAATGCTTGTTCATGCACATTAGTCCATTTAAACTCAACATTCTTTTTAACAAAGCCATTTAAAGGACTTGCTATAGGACTAAAATCTCTTACAAATCTCCTATAAAAACTTGCCAAACCATAAAAACTCCTCATCTTATTTGCATTCTTAGGTGTTGGGCACTCTCTAACTGTTTTTACCTTATCATCATCAACAGTAATCCCATGTGCACTTACAACAAATTCAAGAAACACAACAGATTCCGTGCAAAATGTGCATTTCTTCAAATTAGCATACAACTTGTTTTCTTTCAAAACATTAAAAATTGCTTGTAAATTATCAACATGTTCATCCAAATTCCTACTATAAACCAAAATAACATCAAAGTACACAATAACAAACTTACCAATAAAATCCCTAAAAACATGATTCATTAATCACATAAAAGTGCTAGGTGCATTAGTTAACCCAAATGGCGTTACTAACCACTCATAAAGGCCGTATTTAGTTTTGAAATCTTTTTTCCACTCATCTACTTTTTTCATGCGAATTTGGTAATATTCATTCTTCAAATCAATTTTAGAAGACAAACAAGCCCCATGCAACTCACCAAGCATATCATCAAGTCTAGGAATACGATGTCTGTACTTTACCATGATCTTGTTGGTTGCTCGACAATCTACACACATGCGCCATATTCCATCTTTCTTTGGCACCAAAATCACAAGAACTAAACATGGACTAAGGTTCTCCCTCATGAACCCTTTTTCCACCAACTCATCAACTTGTCTTTGTATTTCCTTGGTCTCCTTAGGATTAGCTCGATATGCTGGTCTATTAGGAATTAACACACCTAGAATAAAATCAATTTGATGCTCAATGCATCTTAATGGAGGCAAACCTCTTGGTATTTCCTCGGTAAACAAATCATCAAATTCCTACAAGAGAGAAACAACAATACTAGGAAGAGAAGGGTTAAGCTCATTAGTGGAAAAATAAATATCTCTGTACAAAAGTATAAGTACTTCTTTTCTTGCCAACATAGCACTCTTTATCTCACTTTTTCCAGCAATTTCGCTTACTTTCATATTTTTCTCTCTAGAAGAGTTGTGTAATACCCTGATTTCTCGCAACATAATTATAAAGATAATTGAAAAATTATTTGGGTATAATTGGATAATTGATGAATTATTTGATGAGAAAATTATTGGGGCATTATTTGGATAATTATTGAGGATTTATTTGATGGAAAATGTACTTGGGAAATCGAATCGAAGAAATTAAATTGGACCGATAATTATCATCAAGCGATATTTGGAATAAATCGAAAATTGAAATTGGGTTGAGAATAATTTAATTAAATGAAGGATTTAGTTAAATTATTAAAAGAGAATTTAATTGAGTAAGAATGAGATTTAAAATTAAAAGGAGAAAAATTAAATGGAATTAAGGAGGAATTAAAATAAAAGAAAAATCAAATGGAGAGGTAGAAGTGAACAAGTTCGCTGTCAGTAAAAATCGAGAGGGAGAGGGAGAACCTGAGGGAGACATGGAGACCGAGAAGAGGGTGACGAAGCAAGGGAGCTCGGGTGAGGCGAGGGCTCGGGTGCTAGGCTTCGCGTCGTGCGGTGCAGTCCTGCAAGCAACGTGTGATGTCGAGGGGTGCGAACAGAAGTGGGGCTCGGGCTCGGGCATTTTGTGCGAGGGTCAGCCGAGCGCAATTTAGAGCTGTGAATCGTCGGGCTGAGGTAAGTCAATGGTCTATGTTCTGTGTTCTTCTTCCTGGTTTCTGGTTATGAATGATTTAGCATTGGCAGTTGCATTTTGGCGATTTCGCAATGACGGGGGAATGGCTGGAATTGCATTGACAGACCAGGCTATTGGTTTGCAACGGACCTGTTGGTTTTGCAATGTGAACCGGTTCAATTGTGATGCCGACACAATAGTGCATGATATTTTCCTTGGCATATGACAGCCACTAGGAGACATGGAACGCTCATCTTTAAGAGTTTGTCGAGGAGGTAATTGAGCTGCAGAAGAAATAAAGAGTGGTGTTAAGTGAGGAGAAATAAAGAGGGAGGAAGCTTGTTGGTTAAACAAAAAAGATAGAGAGACACTCTCTGGAGAAGAAAGGGAAAAATGAGTTAAGAGCTCTAGAAAATTGAGAGCTGAAGGCCGAGAGAGGTTCTAGAGACAGTGAGGTTGCTCTAAGGTGTTCTTGAAGTCGGGTAATTCTCCTAAAATATAGAGCGAAGAAGGGAGGATGAAAATCGTAGGATCTACCTTCGGTTCTTGCTCTCAGATGTTCTAGGGTAAAATGGTTTCTTTCTCTAAATTAGGTGAATACTCTCTGTTTATTGTTGCTCAGTTTGGAATTTATTATGGTCAACGTTGAGGGATTTGAAATCAGTTCTATATTATTCAGCTTTAATGGATATTCCCTGTTATGAGTATGTGTTGTTCTCTGTTGGTGTTAAATCCTGGTTGAGATATTGGATGAGCATTCTGTTAGTGGAACTGTGGATTTTGGATTTATCCTTTGTAAATGGGTTTGGTACTTTGTTAGATTACTGAAGAAGAATGTTAAGGCTTGAATTGCTGAGATATATTATGTTGTTGTGTTTTGCTAAAAGATATTGATTGAGATAAAAGAATGAGAAATATGGTGCACTGATATTTGATATTAGTCCTGTATGTGTGGGTTATATTGCTGGAAATTGGTTTATGTTTTGATTGTTGAATTAAAGGTTGGATAATAATTGGAATATAAGTGAAAGTTTGAAGAAATTATGCTAAGTGATAGCTTTTTCTGTTAATGCATGTTGGATTATGTTTCTAATAATTGTCCAGTTGTTGTGAAGTGAAGAATATTCCATAGAAAATAAAGGAATGATGGGTAGCATGTACTGCCATTTGGTTATGATTTTTGGGTTTGGATTCTGCCGTAATATTGTAGATATTGGAAATATATTTTTATACTCACAGAGAATTTATGCTAATCACCAGAGTCAATATATATATATATACATATTGAAAATAATTTAGTGGCATTTAAATGAATAATTATTGTTTAATTGGTCGATAAAATAATTGGGTGAAAATGTAAAATAAATTATTAAATGAATAAATGGAATAACGATATCAAAGTTGAGATTTATAATTGATAAATATATTAATAAATAAATTATAATTATTTTGAAGGTATTAAAGGAAAAAAGGATAAAGGGCAAAACAAGCTAAGGAACCCCGGTAAGTTGATACTTATTGTGCTTTGGTCTTCGGACCCTATATCGCAAGAGTTAGGATTGCATGCTTTGTGTTTACTAGAACTAGGTTCTTTTAATTATATGTTTATTAGGCATTTATATGATCATATAGGACTCTATGCATTCACGAACATATTGCATGACACACTTAATATATGTATATAGGCGTATGGGGGTTCGAGAGATTTGGTGACGGTACATTGATGGGGACACCATAGGATGTATCCTCTTCTTTGGTTCCAGAAATCCCCAACGTCTTTAACAAAAGAGTGCGGTGACGGTCATGATAGTGAGGTCATAGGATGTATCTCCATGTAGGAGTGACAGATCCCTATATGACCATAGGATGTATCCGACTCTTGGCTTAACAGAAAAGATACAGTTCTTTTCTATATTCCATCGCATGATCATGCATCACATTTGCATTACATTTCATTCTATCACTTACTGAGCGTTAGACTCATTAGTTTAAATCTTGTTGATGTAGGTATATGCTTAGAAATAAACGAACAGGTCCAAGATAATTGATAAAGGATTTGCACAAGTGGATCTTGTGACTAGTTGGGCTAAGTAAATGTAAATTATTTAAAAAGGGTTTGTAAATTTATATTCTTTAATGCTTTGTTTTAATTCCATTGCGTTTCATAAAATGATTTATTATTTATATTTGTTAAAAGGTTTCCAAGAAAAGAATTATTTTGCTGCTTAAATAATTTAAATGATTATTTCTTAATCAGATAAATTGAAAAATGATTTTAAGTAAAGGATTTAACACTCGGTTTTAAAAGAAAAGTCTTACTCTGATTTTATAAAAGAAAAGATTTAAATTTTACGCGATTTTAAGAGGAAATAAAAAACGAGTTGTTACAATTGGTATCAGAGCAACTGTGTTTTAAAACTAGTTCTGTATACAGCCTACCAGCACAAGTTTCGATGTGAAAATACTCCATCAACTGTAAGTATTCTTTCTAAAGTATTTATTTTAATGGTATGAAAACCATTTAATAAATAAAGATTTAAATAGAATAATTAAAAAAACATTAAATTGGGTAAATAGATAGATTTTAAATAAAAAGAATGAGATGTAAAAATAATAATAGTAGACTAAATAAATATTTGATAGAATAAATAATAAATCGATAAATTTTGGGACATCCATATTGGGAAGAATAAAATGGATATAAAATAAAAAGAGTAAAACTATCATATATTTCAAATAGTTAGTTTAAATAACATAAATGAAAATCCTATATAATATAGTGAGAAGGTTTATAAGAAGAAGAGATAGTACTGAGTTTGAATAAAGATATTTTCCTTTTGGATTAAGTAAACAGTATTGGAACCACTTGGATTACACTTTGGGAAAAAGAAAAATGATAAAAACCCAAGTAACTCCTACATTGTAAACAAATTGGACGAAGTTACCAAGGTTGTAAATACCTAAGTTGTAAATGATCATGGATAAGAAAGAACAGTTATGGGTAAATAAAATTGGATTTTTAAATATATATACAAGTGTTACCTCACCTTAGAAATGAAATTAGAAAAATAACATTTTCTATGTAACAAAGGAACTTGTGAGCAAGGATATTTTGAGGAATATTTGAAAATAATGAAGAACATCATTAAAGGGATTTTGGATTATGTATGACATTTGTAAAAGATAATGGTATATAGAAACCCTGTGCAAATGTTGATTTCACTACACTAAAGATACCATTAATCAATTGACTCGTAGAGCCACAAGATCAAAGCCTTGAAACTAAGTTACCATAATCAAAGATATGGGTGTAATAGGAAGAAACAAAAAATAATTTAAGACGAGTGCAATAAGGACAAGTTATTTGGAATAATAAGTTGGAGTAGTTCCAAGTGTATGGACGCAAGTTGCATAGTTACGAGTTGTCTTAAAAGTAATAAGTATAAGGGACTAGATTGTGCAAGGACATAAGAAAGAGATTTATTGAGGTGTTGAAATATCTAAATGTTCAAAAGGTGACCTATGCAAGAATTGTATCATAGACTATTGACATCAAGGTTAGTCAATTTGCCTAATATTATTCAAATGTGTAAGAGACAAAAAAAATGATACATTCTAGGAAACGATTTGGGTAAACTCATACAAGGATGTATGTAAGTACGATGTAGAATTGTAACTTCGTTGAAGTAAAGTATGATTGTCCTATTCTCTCATGAGAAGTAAAAGGTGGAAAAAGGGGACATACGTTTTGAGGATTGGAATTCGATTTAGAATTATATTCAATATTGTCGATGGACAAAGTTTTAATAGGTCATGATGAACGAATAAAAATAAAAGGATGAAGAAAACAAGACAAAATGAATATATAAATTTTAGAAGCGTCAATATTAAATTTATGAAAAGAGAAAAGAAATTAGGATATTGGATTTTAGAATTTGTGGTGATATGAAAGTGGGAGTCTAAGTTTGAATAAGAGAGCTATGGAAAAGTCTAGTGAGTTAATCGTTAAATTGAAATTCAAATTGACTTATGCAATCAAATGATTTTTGGAAACTCTTAAGGCCTTAAGATGTTGGTTTAAGGAATTCTCTCAATGTAGTGAAAGGATATGTTATTTACTGATTCAAAGGACGAAGGATCCGTCTAAGAATTTTGATGGCATTATGCATGTTCATTGATAACATTGTAAATTGACTCTGATTGGAAGTAAGCATTATATATGATCGAGAATGGTACAGTTTTGTTAAACTGAACTATATATAACAATACATAAGTTTGAAGATTGATGGTCGGTACTCAGACTATATTGATTTGTTCTCTCAAAGAGATGAAATTGATCGATATTTTGAATCTGTTGTTAGTAAATTTAATTAAGAAGAGAGACAAAACAGAATAAGGACCCTAGAGATAAAACGATTAATAGAGTAATGGATGTATTGGAATGTCTGATTCAACTTATGGAACAAAATAGAGAATTAGAAAAGCAGAGATTTCCCTTAATGGTAAATTACAAGAAACACATTCAAAAAGACATCACTTCAAAGAGAAAATGATGGATATTCAAGATCTTAGTAGAATCGAATACGTATAAGAAATCATTTTATAAGATGTTTTACGAAATTGGAGCAATGATTTAAAAAATGAATTAAAGATTGTCCTACTTTGGTTAAAGAATCAGAAAATGGTGGAATTGAAGATGTTTTCTATTGAGTAGAATGTAATATGGAGTATACGTATCTTGTGGTTTCGTATGAGGAATCGATAATTTGGATATAAGACGTTAAAGATATAACGATATAAAATAAATATAGATATGTAAGTTTTCCTCTTGGAGGTAATGGGAAATAGGTCAGGAAGATCAATGGGTGGATTTAAGAAATAGAAGGTGCCTTAATGATTCAAAGCAGTGTTTTAAAAATGATAAGGTGATCATTTGGCCAAAGACTATCTAGTTTTGGTTGTAGAACATAAAAAATGGTTGCATCAAAGGTGTTTTCTACCATTGAGGACGCAAATTAAGATTGAGTTTTGGGAAGTAAGGGTAGTATTTTGGTAAATGCAGACGTTAAAGATATAATTTCAGTATAATTTGAGTGAATTTACTCAATGGAAAACACGGTAGATGAGTAAAGAATGCACGAATGGTTCTAAGAGATGTGTTTGGAGTGATAAAGTAGCTAGTGTTGCGATAATTGTCACTCCCAATCGAATGAAAGAAAGGGAAAATTTTTGTCAAAGGCTCTTTTGAGAGGTATAGTACAAGATTGACATTAAGGATTTTGGTTGTTAACTTAAGGAAGTGAGTACGTTGAGCAAATTTCGAAGACAAAATTTATATAAGAAGAGAGGATTGTAATACCCTAATTTCTTGTAACATAATTAAATAAAGATACTTGGAAAATTATTTGGGTATAATTGAATAATTGATGAATTATTTGATGAGAAAATTATTGGTGCATTATTTGGATAATTATTGAAGATTAATTTGATGAAAATTTTATTTGGAAAATCGAATCGAATAAATTAAATTGGACCTATAATTTTCATCAAGCGATATTTGGAATAAATCAGAAATTGAAATTAGATTAAGAATAATTTAATTAAATGAAGGATTTAGTTAAATTATTAAAAGAGAATTTAATTGAGTAAGAAGAGGATTTAAAATTAAAAGGAGAAAAATTAAATGAAATTAAGGAGGATTAAAATAAAAGAAAAATCAAATGGAGAGGTGCAAGTGAACCGGTTTGATGTCGGTTTGGTCCGGTTTGGCGGTTCAGTCTGAAAATGAATGTTGGCTGCAATTTTTAGGGGGAAAAGAGGGGTTTTCCTAATGAAAACCCACAGAGAAAATCGAGAAGGAGAGGGAGAACCCGAAGGAGACAGGGAGAACGAGAAGAGGGAAACGAAGCAAGGGAGCTCGGGCGAGGCGAGGGCTCGGATGCTGGGCTTCGCGACGCGTGGTGCTATCCGACGAGCAACGTGTGATGTCGAGGGGTGCAAACGGAAGTGGGGCTAGGGCTCGGGCATTTCGTCCGAGGGTTGGCTGAGCGCAATTTGGAGCTGCGAATTGTCAGGCTAAGGTAAGTCAATGGTCTATGTTCTATGTTCTTCTTCATAGTTTCCAATTATGGATGATTTAGCATTGGCAGTGGCGTTTTGGCGATTTCACGATGGAGACAGAATGGCTGGAATTGCATTGACAAACCACGTTGTTGGTCTGTCAACAGACCTGTTGGTTCTACAATGTGAACCGATTCAATTGTGATGCCAACACAATAGTGCATAATATTTTCCTTGGCATATGACAGCCACTAGGAGATACGGAATGCTCATCTTCAAGAGTTTGTCGAGGAGGTAATTGAGCTGTAGAAGAAATAAAGAGTGCTATCGGGTGAGGAGAAATAAAGAGGGAAGAAGTTTGCTGGTTAAACGAAAAAGATAGAGAGACATTCTCTGGAAAAGAAAGGGAAGAATGAGTTAAGAGCTCTAGAGAATTGAGAGCTGAAGGTCTAGAGAGTTTCTGGAGACAGTGAGGCTGCTCTAAGGTGTTCTTGAAGTCGGTGATTCTCCTGAAAAATAGAGTGAAGCAGGGAGGATGAAAATCGTAGGATCTACCTTCAGTTCTTGCTCTCAGATGTTCTGGGGTAAGATGGTTTCTTTCTCTGAATTAGGTGATGGATACTCTCTGTCTATTGTTGCTCAGTTTGGAATTTATTGTGGTCAACGTTGAGGAATTTGAAATTAGTTCTATGTTATTCAGCTTCAATGGATATGCGCCCTGTTATGAGTATGTGTTGTTCTCTGTTGGTGTTAAATCCTAGTTTAGATATTGGATGAGCATTCTATTAGTGGAATTGTGGGTTTTGGATTTATCCTTTGTAAACGGGTTTGGTACTCTGTTAGATTACTAAAGAAGAATGTTAAGGCTTGAATTGCTGAGATATATTATGTTGTTGTGTTTTGCTAAAAGATATTGAATGAAATAAAAGAATGAGAAATATGGTGCATTGATATTTGATATTAGTCCTGTATGTGTGGGTTATATTGCTAGAAATTGGTTCATGTTTTGATTGTTGAATTAAAATTGGATAATAATTGGAATATAAGTGAAAGTTGGAATAAATTATATTGAGTGATAGATTTTTCTATTAATGCATGTTGGATTATGTTTCTAATAATTGTCCAGTTGTTGTGAAGTGAAGAATATTCTATAGAAAATAAAGGAATTATGGATAGCATGTACTGGCGTTTGGTTATGATATTTGAGTTTGGATTCTGCCATAATATTGTGGATATTGAAAATATATCTTTATACTCACGGTGAATTTATGCTAATCGCCAGACATAAAATATATATATATATTGAAAATAATTTAGTGGCATTTAAATGAATAACTATTAGTTAATTGGTCGATAAAAATAATTGGGTGAAAATGTAAAATGAATTATTAAATGAATAAATAGAATAAAGATATCAAAGTTGAGATTTATAAGTGATACATATATTAATAAATAAATGATAATTATTTTGAAGGTATTAACGGGAAAAAGGATAAAGGGCTAAACAAGGTAAAGAACCCAGGTAAGTTGATACTTACTGTGCTTTGGTCTTCGGACCCTACATCGCAAGAGTTAAGATTGCATGCTTTGTGTTTACTAGAACATGGTTCTTTTAATGATATGTTTATTAGACATTTATATGATCATATAGGACTGTATATGTAACATCCCGTATTTTTCTATTTCTTTAAAATACATAATATTTAAAACTTTCTTTCCGTAAAAACATCAGAGTCTTTTTCCTTCATAAAATTCGATCGCTAAAACTATTTTCTTTCACTTTTCTCAGTTTCCTTTCACCTTTATCAGTTTACGTTTACCGTTATCAGTTTACTTTCAAAAGCCACGACATTCTTTGAATAAAATGCAGCGAAATAAAAACAAAACAATAAAGAATAAGAAATAAGTTACAAAACTCTTCTTTTTCAAATACTTTCCATTTAACGCTTTAGCCTAGCCAGCCACAAGATCCACCAGTGCAAATCCTTCATCAACTGTCTTTAACCTGTTCATCTATAATTCGTTCGTACCTACATCACAAGACCTAAACTAATGAGCCTGATGCTCAGTAAGTGATAAAATGAAATGCAATGCATGACCATACAATGCAATTTAAGCCAAGAGTGCATACATGACAAACACCGCGGGACCATGAGAAAACCCAGTCAATCCACAAAGGAGCAATATATATATCAAGGAGTTTTCCCAGGCCGTATGCACTCTTTTGTTACGAGAAGGTTGGGGATTTCAGAACAGGAAACAATGAACCTTGGTCTCCCATGTCGCTAACCTTGGGGCTCTCTAATCCATCCAACATGGATTTATATGACAATGAGACGTCATTGTTTTCCTGAACCCCTACACGCCTATTTACATAGATTATTATGTCATACAATATGCACGTGGATTCATACAATCCTATATGCAGTAAATGTCTACTAAACACATCAATAAAAGAACCTAGCTCTAATAAACATACAACACACAATCTTAATTCTTGCAATGTAGGGTCCAAAGACCAAAATACAGTCAGTATCAACTTACCTGGTATCCATACCGCGTTTCTGTTTCTTCTCTCTTCTTCATACCTTCAAAACCATAATAACAATCTCCTAAACCTTAATAAATCTCATTAATCAACTTCATTTCCTAGCAACCTCGCAATACCAATTCCAAGACCTTAACAAATATAACGGAATAGCAATAACCCACAATGTTGTTCATTCCACCAATGTGTCATGATAAATTAACCTTACAAAATCGAATAGTATTTTATCATAAATCCATATTTCCTATAACAAAGCAGAGAACCATTTAAGGCCTACGTTAACACGAAATTGCCCAGTGAATAAATTATAAAGTCATCTTCATATATTCTTAAACATTCAAGACTCATAACCAACAATGGCGGACAGCACATTACTCACTTTTCCATATCCATGAATCCCATCCCATCATCATAACATACTCATCTTCTACACAAATACAGCCACACACATAGCAATAACCAACGACACCCATAATAACAAAACTTAACAGATTTCCAAATCTTAACTAGTGGCAGAAATTGAACAACAGAGAGCAGATATCATCTCAGCAAACTTGGCAATAATCAAACTAAAACACAATTCACAGAGAGCAGATCATAACCAAAGGCTTAAACTACAATTGACAGAACATAACAAATAATCCTCCAATCCAATCAAATCCATTCCAATCCAATCCAACCCAGGTCCAACAATGATTAGGATGCAAAACCAAACTCTAATTCAACAAAGAAGAATCCATCCAAGTTTAATGAATATGTAGCAGTTCATTTTCCACAATAACAACCAAATATGCAGTAATACACCCAAACTAACTTAATTAATCAGACAATTAATCAACACAGATCCTATCGGAAGATATGTTACCTGTAATTCGATGAAACCCAGAAGAAAACAGGAGTAGTTCCCTGTTTGAAATCCTCCAGAGCCACTTGGTCTTCCCTCCACCTCCACTCTTTCTTCACTGCCAATCCTCAACCTTCACACCATCTTCGGCTCACAATTCTTTCAAAGCCTCATCAAAACCTTCAGCTTTTTAGAACTGACACTGAAAACAAGCAGACCCGATGGACTCTGACCTCTTCTTCTTCTTCTTCTGCTTTCTCACTAACTCACAACTCCATAAGCATTACTCACTTTAATTTCTCCTATGTTCTTCCTCAAACACAGAGAAGAATTCTCTGCCGAGTCCAGGAAAGGAGAGAATAGAGCCTTCCCTCACACTATGTAATACACTAAACACATTTCTGCTTCTTGTTATTTATAATCAAGAGACGTACAACGCTAGAGACTTACCTATTAATAGTGGAGTAAAAACATTAGACACACCAGCTCATCGGTGAACCGACAGAACCGAATCAAGGCCCTGTCATCACCCATTTCGTCACTATCATCACACACCATCACCGATTCGTCCAAGACCAGATACCAGGGGGATAATTTACTTAACAAATGACTGACTTACCATAGACGACATTGGCGGCATCGACGGGATTCCATTCTCGAGCCCTAACTGTGGCGACCCGCCATTTTCCCGAGCCGCTACCAGTAGTACACCAGCGGAGTCCAGTTCCGAGCTCGCCCGAGCCCCTATCGCCGTCGCCGGAGATCGTAGTCTCCCTCTCTCTCGTCCCGATCGCTCTCCCACTCCCTCTCTGCCTCTCTCTCTCTCTCTCTCTCTCTCTCTTAAATGGCCGAAAGGCCATTTAACTCAAAATAAACCATTAAATGGTTTTTCCGTTTAATTGGCACTATCTCCTTTATTTTAACTCCCTATTCAAATCTTCAAATCTTTAATGGAATGTATATCATTTCTTTAATTAATTTCCTTAATGCCTCATTTAATCTTTTCTCATACATTTCAATCTCACTTTCTTATTTTCTTCATTTGTACATAAAACTAAATTACTCCAATATTTCGAACCTTGCCGAACCAAAACTGGTTTAGTCCATTGACGTCAATAGTAATATCCCGATAACTTATCCGACTAATTCAAATATCTACAATTATTTTTCAATTTATCAATTTTAAATTCTGATATAAAAATTTGGGATATTACAATCCTCCTTCTTTATATAAATTTCATTCTTGAAATTTGCTCAGCGTAATTATTCTTTTGACCTGAAACTCAATGTAACTTGTCATCCTACATTTATACGAAACGTCCAAAGATTACAACACTCTTTACTTCTGTAGAGTACAAAATGCAGCAAAAATTCATATTTCACATATGATTCATGCAATCATCACCTTCATTTGTTGTAAAAGAAATGCTTCCTTCCATAATTTATTTCTTTTCATCACATAATTTATATCAAACCATTGTAATGTGCATAACTTGACTGCATTTTGAAGATCCTAACCCTCCAAAATCTTGTCCTTATGCATAAAATTCCCTCTTCATCCGTATCATTCCCATTAAAGAGCAATTATTTCTGACTTCATGACAATTATTGATAAAAGGATCACTGTCATTTCACTTAAAACATCGCTTTCATCCTGCATGACCTCGCTTCGATCCATTAAATTGAAGCTAACATTTTTACACTCTTTATAGTTTACTACTTATTTCATCACTTAATCTTATTCGACCAATTTAGTTTACTAAAATTCCATCCATTTGTCAAAACCAAACTTAAATCTAATTCCTCAAACATAAAGTGACATACTTTCAACCATTGTCAATTCATGTCGCATCACCCCCAAGTATCAGAAACATCACATAAATTCTTCATAATACCTACACACATACTATACAATTTCATTATCTAAGAACAAGTAATTTCTTGTTATCACCTTGTAGTCCTCATACTAACCAACGAAAAGTGAAAACAATCACTGAACATTTTCATATTCAGTTCTACCAAAACGTATACACTATAACCACCTTGTTTTGAACAGATCACCATACACCACCCAGTCCTATTGCATTCTAACTATTATCGTTGTGAAGTATAAAATCTCAACTTACTTCACTCATTTCTCTACCTAAATTTAACAAATTGAAAACATCAGTCGAAACCATCCCACAACTCTAAGTTTATCGATTGTTTCATCTATTTTGTCACCATTTTCGTTTTGAATCCAAGTCCATATCCATTCTCAGAAAATTTGTTTCTAGAATTTCATTTCAGTTTTCATTCTCGTTCTTGGTCAGTAAATCCTTAATCAATTATTTATTAACCTTAACAATTCTTTCAATTAAATCCATTAGTAACAGATTCAGAATATCAATCAATTCCACTCCACAATTCTCCCGGTAAGCTAACCATCCGAATGTTTGAGGTACCGACTTAATGACTCTTCAAACTCATATCTTGTTTTACAACGTAGAATCTGTATATATGACAGATGACAAATGTTTAACTTTAAGATAGAGTCTTTATCCTAATTATCACGTTTTGGTTCATTTGTTCATATTCTAATCGAGATAACGACTTAACCAAATCTACTACAGGCATTATTATCCATTTTCTATCCCTCCTAAATACCCGAAACACCAGAACATTGAACTTAGACTATATCAAAATTAATTCAAGTCGTTCCTACAAGCAGACTAGAGGTTCCATTCTCTAATCCATGACAAAATCTAACCTATCCAGGAAGTAAAACTCAATTTCTCTGTTCAACCTAAACTAATTCCTTATCCTAATTCCTCATATCCAAATTCCTTATAGTGTAGATGACCAAACCGAATTATCTAGTTCACCAAATTTAGAAAAATTTGGGCAAAGTCTTCCTATTTCTTTACTCCCCCAAAGCTAATTCTTGCACTTAAAACTCAAACAGTTCTAGTATCGTCTATCAAAAGAAAACTACAATCGCTTACATTCATTACATCCATCCCAAATACTGTAAAAATTAAATTACATTTTCCATACATTCTCCGAGCAATAAATTCCTAGCCATGATTCCCTTTTATCGCGCAAGACAAAACAATTATTTAAACCATTACTTAAACAATGAGATAAAGAAAAACAACCAATACAATACTTATAGTTGATGGAGTATTTTCACGGTGAACTTGTGTTGGTAGGCAATCTACAGAATCGATTTTAAAACCCAGGATGCTCTGATACCAACCGTAACATCCCGTATTTTTATATTTCTTTAAAATACGTAATATTTAAAACTTTCTTTCTGTAAAAACATCAGAGTCTTTTTTCTTTGTAAAACTCAATTGTTAAAACTCTTTTCTTTCACTTTTCTCAGTTTCCTTTCACCTTTATCAGTTTACATTTACCTTTATCAGTTTACTTTCAAAAGTCATAACATTCTTTGAATAAAATGCAGCGGAATAAAAACAAAACACTAAAGAATAAGAAATAAGTTACAAAACTCTTTTTCAAATACTTTCCATTTAACGCTTTAGCCCAACCAACCACAAGATCCACCCGTGCAAATCCTTCATCAACTGTCTTTAACCTGTTAATCTATTGCTCGTTTGTACCTACATCACAAGACCAAAACTAATGAGCTTAACACTTAGTAAGTGATAAAATGAAATGCAATGGATGACCATACAATGCAATTTAAGCCAAAAGTGCATACATGACAAACACCGTGAGACCATGAGAAAACCCGGTCAATCCACAAAGGAGCAATATATATATCAAGGGGTTTTCCCAGGCCGTATACACTCTTTTGTTACTAGAACATTGGGGATTTCAGAACAAGAAGCAATGAACCTTGGTATCCCATGTCGCTAACCTAGGGGCTCTCTAATCCATTCAACATGGATCTATATGACAATGGGACGTCATTGTTTTCCCGAACTCCCACACGTCTATTTACATAAATTATTATGTCATACAATATGCACGTGGATTCATACAATCCTATATGCAATAAATGTCTACTAAACACATTATTAAAAGAACCTAACTCTAATAAACACACAACAAACAATCCTAATTCTTGCGATGTAGGGTCCGAAAACCAAAATATAGTCAGTATCAACTTACCTAGCATCCATAGTGCGTTTCTGTTTCTTCTCTCTTCTTCATACCTTCAAAACCATAATAACTATTCATTAATAACAATCCCCTAAACCTTAATAAATCTCATTAATCAACTTCATTTCCTAGCAACCTCGCAATACCAATTCCAAGACCTTAACAAATATAACGGAATAGCAATAACCCACAATGTTGCTCATTCCACCAATGTGTCATGATAAATTAACCTTATAAAACCGAATAGTATTTTATCATAAATCCATATTTCCTATAACAAAACAGAGAACCATTTAAGGCCTACTTTAACATGAAATTGCCCAGTGAATAAATTATAAAGTCATCTTCATATATTCTTAAACATTCAAGACTCATAACCAACAATGGCGGACAGCACATTACTCACTTTTCCATATCCATGAATCCCATCCCATCATCATAACATACTCATCTTCTACACAAATACAGCCACACACATAACAATAACCAACGACACCCATAATAACAAAACTTAATAGATTTCCAAATCTTAACTAGTGGCAGAAATTGAACAACAGGGAGCAGATATCATCTCAGCAAACTTGGCAATAATCAAACTAAAACACAATTCACAGAGAGCAGATCATAACCAAAGGCTTAAACTACAAGTGACAGAATAGAACAAATAATCCTCCAATCCAATCAAATCCAATCTAATCCAATCCAAACCAGGTCCAACAATGATTAAGATGCAAAACTAAACTCTAATTCAACAAAGAAGAATCCATCCGAGTTTAATGAATATGTAGCAGTTCATTTTCCACAATAACAACCAAATATGCAGTAATTCACCCAAACTAACTTAATTAATCAGACAATTAATCAACACAGATCCTATCGGAAGATCTGTTACCTGTAATTCGATGAAACCCAGAAGAAAATAGGAGCAGTTCCCTGGTTGAAGTCCTCTAGAGCCCTTGGTCTTCCCTCCACCTTCACTTTTTCTTCACTGCCAATCCTCAACCTTCACACCATCTTTGGCTCACAATTATTTCAAAGCCTCATCAAAACCTTCATCTTTTAAGAACTGAAACTGAAAACAAACAGACCCGATGGACTCTGCCCTCTTCTTCTTCTTCTTCTTCTTCTTCTTCTTCTTCTTCTGCTTTCTCACTGACTCACAACTCCAGAAGCATTACTCACTTTAATTTCTCCTCTGTTCTTCCTCAAACACAGAGAAGAATTCTCTGCCGAGTCCAGGAGAGGAGAGAACAGAGCCTTCCCTCGCACTCTATAATACACTAAATACCTTTCCTGCTTCTTGTTATTTATAATCAAGAGACGTACACCACTAGGGACTTAGCCATTAACAATGGAGTTGCCGCGTGGAAGACTCCTACCAGCAAAAACATTGGACACGCCAGCTCATCGGTGAACCGACATAACCGAATCAAGGCCTTGTCATCACCCATTTCGTCACTATTATCACACACCATCACCAATTCGTTCAAGACCAGATACCAGGGGAATAATTTACTGAACAAATGAATGACTTACCATATACGACAT
Source organism: Begonia loranthoides (assembly GCA_022433065.1). Taxonomy (NCBI): domain Eukaryota; kingdom Viridiplantae; phylum Streptophyta; class Magnoliopsida; order Cucurbitales; family Begoniaceae; genus Begonia; species Begonia loranthoides. Next base: position 26,714,706 of record CM039469.1, read on the forward strand.
TGGCAGCATCGACGGGTTCCATTCCCTAGCCCTAACCGCGGGGACCCGCCGTTTTCCTCAGGCGCGACCTGCAGTACACCAGCGGAGTCCATTTTCGAGCTCGCCCAAGCCCCTTTCTCCGTCGCAGGAGATCGTCGTCTCCTCTTTCTCAACCCGATCGCTCTTCCGCTCCCTCTCTACCTCTCTCTCTCTCTCTCTCTCTCTCTTAAATGGCCGAAAGGCCATTTAACTCAAAATAAACCATTACATGGTTTTTCCATTTAATTGGCACCATCTCCTTTATTTTAACTCCCTATTCAAATCTTCAAATCTTTAATGGAATGTATATCATTTTTTTATTAATTTCCTTAATCCCTCATTTAATCTTTTCTCATACATTTCAATCCCATTTTCATATTTTCTTCATTTGTACGTAAAACCGAATTACTCCAATATTTCGGACCATGCCAAACCAAAACTGGTTTAGTCCATTGACGTCAATAGTAATATCTTAATAACTTATCCGACTGATTCAAATATCTCCAATTATTTTTCAATTTATCAATTTTAAATTTTGATATAAAAATTCGGGATATTACAGTATGCATTCACGAGCATATTGCATGACAAACTTAATATATGTAAATAGGCGTGTGGAGGTTCGGGAGATTTGGTGACGGTACATTGATGGGACACCATAAGATGTAACTCCCCATAGGAGTGACGATTAACCACATGGACCATAGGATATATCCTCTTCTCTTATTCCAGAAATCCCCAACGTCTTTAACAAAGGAGTGTGGTGACGATCATGATAGTGAGGCCATAAAATGTATCTCCATGTAGGAGTGACGGATAGCTAAAGATACGGTTCTTTTCTATAATGCATCACATGATCATGCATCACATTTGCATTACATCTTATTCTATCACTTACTAAGTGTTAGACTCATTAGTTTAAGTCTTGTTGATATAGGTATATACTTAGAAATAAACGTACAAGTCCAAGACAGTTGATGAAGGATTTGCACATGTGGATCTTGTGACTGGCTGGGCTAAGTAAATGTATATTATTTAAAAAGGGTTTGTAAATTTATATTCTTTAATATTTTGTTTTAATTTCGCTGCATTTCATAAAAGGAATTATTATTTATATTTGTTAAAAGGTTTCCAAGAAAAGAATTATTTCACTGCTCAAATAATTTAAATGATTATTTCTTAATTAGATAAATTGAAAAATGATTTTAAGTAAAGGATCTAACACTCGGTTTTAAAAGAAAAGTCTTACTCTGATTTTATAAAAGAAAATATTTAAATTTTACCCGATTTTAAAAAGAAATAAAAACTGAGTCATTACAAGTTGTTTACCTCAAACTCATTGGCCATGAAGCATATGTGGGAGACTTCTTCAATTTCGGAAGAGGACACCTCACTATCGTCTCATGCGACCTTTAATGCTTTCTTCTTTGAGGCTTTGAATTTTCTTCAAGATTTGGTGCACTCAGTAGATAGATGTCCGGGTTTACCGCACCCATAGCACACAATGCCCTTCTCCTTCCTTTCTTTCCTCCATTGACAAAGTTTGTCCAATTTCTGGGCGATGGACTCCAATTCTTCATCAATGTCTTTGGAGTCGTCCTCATCCCTGGAATTATCTGTTGTGCTTGTGGAGGCTTTGAGTGCAATTGGCTTAGAAGCCATTTTCTTCTCCTTTTCTTCCTCCTTCTCATGGCTCATAAGAGTAATCTCGTGCGTCATAAGAGAGCCAATGAGCTCCTCCATCTTTAAGGTCATGAGATCACGAGCCTCTTGAATTGTCGTCACCTTTGGTAGCCACTTGCTCGGTAGACACCTAAGAATTTTATGGACCAACTTTTCGTTGGTATCTTCTCTACCAAGCAATTTCAAACTATTAGTATTATTAGTGAAACGTGTAAACATAAAACTAATAGTCTCATCATTATCCATGCAAAACAATTCATATTCATGCATGACCATACTCAATATATTTTTCTTTACTTGATTAGTGCTTTCGTGAGTAACTTCGAGAAGTTTCAAAATATTTCGAGCACTTTCACAACCTTGAATCCTATTAAATTCATCGGCATTTAAAGCACAATATAATTGATTAATAGCCCTAGCATTTAAACTCATTTTTCAAAAATCATCATCATTGAATTCATCTTCTAATTTAGGCACATTCAATCCATCAACTAGTTTAAGAGGTACATATGGTCCATTAACTATAACTCTCCACATTTCATAGTCAATAGATTGAATGTAAATTTTCATTCTAGTTTTCCAATATACATAATTTTTTCCATCAAAAAATAGAGGCCTAACGGTAGATTGTCCCTCACTACACATATTGTAGGCTATATCCAAATATAACACAATATATATCAAAAAAATATTTCTAACAAGAAATTTGTATGGAATGCACAAAATAGACAATATCACACACGAAAAAAAATTTTAATCCTTGCTCTAATAACAATAAAAAAACAATCGCACATATATGCTATAATATAAAGAGTAAGGGTAAGAGAGTGCACACAGTTTGTTTACGAGGTTCGGCAAACTCGCATACGTCCACGCTCCAAGTTTCACTTGGAGATCCACTATATAATTGGCTTATGGGTGCCAATAAAACTGTTTACAAGTTGACTATTAACGGGGCGTCACCCTTGACTAATTCTAAGGTCATCAACCTTAGACTGTTACGCATCATCCTAAATTTGACGATTATAGGGAGTCACCCTATATTTTACTATTGCGGGTCGTCAACCATCGATTGAACTTACGGATGTTCAATCGAGCCTATGACTGTTGCGAGGCGTCACCCTTATGTGATGAATTCTTAGGGAATCACTCTTTGACAATTTAGCACAATGTATGAAATCAGAAATTAAGCTCAAAAGACTAATCTGAATTCTCCCAATAATAATTTGCAAGTTTATGGGTGGGGAGAATTGGATTTACAGTGCTCACAATGATATAGAATCGAGTTTTGAATTTGGCAGGGTTTCGCTTCAATTCTTCGTTCGTTGTAGTGAGCTTTGAGTGCCTCTTCTATTTATAGAGCCTTAAAATAGCCATTGGAAATATAGCCGTTGGAGTGAAAATAGCTATTGGAGTGAAAAGGTTTTAGCAGACTTCCGAAGTCTTGTTGACGGACGTCCAACATCCATCCAGATAGCTCGCCAAAAATTACAGATTCAAATGTTCTTGGACCGTGCTCGTTCACGCTTCGTCCGTTTCTTCAAAGCGTAGCCACAACAGTATGACGGACGTCCATCTCTACATGAGGGACGTCTGTTTCTCTAGTTCCTTCTGAAGCATGACGTTCCTGCTTTGGTTTTATATGACAGACATCCGTTCCAGCATAAGGGACGTCCATTTCTCCAAATGCGACATCATTTTCCGTCGCACGGGACACCCATTGCTTCACCCGTTCTTCAAATCCATGTCAATAGTATTATGACGGACATCCTTTCCAGCATAAGGGACGTTTGAAACTCAAAATCTTCACTGTTGATTTACGACGGACGTCCTTTGCTCCATTTCTTCATTGAGCAGTATGACGAACATCCTTCCCTTCATAAGGGACGTCCGTTCCTTCATTTCTACATACATAGGACGTCCATTGCTTTGATATTTTTGATATGTCTAAGTCCCAAATTAATAGATATTCACTACATGGACTTAGATAAACATGTTAGCATACTTTAATACCCTCAATACAGGTATTTTCAATAAATACAGATATAAATATTATGATTAAAATATTAAGAATAATATCCGAATAATGTAAAATACAACTTATTGAATTTATTAATCAGACAACATTTTAGTCATCATCAAAATACAAGTTAGCCTAACAAAAAGGCAAACATAAAGGACGTCCATCCTACTACAAGGGACATCCATCATCCCCATTTTCTTCTATTTTTGGAAGTCCGTCTCTTCACAAGAGACGTCCGCCAGTCAACAATTCTTTATCTCTGCATTTATCAATAATTCCCTCAACTTATGATAATTATGCTAACACCACCAATTATCCAATTTAGCTCCTAATACCCCATTACACCAATTAATTCCCAATTTAATAAGTATGGCACATATCCCTTTTTTAAATATTTGTTCATTTAATAAAATATTTTACATAATACCCTGAGGATTAATTCGGGCAGTACATCTTTCTAAAAGCTTAACCCATTTAGCATGCCTCCGATTCATCTTACCTTGACTTTGAATATGCTTAAGAGCTTTGTGATCAGTGTGAATAATAAACTCTTTTAAAAGGAGGTAGTGTTGCCACACTTTAAGCACCCTTACAACCAAATAAAACTCTTTGTCATATGTGTAGTAATTCAAATAGACCCCTTTTAATTTCTCACTAAAGTAGGCTATTAGCTTGTCATCTTGCAAAAGTACCGCTCTAATTCCTACTCCAGATCCATCACACTCAACTTCAAATATTTTGCCAAAATCGGGTAATATAAAGACTGAAGCATTGCATAACTTTTCTTTGATTTCTTCAAAACTTTTTTGACATGCTTGATTCCATAAGAACTTTTTGAACTTCTTTGTGCAATCCGTTATGGAGGCCATTAATGTACTAAAATCTTGAATAAATCTCCTATAGAAAGAAGCTAGGTCATGAAAACTTCGGACCTCTGTAATACTTGAGGGGGTAGGCCATTCTTGGATGGCTTTGATCTTTGAGTTGTCTACTTCTATTCCATGCTTAGAGATGATGAAATCAAGAAAATAGACTCTTTCTTGTGCAAAAGAACACTTCTTTAAGTTCTCATAGAACTTGGCCGATCAGAGTACTTCAAAAAGTCTTCTAAGATGCTCAACATGTATAGATAGATTCTCACTATTAACCAAGATATCATCGAAATAAACCACCAAAAACTTTCCTAGTCCTTGAGCATATGGTGCATGATCCGCATAAAAGTACTTGGAGCATTTGATAGTTTAAAGGGCATAACCATCCATTCATAGAAACCATACTTGATTTTGAAGGTCGTCTTCCATTCATCTCCCTCTGTCATTCGAATTTAATGATATCCACTCTTTAAATTGATTCTTGAGAAAATAAAAGCCCTACTCAATTCATCCAATATCTTCAAGTCGAGGGATGGAAAACCTATACTTGATAGTGATTTGATTAATAACTCAGCTATCTATGCACATTCTCATACTTCCATCTTTCTTTGGTACTAATAGTGATGGCATGACACATGGATTCAAAGATTCTCTAATGAAACCCTTGTCTAATAGCTTGATTACTTGCTTGTGTAGTTCTTTGGCCTCTTCTGGATTTAGTTTATAAAAGAGCCTATTTGGAAGACTTGCATCAGGTACCAAATTGATTTGATGCTCAATACCTCTAATTGGTGGAAGGCCTTGAGGAAGATCTTCAGGAAACACATCTTGATACTTCTCCAAAAGCGTTAGAACCGATTCAGGTATCTCTCCCATCTCAACAAGCTTGTCACGGAACATCATCAATACAACCAAGTCTTTTCTCTTTAAAACCTTTCGCAATCCTTTCTTTGACATGAACAAAGTAATTTTCAATCTACTTTCTCTCATTGAATTATAATCTTTGACCACTTGCTCCGGTTGGAGTAGAGCTAGCTTGATCCACTTCCCATTGTACTTAAATGAATAACAATTAGTGAAACCATCATGCATAGTCTTTCTATCATATTGCCATAGTCTTCCCAAAAGTAGATGACTATCACTCATTGGAACCACATCACATAGCACTTTATCCATAAAACTTCCAATAGTGAACTCAACCGATGCTTGCTTACTAACCTTGATGTCTTCTCGGTCATTTAACCAACTTAACTTGTAAGGAGTCGGATAGAAGGTTGTTTCCATTCCCAACTTGTTACTAAGTCTGTAGATACCATATTAGCACAACTTCCTCTATTAGTAATTAGAAAGTATACCTTGTCTTTGAATTTACATCGGCTATGGAAGATGTTCTCCCTTTGACAAACATCAATAATGGCCTTTGCAGTAAGTGTCCATCGAATAACCATAAGAAGATGACCCTCTTGAGCGTGAAGGGTCTCTACTTGTGCTTCTTCCTCAAGTGTCCTTTGTTTGTGACTCTGATCTTCACTTTCAACTTCATTGGTGTCTTCCCGTAATACCATTACTTTCCTATTGAGACATTGATAAGCATAGTGCCCTATGCCAAGACATTTGAAACACTTGATCTCTCTTGTTTTCGGATTTGGTGCTTCAATAGGTAACTTCTTGTTGTCACTTGGTTTAGTTGTAGCATTCTTCATGTTCACCCCTTTGTCTTCAAGTTTGAATGGTGGTTTGAGAAAGCTTGTATTTCTTTGTGTGAATCAGCTAACTATCTCCTTTCATTTTCTCTTCTTTTGTCTCTTCATTTTTAAAGCCAACTTCATAACATTTTCCATTGTCTTGTAGAGTTGTAGTTCAACAATATCTTCAATGTCATAATTGAGGCCTTGGATGAATCTTGCAAGAGCATGGTCTTCCGGCTCTTCTAAGTCACACCTTGTCTTTAATGTTTCAAACTCGGTCAAATATTCCTCTATTGATGAAGATCCTTGCTTGAGACTTTACATTTGATAGAACAACTCTTGTTTGTAGTAGCTTGGAATAAATCTCTTACTCATTAGTGTCTCCAAAAGCTTCCAAGTGTTGATTTCTTCTTCTCCATCAAGCCTCCTCTTTGATCTAATATTGTTCCACCATAGACTAGCATATCCCATGAACTCAAGTGAAACTAGTTGAATCTTCTTTCTTTCCGAAAAGTTGTAGCATTAAAAAATGTTATCTACCTTTTCCATCCACTCAAGATAATCATCACTATTGCAAGAACCATTGAATGAGATAATGGTTACCTTAACAAGATTCAAGTCATCCTTTTAGTTTGGTCTCCCCTTTGGGTTGAAGAATTCTCCACCTTCGGTTTCTTCCTTTATGAATCATTCTTCACTATCCGATTGGAATAACCTTTCTCTTGGCCTTGTTGTTTGAGGACTCTCCTTTTGTTGTCTTCTAGAACCAATGAATTGTTGATGCATGTCACGAATCATGTTCCTAAGTTCATCAATTTTTCCTTGCACACTAGATTCAGCTTATTTAGTTGGAGGCAACATGTCGAAAATATTGGTTGGATTTGTCTCACGGTTTTGTGTCGCCTTTGTTGCTCCTCTTGTTATCATGAAGATAGAAAAAGAATCACAAATTAATAGAAATTTTAGCTCTGATACCAAGATGATGCACCAACGGAAGGGTTTAAGGAAATACTTAACTGTGTGGTCGATCGGCTGAAGGGGTGAACGACTGGTGGCTTCACAAATAGAACTGTGCGATCGATCAGTTAAAGAGGTGAACAACTGGTTCTTTATAGATTCAAACGTTCGCCATTTTCTAGTTGAATAGCGGTCAATTGGCAAAAGGATTGGAGATCGACCGATTGACTGAAAACTTCTATAATTGCCGCAAACACTTTAAGGGGAGTTCCGACTGTCAAAGTCCATATCTTGATGAATATAGAAGTTTTCTTCACGAAATTTGAATAGGAACTATTTTGGTGAATGATGAATAAGTCCTCCAAAAATAATGGCAAGAATTGCCACAAATATAGAAATATACTCGGTTGAATGAGATTGACCAAAAATAACAAGAAATCACAATTTGCACCTTTGTCTGAAAAACTTAATTAATTTCAATTCTTTTTGAAAGTTGAACATCACTATACACGCTCTTCCTCTAAGGAACAAGAACATGAATACCAATAAGAAAGGTTACTCAACTCACAAAGTAGCCTTAATTTGTGATATCACATCACAAGAGTTTTGGATGAACACACCAAAGGGGAAAGATGAATCACTCCAATTTCGGAAACAAAACAAAACTTTTAGTATTCAAATTCAACTGTACTAAACACTCACGCTAGGTGGCTTTATATAATCAATTACAAACTATAAAATAGGAAATAACTAAATAGGAAACAAGACACTAAATCGGCTAACATCTAACACAATTGGCCAATTACTATAACATACTTTAGGGAACGTAACTAAAAGTAAATTACTTAATTAATTTTTGCTTTCTTATTCTCCAAGTCTTGATGGCTTTTGGCAGCAATTTCTTCTCAAGCTTCCCCACTTGGAGGGTTTCCATATCAAGACATTCTTTGGCTGTTCTTTTGTCTTCGTGTTTGGCCACTTGGGATAGTTTCTATATCTCTTCTTGCCTTGACCTTTTTTGATCTTCAAGCTCGACCTCTTGGACTACTTTCCATAATAAAATATGTGTGGGTTTCCCTTGGTTTTTACGAGTTAGTGGCTCCTCCACTTGGTTTATTAATGTGTTACCTTCCAAATAAAAAGAAATGTAAATGTTGGTGAAATTTTGATCCCTAACCTTTGTGAGTGGAGTTTGTAGTCCATCAGAAGAGATGGAGGTTGAAAAGAAGACAAAGGGTAGAGAGAGAAAGGTGGTCGTCGTGGTCTTTGGGGGGAGGAGAGAGAGAAGGCAACTTGCTCAATTTGAAAGACAAACAAAGCCCCCCAATGACTTTCTGCCGACAAAAAACAATCACCCTAACTTCTATAATAAACAATCAAACGTGGCTCTTTCGATCATATGTTTGCTGTGCTATTTTTCTTCTCCCATAATTTGGTTCTAATTATTGTTTTGATTTTTCAACTGGTTTTTCCCATCCAGATGAAGAAAACTCAGATTATTGTCGGCTTGATTCCCACGTTTTAGTCTGCTTCATTTAATCGCAATTGCTGAAATCTTAGATTTGAAACTCGGTAAATCAAATTTTCTTCCTAGTTTTGACTGCTCATTTCATTTTCATGGAAGACTTGTTTTTTGTGCATGAAAAAGCAGTTTCTTTTTTCTCTTCATTAATGGAGGAGAGAGACTTTGAGTGTTGTGGGCATGACAGTTGGCCTCTCCAAAACCCTTCTCTCTTTCCTTTATGAGCCATTGCTATGACTGATTTCTGCAATTCTTTATCTCTAAAGCGTTGAAAATGGAAGCAATCCGCAGAGGCCTGCACATTTGCCCCCAACCCTACCCATGATTGGATTCCCATTCCGAATTTACACTTGCGTGGTGGGTTCCTTCAAATATTTAAAAAAAAGCAATAATTGAGTGCAAAAAACATGTTAAAAATGGTATTTTTATCTGCCTGTTGGTATTGAAATCAACTTATCAGCGGCTGAATAGATATCTTGTTCAGAGAAATGGTCAATCAAATAACAGAAAATTAGTATTCACTGATTAATGCAAACAAGTGACTATTAATGGAAAGATCGAACGGCCAGGATGGAAGGATGATGACCAAAACAACCAGAAAATAAAAGGGAAGGAGTCAGGTAGAAGGCATTCCTAAATAGCAGCCATGACCTTTTCCTGTTCAGTTGAAAGTGCAGAGCTCCCTAAACGTGCCAACCAAAAACCGAGGAAAGACAAATAAACCTCCAAGTGTCGAATCCATTTTGTTCTTTCCCACCACTTCAAATTTCCCGCCGCGAAACTCGCCGGAAATCTCCGAAAAGGGCTACTCCCTTGACCGGCGGCAGGGTACGGAAACAGAGATAAACAGACCGTTGTTTCTTTTATTGGAAAGAGTTTGATCGCAAACGCACAGAAGTTAATTATTGATTGGAGCTGATGAGAAGGGAAGAAACGAGATGGGTTTTCTTTATGAGGGAAGGGTAAGAACTGAATTTAATGCAGAGAAGGCATGGACGAAGTGCCAGGTTCATTGGGTACAAGTGCCAGCTTCTCTCTTAGATTGGGACAGACCATTTTTTCATCTGCTTCGCTTCTCTTCATGTCCTTAGGTGTTGAGTTCTACAGCTACACCGCTTTCTGGTAAATTTATTTTCTTGTTTTCGGCTCCTGCCTTCAATCTCTGCAGCTTCAATGGTGAATAAATATCATAGCCCAACAAATTAATGATCGTTTCGTGTGATTATTGACTCAGTTTCTCTAGGAGTCTTCTTATGTTGATTAGAACAATGAATTCGATTGGTAAAACGACTAATAGGAATGAAAAACTTTTCATGTGTCGAAGCGTCTGCCTATGGATTACGCATTCTAATTTGTTTGCAGCCACGAAAACTATGCAGGAATTCAACGACCTTATGAGAAGTTCTTGCAATTGAAATTCGGCAAACTCTATTTCTCAAATTCTATGCCTGCCCATCAAGTCAATTTGATAAAAATATTGGGTGTAAATCTTGTATCGCATTCAATTTCGATATACTTTTTTCAATTAGAATTTTGGATTTTCATCTTGTGGGTCATTTTTGCTTTAGATTTTGCTTATACAGGTTCTGTGTTGATAAAATTTGTGGCAGCTACCTAGTTACAGTCATGGGCCTGGTTATTCCATGGAGTTTTACTTTGGCAGTGGTTGACGGCTACTCTGTTCTGGTAAAATCCCCCCTCCGGCAGCCGGGAATGCTCTTAATCATTGTGATCGGAGATTGGGTAATAATCACAGTTCAATGACATTTTTTCTGTCATTCTCTGCTTTCAAGAGGGAAGTATTTGCACAAAATAATGAAAATATATTAAAAACAATTGCAGGTCCTCTCACTTCTAACACTGGCGGCAGCTTGCTCGACGGCCGGCGTAGCCGATCTCCTGCTCCACTTGGGGGGTTCGTACTGTCCTCCCAAGTTTTGCAGCAGATACCAAATATCTGCTGCAATGGCTTTCTTATCTTGGTTTTTATCAATGGCTTCTTCCCTTTTCAACCTTTGGTTACTCCCATGTCTGTGATTCTTCGAGTTATCAATTTACAAAACAAAATTTGATATCTGATAACGCTGCAAGGGAAACTAGTGTAATAGAGCAGAGCTAAAAAGAGGGTGGTGCAAGTGCAGAGCAATATTTGTCAAATAACATAGAATAATTCTTAAAATATGACAGGTGTCGTCAATATCCATCGTGATTTCATATTTGCAATACTTAGGGGTTGATATTGAAATTTTACAAACTTCAAGTATTTGCACCGGAGACGATAGATCTCCATCTTTGGGGTTCTGTTTGTGATGCAATTTGTATTTCATTGATTCACTAAAACTTCACCTTTGAGAGCAATTAGTGGAAGATTGCATATGATTTTGTTAATTTAATTGATCGGTCCATTGAATCATTAATCTGTAATTTCAAATGGTCATAGATTTGTTGCTCTTCATTGGGCATCAAATTGAGACAAAAATCCTTGATTTTAAAATCTTTATTTTGAATTTTTTCAAAAAGCAAAATAATTTTATTGATTTTTAAAAAGCTTGCAACAGAGTATTTAAACAATAGTTTTTAAGCACATAATACAACACTAACAGAAAATGATACTCTAGCAAGAAATAGAGAAACTAAAATTGGATCGTTGGACATAGAGTTTGGCATTGCCAGCCAAGTTGCAGTGCACATGATGCTTTTGCGGCGTCATTGTAAGCATCTCTGCTTATTGGGTCAGCTGGAAGATATCTTTTTGCAAAGAAGTGGGCGGTAGACTTGCCTTCCCATCAGCAACCCGGGCTTTGCATTTTAATAAAATCCTAGCGGTAGACTTTGCATTTTAATGGGATCAAAAGAAACTGCACTTTCTTTGGCAAAGACATTACAAAAATGAAATAATTGAGTCAGCTTCTCTTACTTAGTTTTCTTCAAGCGAGCCCCAATACAAAAGCAATTCATGAGATCAATAAAGTATTCAATCATCGTTACAAGCTTGCAAATCTCATTGATCTACACCCAAACACAATTCCTCCTTCCTCAGGAGTCCAAATAGCCGAATCCTGCGACTTTGTTTACACCCCTATCATGCAACATAAACTGGTAGAAAAACTAAGAAATTAGCAACCTCATCATGGCCGTTGATACTCTTCCAGTCGCACAAGACAAACGATCCCAATCGTTCAATTCTATTATTTTTCATTGAAGTGAATCTCAAGCATTTCATTTCTCAACCTTTCTGCCATTTCCTTGTTTCCTCGTTTCATATGGCCATTGATGAAAGCATTGTAGATCTCAACATTTGATTTAAAGCCTTTCCCCACCATCTCTGCTTGAAGTTTGAAAGCTTCTTCGATTTTCCCCTCTTCACACATTCCTTCTATTAAAAGCTCATAACTCTTCCCAGTTGCAGAAATATTACCATCTGCCATTTCATTCCTCAAAATCTCTACCGATTCCGAAATTCTATGCTTAGCCAACAATGCTCTTATCAACTCTTCCGTCACAAAAGCACTGGGCCTAAAATGCTTTCTGCGCATATCTTTATAAACGAGCACTGCAGAATCGACATTTCCTATTATAGAATAGCCACATACAAGATGTTCATAGGTGGTGCAAGTCCTGTCGATTCCAATCAACTCCATTTCTTTGAAAAACTCATCAGCCATTTTAAGATCTCCAATTTTGCAATACCCACCAATTACAGTGTTGTAAGAGACAACATCAGGCGTCACTTTGTTATGTTTCATTTCCTCCCACAACTTCTCCACTTCATCCATTTTTTTTGCCTCACAAAGTGCTGCCATCCAAATGCTAAAGCTATATTTATTTGGAACCAACTTTGATTTCTCAAATTGTTCCCAAATCTCCTCCACCTTTTCAACCAAACCATCTTGGTAAAAGCTAACCATTAATACATTAAAAGTATGCACATTTGGATTAACTTCCAGAGTCCATTTAATATTCCTCTCTCTGATTTCACCAAAAAACTCTCCATACACACCGTAACCTGCATTTGAACCTTGACACTGAGAAACCAACAAAATCAATGAATTCAAAGTATCAACTTTTGCGGAAATCCCACGAGACCTTAACATTCTTACAACTTGAATTGATGCGTCGATCTTTTTCGAGTCTAGAAGAGCTTTTATAAGCAAATCAAAGACAAACGGAGCAGAATCACATTGCCTGTAAGTTTTGACGAGGGCCTCAAACACCTTCAGTGTGTTCGAAATAAGCCCACTTTCAGAATCATCATTTTCCAGTGCCGCTACCTGAAGAGCCGCCTGAATAAGATTAACAGCGTGAAATCTGAGCCGGCCCCGGGCAAGGATATGAATGACGGTCGAGTAAGAGGAAAGGTTATGGCGACAAAGAGACTTGCACTGTGTCCAGCGGAAGAAACTGAGTGCAAGATGAGGATTGTTCCTAAGTTGAAGGGTAATTTGCGAAAACTCGTCGGGTTCGAATCCGTTGGAGCAAAGATGCCGGAGGTACCTCCAGCGAGATTTCGAACGATGTTGGGTGAGGGCTAAAACGACGGTTGAGATTGATGGTTTTGATGTTGATGGAGTTTCATCAGTGTGTACAGAAGAGAAAAAGAAAGCGAATGGCGGAGGGGGCATGCATTTGATTGTGGGTATTCGGGTATGGAAGTGAATGCGGTTTAAGAGTGGAATCACCATCGATTTAGAGGATCAGAGACACAGAGGAGAGAGAAATCAAAGCAAACGGAATGTTTAGCTTCGGCACGTCTTACGCATCTCCATCTCTTGTAGGCAAATGGAAATAGAGAGAAACAGAGAAGGAGAACCAGCAAAACACGAGAGAGCAGCGTAGTTCTGCTTCGTTTCCAATCCCTGCTGCCATGGGCTAGAAGACTGGCAAAGGGAAGTTAAGCAGAGGCCCACGGAGGACCAATAAAGCTTGGAAAAATTCGGCTCATTGAAAGAAACATGAACAGTACTGATCAGGATAATTCTCAGAAAATAATATTTTTAATAAATTCTTTAGACAAAATTTTCTTTTCCAAGTAAGTTTCCAGAAAAGGCTGAAGGGTCACAAATGGACCACTTAAATTCTAGTATCTTAGACAGAGCTTACTTACACAATACAATTACACCACTGACCAGTACGAACAATAATAGCAGATGTGACCCCAAAAATATCAAGAAGTAAGAGTAATACCAGAAAAATATAGACACCAAGAATTTTACTTGGAAAACCAAATCGGGAAAAAACCATGGGAACCGAGTTTAGAAAGATCTCACTATGAAAAATAGGATTTACAATATTTTTTTAGAAACTGAATATTCTAGAAAATAATCACTAAGAGAAAAACACAATTCTTAGACTTCCCATGTACAAATGCACCTCATCTATTTTCTCTCACTCTTTCTTTTTTCTCCCTCTAAAAACCTCTCTATTTTCTCTCTTTCCTCTCCCTCTTTTTCTTTCTCCAGCCAATGCTTGCTGGTGGATTTTGGAGTGATTTTCTCCTTTGCAAAAGCTCCCTATTTATAGGGAATGAAGAATGCAAAACAACAAAAAATTAGGCTACTCCTCCTTCAATGTTTCCAAACAAGAAAAAGACATTTGCCTAACTAAGGGCTGCTGCTTTGAAAAATGTGAGCGGCTGATTGAAGAGTAAGAAACACATAGGCTGCTCTTCATAGGAGGGACCCCATAAAACTCCCCCTCCTGACTAATGATGAGGTAAGTCTAGACTGACTGAGCTTCTACAAAAAAACGTGCTCGCCCTTTTGCAAAATCTTTGTCATTATGTCTGAGCCCGCAATTAGCATGTCATCGACATAAAGTAGGAGGATTATAGATATGTCGTCCATGAATTTTTTCACGAACACACAATGATCTAACGAAAAACTTCATGTACCATTGTCATGGGACTTGCTTCAATCCATACATACTCTTCTTCAATCTACAGACCAGATGTTTCTTTCCTATGTAGATCTCTTCTTCTACTTCACCATGCAAGAAGATAGTCTTAACATTGAACTTGTATACCCAGTGTCTTTCGCCCCTCTAGAAGCTGAACCAATTCATATGTGTGGTTCTCATGCAATAATATCATCTCATCTTGCACCACATCCAATCAATTCTTCTCTTGTGAATACTCCATAGCTTCCTCATAGCACTTGGGTTTATCACAGTCAGTGATCATCACATACTCGTTTACAAAGTGTCTTTTTGGCGATCTATTGTTGACCATCTTGGTTCATGCTCAACAATTGATTTAGGAGAAGTCTCTACTTCTCCTTGGTCAACACTATCAGCTTCTTGATCACTAGATTCTCCAGCATCTCCCCAGTCAAAAGTTGATTTCACAAGATCAACTCTTACTAGATGCTCATTAGTGATCTCGACATCTTTTATTCAAGTCTTCAATGGTCTGATCCTCAAAAAAGACAACATCTCGACTTCAAACAATCTTTTTGTCAACCGAATCCTAAAGCCTATATCTGAATGCATCACTTCTATACCCAAGAAATATACATTCTTTTGCTTTGTTATTTAGTTTGGACTTCTCATATTTGGAAGTATGGACAAACGCTCTGTATCCAAACACCTTTAAATGCTTACAAGAGACGTTTTTTCTAGTCCATAACCTGTTTGGCACTTCTCCACTCAATGGCGATGATGGAGACAAGTTGATGACTTCTAACACATCTGGTTTCCTTAATACTTCTTTAATGCATGAACCTTCTGAAAGGAAACTCTTTATTTTTCCCGCTAAACAATGAATACCTTGACAAAGCTATTTGTCTGAGATGTAGCAGACTTTGTCTCTTGCCAAGCAATTGAAGTTCTTCCTTGCTCATGTGACTGTGTCGTTCATAACTCCATGGTTGAGTTATCTTGAGTAGTATTCATTGATACTTTCTTCATAGTCACTTAAGTCACATACAAGATAAATTCTCTGTTTCCTCCCACTACAACTAGCTAGCCTTTGTTGAGCTTCCATTTATCACCAGCAAATTTACTCTTGTACCCGTCATTAGCAAGAGCACCGATTGATATTAGACTCAATCTAATATTTGGAACATGTCTGACATCTTTTAGCACCAACTCAACTCCAGTGTTGGTCTGGATACAAATGTCACATTTTCCAACTATTTTTGGAAACCTGATTGTTTCCCACTTTGACAATGTCAAAATCGCCACTAATGTAAGATGTAAAATACTCCGCCTTTGACGTAACATGATAAGATGCACCAGAGTCATACACTAACATGATCCACAAGTCATGAGGTTGACATCATCTTCTCATATAATTACATCTTCACCATTCGAGACAGTTGCAATCATACTATTCATCTCAACTTTGGCATTCTCTGTGCCTCTCTCCTTCTTTAGCTTCCAACAATCCTTTTTCATGTGACCCATTTTTCCATAGTGATAGCACTTGACGCTCCTTTTACTTACTGATTGTCCCATCGTGCTAGCTCCAGAAGCCCCATTTTCACTTGATCTCCCTCTCATTACAGATAAGGCATCCACGGAATAGTGCTCTTTGTTCTTCCGTCTGCTTTATTCTTCAAGAATTGCAGTTGCAACATCATTGAACACCAATTTTGACTTTGCAGCACCATTGACCAAATTTATGATGAGGTGATCGTACGGATCAAGCAAACTTTGAAGAAAAAGTTCGGCTCGTTCATTTTCCTCAATTTTGTGCTCCATTACTGTAAGTTGAGAAAATAACATGTTGAGAGCATTGATGTGGTCCGTCACCAATGTCGACTCTGACATCCGAAGAATATATAATTTTCTCTTTAAGAAAATTTTCGTATGCAACGATTTTACCACATACAACTTTGTTAACGTATCCCAGATTTGCTTGGCAGTTGTTGTAACATCCCGTACTTTTTAAATGAGTAAAATTAAAACTTTTCTTTTTGTAAAAACATCAGAGTCTTTTTCCTTCATAAAACCCTTGCTAATACCCGATCGCTTTACTTTGATTGCTAACACCCGATCGCTAAAACCTGATCGCTTTACTTTCACTTTTCTCAGTTTTCTTTCACCTTTATCAATTTACGTTCAAAAGCCATAACATTCTTTGCATAAAATGCAGCGAAATAAAAATAACATTAAAGAATAAGAAATAAGTTACAAAACTCTTTTTCAAACACTTTTCCTTTCACTCTCTAGCCCAGCCAGCCACAAGATCCACCCATGCAAATCCTTCATCAACAGTCCTTCACTTGTTCATCTGCTGCCCGTTCGTACCTACATCACAATACCTAAACTAATGAGCCTAACGCTCAGTAAGTGATAAAATGAAGTGCAGATGATATGCATGATCATACAATGCATTTTAGGCCAAGAGTGCATACATGAAAAACATCATGGGACCATGAGTAACCCAGACAATCCACAAAGGAGCAATATATATCAAGGGGTTACTCGGGCCGTATACACTCCTTTGTTACAAGAACGTTGGGGATTTCAGAACAGGAAGCAATGAACCCTGGTATCCCATGTCGCTAACCTGTTTTCTTTCTAATCCATCCAACATGGATCTATATGACAATGGGACGTCATTAACTTCCCGAACCCCCACACGCCTATTTACATAGATTAGTTATGTCATACAATATGTACGTGGAGTCATACAATCCTTATGCAATAAATGTCTAATAAACACATCATTAAAAGAACCTAAATCTAGTAAACACACAACACACAATTCTAATTCTTGCGAAGTAGGGTCTGAAGACCAAAACACAATCCATATCAACTTACCTAGCGTCCATACCGCATTTCTGTTTCTTTTCTCTTCTTCGTACCTTCAAAACCATAACAACTACGCATTAATAACAATCCCCTAAACCTTCATAAATATAATAGAATGGCAATAACTTACAATGTTGCTCATTCCATCAATGTGACTTTACTTTACAAAACTGAATAGTAGTTTGTCATGAAACCATATTTCCCATAGCAGAGTAGAGAACCAGTTAATGCCAACTTACACACAAAATGACCAAATGCATAATTTATAAAGCCATCTTCATATATCCTTAAACAAATACAGCCACACACATAGCAAGAACCAACGACCTACACAATAACAAACCTTAACAAATTTCCAAATCTTAACTTAGTGGCAGAAGTTGAATAACAGAATAACAACAACAGATTCAACTTCAACAATAATGAAACGGAAGCTTCACAAAGAGCAGATCATAACCAAAGGTTGAAAGTACAATTGACAGAACAAATATTCATCCAATTCAATCCAGGTCCAGCCATAATTACTATGTAGACTAAACTCTATTTCAAAAAGAATAAGTATCCGAGTCCAAGTTATATGCAACAATTCATTTTCCACAATAACAACCTGTTCAGATCCATAATAATAATAATAGCCATCCCTTAACAACATCATCAATATATAGATATCCCTTGGCAGTAAACAATGTCCAACAACCCTCAATGTCTAAGTAAGATAGCAATGGGCAGAACAATTCATCCAACCCTCAAGCACAAATCCCAACACCAACTTCTATCATTATTCAAAAAACAGAATTCAATATAACAGAACATCCAATAGTTTTATTCATTTCCATTAGTTATCACCGAAGGTAGAGAATGATTACCTGTAGAGCACACAACACCAAACAGGAGCTCACTTCCATCTCCATCAGTTCTCATACGCAGCAACTCACCTCTCCACATACTACTGCAGCCCTTTCACAGAGAGCACACCCGAGAGGAAGCCTCCACACTCTGCAACGTTCCAGACTACAACACCAGTCGATTTATAGCCAAACGGACACCGATGGACAATCACACGTACCAAATCGATGAGGATGTTGTGTGGAAGACTCCTGCCAGCTGAAGAAATCGAAAGCAAAATGGGTTATAGAAGAGAGAGGCATCAGATTTAAATGGGTTTTTGGCCAATTTTGCCCTTTCGGATGCTGTGCGTCGTCCGTAGTATCGTCCGCATCGTTCAAAACCAGTTTTCAGAAGAGAAACAAGTCCCCAGTCCTTCATCCGTACTGTCTGAAATGCATATTCGGACGCCATTTAGCGTCCGCAGTCGTCTAAATATGTCCAGACTTAGGACAGATTCATTCGAACACCATTTTCTCTCGTCTGCATACGTCCGCTACCATCCGAATGTGTCCAGTTTAAGGACATATTCATTCGAATGCCATCTTCTCTCGTCCACAGTCATCCGCAACAGTTCGAATTGTCCCAGAATTAGACAGATTCAAAGTGAATGGTTCTGCTGTCGTCCACAGCGTCCGCACTGTGACAGTTTTAGAGTTGAGGATGCCAAATACCGTCCCAACTCGTCCCAAAATCCATTTTGTGTGTTTTTCTTTAACTTTTTATCTTAAATTTCATTGGCCACATATGCTAAACCATATGAATACCTACTATGATCTTAGCACAACGTCATGCATGGATTATTCGAGCTTTTTATTTTTTCGAGACATTACAATTGTCATTTCTGAGACACTTGACAAAATAACATATGTTAAAGCTAGATGTAAATCGGCGATAGCATCCCTATCTACTTTGTTCCATTTTTCATCTTTAATGGTTGCCGGTCTGTCTTTGATGGCCATAGCACAACCATCCTTCCACAAAAATGCCTTCATTTTTAATTTCCACAATGTGAAATTATTACCATTGAATTTCTCGATTTCAATTCTTCCCGCCATAATAATCAGACTTTGATACCACTTGTTGGGAAAAATGTGGATAATATGGAGAATTGAAAGAAACATAGACAGTACTGATTAGGATAATTTCCAGGAAAGAATGCTCTTGGCAAACTCCTTAGACAGAATTTTCCTTTCCAAGTAAGTTACTAGAAAAGGCTGGAGGGTCACAAATGAACCACTTAAATTTCAGTCTCCTAAATAGAGCTTACTTACACAGTACAATTACACCACTAACTGGTACAAACAATAATGGCATATGTGTAACACCCCGATATTTTTAAGTTGGATAATTATCGAGGTATTACCAATGACGTTCTATGGCGTTAGGTTAGGGGTAATTCCGCTAACTTTTCCCTCGTATACTCGATGTAATTGAAGTGTTGGAGTGATGAGGACATTGCATGGCGTATCCACTCGTGTCATCTTATGACATGTATTTATGGGGAAAATGTTATGGGATAGGAGTTAAGTGAGAAATAGGTGAGAAAGGCTATCCAGGGTGTTTTACGACACTTCGGACGCATTATGTCGTCCGAAAGTGCATGGCGTTGAGTCCCCGACGTTTGGGACGAGTCTGGGGACGCGGTATATCGTCTTGACTTCACTGTGCTGTGAAGTTGCGGACGAGGGTCCGGATGATGCGGAAGAGAAGGATGGCGTCTACATTGAATTTGTTCTAACTCGGACAATTTCAGATGATGATTCGAATGACACTACGGACGAGATGTATCATCCGCAAATGTGTTGTGTACACGGGGATGAAGGATGGGACGAGAGTCAGGATGAGATTTCTCGTCCTGAGCACACTAAGTGTGTTACGGACGCGGTTCTGGATGATACGGACTAGAAGAATGGCGTCCGCATCAATTCTGTTCTGACTCTGGGACTTTCGGATGAGTAGGGACGGCTGTGGACGAGTTAGAGTATTGTCCGATTTGCCTCTGTCCGATTTTAGGGACAATTCAGACGACACCCGGATGCCAGTGCGGAAGCCTTTACGAGTCCGAAACTCACTTGCGGACTGTATGGACAGGACGGGGACGCCTCTTCCCGTCCGAAGCCTCAAAATAGCCTGTGATATTTGGCTTGTGGAAGAAGTGCGGACGAGACCTATGCGTTCGCATGCGTCTGAATTAGCCCAAACCTGCGAAATTAAATAAGAAGAAAATCGGGGAAAACATAGAAAATCGACAGAAATTGACAGGAAGCGACCCCAAGAAACGAAAGTTACCTCTCTATGCCCATAGCTAGCCTCCCTTCCCTGAGGCCATCCTCCTTCTCCCCAAGGGTCATCATGGTGTCCCTCCCTCTCCACCTATGTATTAACCCATTTCTACTCCCTCCTCTTCATTCCCATTTCCTACGTAAGAAAATCCAGAGAGAGAGAGTGAGAGAGAGCTAGGAGAAAGGGAAGAGGGCTTATGAGTGAGGGAAGTTGAGTGTTGTTAGTGTTGAAGAGTGTGGTCAGCTAAATTGTTAGGTTGAAGGAGTGAGCTACGTGAGTGAGCTGGAAGTGAGCTGCTGAACGTAGCTCCTTTTTGCCTGTGAGCTGCTAGAACTGTGAATATTGGAGTGCAGCTGTCCTTGAGTTTTAGTCTTCAAATTAAGTAAGAGATTAGGGGTGCTTTGGCCATTGAGGCTCTACACCACAAGTATGGGTGTGTGAGTTAGTTAAATGTTGTGAGTTTAGTGTTAATGCTAGTGAAATGCTTACTGTGAGTAAATGCTTAATGTACGTTAGTTGTTAGTTAAGTGTATGTTAGTTGTTAAGTCTGTTATTTGCTTTGTTTACTGCTAGTAAATGCTAATGTTTGTGTTGGTAGTTGATAGTTTTGCTTTGTAGAATTAGGATGTTTTGTGATTTCTGTAGTATGCTGTAGATTTTTCGGATATTCCCTTGGTGATATTCTCTAATAATGGTGTGATTTTTGTGATTTCTAAGTGATATCGTTAGTCATTGCTGAGAAATTGAGAGTGAGAAAGTGAAAAGAGAAATGGGTGAGGATGAGATGAGTAGGAATGAACTACTGTTTCTTTGGCTTATGTTAATTTTATTCTTGCTGTTTATTTCATAAATGTTGTTAGTTAGCCCTCTCTGTTTATGCACATAAGCTTAGTTTCCCATTTGTCGTTAATTAGTAAGCATGTAATTAATTAGGGTAATTAATTAGCATGATAATTGACTAATGTATACCACATTAATTTATCAGCATGTTCAATAAATAACTAGCATGCCTAAGTAGCTAATTTACATGTTTAGTTTGTATGTGCAATCAACCAAACCGCTTGTTATCTACCTAGCGTAATTAACCGGATTAGCAACCAAACATGTTAAGAACTAGTCTAGTATGTAACTCAATTAGTTGGGTATGTTAACTAACTAAGATAATAATGGTGGATAACTTAATCGTACCTTACTTGAGCATGTAATTGATTAGAATGATATAAGTATGTTAATTAACTTAACTAGAATAATTAGCATGTTTAATTAACCAACGAGCATATAAATTAACTAGTCGTAAGTAATAACTAAACCTTGAGTATGTTAATTAACTAAGCATGTTTAATTATCTAGAGAGCAGGTTAACTTAACTAGAGTAATTGATTAGACTCAAGCATGTAAGTTGAATTAGAAATGATAATCATAGCATGTAATTAGTATAATAAATCAATTAGTATGTTCACTTACTTAATGATGAAATTAATTAAAATACTTAATCAACTAGACTCACCATGATCCATCAGCATAACGAAACTAAATAGAAGTATAATCGAAATCTTTCCTTGAGCAAGTAACTAACTAATAGTAATCGATAATCTTTTGATTGAGCATGTAATTAGTTAGAATAACTAACTAGCTTAATAGTTGAAATTGTCTTGAGCATGTGACTCACCTAGAATAACTAATCAGGATAATCACCTAAAATGATAAATGTAGGAAGCATGGAATTGGACCAGGAAATTACTTGAAGCATCTAATTAGAGTAACGAATGTAATTAATAGTTGGGCATGTAAATTGGTAATTAATAGTCGAGTATGTAATTAACTGGAATGATGAACTAGACTATTAAATATAGCATGTCTAGCTAATTAAAGTAAAAGCATGTTAAATCAACTAAAGTAACTAGGATAAGTAACTAGATGTGAATACGTAACTAAATCAACTAAAATTGAGCCAGTAATTGACTAGAACAATAATTAGTATGTTTAATTAGCCAACTAAAGTAAAGTAGATAATTAGACATAAATTGAAGTATGCTAAGCGACTAAGATAAGAGCATAAATAAACCGCCTAGGATAACTAAGTAGAGTAATCACTTAGGAATAAATATAAGAAGCATGTAAATGAAATATAAGAAGCATGTAAATGAACTAGGAAGTCGATTTGAAGAATTAGCATGTTAATAGTATTATGTTCTATTCACCCAAGCATGCTTCCTTGTTTAACTTCAGTATATGTGACGATTGGGTGTGCTATTCCGATTAGTTGTTTACTTTTTATGTTAAATACGCTTTCAATTACTTCTATGTGCCCTTCAATTATTATGAATGTTATGTTAGAAGCATCATGCATCATGATAGGTTGAGAATGTATGATCATGCATCATGTTAATAGAGACTAATAGGGAGTGCCACGGCGTGGTACGCAAGCATGCATAAGTGAGATAAAAAGCTAAGAAAAAGTAAGAAGAGAAAATTGGGAGTTGATGGGTAGCGGATCTAGTCTGCGATCTAGGCGTAGCCCCTCCCTAACCGGGTACAGGAGTTTTAGATGCGAGGAAAAAGGCTAGGTCTGATCACTAGGCCATTGCACGAGAAAAACCTCCCAATTCCAGCTCGAAGTAAGAGTATGGAATAATAGAATGGAATTATGGATCAAAAGGGATCAAAAGAAAAAATAAATTAATAAATGGACTAATGACTTAATGAAAGGATTGGTTTGGGTGGCCCCCATTCCAAAATGGATTAAAGAGTGACATTCATGTTGCATTTTCCCATTTTTTCTTACTAAGCCTTCGGGCTTACAGTTGCTTGTGGTATAGATGTAAGTGCTATTAGGCTATAACGAATGCACAGATTAGGAGTAGTGAAAGATAGTAATAGAAAATAAAGGCACGGGATGATGGATTTGCACGCGCGAGGGAGATCGTGGCTGGCCAAGCATATGGAAATGGGTGAAAGAGAGCAGTTCTAATTAAGTTAAGTTTTCTAAATTGTAATTAACTTAAGTTTTCAAAAATGTAATTAAAGGGTTAGTTTGTTTCAGTAAATGTTTACGCTTCCGCAACGTTTTAAAAGATTTTCATAACGCTTCCGCTATGTTTTCAAATGATTTTATTCTTAACGCTTCCGCATAAGTTTTACAAAATGAGATTTTATAACGAGTTTTACGAATGGTCAGTATCGATCAGGACTTAGGCGCTCTCTGATTTGGTTTCAAAAAGAAATTTTAAAATTTTCACGTATTTTAAAGGATTTACGAAAATCTGGATCGTTACAAGATGTGACCCCAAAAATATCAATAAGTAATAGTAATACTAGAGAAATATAAGCACCGAGAATTTTACGTGGAAAACCAAATCGGGAAAAAACCATAGGAACTGAATCCAGAAAGATCTCACTATGAAAAATAGGATTTACAATATTTTTCTAGAAATCGAATATTCTAGAAAATAATCACTAAGAGAAAAACACAACTCTTAGACTTCTCGTGCATAAATGCACCTCACCTATTTTTCTCTCACTCTTTCTTTTTTCTCCCTCCAAAAACCTCTCTATTTTCTCTCTTTCCTCTCCCTTTTCTTCTTTCTCCAGCCAATGTTTTGTCGATGGATTTTGGGGTGATTTGCTCCTTTGCAGAAGCTCCCTACTTATAGGGAATGAAGAATGCAAAACAACAAAAAATTAGGCTACTCCTCCTTCAACTTTTCCAAACAAGAAAAAGACATCTGCCTAACTAAGGGCTGCTGCTTTGAAAAATGTGGGCAGCCAATTGAAGAGTAAGAAACACATGGGCTGCTCTTCATAGGAGGGACCTCATCAAATACAACTCTTGTATTGATGATACTAGAAAGGGAGGAGGCTTAGAGCAAGCACAACACAGTAGTTACAATTGTCACGTGACTCACAAATGCATCTAGCAGTGATCTCCCTCTTTCTTGCAAACCTTTATGCTGCAAAGAATCGACCTCATCACGATCTAGATTAAGCTGACGAAATGATGTAGTTGATCACAAATACAAATTGGATATATCCATGAGTATAATTCAAAATAAAATGGAACATTAACAAGCATCCACACCAATCACATTTGAATTCTGTTTCAAATATTAAATCTCAAAGAAGGTACGAGTGCTCCACTTTGTTTTTCTCTCCTAAGAACATGTCTTCCTGCTTTTCATCTCTTTTTTACTCCTCAATTCTTCATTTGGGTCCTCTTTTGGAAGGAGAGACAGAATCTGGTTTTCCTCTCGGAAGGGTAGAAGAAAGACAATGATTGGAGGAAAAGAGTGACAGTGAAAGAACACAATCCACCTTCTTACCACTTGATTACACAAAAAGAAGTGAATCAATACTTAATTTGTACTTGCCAATAACAGGATATGCTATTTTGTACGGACTTTCGCAACTTTTTCAAATAGTTTCGTAAGTGCAGATATCAAAATATGATGTTCATTAGGTTCCTATTCCTCCAACAATTTCATGTGTCTTTTATCTATTTTCTTAAGAAAAAATTGATTTTTTTGGACAATTTTACCAAATGTAAGTGAATATAGATATTACAACAATTCTTTTTACTCAATAAAGAGATCTACTCTCACTATATATGAGATAAGAAGACTCACTCATTAAAACCCCAAACTACAAAAATTCATTAAAAAACCTTTGTCAGGAAAAAGAACGCATTTTTAGTATCATCGAAACCATATTCAATATTAGAATTTTTTACTTTATTTTATATAGTGTTGCTTGAGTCATAAAACTTGATTGTACCTTAATTTTGTTATAGTGAATTTATTCTTTGCTCATGGTTTTTTTTTAAAAGAATTTTTCATGTAAATCTTAGTTTCTCCTGTTTTCATATTTTTCCTTTTCAATTAGCATTCAATTTTCAACAACTAGCATGAGAGAGAGTTTGAGAGTTTCGGGAACTCGAATTGAACAAATTTTGCGGTTTATAATTTTTTTTATGAAAAAGTTGCAATTGTGTGGAAAAAGAAAATTAAGAAAAAAAGTTGTTTGTTTGTTCTTTTCAAAAGAAAGATACCGTAGGGGAGATGTCACGACTCAGAAGTTGGCCTAACAGAAACAATGGATCAAGCGACCCGATCGTCGGAGAGGATCCAACACCCAGCTCAAGGCTTGGTTCACAGCAGAAGTTTTGAACACAAATCAATGTCGATCATGTCATGCACAAATTTAAAATTATTCAAAACCTCTTTACCGATTTAATTAAAACACGCTATTCGAGCCATCGATGAGACAATTATCAAAATATCATTGGATACTAAGCCAACTATAATAAAATAGGCCTACATCATTTTTCACTAATTAAAAACAATGATCTGTGAAAAATGAGAGTTGCTCAAGGAATCCTACGGTACAATCACATAGAAATGCGGCAGTTCGAAGATCGCAATGCCTCATGAGTCAGGAGGAAGAAAACTATAAAAACAATCCGAAAATCAAGCCACCTCACAAAGGTTGCTGGCGAACAATGATCAGTGATGATATAACCCAAATCAAAATATAAACATACCTTGGTCAGGTTTAGGGATTCGAAAACTAAAGAGCCTGTCATCACTTCCCCTATTACCTATTTTCACACAAAGCACAAACAAATATCTTCACACTATAGAAGATGTAATTGGATAGCCTAGTGATATTTTCACATCAAGACAGTCCAATGCATCAAGATGGTGCATCCTCTAGTGAATATATCATCACAAAATGAAATACCATGCATATGAAAGTTGTAATACCCGAAATTAAGCTGAGACTAAGGATAATAATAATTGTGAATTATTGGAAGTTGAGGAATGATTTTACTATGCATTGTAATACCCCAAAAATAAGTTCAGGTATAATTTTACCCATTATTGTAGTGGAGATTGAAGATTTACCATATGATTATAGAGATAATTGGTTGATTATTGTTTAAGGAGTTGTTAAAATAGTGAAGGAATTGTTGAATTAGTTAATGGAGTGTTAAGTTAGTTAACGATTACAGTGGCAAAAATGCAAGTGTAAAGCATAAGGGGAGGTCGATCGCTGGGAGATTGTTCAGTGCTTTGCAGAAGGAAATGGTTGACCTGTAGGTTGATTGCAAAAATGACAAAGGCCCTGTCGATCACAAAAATGACAGATTCGATGTAAAGTTGGGCAACGAAGGAAATGGTCGATCAAATGATTGACCGTGAAAATAACAATGGCATTTACAAAGGATTTCAACGAAGGAAACAGTCAATTGCATGGTCGATTGTGAAAGTTACAGAAGCAAAAGAAAATGGCAGCGACTGAAAATGGCAAATCCGTTGGATCGGTCGATCAACGATCAACTGATAGAATAGAGTGGTGGTTGATTATAAGATCGACCGGCCTCACGGTGAAATGCGTTTTTTGTGTGGGAGCGGCTGATCGTGGTTGTTGAGTTGCGGTTGATCAATGATTGAGATCGACCGGCCTCAAGGTGAAATGCATTGTTGTGTGGGAACGGCTGATCGTGGGTGTTGAGTTGTAGTTGATCAATGATGGACCAACTCCACTTGATTTTCAACTTGAAGAAGAAATGTGAATCCCGAGGTGGCTGTGTATATGCGATCCCTCCACATTTGCTTCCTTTACAAATGGCAATTGAGATGTGGGATTAAGTGAGAATTATGGGGATAAATGAAGCATATTTGGGACGCTTATGATGAAATGAAAATAGAGAGAAAATAATAGAGAAAAAAAAGAAATGTAAATAGATGTTTTTGTGAACCAGTAGGTAAAACTTGGCATAGAAACAAAAGAAACGTAATGGTAAAGGAAAACAGAAAAAGAAAACAAAAACGGAAAACTGCATACGGATTTTAAAAGCTGCATAGCATGTGTATGTTTTATTTTATATCACTTACTGAGTCTTAGGCTCATAATTTAAGTCTTGTGATGTAGGTACATGTGAAAACAGGTTAAAGAGCAATTGATGAAGGATTTGCACGATTAGGGGCTTGGTGGCTGACTAGGCTAAAGGATTAAAGAAAGAAAAATGATTTGTAAAGAGTATTTTGTAAAGTATTTAAAGGGTAAAGGAAAACAATTTTATTCATTGTATTTTCAACTGTTTTGTTTTACTAATTAAAGTCTTCCGCTGTTTGTATAAAAGAAAAATATTTTCAAGTTACACGTTTTAAATGAAAGGAAAATCGGGTCGTTACAAAAGTAAATGTATAAAACTCACGTATATAGTATAAAAACTGACATGTTGTCGAACACTCCTCGTCGAGTTTTAATATGTGGCAACCCACAAAATAATAATTTGAAAACCATGTGTAATGAAATATGATAAAGTATAAAATCTCTACATTTATAAAGACCTTTCTTAACAACTAGAGCTACAGTCTTCTCTGGAATTGGATTGTAATCTACAAAATTGTTAGAGCTTAGAAACATGATAAAGGTTAGGAATTCCTATCAATAATTCACAAGAGAATGGGAATGGGTCCTATATCAGGTAGGGGTGGAATCAGTTCGGTTCGGTTTTATCGTGAATTGGAACCAAACCATCTTGGTTCGGTTTTGAACATAAAAAACCAAAATTGAAGCAAATCCATTGGAAAACCAATCAAAAACCTAATCTTAGTTTTCGGTTTTCCTCTGTTCGGTTTTTAAAAAATCAAAAAATTTGGATTTCCTTAGTATTTGGCTAAACAAATTTTAATTCAGAGAAATTCAACAAATTTCAAGAAATTTCAACAGATTTCAACATAAAACAACTTGATGAATCTCATAGAAATTTTAGCTTTTTGAGAAATTTTTCTTTCATGTGATTCACTTTTCCATTAAAATACAAAAAATTTATGAGAGAATTTTAGGAACGCGAAAGAAAGAATATTTAGCTAGGCTAGAGCAACATCAAACATCCATCTCCACATTTGATTTCTTAAAAAAAATTGCATTTTCTATAAAACCAAACATAACCGACAAACTAAACTTCAAGAAATACAAAACAAAATATAAATGAGTTAGTTTAGGTTTATTTTGGTTCGGTTCGGTTTTACTCGTTTTTTTTCATTAAAATCGAGAATCGAACCGAAAATTTGGTTATATTCGGTTAAGTTTTAAATTTGGTTTTTTTTTCTTTTAAAATTGAACCAAACCAAGTAAAATCATTCGGTTCGGTTCGGTTACCTGGTTCGTACCAAACCAATTTCCACCCCTAATATCGGGACTAATAACCTAAACTAAAGTGTAAACAACTCAAAAAATGAACAAAATTACACTGCGCGGTCGACCAAAGACCTTCTGTGGCTGACCAAGCACTGCAGTGGTTGACCCTGTCAACAACGAACTAGCTCGAACTCATTGAAACTCTCAACCTTTCTTGCAATCGATAAGGCACGACCATGTCTAAGACAACTCTCCAATGTAATTTTTGTGACAAAAAAGCATTGTTTTCTTCATTTCTTTTGCCACCAAATGACTAATACATCTACATAAACTCTAAATCTATCAATATATTACTGAAATAATTCAGGGATTTGAGTTTCCAAAATCAAATCCAAATCAACATAAAAATCAAACTTCAAATGCAAAAACAGAGAAGAGAAAAAAACTTACTCATGAAATACCTTCACAAAGGTTGAAGATTGAATTATCTGGAACACAAATTTAAAGTCGGATCGGCCTCCTTCTACGACATGATTCTTGTCTTTTTCTTTCTCATTCTTGCTGTGGCTTTGTCTCTCATTCTTTTACATTATTATTTAATAAAATTTAATTTAATTTAATAATATATATTAAAATATAATATTAAATCCTTATTCATCAAATTAAATTCCTTTGTTTATTTACTACTAGACACCCAAATTCATAATTTTTACCATTTGAACAAAAATTCACACAAACTATAAGCGACAAATAGGTCAACACTCAACACCTGGTGAATAAAATAGCAGCTTTTACAAGAGAGGTTTTCACTGTCCAGTTTGACACCGTCAACTGTGAGGAAGCGAAACCTCGATTCGCAACCATCCCAAAACGGAATCTCCTGCAAACCAAATGCTGCCGGAGAACAGCCTTTCGTTGCTAGAGAACCTGAACGCTGGCGATTGTGCAGCCTTTGACCAACCCATTTAGAGGCTGTCAACAGTGAAAAATTCAGCTACAATCCTCCGCCGTCTGAGCCTCAATCACGCAGAAACGCCATTGTCTGCTCCATTTGATTTCCTTCTACTAGAAGGAATGTCGGCGGCCGACTTGTTTGCACTGAACTGATGTAGAAACTGCCGAGTAGGTCAGCCGTAGCTCCTCCATTGAGTTGAAAAAGCTACCATCAATCGCCGGCTGTGATTTTTGTAGAACATATCAATTTTCGTGGTAGCAGGGTAAACCATTAATATAAGGGTCAAAACTTTTTTTGTTTTCAATATTAGAAAATATTTGGATTTTTCATTTGGTTTTGTAATGCTCAGGATTTGTGAATATTGATTTAAATATTTTGGAATATTTTGTATTGTGAAAGGGGATGAGTTTGGTGAAATTTGATATTTGGTTATTGGGTCATAATACAAGTTTTAGTTATGGCGGATGCAAATACAATATGTTCTCACACAAATAGATTTAGACAAAATATTATTAGGGCTCGATAAAAACCCAATTTTAATATATTTGCATTTATAAAATCAAGTTTTATATGACATGCTAAAGGAGAAAACTGTTGCTAATAATGGTTAAAGTTGAAGCAGTCGTAAAATCTGAAATTTTTAAAATAATTTTAAAGTATTATGTGTAAATTTTTTTCAAAATTTTGTTCAAATGTGGAAAGTTGACCCATTTTATCGCGCAGCGGCAACGTGTACGTTTTTCAATCAAATAGTCAAATTGGGTTTTCTCGAGAGACAATATCTTTTTGGAAATATTTTGATAAATTATTTTGGTTAAGAAATTATTTTGGGTCCATATTTTAAATGAATAGGATTTTAGAACTGGATTTGAGATGGATTTATATAGTATACGACAAGTCAACTACTATAATTTATTTTCTAACAAATTAACCACTGACCTGTGGGAAATGACAAAGCCAACATCACTGTCACGTTTGCCGTTAAGAAGCTGATCTGAAGCCGCGACGGTTCGTAGACAAAACGTCGCGGCTCCGTGTTTTTCCAAGAAAAGAAGGCCAAACGGGGACAGTGTCTTGAGACGCCGCCGCGGTTTGTTAGGAGACCACCGCAAGCCTCTTGAGATGCCGTTGCGGTGTCTCAAGACGCCGCAGCTGTTTGTCATGAGACCGCCGCGGTCTTATGATTGGAAATTTTTTTTATCGCAAACTTGAAGGCTTAAACGAATGATTTTAGGGCCGAGAAAGGAGGGTCATGGGGTAAACTTAATGAAAAGTGATAGATCTCTGAGAGAGCTTCGATTTGATACCTTTTGCAGCTGATTCAGACACATGTAACCAAAGTTATGGTCTTTTAAAGTTGAAGAGGTAAAAAATCTAATAAAAACATTGGATTCAAAAAACATATACATAAAGTCTTTAAAGTAGCCATGAAACACTAAAAACCAAGAACCACTATGGACTTTGAAGTAGCCATGCATGAAAAACAGAGAGTTTCATGACTACTTCAAAGTCCCTATGTATATGTTTTACAAATCCAATGTTTTTATTAGATTTTTGACCTCTTCAATTTCAAAAGACCATAACTTTGGCTACAGGTGTCAGAATCGGCTCCAAAAGCTATCAAATTGAAGCTCTCTCAAAGATCTATCACATTGTATAAGGTTAACCCTATGACCCCTTTTCTCAGCCCCAAAATCATGCATTTAAGCCTTCAAATTTGAGATAAAAATTTTTTCCCAAGACAAACTGTTGCGGCGTCCCAGGACACCGCGACGGTTTGTCTTGTTAAACAGCTGCGGCCTCCCAAGAAACCACCACAGCATCCCAGGAAACTGCCACGGCATTTCAGAATGCAGCGGTGATGGCCTTCTTTTCTTGGAAAACCACGGAACCGCGGCGTTTTGTCTACGAACTGTTGTGGCTCTAGATCAGCTTCTTAACAACAAACGTGACAGCGATATTGGCTTTATCATTTTTCCATACGTCAATGGTTAATTTGTTAGAAAATAAAATATAGTAGTTGACTTGTCATTAATCATAACACAATGGTTAATTTGTCATTTTCCCTATTTTTTTTTTTATAAAATAAGATTTTAGAAGAAGACATAACACGGTCTCTACGCGGGGGAAAATTGGGGAGAGAGAGAGGGGTTTCGGCCGAGAAGCTTCCGACTCGGTTCTGGCCGACGGTAGCTGCAGGCGATTGAAGGTTTCCGACCGCGAGCGAGTGAGCATTCCGTCTGAGACCATTTCGTGAGAGAGGGTTGACATTGAGTTCGGGAGTTGGGGCACCCACTCGGCTTGGGATTTTCTTCCGCCATTTTCACCGATTGCGCGGCTCCGTCTGGGCATTTCGAGCCGGGAGGTTGCGTTCTTCCACCTCCGATCTAGGTTTTTTTTTTTCTCGTGCATTTTCTTGCTCTCTCGGCCTCTTCGATTTTGTTACGGTTTTACTGGGAATGTCGAGCTCTGTGATTAAGTTGGTCCGGTTTGATTTCTGATTGTGGATTTCTATTTGATATTGGGGTTCTGCTTTGATTTCTGATTCGGATTGCCCTGTTTTGCCCCCATTTTGCACCCAGTTCTTGCTGCGTTATTTTTCCCGAATGGCTCTCAATTCTAGTTCTGTTCGGATGCTGCTTACAGAGTAGGGTTTGTGGATAATTTATTGCTGCTGTTGTATTGGTTTGTCTCTCGGCCAATTGGCCCCTGTGTGGGTTTTGATTTCTTTTTTGGAAATTTTAGGGGATTTTGGTTGTTGATTCTGTGTTGATGAAATTAGAATGATTGAGAAAATTGCCCTACTGATTCATGCCCTGTTCATTTGTTTGGCTTCTGCCCTAGAGGAATTGTTGAGCAATGATGTCCTGTTTGCATTGTGAAGACTTGTATTTGTCTGTTGGGTTTAGTTTATGGTTGTTGAGTGTTATGGGTGAGCCGAGGATTGATATTATGAAGAATGGAGTGTGGGCTATATTATTTGTTACTTTTAGAGTATGACCCAAGGATTTATTCCCATTACTGAATTCTAGTTGGTACCCTCTGGTGTATTTTGAGGGCTTAAGGAAAATACAAAATGAGCATTAGGCTTCATCCAATGTGTAAGTTGTATTCGGAGATTTGGTTCCGAGTTGGGATTCAAGTTTAACCTTAGAAACCATCCAAAAAGTCTCGTCTTGATTTGAACTTGTCTGTTATCCCTTGTATGTTGTGGGATGTTGACACCAACCTTATTGTAGGTTCTGGAGATGTCAGATGATTCGATTTTTCGCTTACGACAGTGCATGAAGCTAGTTTTTGGTAAGCATGTCATGGTCGTCATCGAGGTAGGGATTTTTCTACCTTCTACATTGCATTGCATTATGGTTTTCAAAACTACTATTTTGTTGGATACCACACTTGAAAACTCAACGAGGACTGTTCGACAGCACATCAGTTTTTACATATACGTGTGTTTTCTCACATTTACATTTCATACATGGTGTATTGTTGTTATTTTGTACGTATTGATGATGTGACTTCTGTGCATGTATTTGAAGGATGAATCCTCTT
Organism: Begonia loranthoides; assembly: GCA_022433065.1. NCBI lineage: Eukaryota > Viridiplantae > Streptophyta > Magnoliopsida > Cucurbitales > Begoniaceae > Begonia > Begonia loranthoides. The sequence continues at coordinate 26,748,046 of CM039469.1, forward strand.
GATGCTTTAGGCACTCTAGCGCTAAAGCATCACGAGACTATCTCGTTAACCTTTTATTGTGAGAAGGTTTGATATTGGTTACGTACATTGGGAAGATGAATCTTCTTGATGTTTTAGGCACTCTAGCGCTAAAACATCACGAGCCCATCTTCGAAATCTTCTATTGCGAGAATATTTGTTATGTGCATTGGGAGGATGAATCCTCTTGATGCTTGAGGCACTCTAGCGCTAAAGCATCACGAGGCTATTCTAGTGCAATTTTCTACTGCGTGAAGAATGGTCATTTACGTGCGAAATGGCGATGGGGCATTCATGACATGTCCTTAGGTTTAAATCCCTGGAAGTGGAAAAAGATGATGGGGCATTGGTGATGTATCATCAGGTTGCAAGTCCTGGAAGTTGAAAATAGGATGAGAGGGTGATGACGCCTCCTTGGATTGAAAGCCCCTAAACCTGGCAAGGGTATTTGTCATACGGAGTGACAGGTTGTCAGTCGCGAAGATTAGTCTATCCTAGTACCGTTCTATTTGGTGGGTGGCTGGACGACTTGAACTTGCTCGTCGGCAACACTCGTCAATTTGGGACATGGAGGTATCCCAGTGAGAAGCGGTCTATTGTGAGCAACTTCCTCCATTACTGCAATTATATGAGTTGTGTTGGCTCGGAGCTTGGCTCGTTGAGAACTCGGGTGACGTACTGGATCTGCGGATCGCCATAAATGATATTCTTTCCTGCCTCATGAGGTGTTGTTATTGGTGGATGCCACCTTTTTGTGACCTGTGCTGGGTGGTTACATGAGTTATGTCGTCGCTGATTTGTTTTCTGGCAACTCGGGTAATGCGCTAGATCTTCGAATCGTATCAGCGGTGGCTACGGCTCGTCGGCACATCTGGGTGGTTACACGAATTGTGTCGTTGCGAAGCTTGCTCGCTGGTAACTCGACTAATGTGCTGGATATTCGGATCGTATTGACGGTGGCTACTGCCGATCGGCACATTCGAGAGATTACACCACTTTACGATGATGAGTGATGGATGAGTCTTTGTGTGACTATCATTTTTCACTGATGACGTTTTCATACGGAAAACGATGTTGGCATATTTTGTGATTATATTTGTCTATGTATACAATGAGTTTTTGAATAAAGCCACGTCAAGGGCTATGATCTAGTTTATTAAAATGATAAAGAGATTTTAAATGTTTAAAATCTATGTACGGTAAATAAGAAGTATGAAATGATTTTTAAAAGATAAGGAAAATAATTTTAGCATGCATTGCATTTAGTATAGATTTCTCTGCTGAGTTAGTCACTCACCCCTTCGACTATCTTTTTCCCCAAGTTAGGGTAGGTTCGGTGCACTGGTTGTGTATGTGTGGCAGCAGAGTGACGCTGATGTTCCCTGATGGGTGTCTCGATCTCCCCATGGATGAGTAGAGATTCGTCGGTTCAATCCTTCGTTTCCTAGTATGTTGGGATTTTAGTTTTGGTATTGTTTGACTTAATTCCTGCACAGTACTTTCTTTTATTTATATTATCATGCCTCTAGTTGATCACTTTGTAGACCTCAACCTATGTGATATAGGTTTGAGTTTGATATCATTCCTATTAAGTCTTCTGCATAAAAAAATTCACGCCTTGAGCTGGGTAACTGGGTTCTCTTCGAGAATCTGGTCGCCTGACCTGACGGTTCTGTCCGGCCTACCTTCGGGTCGTGACAGCAGCTATGTATGAAGAAAACCTTGACTAACAAGTTACATTTAAAGTAACGTCTTTATTCTCTTTAGTTGACAGAAGGTAGTTCTATTGAAGAATACTTAACCACATTCAAGGAAATAGATTTAGATTTAGAGACTATGAGATGCAAGTACAATGAAAAATATTTGATGTTGATTCTACTATGCTCATTGTCTTCTTCATATGGTACTTTCAAAGATACAATTTAATACAATTGAGAAAGTCTAAATCTAGAAGAAGTTTATGGTGTTTTGTTATCAAAAGAGAAGATAAAGCAAATTGTTGTTGGATTAGAGTCTCAAGGAAAATGACTTATTGTTTAGTGTAGAGAATGAGAGTCAAATAGCAATGACAATAATAATGTTCAAGATTTGAAGATTAGATCAAAAGTCAAGAAACAGTGATAAGACCTGCTACTTGTGTCAGAAGAAGGAGCACATTAAATTTGTGTTCGGCTTGTTGAGAAGGAAAAACAATTGATGATGTCCAGTGAAGTTATCACTGTAGAAAAGACCATGTGATGAAGATCATATAGTTTTATCTGAAGGAAACTTAAATCCAATCAATGATTGAATTTTGGATGAAGCTTATTTATTTCATATGTATTTTAATTGGAATTGGTTTTCTTTATATGAGACTGTTTTAAAAGGTGTTGTGTTGATAACTAATAACACTCCTTGTAAGATAGTTGTTATTGGTACTGTTAGAATCAAAATGTTTGATGAAGTTGTCAGGATACTGGGTAATGTGCGACATATTCCTGATTTGAAGAAAAATCTTATTTCGTTGAGTACTCTTGATTCGAAAGGGTACAAGTACAATAGTGTAGATGAAGATGTAAAGATTAGTAGGGGTGCTTTTGTTATATTGAAGAGACACAAAAGGTTTACAAATTTGTATGTGTTGTAGGGTTCTATAGCTTTTGGTTATAAGACTGCTAAAATTGTGAATTCACTTTCTAAAGGATGGTTTGAGAAGACTCGGAAGAAGTCAAACTTTTAGGTGAAGTTCAAGTTGAAATCAAAATCTATATTAGAGGTGATATGTCAACCTAATACAAATATTTAGGGTGAAGTCGTAACCACATCATCACTGGTTTCAATTCCACATCAGAGTGGTATCACAAAAGGTAGAATCCAGAGGAAGGTTAAAGCTCCATGATAATATGGTGAAACTAGTCCAATGAGTTATGTATTGAATGTGTTCAAGGGTATTTCTTTTAGTGGAGAGTCTTTGACATATTCAGATGTAGTTCGTTTTGACGATTTTGATTGTTTGGTGATACCATGGAGGAGATGAGATTTATTCCCAAGTATGTTGTTCAAGTTTAAGCATTGGTTGTTATCAGTTGTTGAGAGTGCCTTTACTGGCCTTTGCGGAAGAAAAGGTTATGTTGTTGGAGTTTTAGAGATTTGTTTCCTTGCATAATAATTTCTTTGAAGATGGAGATTGTCAAAGTTCAATGTTTTGGATTCATTTTGAGTTGTACCAAGAAGATTGCATTTTGGATTTTCATGTAGAATTCGTATTCAGATTATAATTGTTAGAGTTTGATGTGATCTGAATTCTAGTTGGGCCAGGTTGGGCTTATATTCAATTTTAAGGTTTTTACATTACTCTTTATATTGTTGATTGAGTTGCAAAATTCAGTTATACTTTGATTTTGACATTGTGAATTTTTCCTTTGCCCATAATTTTTTTTTTCTATTAGAATTTTTCATATAAATCTTGGTGTCCTATGTTTCTGCGTTTTTTCTTTTTTTGATTAGCATTCAAGTTTTAACACAACCAATAATATACGACATTGTGGCTATTGAATAAATAATCTCAAGCAAGACTAAGCTCTTTGAAAAGGAAACCCTAACAGAATTGAGTAGTCACAAAGCTATGGTATCGAACTTTGTTCAACTTATCCGCCCAATTATTCCTCATAGCTGATGAACTTTAACATAAGAAAATTTGAGTAAATGAACAGTAAATGCAGAATCATTTTCAAGCAAAGTGGAGGTTCATTCATTGCCCTCACTTGCTGCTATCATTCAATGTCCGTATCGTTTTTGTGGAACACTCACAACCAATTTGTTAGAAAATGTATTTAGCATGATAAGACCCAATATCTATTTAGGCGTCAAAATGTATTTATATGTGATTAAAACTGAGTTTGCATTAATATTCTGCATTATTCAAAATAATATTATTTGGGAAAATAATTATTTCAATTAGATAACAAACAATCTATGTGAAATTCATTTATAAACATCAAGTAGATTATCATCTATCTTTATCTATAAAATCTATGAATCATTAAATAGAGATAGTTGCAGTTGATTTTAACATGCTATTTACACCAAAAAAAAAAGCTTTTTCTTTTCTAAAAACGCATATCATTCTCTCTTCTAGAAATTCTTTTTTGAATTTTGGACGGTGAAAATCCAGTTAACGTTTGTTGGTGATTTTACACAATGCAAGTGAACTTACAAATTTAATGTTGATTTTACACATAAGTAATATAATATTAAAAGTAGAGTGTGGAACTCACAAATTTATTGTGCAAAACTATAATATTACGCAAGTACATGTAAAAGCCGTGAAATTTTTAAATAAGAAATTCCACGTGTAAATTTTTCGCGTTGAAAATCGGTCATGGCGTTGAAGTTGACCGAATTGTCGTGTAGCGGCCACATATGCAATTTTGGTCAATTGGTCAAAATCAGTGAAGCTGAAATTTTTTTGAATAAAGAATTCAATTAAGGAACGAAATTGGATAGTTAAATTGGATCTATAACATCGTTAGATGATGTTTGGATTAAATTGAGAGTTTGAATAGCCTATGTGATATATAATGTGTATAATTGATTTATATACATTTATTTGAATTGGGAAAAGAAATTAGGGAATTATTGGATAAAGGAAATAAATGAGTTAGAATAATTGAAATAGGAAAAGGGATTGAGAAGAGGGGGAAAAATCCCGCCCAAAGCCCTTGAACCAGTAAAGTTCAGGGTTTAAGTTGTAAAAAAAAAAAAAAAAAAAGAATCGGGAGAAGAGGAAAACCTAGTTTTCCTCTTCCCCCAAATCACGCCTCTTGCCGATGGAGAGAAACCGAAGGGAGAAGAGAGAGGCGCCGGCCGGGCGATTTTCGCGAGAGAGAGGGAGACCCGCGGTTGGACGACGACGGTTGACATCGTCTGAGGCGTTCCGAGTGGCAGCCGGCAGGAACCGAGCATGAATGGCGACCGCGCGAGGGCTGCAAACGACGAACTGGCGAGCAGCGACGTCGGGCGAGAGCGATGGTCGACTCCCGGATTGCCGAAGAACAACGCCGGTGGCCGCAGGCTTCCGATCCCGAGCGACGCCGGCGACAGAACAGCTCAACCCGAGCGTGTTCCTTCGATTCCGGCGAGCGGCGATCTCGGATCCGTGACGGGAGTTCTGAAAATCAAACCCATTTTTCCGACTCCGGCAGCGACGAGTTCGGATTGGTGACGGGAGCTCCGAGGCCGAACCTGTTTTTCGATTCCGGCGACAATTCCGACTCTGTTCGGTGGGTGAGATTTTTCGATCCGAGTTTTACTCCGTTGTTAAGTTTAGATTGGTGATGTCGCTGGTTGATTTATGTTGTGGGTTTACAGCGATCGATTGAAAGGTCCCGGACGGACATTCTCCGGCTAGGGCAGCTCCGGATCTGATTCTGGCGAGAACAGAACACTTGGTTTTGTTTTGTTCTGTTGGGTGAGTTGGATATTTCATTCCGATATTTGGTCTTGAATGTGATTTGTTTCTGATTAGGAGGGATTTGTTGTTAGTGGCTCTGTTTCGTTGTAGAACTGAATGATCTCTGCATTAAACTAATTTGATGAAATAATGTCGTAGGAAAGTGCTATTGTCGAATCCCTCTTTTGGATAAGTAGTGCATTGTGATTGTGGTCTATTGAGTGTGAAAAGTTTAGTTGGATTCTTGCTTCGGAAGTGGATGTAAATCTTGTTCTAACCTATTGATTGGGCTAAAGCTGATAAAGTGGTTTCTGAATTAGTGATAAATATCTGAATATTGCTTGGATTCGTTAGGCTTAAATTTGCAGAAAGTAATATTCATGCAAAGTGATTTGTGTTTTGTTAAAGTGTCATATGTTTGGGTTTTAAGCACTGTTGAGTTGAATACCATGGATAGATTTAAATTGTTATGGGTTGCTGAATAAAAGGATAAGTTAGGATAAGGTTGAGAAGCTGATAGTTATTGTTACATTATACATACTCGAATCGCTTGTATAGTTGAATTGGAAGCTACATTGTATTGTTCTGTCGAAATCTGGATTTGGAGATTCTAACTTGGATTGTTATTTTGAATGATAGATTTAGTTGTAATTGAAGGTTAGCAATTCAACGAGTATGAACTGCACCTTGGTCCTAATTTCTGTAATGGTTGAAATGGAATCTATCAATGTTAAAGGAATGAGACTTTTGATTTTTAAAGCCGTGTAGGTGTTCGTGATTTGGATTATGAGTTTAAGAAATTTTGTTAGATAAAGTTGGAAACTTTATTGGAATTCTTTGCAAGTTGGTTGGTCTTTGTATGAGACCCTCGCTTATTTTCCTAGAATTTAATTATGATATTCTCGCGTTTATACATTTGTCAGGCTTGGTCAATTTCAGCGAGTGTGATACGATTCTTGCGTAATTGGTTGCTCTGGTTGGTAAGGCAGACCGTCGTCGAGGTAGGGATTTCTATACCTCTTGCGTTATATTGCATCCTATTCCGTTTTCCAAAATGATTATTTTGTGGACTACCACACTCGGAAAATGACGGGGACTGTTCGACAGCACGTCCGTTTTTATTAGTAGTATGTTTTCTCAAGTTTAAATTCCGTACATGGTTTGAGATTTATTGTGCCCATGTTGAGGGATGGATCCGCCATCCCTTTTGATACCTTCTGCTGCGTGAAGGTTGATTGTTTGACGTGCAAAAATTATAGGTAGGGCATTGGTGACGTGTCCTCAGGTTGAAATTCCTGAAAGTCGTAAACCTCGTATGGGAGGGTGATGACGCCTCCTTGGGTCGCAAGCCCCTAAACCTGGCCAGGATTTGTCCCACGGATCAGACGGTTGTCAATCGCTGAGATTTGTTTATCCTAAGTCCACATATAGCGAACAACTGTATCCGTTTTATTTGATTATACAATTATACGATTATACGAGTTGTGTCGTGCAGCCAGGTGCGCCGGCAACTCGGGTGACGTACGGAATCTTCGGATCGTCGTCATTATTCCTGCCTCATAAGGTGTTGTCATCGACGGGTGACCACCTCTTCTATGTTGTGTGGCGGGTGAGTCCATGAGTGACCACCCCTTTTCACTGACGACGTTTTCAAATTGGAAAACGATGATGGCTTATTTTACGAGGTATAGCTGTCTATGTATACAGCAAGATTTTTAATAAAAGCCTCATCGACGGCCCTTGTGTCGGTTTGGTAAAATGATAAAGAGTTTTAAAGTGATTTTAAAAATCCATGTACGGTAGAATGAAACATAACCTTGTTCTCGAAAAATGTACAAAACCAGTTTTGCATGATGTGCATTTAGTATAGCCATACTTTACTAAGTTAGTCACTCACCCCAAACGACTCCTCCCCCAAAACTTCAGGTAAAGGCAAGAGCAGCTGAGGATTAGGAGCTTAAGTGTTTTGTTATTTACATTTGTGGTGTTTATCATTACTTGGTGAGAATATTTACATTTGGTCTGTAAACCTTAAACACAGTTGGTTTTGGATTTGTTGCACAGTACTTGGATTGTATTTTAATTTATGCACTGTTATCTTCTCGTGATCCCTACTCGGACCTAGGCCCATATTATCTTGGGCCGAATTAAATATTATAAGTCTTCCGCGAAAACTCACGCCTTGGGCTGGGTGATCGGGTTCTCTATGAGGATCGGGTCGCCTGACCCAGCGGTTCTGTTAGGCCCGTCTTCGGGTCGTGACAGTACACGTGTCAAAAATAGAGTAATAAGATAAGTAGAGTATCGATCCTAAGATGACAATTTATCAAATATGAATTTAAGTAAAACAAAATTAATTTAAGATAAAAATTAATTAGGTAATGTGATAAATAATTAAAATAAAACACAAATGAATCAAATAAGGAGATCAATTGAGAGAAACGTGAGTTAGACTTGATTTCCCTTGCTATATGAAATTAACTATTAATGTTATGAAAATGATGAAGCAAAACTATTTGGATGACCAAGAATCTTTTTTTTTTTATGCAAGTCTCGCTAGAGTTATTTGCTTAATTCTTATAATATTTTCTTCAAACTTATGATAGACAAATATTACGAAGAATTCAATTAAACACAATTTTCAATTGGATATGTTATTCAAATAAAACAATATATAAATATTTGAAATTAACAACATAACATGTATAAAGTTAATGTAATCACACAATTCAATATAAGTTCTAATTTCTATTTACCCTTAAATAAATAAAAACTTTATTCACTCATGCCTTTCATACACTGAATAAATTATTAACAAAAATATATTGAAGTGTCCAAACAATTTTATGCAACAAAATATAATAAAAATATATTTTCAGTTTAAGAGTTTCCACTGCCAATCATCATGCATGTCTTTCTTATCTATTTAAATCTTCTATGTTGTGATTCCCTTTTTTTTTCTTAACAAACTCCATAAGAATATATATATTTTTAAAGATAAATTTGCATTAAATAGAATTTCAGAAAAGATTGTATCTCAAACATGAATTAAAACAGATTTTTATACATAACCATTGATGTTGTAACATTTTGTAATACAAACATGATTTTTATTTATCAAATCATTGAATTTGAACAAAATATATATAGAATAAAACCATATAATAACTCTTTGTTCAAGAGTTATTAGAATTGATACAATTAAATTTCTAACTATCAATTTCCTTTTTCTTCAATTTTATTTAAATAACGTCAGTTGTGATTTTTCTATGATTAAATTACTAAAAAAAACAAAAACAAAACAATTAAAAGGAATTACTCTCAAGTGATTAAAACCTAGGACTACAATTATTTCTCAACAATCTATCTAATTAAATTAATTACCTTTTTCAATTAATCAATTTGTTCAAGTTAGTTAACTCATAAACCCTAATTATCTAAAAGTTTCTCTTAATGGTTGATTAGAAATACTATTAGAAATTAAATTCACTATATTCCTATATAAATAAAACAACAATGATTCATTAAGTTTAGGTTCTTAAATATATTACAAGTTCTGCAGGTATATTCCTATCCTACACAAACTCACACTAACCATTCGATGATAAGGTGTTATTTCTGTTCGTATCTAACATGCAATTCCTTTTTCCATATTCATTAAACGTGATAAAATTAACCTAACTATTGATCAAATAATCAGATTAACATAAATCACAAAACAAAACAAATACGAATGAATATAATGAAAAAGATAAATTTTAATTAAGCTTTGTGCAAGTTTAAATCGTAATCCTAGAATAGAAAATAAGTTTATGATACCAAAAGGAAAATCAATAGAGAAAATCATAAATATCCATGAAAAATACAACGAAATCAAAGAGAAGAGAAAGAGAGATAAAAAGTAGTTGAAGCCCTTCGTCTAAGTGATTTGTCATGCGTCGTTGAAATCTCCATGAATATCGTCAGCAATTGAATGTTAAAATCTCAATTCTCTATTGAACTCTTGAGTTTCTAGTCTCCTCTCATTGTCTGGTGCGTGTCATATTTGTAAATAATCATTAAAATTGTCTGTTAACCTTAATTTTCTCATGCCACCGCAACTGCAGCCACTCATGAGCACAATTACATTACGTAAAAAATCACGAGTGCAACTGTGCTTAGAATGAGGACAGTAGCACATAGCTTTTGTTTTCTAAAGTCGTTCAATTAAGCGCAGTAGCTTACTCAACGAGCGCAGTGGCTCTAAGTGATTGCCTTCGACGCCTCTTTAGCGAGCACAACTGCACCCAATGAGAGCACAATAGTGTTCAACTATTGTTTTGTGCTAATATTTCGTCTTCTTGTGTGATGGTGCGCTCCTCTAACTATGATTGTGCTGGTTTTTCTTCATTTTCAATAATTCAACCATATTTAATTCACTTTAATTTTGATATATGTATAATGCATGTTATTTTGAAAATACACAAAAAATCACACGAAAAGGAGTTAGAAACTCTCATACTCGCAAAAATCATGGTTGGAATTGCTCAATTCATTGGTATGAAACCAACTCATCAACGTTCTAGTAGTTTACACCAATGCAAGTCCTTTGATTCATTCATGATAGATAATTTTTTAGTAAATTTTTTTGTTGAAATTCAAATGAGAATCAAAAAAAGAAAACCAGAAAATAATGAACATCGAGATTTACATGAAAAATCAAAGGTAGGTGAAAAATTTATGGGCATATGAGAGAAATCACTAATTAAAATTGGAAATTCAAGTCATACTCAGATTCTTAATGTGGGCAAAAACTGGTGTGACCTAGATAAAATTTGGGTCATACTAAACTTTAACATTCTCCATCTTGACTTGAATTCCACTATATAAAATATATATTCAAAACTCTAGCAAACCTCATCTTCCACAAAAGCCCATGAGGGAGTAATAATCAATTAATACCAACCAAACTCAAATAATGCTTAAACTTGGTTTTGAGCAAAGTCTTGATCTATCATATCATCAAGATTATCATGAATACTGATTTTACTTGCAACAAAATCACCACAAGCAACCACTTTAAGAACAAAATGATAATAAATATCGATGTGCTTCAAAATATCTGATCTTTAGTGACATAGATGACGCTCTGACTATTGTAAAATATTGTGATAAACTGCAAGTTTTCACAGAGTTCACCAAACAATCCTTTCAACCATGTAGCTTTCTTACATGCCTCTGTAATAGCCATATATTTTGCCTCTGTAGTAGATGTTGCAACGTATATTGTATTGTAGCTCTTCAGCTAATAGCACAACCTCCAACTGTAAAGATATATCTTGTAAGAGATCTCCTCTTATCAAGGTCTCTCGCATAATTAGAATCAACTTACCCAATCACTGGATCTATAGTTCTTCCAAATTGAAGGCAAACATCACTAGTCCCACGTAGATACCTAAGAATCCACTTAACAATTTTTCAATGTTCATTTCTCGGATTTGCCATGTACCTACTAACCGCACTGATTGCATAAGATAAATTTGGACCCGTGTAAATCATAACATACATTAGAGATCCCATTGCATTAGAATACAAAACTCATGACATATAATTAATTTCATCATTTGATCGTGGACATAAGGCAAATGAATACTTGAAATAAGCTACTAAAGGAGTACAAATTGGTTTAGACTTGTTCATGTTAAACTTGCGGAGAACTTTCTGAATATACCCCCTTTGACTTAGGTACAATTTTTCCATTTTCCTAACTCTCTGTATCTCCATACCAAATATCTTCTTAGCTACTTCCAAATCTTTCATCTCAAATTCATTACTCAACTGTGTTTTGACCACTTATTTATTTTTTTATCTTTTGTTGTGATAAAAAATGTTGTCAACATAAAAGAGTAGATAAACAACTGACTCATTCTTACTGTTCTTTATATAGGCACAACTGTCATAATTACTCATTCTGAAATCCTGAGAAAACATGAATGAGTTGAACCTCTTGTACCACTGTCTTGACAACTAATTTAGACGATAAAGAGATTGTGATGAAGCTAATATTGGTAATTGTGTAGATGCGATGCCACCCTAATTATCTGGGATGTCTTGACCTGAAGACTCTAATGTCGACGTTGTTCTAATCTTAACTTCAACATCGCAAATAGATAAATGCTTAGTCTTCTTTGACAAGACTTTAGAAGGTGAATTAACAATCATATCAGCTTCATCTAATACTACATCTCTGCTAAATCTTACTTTCTTGTATTCTCAACACCATAATTTATATCCCTTGACACCAAAATTGTATCCAAGGAATATACACTTCAGTGATCTGGGTTCTAACTTGCCCTTATCAACATGACCATATAAAGGGCAACTAAATACTCTCAAAATTGAATAATTAGTAGGAGTACCAAAGCAAATTTCTTCAGTAGTTTTCTTATCAAGAGAAGCTAATGGAGAATGATTTATGAGATAACAAGTAGTAGCAGCAGCTTCAACCTAAAATGATTTAGTAAACCATAACCTAAGAACATACACTGAACCTTCTCGATTAAAGTTCTATTCATTCTCTCCACCACACTGTTTTTTTGTGGAGTATGTAGGACTGTCAGATGCCTCATAATTCATTTTGACTTGCATAAAAGGTTGAACTCTTCCTAACAAAACTCCAATCCATTATTGGTGCGAAGATGTTTTACCTACTTCCCTTTTTGCTTTTCAATAATCATTTTCCACTCCTTGAAGGTAGAGAATACATCACTCTTCTTCTTTATAAAGAACACCCTACTTTTCTAAAAAAATCATCAATCAAAGTCAGCATATAATGTGCCCCCCATGGAAGGCACCAGTGTTGACCCTTAGAGATCCGAGTTGGATATAATCTAGTGTTCCTTTAGTATTGAGTGCTCGAATTGAATCTAATATTCTTTTGTTTCTTGAAAACACAACGCTCACAAAACTCCAATTTACTTGTGCTTTGACCATTCAAAAATCCTCTTTTACTCAACTCATTCATCCCATTTTCACTCGTATGCCCCAAACGTATATGCCATAAGCTCGTGAGATCTTCATCTGACAATGAAGTGCTAACTGACATATCCACAACAACTGTAGATTCTTGCAGAATATATATATTTCTAGACTTTCTTTGCCCTTTCATCATGATTAGAGAACCACGACTAATCTTCAAAATTCTACTTTCATTGATGTACTTGTACCCTTTGAAATCAAGACTACTCGATGAGGTCTGATTTCTCTTTAGATTAGGAACATGTCATACATCACCAAATGTTCTTGTAATAACTCGATTTCCTGTAATGGAATTAAGTAAAAGATAATTGAGAAATTAATTGGGTGTAATTTGATTATGTGGATAATCATTAAAGATTGATTAGATGGAATTATTAGGAGTGATTAAGTGAGGTATTTATGGTGATTAAAGTGTTGGATTAATTAAAAGTGAAGAGAGAGAATAGCAGTGTGTAGCAAATTATAGCAATGTTGATTTTGTGTGGATGACAAACATCCTTTATAGAGGGATAGATGTCCGTTATCGCGCAATTGGACACCCTTCATGGTGGGGGAATCTAGTCACCAAAATTGAAACGAATGTAACTCGACTTGCATACCCGTTTTGGATCCAAAAATTACAAGACAAGTAGACAATAACCCATATATGAACACTCTCAAATATCAGCTTCAAAAGCCACGCACACATGGAGTTGTGCGTGAAGGAATCCAAAGTTCGGATCTAGGTTTGCTGAACACAGATTTGCGGCCACAATATCTTTCCTTGTATAACTCCAATATTCGAAATCCAAATCAAGATATATCCTCACCAAATCCACACAAACAGAATAACAACTTCAAGGAATCAAGAAATATAGAGCACCTTTCAGGAAAATCAAGAAGACAAGAGAAGACACCAAATTGGTCTGCAGATCCCTCCAATGGCCTAGGGGCCACTAGTTCGGAAGCTCCAAGAAGCATCACTCCAACTTGGCTTTTGCGGTGGTCTTCTACCCTCACACCACAAAGACAACCTCATGAAGAAGCTGCTGGAAAAGGTAGTATGAGCCATCTTCTCCTAGGCCACGCAAGAACAAAGGAGAGAGCTTGAGATGGTGAGAACCGTAAAGAACTCGGACCACTTTTGGAGAGTTAGAGAGAAATCTCTAAAACAACAAGCAATTAGGTATTAGGGTTTCAAAAGTGCCCACAAAGTTTCATTAGAAAGGCTTAAATACCACTCTAATGATGCAACAAAAGAATATTACATATTTGCCCTTGAATACTCAAAATTTGGGCATGAGGGCTTGGTTTACATGCGAACTGAGCACCTCCATTTCCATAACAATAAAACAATCTAATATTCTCAAAATCAATCCTAACCAGCCATCTAACAATCAAAACATCTAAAGTAAAAAGTTAAACTTCAATGAAACGCTCTTATTCAACCTTGCTAGCTTCGGCCAAAGCGAGCTTTTCTTAACCGGGACAATGCGAATCTTAGCCGATTAGTTTTGCATGGCCCCATGTGAGAACATGATGCAGAGCTTCCTTGTCTTAATGTATTGGCTCCTCCGTAAGCTCTATTAATTTATTATTCCCTGCAAAATAATAACTTCTTAGATAAGCGACGAGCCTTTTCACTCAAGATCGGGTAATCGGTCATTGGGACACATCACTTTCTTTATGGTGGCAGATGTTGGAATGAAAAAAGGGAATGACACCATTTGAAGAAAAGTGGACACCCTTCAAGGTGGGACGGACATCCTTCATGGTGGAAAGGAGGCAAACATTTTTATGGATGGCGGGCGTTAGTTATATAAGGGGTATGACGTCGTTTGAGGCTAAGGTGGACGTCCCTTATAGGAAAGTAGACGTCCCTTATCAAAGGCAGACATTTTATATATTGGGTGCGACGTTGTTTGATGGAAGGTGGACGACCCTAGTCAGTGGCAGATGTTTTATATTTGGTGAAAGACATCGTTTGGACAAAGATGGACGTCCCTTATAGGAAAACGGACGTCCCTCATGGCAAAAAAAATAGAAGACGGTCATTCGTTGGGTTTGACGGATGAATAAAACATGAAGGCAATGGACGTCCTTCATGAGGAACGGACGTCCATTGCAGCGAAGAAAATGAAGGATGACTAAAATGTGAAGGCAACAGACATCCCTAACGAGGAACGGCCGTCTGTTGCAGTGAAGAAATTGATGGATGACTAAAATGTGAAGGTGATGGACGTCCCTCATGAGGAAAGGACGTCCGTTGCAGCGAAGAAACTGACGGATGACTAAAACGTGAAGGCGACGGACGTCCCTTATAGGGAAATAGAAGTCCGTTGCAGCGAAAAAATTGATGGATGACTAAAATGTTAAAGTGATGGACGTCCCTCATGGCAAAGAGATTGATGGATGTCTCTTAATGGTTGACGGACACCCACGTGAGAACATGACGCGGCGCTTCCTTATCATAATGCGTTGGCTCCTCTGTAAGCTCCATTAATTTATTATTCCCTGCAAAATAAGAACTTGTTAGATAATCGACGAGGCTCTTCACTCGAGATCAAGTAATCGGTCTTTGGGACACATCACTTTCTTTATGGCGGCAGATGTTGGAATGAAGAAGGGAATGACATCGTTTGAAGGAAAGTGGACGCCCTTCAAGGTGGGATGGATGTCCTTCATGGTGGAAAGGAGGCATACATTTTTATGGATGACGGGCGTTTGTTATGTAAGGGGCGCGACGTCGTTTGAGGCTAAGGTGGACGTCCCTTATAGGAAAGTAGACGTCCCTTATCAAAGGTGGACATTTTATATTTTGGTTGCGACGTTGTTTGATGGAAGGTGGACGTGCCTAGTTAGTGGCAGACGTTTTATATTGGGTGAACGACATCGTTTGGACAAAGATGGACGTCGCTTATAGGAAAACGGACGTCTCTTATGGCAAAGAAAATAGAAGACGGTCATTCGTTGGGTTTGACAGATGAATAAAACATGAAGGCGACAGATGTCCCTCATGAGGAACGGATGTCCATTGCAGCGAAGAAAATGACGGATGACTAAAATGTGAAGGCGACGGACGTCCCTAATGATGAATGGACGTTTGCTGCAGCAAAGAAATTGACGGATGACTAAAATGTGAAGGTGATGGATGTCCGTCTTGAGGAAAGGATGTCCGTTGCAGCGAAGAAACTAACGGATGACTAAAACGTGAAGGCGACGGACATCCCTTATAGGAAAACGGACATCCGTTGCAACGAAGAAACTAATGGATGACTAAAACGTTAAAGCGATTGACGTCCCTCATGAGGAACGAATGTCCCTCAGGGCAAAGAGATTGAGGGATGTCTCTTAATGGTTGACGGACACCCACATGAGAATATGACGCAGAGCTTCCTTATCTTAATGTATTGGCTCCTCCGTAAGCTCCATTAATTTATTATTCCTTGCAAAATAAGAACTTGTAAGATAAGCGACAAGCCTCTTCACTCGAGATCGGGTAGTCGATCTTTGGGACACATCATTTTCTTTATGGCGGCAGATGTTGGAATGAAGAAGGGAATGACATCGTTGGAAGGAAAGTGGACGCCCTTCAAGGTGGGATGGACGTCCTTCATGGTGGAAAGGAGGCATACGTTTTTATGGATGGTGGGCATTAGTTATGTAAGTGGCACAACATTGTTTGAGGCTAAGGTGGACCTCCCTTATAGGAAAGTGGATGTCCCTTATCAAAGGTGGACATTTTATATATTGGGTGCGATGTCGTTTGATGGAAGGTGGACGTCCCTAGTCAGTGGCAGACGTTTTATATTGGGTGAACAACATCGTTTGGACAAAGATGGATGTCCTTTATAGGAAAACGGATGTTCCTCATGGCAAAAAAAAAAAAAAAAGGTCATTCGTTGGGTTTGAAGGTCGAATAAAACATGAAGACGACAGACATCCCTCATGAGGAACGAACGTCCATTGCAGTGAAGAAACTGACGGATGACTAAATGTGAAGGCAACAGACGTCCCTAATGTGGAATGGATGTTTGTTGCAGCGAAGAAACTGACGGATGACTAAAATGTGAAGACGATGGACGTCCTTCATGAGGAACAGACGTCCGTTGTAGCGAAGAAACTAACAGATGACTAAAATATGAAGGCGACGGACGTCCTTTATAGGAAAAATGACATCTGTTGCAATTTTATATTTTGAATTTAGAATAAAATATCTCATTATATGAGAATACTTTATGAGGTTTTGAATTAGTTTGAAGAATCTCATCATATGAGTTTTTATAGTCAAATTTAATTGAAGTTTGTTGGAGAACACATGATTTATGAAATTTGATGTCAAATTAGTTTAGAATAATCTAATTAGATGAAATTAGGTCGGAAATTGAAAATGAAGTTTGTTGAAAAACAAACTATCAAATCAGATTTAAGCAATTTTACCATTTGATATTATATCTTCAAATTGAAAATTTGTTTTTCATAAAAGGGAAATTAACTAAACAACTACAGTACTATGGGATAAATGGCAAGTCAACAACTGAATAATTTTTGCTAACAAATAAAACACTCAACAATGGAAAATGAACGATACAAACATCGTCGTTAACTTGAGGAAAATGCCTCGACCATATTATTTCACAGAATTTGCAGTGGAAAAGAGTTAATAACCATAGAAAAACTGCAAGAATTTGTGATTTCAAAGACTTTCAGTGGAAAAGAGGTAATACCCATAGAGAATGGATTTGAGAAAATAGTGTATAAGTTGATTTTAGTTTTTTTTAGATTTATAATTTAGAAGATTTGGTAAAAGAATATATAATGTTTTAGATGTCGGATGATTTAGAATTTTTTTACTATCCATGAGAGAATCGCAACTTGTCTGTGTTTTTCCAAGAAGAGACAATTGATTTATTCCTTATATGCAGAGAAAAGATCTTTCCTCTGGGGAAAGTCTTTTTTTCTCTATGAAAAGTCATGTTTCATAAGTCCTATTTCAAGGACTCAACTTTCTACAGAGGAAGCCATCTTTTATCCGTGGAAAATTGTCTTTTCATAGCGGAAAGTCATCTTTCCTATGCGGAAAGTTGCATTTCCTCTTACAAAAAGTCATCTTTCCTAAATCCTATTTCAAATACATACTTTTCGTAGCGTAAAGTCAATGTTCTGCAGTGGAATGACAATGTTTTTTAAAGGAAAGCGTAACAGTGATATTTGCTCTGCTCATTTTCCATAGTTGAATATTTACGTTATTAGCAAAAATTGTTCAGTGGTTGACTTGTCATTGATTTCATAGTACAATAATTATTTTATTAATTTCCATTCGTAAAAATCTAAAAAGTTGTTTTAGGTTTTACATTTAACTGGTAAATTTGATGTACTAAATAAAAAGTAACTTTTCATAAGATTTATTTGATCTCATCAAATGAGATTTTATTTTGAAAAATTGTTTTTATACTAAAAAGTTTAAAAACATTTTTTTAGATTAATGTTTAATATGATTTGTCAAATAAAATAATTAATACTGAAATTTAGAAAATCTCATCATATGTGATTTATATTTAAAAGGGAAAATGACAAATCAAACTCATCCTTTACTGTTAGTGACAAAACAACTCTCATCCTTTTTTTGTTAACAACTTAACCACTGAAATATGGAAAAAGGTCGCAGCAACTATCGCTGTTACATTCACCATCAATGTTCGTCGACGACATTGTAGTCACGTTTCCTGGCAACATTATCTTCGTAGTCATGTTTCCCAGCGACATTATTGGTGAACTTTTGATTATGATTATGATTTCGTCGACAGACATTGTTGGTAACCAAGAAGATGATGTCGGGAAGCTCCAGGATAGTTCGGTCCACAATGTTCACGTTTTTAGTTTTCCGATCATCTTCTCATTGTCAAAAGCAGTTTTTATCGCCGTCGTCATCGTCCAGTATCTCAATTTTACCGTGGAACGATCGTCCCTGTGACTACGTCGTTATGGGTAGAACGACGTACTCGCAACACTGCCGTGGTCTGTGAAAGACCGCCACAGTCTGAGGATGATCCGCCACTGATCATCATGTGTCGGTCTGCCTATATAAGAATCTACTGTATGCTCCGACGAGTACCGCGAAATACAAAATTCTTGGCGAACTAAGTTCAATGAATTGTAGGGACATTTTTTTTATGTTCGAGGGGCGTCCTTCACAATTATAGGCATATTTAACATTTAGAGAAGTCCGGCAAACATACAACGGACATCCATCGGCCACAGACGGACGTCCATTTCAGCCTAAACGGCGTAGTCTTAAGTCGAGGGACGTCCGTTGTGAGACTAGGGACGTCCATCATCGCCATTTGGAAAATGACAAACTCCATCCTAGCCATCCATTCCGATCAAGAGACGTCTGTACTCAATCCAACAGCCATGATCCATCATTCCAACGGGCACGGCGATCGTCCCCTTCTAATTGATGTAACATTCAGAGAAGTTCGGCGAACATACAACGGACGTCCATCGGCCAAAGACGGATGTCCGTTGTAGCCTGAACGACATAGTCTTAAGTCAAGGGACGTCCGTTGTGAGACTAGGGATGTCCGTCATCGCCATTTGGAAAATGACAAAATCCATCCTAGCCGTCCATTTCGATTGAGGAACGTCCATTCTCGATCCAACGGCCATGAACCATCATTCCAACGAGCACGACAGACGTCCCCCGATAATTGATGTCCTTCATCAGTCTGTTGAATTATTGTTTGATGGTTCTTGGCCTATGAATTTGGACGGACGTCTCCTGTTGTTGCTGCCTTGGACGTCTTCATTCGACGGTCCTTGGCAGACGAATTTTGATGAATGTCGCCCGTTGTTGCTACCTTGGACGTCTCTGTTTGTCGTCATCAAGCCTCTGCCATTCGTTGTCATCAAGCCTCCGCGGTTCGCCGTCATCAAGCCTCCGTGGTTCGTTGTCATCAAGCCGCCGCGGTTCGTCGTCATTAATGGTAAACATAACAGCGATGGTTGCCACAATATTTTTTCATAGTTCAGTGGTTAAGTTGTTAGCAAAAAAAAAAAGATGATGATTGTTTTGTCACTAAAAATAAAGGATGATGGCTGTTTTGTTATTTTCCCTATTTAAAAAGATTTTTTCATCATATCAATCTAATTTTTTTTTAAAATATCATCTTTAAAAATTTTAAATCAAATTTGACATCAAAGGAAAAAGAGAGATAACTTTTCATAGAGACATACTAATGTGGGTTATAGCATCCAAATTTAATCACCACATATGTCTAGTTACAGTAACCAAATTTACCTTATAACAAACAAGGTTGAGAAATGTATCTGTGTTCACATGCCATACGTGATACTTGGCACAATCTTTAATTTCTTGAAGGAAACTTGTGACTTTAGCCTTATTAAGCATAGTGTCCTTGAATGCCTTTGGAATGACATCCTTCATGATCATTATGCTCACCTTGTTAGAATGATCGCACCTCTCTTGCTCTCTTTTGTCATCAAGGTTGCTAGATGCTGAAAAGGATGGAGGACATTTTTTCCTTAATGCATAATCAAGATCAAAAAAACTTAGAACTATCATAACATTCTCTTTCCAGATGTTAAACTTCGTGCAACTAAGCACCAGAATGTAATTAAACATGTGCAGATATACTAGCAGTAGAAGAATTAAATAAACAAAGTAAACAATAATACACAATAAGCTCACAACAACAAATTTATGCATGTTATTAATAAATATTGTCTCAAAGATTAATAGTGCATTCTATCACAAGAAATCGAGCACAACATCAATACCTGATCTTTTGACTAAAAGTATTAACTTGTAAGTGGTAACTTGGTCCAGTAAAACAACATTCATAATATAACTTGTCAAACAATGAATCTATCTTTTGACTGCTTCAATGTCCACATGGCATCCTAACAACTATCACATGTTTAAACACTCCAAAAAGTCCATATAATTAAATGAAAACCCTTCTTTAGGCTGATTAACACTCGAAGAAATACATGTGTCAACCTTAACACATTAGAACAAATTAATCTAGGTAAGAGGCGGTAATTTGTTAGCATGTTGCTTTGATCAATTAATTTGGAAATGTAAGATATCTAAATATATCAATTGCACCATAAAAGAGTGATTATAAAATGCATATTTAGGACAACATGAGGCTAAATTTTATGAGCCATAGCAACATGGCATAGACAAGTAAAGCTATTGGGTAGTCTCGAAGAGGACGCACAATACAGCTCTAAATATTTCTCCCAAAAATAGAGAGTGTTAGAGCATCGGTGGGAGTGCTCCAGCATTTAGTCTAGTCCATGTCTAAGCGCTGCAGTGCATCAATGCTTTAGTGTTTAGATTTGGCAGAGTCTCAGCGCTATTGCCCCCAAGCCAACGCAATAGCATCTATACTTAATGTCATCTGAAAAAGAGTTAACGCAACAACACCTGAACTGGCGCAGTTGTGCCCAAACTTGATGAGTTCTAGTAGGGACTCAACGCTACTATGCTCAAGTTAGCGCTCTAAATAGAGTCTCAGCATAGTAGTGCCCAAATATGGACATAGTCACGCTCCCATTACAGGTTTTCATGTTGGTGAGCTTAGAAATTGATGTACTTGCGCTCCCATTACAGGTTCTCATTGCTGGTGTGTCCAAGCAAACACATCAAACAAAACGTGAGCAATACTGGGCTGAAACTAGAGCCACCAGTGCTGTATTGAATGAACCCCTTACTGAGGTAGAGCACAAAGCTCCCAAACTAGTGCAGCTGTCACGACCCATAGGTGAGCTTAACAAAAATGTAGAGTTGGATGACCCGATCCTCATAAAGGACCCAATTTCCCACCCTAAGGCTAGGTTGTCAACGAAAGACTTAATTGAAACACAAAAAAATAGCCCACATAATTTGGGTCAAGGTCCATATAGTGATCGTAAGTAAGATAGTGCGAGAAATAAAATTACAAAGAGTTGTCCAGAGTTCACAACAATCATTATCCAAATAAATAATACATTCTAAAATTAAACAAATCCTCACCAAGGAAACAAACTCTCTATAGAAAGGAAAATAAAGTTGCACTTTAACTCTTGCTACCCTCGTCCACTTCAGTCATTTCTTGGAACGAAAGAGGTTGTTGGGGTGAGTAAGTAACACAGTAGACATCTTATACTAAATACAATGCATGTAAAACTAGTTTTACAACTACTTTTTAAAACTTGATCTAATCTAATGTCATTATTGTGCTATTTGTAAGGGTTTAGGCTTGTCCAAGACATGTTGTCCATGGCTGCCCATACTGTTAGAGTAAATTTATTTCCATTTATGTCATTCATTCTATATTTGTCTTTCTATTTTGGGCAAGTGACTCCTCACCACTGTAGCATGTATACTCTTGCCATGGTAGAGATGGTCTGAAATTCTCTTTAGGGGTGAGGACATGACAACACATAGGCCCCTATACCCACTGATGTATCTTGTTGCCAATGAATCAAAAATATTTTTACATCCAAACTCTCTTTATGCTCAATGATACTCTTTTCAATTAATCTCGCTCGCATATTGCTCACACGTTAGACCCAAAGTTTGCTCTAACGTTGTGGGCAATTGGTGACGTTGGCACACATCCTAGGTTGAATCGTTGTTTTTCCTAACGAGTGTCACATGGTCACTCTTTAGTTCCTCAAAAAGTAGTACCGTGACAATTGGTATCAAAGCCAGGTTGGCTCAAATTGCAAAAAATCATGCCGAGCAAGAATTTGTCAAAGAAAGCAAATTCATCGTTAGACTAGCTCAAGTGCTTAGTCAAGCAGGAAGAAGAGATAAGATATTTACAAGAAATTTTTGATAACATTTTTTTTTCTAGAGGAACGAATGAAGGAAATGCTTGAATTTTCTGTTGAGATTGTGGTTGTACACAATAGAATAGACACCATCCAAGTCCAAGAGTTGATGGATCTGGTGGCCAACCTCGAATCCCAACAAGAGAAGGGAAAATGGGTAGACAGTGGAGAGAGCTCCATGAGTGCTATAGTTGTGGTCTTGAAGTATGTCAACGAGATTGACCAAGCTCATACTTGATTATTAGAAACTGTGTCCAACTTAATAGAAGACTTCAAAACGATGTTTGAATCTCTCAAAGCCGAAACTATAGAAATAAACATCAAATTGAATGTTACTATGAAGCTATGGAAAACCAAGCTCAAGCTCTAAGTGCAAATGAACTTAATCGGGTGAAAATCCTATAGCCAAAATGCTTTGGGGGAGCCCGCAATGCCAAAGAAATAGAAAATTTCATTTTTGATATAGAACAATATTTCAAGACAACTACAACTAATGAAGAAACAAAGGTGACCCTAGCCACAATGCATCTTAATAGGAATGCAAAGCTTTGGTGGAGATCAGAATATAATCACATTTGTATTGGTGATTGTGTTATCAATACCTAGGAAGATCTCAAGAGACAGCTAAAAGGTCAGTTCTTTCCTGAAAATGTTATATTCAATGCATGTCAATTATGTTAAATAGTTCTCGGCCTCATGCTTAATATACGAGACATGTCCAAAAAAGACAAGATCTTCACTTTTATCGAAGGGCTAAAACCATGAGCTAGGACAAAACTATATAAACAGAGAATGCAGAGTCTCTCAAGTGCTCTCGCAACAGTATAATGATTATTTAATTATTCCAATGAGAGTCTTGGCCAATAGAAGAATTCTCCCAAAAATTCAATCAATACAAAACCCCATACCCAAATATAGGCACTACTAAAAGGAAGACATATGTCCCAAGAGAGGGCCAAGAGACTTCGAAAGGAACTAGTAAACAACGACTAATGAATAGACCTATGCTATGTTTCTTATGCAAGGGACCTCATCGAGTTGTTAAGTGTCCACATAGTTCATCACTAACAGCCTTACAAGCTTCGATTCATAACGATAACCCAGCTGAAGAAGTTTTTGAAAAGGAGCCCACAAAAGTTGCTGAAGTAGGAACAATGGTCTTCTTATCGATAGTTCAACAGCAGTTGGAAGAGCTGAAAAAGACCGCTAATAAAGGCCTCGTGTATGTGGAGACCTTTGTCAATAATAAGGCCATTAAAACCATTATGATTGACTTAAGATGCACTCAAAATTTCATAATAGAAAGGGAAGCTCGTCGCATAGCCCTTAAACTCAAAAATAATGCTAACAAGATGAAGACAGTCAATGTAAAAGCAATGTGAGTAGTTGAGGTTGTAAGAAGAGCTCTACTGAAACTCGACACATGGATGGGGCCAATTGATTTTGTTATGGAACAAATGGATGACTTTGATACTATACTAGAGATGGAATTCTTGATGGGACACAAAGTTATCCACATCCCAAAAGCAAATATTTGGTGATTACAATAAACAATCCGACAATGGTTCCCGCAATCCGTAAGCAACCAAGCACCAACAATATAAAGATGATCTTTGAGATGCAATTCAAGAAGGGACTAAAAAAGCAAGATCCAACCTATATTATTGTCCCTTCAATCACAGATAAAGGAAAGAAAGATGTAGTGCCACCAAAAATTATAGAAGTATTGGAAAAGTACAAGAACACTATACCATAATACTTGCCAAAGTCACTACCCCCATGCAAAGGATATCAATCATCAAATTGAATTGATCCTGAGAACTAAGCCTCCGACAAAAGCACCTTAGAAAATGGCCCCACCAGAACTCGTAGAGTTGAGAAAATAACTTGATGAACTACTTGAGGTAGGATTCATTAGACCAACAAAAGCACCAATTGGAGCTCCTATATTGTTCCAGAAGAAGAAGGATAGTAGCTTACGACTGTGTATCAATTATTGAGCCCTCAACAAGGTCACTGTACATAACATGTGATGATCCAGATTAAGGATTAATCATAATAATCATTTTTTTATAATTAAACGTGATTAAGTGATAATAAGTCATGAAATGACTTTGAAGAAGACATTTACCAACCATTTGAGGGTATTTTTAAAAAATAAATTAGGTATAATAGTAAATATATTAGACTATAAAATGGTGATGAGAATGGATCATTTGGATGTATGCTCATTAAAATATGAATTTTCACACAAAAGTTAATGGATGTACTATAAATGAGCATAGTCACTATTTTTGGTTAATTGGATAAGCTATTGTAATTATCAATTCAAACCACTTTGAGGTTATAAATTAAACACATAAATGAAGTGTATGGCTTTTGGTGGGAAGGATTTGGGTCTATGCAATAAAAGTTATGCATGTTTGAAGTTGGATAAGTGCAAAATTGCATTGTTTTGAAAATTGTCTTTAAATGGGACTTTAGAGTGAAATTTTGGAGATGCGTATAAAAGGAGAAATGTTTATCACACCTTAGTATATGACCATATAATAAAATTGGAGAAAAAATGGAGGTATGGATAGTGTCACTTGGGATTAGTAACTAAGAGTGTGATTAAAGTATAATTAGTGGATGATTAAGGTTAATTAATCATGAGTAATTATGTTAATCATGGGGATTATCTTAGAACTAAGCTAGATTGATTAGTTTAAACTAAGAATGGTTAATGATAATTAAGTACGCTATTTTTGTAAATATCCATTGAAGGAAGAGTAAAATGGTACTTTTTGAAGGAGAAATTGGACAAAAGGGTAATTTCACCCTATGAATTCTCTAGAAAGTGGATGAAGGCTGAGGATTTAGCTCCATTTTGTGTTGAACCAGAGAGAAGAGAGGAGAAGGAGAGAAGGAGAAATGAGGAAGAAGGAAAAAGAGGAAAGGGAAGGAGGAAGAATTGACCTTCAAACCTTCAAGGAAGAGTCTTCTTCTCTCCAAGAGGATCTTTTTTAGCCTAAAATCAAGAGGAAGAAGTGAAGATTAAGTGATCTTCAAGAGACAAGAACTCTAACCTAGGTATTTTATAAATCTTGTTGAATATTAAATGATTTAGGTAAAAGGAAATAGGTTATAAATTACAAATGAAATTCATGAATGTTATGTTGGAATTTATGGTTAACATGAATTTGATATGGATCAAATTTGTTAGTTAAAGGATGGTTTTACGATGGTTTAAATATGTGAATTGAATTGGATTCAAATTAATGGTATTGTGTTGTTAAGGTTGAAAATGAGCATGAAATACAGAATTAGATAAATATATCTAAGTGGTTTGATTTTCATGGTATGAATGTGAGGTTTGATAATGGATATTGCCACAAATCAGTTGAATAAAAAACATGAATTGAGGATGGTGAATCCTATTATAAATTCAGTGGTTGGATTGAATGATTATATTCAATATTGTTTTGGATTAGTTTAATAGATTAAAATGTTTATTTGGAGGATTATGTAAGTGATTATAATCCTTGGATGAGTTGATAATGGGTTGGTATGAGTTTGCTCTGTGAAATTGTAGAAAATTAGGAAATAGAAATAGTTGCGAACAATCACCCTTTGGGGTTGGACGTCCGCAAGTGATCAAAATGTCAATCTGTATAGATTGTAGTCGATCAGGGAAGAAGTATAGTTGACTAGACTATAGAAAATAACGTTGGACCGGTCGATCAAGGATGGACGACCACGAGTGTAAGGTTCAATTTGTATAATTTGCGTTTGGCTGATATTGTGGAGCAGTCAACCGGAACATAGTATTTTGCCACCGAAGTGGCTATCCTCATATGGGTAGACATCTGCTAAAGAGTGGGTAGCCTCAGATAAGTGCGGGTGGTTGTAGTTGTATGTGACCGATATTTAGGAGTGGTTGACCAAAACTTAGTAAAATGCCTTGAGAGCGGACAACCAGTCTTTTGGGACAAACGTCCAAAAAATGGATAGAGCCTTGGGTTTTAAAACCATAGACATGAGCGGTCGACCGCTACTAAGGGGCGGATGATTGAGACCTTGTGTTTTTGTCTTGAAAGTATGTTGGACTGGACGATCACAATTGGGGTGTAGACATCCAGAACTTGTGATTTTAGGATGTTTTCATTAGGTTTCAAACCATTTATTAACCATTGCATAAGACCTTTAAGGGAGAGGATTGATACATAGATAGAACATGTCAGGGTAGATGTATGATAATATTTCATGCATCATTCGTGTATGCTTGATAAAAAGATTTACATGGTTCATTTTACATGCATTATTAGTATGTATTATATGCATTCAAGGTATTCATAGTAAGGATACCAATCATTCATCATGAACATATTTATATATACAAAAATATTATCCAGGTGATATTATTGGTTTCAGAGAAACCCAAAATATCTCATCAGGTTATGTGTTGTGTAACATATGTAGAGTGAAAAATAGAAGGAGAGTAACTGTGAGTCCTCCTTGGGTTGCAAGTGCCTAACCCTCTGGAGGTTATTATATTCATAGACACACCTATTGGAGATAGTGGCTAGTATGGTGGGGTCTCATGGGCATGTGTGACTTTACATATGATGGTGTATGATCATTCATGTTGATAGTCGCAAAAATATTGACATTCACGGATATGTTGACATTCACGTACATGTTGTTAATGATATGGTACTCATTAAATAATATTAACTATTTAATAATAAATGGAGCATTGCACTGATTCACAGTATCACTGGATCATTGAGAAAGGAGAGTCGTGATATGCATTTCATATTTAAATATTACATAATTGTGGGTTATGGGATAACATAGTTAGATGGTTATGAAAAATGACGTGTTAAGGAATTTAGACTGTAACGACCCGATTTTTCGTAAATCCTTTAAAGCGCGTAAAAATTTGAACTTTTGTAAAATCACCAAAACCCTCTTTTGAAAATGATATCAGAGTGCATCTAACTAGATCGCTACTAACCTTTTGTTAAACTTGTTATCAAAATCCAATTTATAAAATTGTGGAAGTGTTATAAAATCATTTGTTTAAAACGTTGCGGAAGCTTAAATCATTAATAAAGAAACTCAATGAAAGAACTAAATAATTAAATACACTTAAGAGGAATGGAAACCGAAGAATTAAATACACTTTCATTACAACCCTGCCCTCTTCTCGCTCTAGCCTGGCCAACTACAATCCTACTTGTACAAATCCTTCATCCCTGCTCCGTTATCTATTTATTATCCGCTTATTATCTGTTTGTCATTTGTACCTACACCACAAGTAATACGTGAGCTTAATGGCCCAGTAAGGAAAAAGGGTTAATACAATTTTGCTTATGACTCTCTTTAGTTCTTTTGGAATGGGGGCCCACCCAATCCAACCATTAATTACGTTCATTCGTTCGTTCATTACTCGTACATCGAGCTGGAGATTGGAGGTTGTCCTTTGAGATGGCTTAGTTTGATCGGCTTCTAACCTCCCAGGTGCACACTAGTCCCTTTCTCGACCAGGTGAAGGAGTATCCTAGCAGCCAGGCTAGATCCGAACTATCCATCTACACCAACTCCCTTTCGTTTCTTTTCCCTTTAGGTGTATCCCGCCCTCGAGGCTATTTTCTCAGTGATAGGCGTATCCCGCCCATCCTAAACGTTTACTACTTCCTTATTCCTTAACATTTTCCTCGCTCATGCATGTGTGGGTACCACCCCAAAGTGGCACTCCCAATGAGTTTCTACTAACGTGATGCATAACCATACATTCTCAACCTAACATGATGCATGATGCTTATGTCATAACCTTAACAATAATTGCGCATGTAAGAAAAGTAAACATAGTTGCATTGAAAGTAAAGCAACTGAAATTGAAGGCACATATAAAGAATAACAAGAATTAAAAGTGCCAACATGGAACAATTGTAACGAATTGAAATGGCGCAGGAACAATATAAGACGATAAAGAAACGTCCGATGAATTACAAACAACTAAACATACTCGTTAAACTAAGCTAAACTGAACATGAAAACGTGCTTTAGACAACAAATAACAGAAACCTGCTCGTAAATTGGTAATTTTTATTCTAGTTGATTAAGCATGCTTTCATTCTAATTAAACATGCTATAATTATTAGTCTAGTTATTATCCTAATTAATTACATGCTCAAGTTGATTACATGTTTAAGAAATAATTACAATTATTACTCTAAGTGATTTAAACATGCCTTTTTCTATAATTCATTAAACATGCTTTTAATGGATTAACATACATAGCTAGTTAATTAAACATGCTTGACTAGTCATGTTTAAGTCTAGGTACTTACTAATTAATTCACTTTAGTTAATTAAATGCTCAAGGGTTGATTACACGCTTTTATCCTAGTTAACTAATCGTACTTAGGTTTAGTGGAAAATAGCATGCTAATGACAAGTAATTATAAGCAGGATTATAAGCAATACTAAGAAGACAATAATAAGTGAATTATAAAAGCCTTTATTCACATAGTCAATGAAATCTCTCAGTTCGTTCACATTTAACTCAATCTTCCTTCACCTTTCCCATTCCTTTCTAGTAAAGCATCTCTATTATTTTTCAAATGAAGTAAAGCATCATAAAAGAAATTGCACCGAGAGGCAATATAAATACATTAAAGGAAATTACAGTAATAGAGTAATATACAGAATATTAGCAGGGGAAGATTTAACATGCAATTATTAGTCTAGTTAGTGACCTTATTTCATTACATGCTCAGGAAAGAAATTTAGTTATTACTCTAGTTAAATTACTCTAATTGATTACATGCTCAAGTAGTCAATTACGTACTCAATTCTGGTTAATTAAACGTGCTTAAGAATTTAGACTTGCTAGCAAATTAAACATGCTACGATTATCAAATTAGTTAATTGTATATGCGCAGGTCTAGTTTAATTACTCTAGTTAGTTAATCATTCTAATTAATTGACATGCATCAAGACTTAATCAAATTATTGAACATATTCAACTTGTAAATCAATTGTTGTCTTACTTAATTAATGTGCTCAATGAAGTGATTGAAAACTATTAATTAGTTGACTATGTCGTTAATTAAACATGCTTTTGTAAATCAAATAAGCTAATTAGATAACCTAGGTGATGAACATATTATTATAATTAGATAACCTAGGTGATGAACATATTATTAAACATGCTTCAGGGATTTATTACAGGATTAACATGCTCAAACTGACAGGTTTGATTAACTAAGGAAAACCATCCAACTATGGTAGAGATAATTAAGAGATTGAAAGAACAAAACAACGTATATGACAAAAGCAATATATTAACTGGAAATAAGGCAAAAAATTCATATAGCAGTATAAAATCAAAAGAACCTTTTGGTCATTAGTCATTCATTAGCTCATTTATTGTTCGTTAGGCCTTCTTCACCACATTATCTCTATCAAGGCACATTATCACTATTAAGGCAATAAAGGAAGCACCATAACAAAGTCACAAGAAATTTAGCAACAGAGTATTATCCAAAGAATATCTATGGGATATAATCACAGAGCAGTTCATTAAGGAAAATGTCTCAAAGTATTATCCAAAGAATATCTATGGGATATAATCACAGAGCAGTTCATTAAAGAAAATGTCTATGAAATAGAACTAACAATAAAGGCAGTATCTACACAACATAACAATGGGAATTTACACAACTCACACACCCATACTTGTGGTGTAAGGCCTCCACTGGCCAAGACACCCTTATTTTCTTACCTCAATTCTTTATTACGCGTTGGCACTCAATCGCTATCCTCCTTTTCCTTCTTCAACACCTTAATAATTAAAGCATTTACTTATTGATAAAAATCCCTCCAATAACCATTTATAGAATTCCACAAACCACAACAAAATATAAATCCGCAAACACACTAAATCTAACATGAGACGTGCAGCATACTTAACTTAGATCTCATATTTCTAAACCAACCCAACGAACATGCAGTAGCTTAACACAATCACCACATTCATTCATCCAACTAATGATTTGAATCCAACTGGTAGAATATCTCATTTACTTACTCTTTTTATCCAAATAATAGGGCAGTGAATAAATCCTCCTAACATACAGATTAACCACGTGCTTCGCAAAACAATCCACATTATTATAATAGTCAACCCAACAAGCATATTTACAATAAAAATGCATTTCATTTCTTTGACCCAATAAGATAGCAGTTAATTCATCTATCAATACCAACAACATATAACCATGGCAGAATCAATAGTGGTTAATCTATACATCTTCAACAATCAACTGAGCACATCACTCATTTATCCTTTTTATCTCAATAAAACGATAGCAGATAATCTTCCATCGTACATAACATATATCCATCACACCACCACTTAAACAATTATCACCCAAAAATCAATAAGCAATAGAGAAAGAAAATCCTTACCCTGAAGATCACTCGGAACCGCAGCTGCAACAAACACTCTGCCATTCCTTAAGGTAGAGTGTTGCACTCCGCATGCCAGACCGTAGTGCACCCAAGGAATTCCCTCGAGTCTCCCATCCCAATTGTCTCCCATGCCTCATCCTAGAGCCACCCAATTGTCAGCCATTCATCCAATACTAAAATGCAAGGTGCAATTCTAGCTGGAAAAGCAAATGGTGAGTGGAAGGTGGTCTGCAGACCACGGTTCAACCTGAACCGGGTCGAATTGGATCTGACTACACCCGGGTATCACAGCCCAACCCATTCACCCCTGCCCCAAGCGAAATCGCTACTGCCGATCACAAATCGGCACCGCAGCGCCTCCAATCTACAACCAATCAATAGAAATGCAAGAAGAGGAGGAAGATTCGGCGAGGCGTACCTCAATCATTGCCGAAAAATGCGACCCGCAGAAGTCTCGACCCCGAGCCCTAGTTCTGCACCTCGCAACCCGCAGCTGGTCGTGGCTCGTATCGCGCCTCCCGTCCATCGCACCCTCGTCGCGAGCCAGTTCTCAATCACCCTTGTCTTTGTCGTCCCCTCTGTTTCCCGATCGTCTTGTGCTTCTCCCTCTCTGGTCTCTCTCTCTCTTCAGGCCCTCTCTCTTTCTCTTATTTTCTCCAGCACTTAACCTAAATTTTCCTTCCCCTCTTAAGTTTGTTTCTTGAACCGGACCAGCCAGCTTGAACCGGTTCACAATTTTCCTTCCCCTCTTAAGTTTGTTTCTTGAACCAGACCAGCCAGCTCGAACCGGTTCAGCAGTGAACTGGTTCAGCTCTCCCTTCCCTTTTAATTAAATTTCTGCCTTCATTTTATAAATCCATCTTCCCTTTAATTCTTTAATTAATATTAAATCTATGTATATTTATCTATTTAAGTGTTAAATGTTCGAATCACATATTAACCAACCCAAATTGTAACTCTCGACTTAAGCCAAATATCGTCAAAAGATTATTAGAGGTCTAATTTAAATTTCCTAATTCCATTTCCTAAATTGATTTCCATCAATTAAACCTCCAATGAATCCTCTTAGATTATAATCGAACAGTTACGTCCTTGGTAATACCTCGATAAATACCCGATAAAACCAAATACCCCTAATTAATTTTCAGTTATTCTTAATAAATTTTGATATAAAAATTTGGGGTATTAAAGCTAAGGCCTAAACCAAATGCACTAAAATAATGGTGACATCTAAGATAATGTAATAATATAAGTCCAAAGTAAGTGTGTCATAAATAAGAAAGGAAATAATAAAATTCTAATACTAGTTTTAAATCATATCCAACCTCACTAGAAACTCTCGAAAGGAAAAAATTATTGAAGTAAATCAATAACTCACCAAGCTCACCACTGTGTCGGCAACTGTTAATCTTTCAAATTATACCTAAGAGAAATGTCATTGAGGTGAGTCGACTAAACTCAATAGGGGAGAAGTTTTTTGTACAACGACAAAATTATGTTAAAAGTGGGGAGTATGCCATGTAAAAAACATTTGCATAAAATCTGATTTATAAATCAAGTAGTAGGGCAAACATTAAAAAAAAAAAAAAAACTCTACTATAGTGTAGTACATATAGAAAATAGGGCCTACTATACAATATGAAAAGCCCAGTAAATATGGAGCCACTAACGGAATCCAGGTACACTATGCCATAGGCATAAATAGAAACGAGGATACTTAGTGATCACTAAAGCCACAAAAATAAGACTCTGAGCAGGTTTAGGGTTTGGTGTCTACGTAAACAACACAGTCAGTTGTCTCATCACTCTAGTTATATTCATGAACACACCTATTATAGATAGTGGTCGGTATGGTAGGATTTCATGATCATGTGTCACTTTACATATGATGGTGTTTGATCATTCATGTTCATAGTTACATAAATGTTGATATTCACAGATATGTTGACATTCACGTACATGTTGATAATACAATACTTGTTTAATAATATGATTATTTAATATAAAATTGAGCATTGCACATATTTATATTATCACTGCATAATTGTGAAAAGAGACTCGTGGTGTGATATTCATATGCATTTCATAATTATTGCAGAATTGTCGGTCATATGATGACATGGTTAGAGCGTTGTGAGAGATAGAGTGTTAAGTAATCTAGGCTATGATTTATTATACCATAAGTATAGGCATTTATGTATATGGCACTATGTTAAGGAATTTCTTCATATAGAGGAATTGTTTATGATAGACATTAATTAAAAATATCTAGATACTTTGATATAGATATTAATTAGAAATATATAGATAGTTTGTTATTGACATTAAATAGAAATGTCTAGAAATAAGAAAGTCATGCATGTATAGGATTATATTGTTGAGATATAGTTGTGATAGACATACTTTGTAAATGTCTAGATAGTTTTAGTTTAGACACTTATTAGAGATGTCTAGTATTGGAGATAAATAACTATAGAACAATATGGGAGATGGTTTGGAAATTAGAGATTAATTGAAAATTTCTAAATAATAATATAATGAATAGACTATAATAAAATACGAGATTTATAGTATGAGGAATCACATTGGAATGAAAAAAAATTATAGAACAAATATTCTTTAGAGTTTAAAGGTGTTTCAAGGGAATAGCACATAAGAATGAATTATATGGGTAAATTATCCATGAAGTGGTGGTACTTTAAAAGAATAGAGCACAAGTGAATTGTGATGGAAGTATTTAGTAAATAAATACGTATGAGAATAAATTGTGCAAGAAGAGTAATTGTACATGAGG